>JAZHEH010001510.1:0-1200000 GCA_036589455.1 Ateles fusciceps
ACTATTCCAAACAATCCAAAGAGAGGGAATCCTTCCTAAATCATTTTTATGAGACGAACATCATCCTGATACCAAAACCTGGCAGAGACTCAGCAAGAAAAGAAAACTTCAGGCCAATATCCATGATGAACATAGATGCAAAAATCTTCAATAAAATACTGGCAAACCGATTGCAACAGCACATCAAAAAACTTATCCACCATGATCAAGTGGGCTTCATCCCGGCGATGCAAGGTTGGTTCAACATACGCAAATCTATAAAACATAATCCACCACATAAACAGAACCAAGAGACAAAAACCACATGATAATCCTCAATTGATGCAGAGAAGGCCTTTGACAAAATCCTCAACAGCCCTTTATGCTAAAAACTCTCAATAAACTAGGTATTGATGGAACGTATCTCAAAATGATAAAAGCTATTTACGACAAACCAACAGCCAATATCATACTGAATGGGCAAAAATTAGAGCACTCCCTTTGAAATCTGGCACTAGACAAGGATGTCCCCTCTCACCACTCCTATTCAATATAGTACTGGAAGTTCTAGCCAGAGCAATCAGGCAAAGAAAAAGAAATAAAGGGTATTCAAATAGGAAAGGAGGAAGTCAAATTTCTTTATTTGCAGACGATATGATTGTATATCTAGAAGACCCCATCGTCTCAGCCCAAAATCTCCTGAAACTGATAAGCAACTTCAGCAAAGTCTCAGGATATAAAATCAATGTGCAAAAAATCACAAGCATTCCTATACACCAATAACAGACTTAAAGACAGCCAAATCAAGAACCAACTGCCATTCACAATCGCTACAAAGAGAATAAAATACCTAGGAATACAACTAACAAGGAACGTAAAGGACCTCTTCAAGGAGAACTACAAACCACTGCTCAATGAAATAAGAGAGGACACAAACAGATGGAGAAATATTCCATGTTCATGGCTAGGAAGAATCAACATTGTCAAAATGGCCATACTGCCCAAAGTAGTTTACAGATTCAACGCTATCCCTATCAAGCTACCAATGACCTTCTTTGAAGAACTGGAAAAAACCACCTTAAACTTCATATGGAACCAAAAGAGAGCCCGCATAGCCAAGTCAATTCTAAGCAAAAAGAACAAAGCTGGAGGCATCACACTCCCGGACTTCAAATTATACTACAAAGCTACAGTAATCAAAACAGCATGGTACTGGTACCAAAACAGAGATATAGACCAATGGAACAGGACAGAGACCTCCGACGCAACACAACACATCTACAACCACCTGATCTTTGACAAACCTGACAAAAACAAACAATGTGGAAGCGAGTCCCTGTTTAATAAATGGTGTTGGGAAAACTGGCTAGTCATGTGCAGAAAGCAGAAGCTGGACCCCTTCCTGACACCTTACACTAAAATTAACTCCAGATGGATTAAAGACTTAAACATAAGACCTAACACCATAAAAACCCTAGAAGAAAATCTAGGCAAAACCATTCAGGACATAGGTGTAGGCAAGGACTTCATGACCAAAACAGCAAAAGCAGTGGCAACAAAAGCCAAAATAGACAAATGGGACCTAATCAAACTCCATAGCTTCTGCACAGCAAAAGAAACAGTCATTAGAGTGAATTGGAAACCAACAGAATGGGAAAAAATTTTTGCAGTCTACCCATCTGACAAAGGGCTGATAACCAGAATCTACAAAGAACTGAAACACATTTACAAGAAAAAACAAACAAGCCCATTCAAAAGTGGGCGAAGGATATGAACAGACACTTTACAAAAGAAGACATACATGAAGCCAACAAACATATGAAAAAATGCTCATCATCACTGGTCATTAGAGAAATGCAAATCAAAACTACATTGAGATACCATCTCACGCCAGTTAGAATGGCGATCATTAAAAAATCTGGAGACAACAGATGCTGGAGAGGATGTGGAGAAATAGGAACACTTTTACACTGTTGGTGGGAGTGTAAATTAGTCTCAACCATTGTGGAAGACGGTGTGGCGATTCCTCAAGGACCTAGAAATAGAAATTCCATTTGATCCAGCAATCCCATTACTGGGTATATATCCAAAAGACTATAAATCGTTCTACTATAAGGACACATGCACACCGAATGTTCATTGCAGCACAGTTTACAATAGCAAAGACCTGGAACCAACCCAAATGCCCATCGACGATAGACTGGACAGGGAAAATGTGGCACATATACACCATGGAATATTATGCAGCCATCAAAAACGATGAGTCGTGTCCTTTGTAGGGACATGGATGAACCTGGAAACCATCATTCTCAGCAAACTGACACAAGAACAGAAAATCAAACACCGCATGTTCTCACTCATAGGCGGGTGTTGAACAATGGGAACACATGGACACAGGGAGGGGAGTATCACACACTGGGGTCTGTCGGGGGAAAAGGGGAGGGATAGTGGGGGGTGGGGAGTTGGGGAGGGGATAGCATGGGGAGAAATGCCAGATATAGGTGATGGGGAGGAAGGCAGCAAATCACACTGCCATGTGTGTACCTATGCAACAATCTTCCATGTTCTTCACATGTACCCCCAAACCTAAAATGCAATTAAAAAAAAAAAAAAAAAAAAGTGAAAAAAAAAAAAAAAAAAAAAAAAAAAAAGAATGAACTGCCATTCACAATTGCTACAAAGAGAATAAAATACCTAGGAATACAACTAACAAGGAACGTAAAGGACCTCTTCAAGGAGAACTACAAACCACTGCTCAAGGAAATAACAGAGGACACAAACAGATGGAGAAACATTCCATGCTCATGGTTAGGAAGAATGAATATCGTGAAAATGGCCATCGTGCCCAAAGTAATTTACAGATTCAATGCTATCCCCATCAAGTTACCAATGACCTTCTTCACAGAATTGGAAAAAACCACCTTAAACTTCATATGGAACCAAAAGAGAGCCTGCATAGCAAAGTCAATTCTAAGCAAAAAGAACCATGCCAGAGGCATCACACTACCAGCCTTCAAACTATACTATAAGGCTACAGTAATCAAAACAGCATGGTACTGGTACTAAAACAGAGATATAGACCAATGGAACAGAACAGAAGCCTCAGAGGCAACACCACACATCTACAACCATCTGATCTTTGACAAACCTGACAAAAACAAGCAATGGGGAAAAGATTCCCTGTTAAACAAATGGTGTCGGGAAAACTGGCTAGCCATGTGCAGAAAGCAGAAACTGGCACCTTACACTAAATCACCTTCCTGACACCTTACACTAAAATTAACTCCAGATGGATTAAAGACTTAAACATAAGACCCAACACCATAAAAACCCTAGAAGAAAATCTAGGCAAAACCATTCAGGACATAGGCATAGGCAAGAACTTCATGACCAAAACATCAAAAGCATTGGGAACAAAAGCCAAAATAGACAAATGGCACCTAATCAAACTCCACAGCTTCTGCACGGCAAAAGAAACAGTCATTAGAGTGAATCAGCAACCAACAGAATGGGAAAAAATTTTTGCAGTTTACCCATCTGACAAAGGGCTGATATCCAGAATCTACAAAGAACTAAAACAGATTTACAAGAAAAAAACAAGCCCATTCAAAAGTGGGCAAAGGATATGAACAGACACTTTACAAAAGAAGACGTACATGAGGCCAACAAACATATGAAAAAATGCTCATCATCACTGGTCATTAGAGAAATGCAAATCAAAACTACATTGAGATACCATCTCATGCCAGTTAGAATGGCGATCATTAAAAACTCTGGAGACAACAGATGCTGGAGAGGATGTGGAGAAATAGGAACGCTTTTACACTGTTGGTGGGAGTGTAAATTAGTTCAACCATTGTGGAAGACTGTGGCGATTCCTCAAGGACCTAGAAATAGAAATTCCATTTGACCCAGCAATCCCACTACTGGGTATATACCCAAAGGATTATAAATCATTCTACTATAAAGACACATGCACATGAACGTACATTGCAGCACTGTTTACAATAGCAAAGACCTGGAACCAACCCAAATGCCCATCGATGATAGACTGGACAGGGAACATGTGGCACATGTACACCATGGAATGCTATGCAGCCATAAAAAAAGATGAGTTCATGTCCTTTGTAGGGACATGGATGAACCTGGAAACCATCATTCTCAGCAAACTGACACAGGAACAGAAAATCAAACACTGCATGTTCTCACTCATAGGTGGGTGTTGAACAATGAGAACACATGGACACAGGGAGGGGAGCATCACACACTGTGGTAAGTCAGGGGGAAATGGAGGGACAGTGGGGGGGGTGGGGAGTTGGGGAGAGATAGCATGGGGAGAAATGCCAGATATAGGTGATGGGGAGGAAGGCAGCAAATCACACTGCCACGTGTGTACCTATGCAACAATCTTGCACGTTCTTCACACATACCCCCAAACCTAAAATGCAATAAATAAATAAAAAAAAAAACATTTTAAAATGAAGCATCCAGAACATGAAAAAAAAAAAAAGAAAGAAATACAAAGTGGTACCGCCACTTTAGAAAACTGGCCATTTCTTATAAAATAAACGTTATCATGTGATCAAGATATCATATTTCTTGATATGGACCCAAAGGAGTTGAAAATTTATGGCCACATAAAAACTATATAAACATAAATATATGATATATATACATAAATGTTTATAACATCTTTATAATTGTCAAAAGTTAGAAGCAACCAAGATGTACTTCAGTAGATGAATGGTTAAATAGACTGTGGTACATCCAGAAAATACAATATTATTCTATGATGAAAAAGAATTGAGCTATAAAGACATAAAAATCCATGGAGAAAAACTTAGTATTAAGCATATTACTAAGTGAAAGAAGCCAATATTACAGGGATACATATTGTATGATTCCAACTATATATCATTCTGAAAAAGTCAAAACCATGGAGATAGTAAAAAGATCGGTGGTTGCCAGGGTTAGAGAGGAGGGGAGAAATAAATAGGCAGAGGATTTTTAGAGCAGTAAAAATACTTTTTATGATATTATAATGGTAGGTACATGTTATTATGCATTTGTTCAAACCCATGGAATGTATACCCTAAGTAACTATGGAGTTTGGGTGATTATGACGTGCCAGTGTAGGATCATCGGTTGTAACAAATGCACCACTTTGGTGGAAAATGTTGACAATGTGTGGAGAGAGGGGGACAGATGGGAAATCTCTGTACCTTCCTCTCAATTTTGCTGTGAATCTACAACGTCTCTAAAAAATAAAGTTTTTAATAAAAATAAAGACACAAAAAGCACCCTGCTGGTTGCTGTGCTACTTTATGGAGAATGAACATTAGAGAAGAAAGAGCAGAGGCAAAGACACCAGCAACACATGGCATTAGACAACACATGGCACCTCTAAAGTTCAGTACCTCGACTGTTTTCAGATGAGGAGAAACATACGGAGTTTGCCGTGCCCAAACACAGGTCTACACAGCAAGAGAATGGCCTGCCTCAGGATGCCTGGGAAGAGACCCAGAGTCTTTTCCTATAAAATTTCTCTCCCTAAGCACTTCTATATAAGAGGGAAACTGGCTTTTAAATAAGAAAGACTTGTGCCGGCATCCCAGCTCTATGAAGTCACCCCTCTGGCCTTCGTTTTTTTCTTTGTAAACTAGGCCCTCCTCTCAGGAGGGGGTCAGGGATTAAATGAGACAACATAAGCAGAGGCCCTCAGGAAATGTTAAGTTTCCTTCCTTCTGGGGGTGGTAGCTTTCAGAAATGTGGGGTGCGAGAAGCTACTCCTGTCCTATGCATCCCAGACCAGAACAGATCATGTTTAGAAACAACTGTTGTGTTTATCACTCTTCCATAAGAAGCGTGAAGGTAATGTGACCAGGGCACAAGGCAATTCATTTCAATCTACCTTATTCAATCAACAATAAACTACAACTGAGAGTAACCCAAAATATCAAGAAAAGCTGTCATGGAAAAGGTTAGCTCAGCTTATTCTATGCCAAATCAAACCACAGCATCACACCTACTCTGAGACAAAGCGGTGAGGACTAACTTCTGTATGGTTGCGAACTGTTTCAAAGTGCATTCCTTTCTGTAACACTCTCTGGGAATGTGATTTGGACCGAGAAGCAGTTTTGAAGAGTTTGGATCTGCATGTAAAGAAAGGGCCAAAATGAAGGTTGGAGTAATAGCTTTCACCTGACAGCCAGTGGAGGGGTTTACTTGGGTAAATGGTTTTCTAATTGACAGTTTTAGGCCCTGGCAACTGCAATTGAAGTGGAGCCCAAATGCTTTGGAGGGACCGTAGCTCTAAAAGCTGTGATAATGCGATAGATTAAATGTAGCAAAGCTGTGGCAGGCCGGCAGCAGACCCCGTGCTGGGGATTGCCTTTTCCTGGTTTCACAACTGTTTATTTTGATTGCTTTAAGTGTTGCAAAGCTCCATCGCCTTTCTTTCACATTTCTGGCCCACCTCTACCCATATTGCTGGTTCATTGCAGCTTCTATCCAAGTTTCAATTCCTCACAAAGCCTCTGTTAATCATGTGGTCAAAGATTTTGGGTGGTAAAGTTTGGTTACCCTGAAAATCCATATGGTCTAGAATTCTCCCTTTTCCATGCATTTGTGTGACTTTTTCACACACGTTTCCACTGTGGTAGTCAGCTTATGGTGTATCTAAAACGACTTCAAAAATCTCAGGGCCTTGTGGGTTATAGGTCAGCTATGGTTTGGCTAATTTATTCTGGGCTCAGCTGAGAGGCTGTGCTTTAGGGGGTGGTACTGGGTGGCCTCCAGGCTTTAGGTTGGATTCAGGTATACTCCATATGGCCTCCATCCTACTGAGACCAGCAGCTACTTGGGGTCTGTCCTCATGGCAAATGGAATAAGCTCAAGAGGGAAAACCAACCACACTTTCAGGCTCCTGCTCATGTCACTTCCTCTAACATCCCATTGGCCACAGCAAGTTACATGGCCAAACCAAAAGTAAAGGGCAGGGAACACACTCCTTCTCTTAGAGGGAAGAAGGAAAGTCACATGATCAAGGGTGCAGATGCACAATTCTAACACAGGGATGTGTGAAGAGCTGGAAACCAGTGAGCCAAGCTATTACAACCCTCTTCTTCAAGTCCTGGTCCCAGTGTTCGTCCTGGATAACAATGAAAGAGAAGACATAGAGAATATGAAGCCCCATAGGGTACTATGTTCATTGCCTCACCTTCTACTCCATTTGCTCTTAAATTTGGAGTTTTCCTGGGTCTTACTAGCCTTTATGTACTGATGAAGTTAGAAAAATCATGACAACTCTAACTTCACTAGTTGTGCTCCTATTGGTATGATGTAAGACACACTTCAAAAACTTCCCCAATTAAATCTGGGACTCCCTATGAGTATCCGACACGATCTCACTAGGACTGCCTTTATGTCCTTCTGCCCTGACACCCCCTTGCAGATGCTGATACTGATGTCAATCTCTGTGAATTGTCCAAGAGAAGGAGCCTCATCAGCACCAATATTATCAGGGCCCTGTGACAGCTTCCCAGTGCTCTCAAACCCTAAACCTCAGCATTTCAAACAGGCAATGCATTCCCTGTAAGTTCCACTATGTGACAGAGAAACAGAGCTATGTGTTCCCCTCCAATGCCCACATCTTCCTTGTCCTGTTCTGAAGAAGGCTTGCTTATTGTCCCTACACCAAACTAAGTGTAAACTAAGTGTAGCAGATGCTGTCAGCCCCCACCCCTCATGTTCCTTACATAGTTCACTCTTCTCCAGATAACTTCCACCTACCAATATCTGCATCTCTGTGGTTGGAAGATTTGTTTTTTTCCCCAGAATTGGGAAAGGTGACTCTTCTTGCATGTACAGTAGGCCAGAGATGCCAGAGAAGCCACAAAAAATTCTCAGCAAATGTTTCTTCTATGAGTAAAGTGCCCACCAAGCACTTCACAGAGACCAGGACTCCCTTGAGGAAACCATTTCACTTCCAAGGGCTTCAGGGTGGCAGTGCAGAATTGAAGTGTGGAACCAGAGGGACCCTAAAGTTCCTTCCATTCTCAAACATCCTATGGATCTATATATTCGGGCTATGCTTTCCAGGGAGGTACTGTGAGATCATTTCTAGGATATATTCTTGAGCCAAACTCCTAAATGGTGTTAAGAGTGGGAAAGTTGTTCTGCAGAAACAAGAAAGTTTCCTGTTAGATCTTCACAGGAAAGAATCAATATAAGAAAGATGTAATATTTAATAACTCAGAAATAAGGTGTGCTGTTAGCACACTAGGAATTGAGGGACGGAGTAAAAAGCAGAGAAAAAAAGTGGTCTGGTAGCAATTATTGTGAATGCCAATTATGAATTTGTCCCAAACTCTAATCATTGGTCAGAATCATGAAGAGGGAGAAGAAAACTCATACTTAACTTGACAAATAATCGTTCAGTGCCTAGTATTAGCCACACGCTGTGCCAGGCACTGAGGACACACTACTAAGCAAACAGACATTCTCTGACCTCTTAAAGCTTGCTGTCATCTCAAATCTCACCGTTTTACTGAGTTCATTTAGCTCACATCACTCCTAGTTCCATCCTTCCTGATTCATGCAAAATGAATTCATTGCAGTCTGTATTTCCATAATTTATCATTTTATCTTATGATCTGTTTGGGGTTCAATGCCAAGTTCATAATATTGCCCAAACATCACCTGAGAATGAGAGGAGAGGCCAGGCTCACAAAAACATATTTGGGAGTGTGGCATAGTTGTATTAAGAGGAGGAGGCTGAGCACAGTTACGTCCCAGAGGGAGTTCCCAGGCCTGTTGCTCTGCTGTAAACAGCAGTTGTTCAAAGCAAGTCAGAGAAATGTGGAAACAGCAATGCCCATCTACGTGGTTGGCCACTTTCCTTCCCAATGTAAAGAAATAATTAACAAGAAATTGAGCTACAGTCCTCACAGCTGCTTTGAGAAATTCTGAAGACAAGGCAAACCAGCAGGGGAGGCAAGGAATGAGCAGGTTACAGGAGAAAGATTAAAATATCAAAAAGGAAATCAGTAAATTTGAAACCTCAGACCTGGAAACAATTAGAGGTGAGCTGGCAACTGTCAAGAATCAATATAAGAAAGATGTAATTTTTAATAACTCAGAAATAAAGTGTGCTGTTAGCACACTAGGAATTGAAGGAGGGAGTAAAAAGCAGACAGGAAAAAATGTGGTCTGGTAGCAATTATTGCGAATGCCAGGGGCAGCTTTAAGGAGTCACTCTCACCTTCTCAATGCACCAGCCTGAGTTGTGTTTCTGCCTCGATGCAGTGCCCACCAGCCTGGCATGCCCAGGGCACAGTTGGCATTTCTGCTACTCAGCTAGTTTAAAACACAATGTGTCCAGGGTTTCTCTACATGACATCAGTCCAAACATGGGTGTTTTTGCCACTCTCTTCTCCAAAAAACCTAGTGTCATGGAAAACTTCTTCTGTAATTAAAGAGCCCTTGAGTCACCTATTCATTCATTTATGTGCTAAATTGATATTTTTAAATATTGAAAGCTTCCAGGGGCAGCTCAAAAGTAGCTTAAGCAAAGACTTTCACACTTGGCGAGTTTTTGTAGATCTAACTAAGATAGGAATGTGCAGCCAAATTGAAAAACATCTTTTCAAAGGACTTCGGGATAAGCACACCTTGAAGATGACTGGAGATGAACACTTCTCCAAAGAAAGAATGAAAACTATCTTAAAGACCACGACATGCAGACAGACAGGAGGATCCCTGAAAAGGTTAGACTGGCATTTTCCAACCTATGTTCTATGGAATCTTAATTCTGAATTATTTTAATAGCCATTGCAGAAAACAAATGAACAAAATGGGTCGCAATATCAAATAAATTAACAAAATGCTAGGTTACCCAAAGTTAAACAGATTCCTTTAGTGTAGCAGTTTTCAGATCCTTTCTCTGATCTGAATGGGAATTTAAATGGGATTGTGAACTGCAAAGTCTGTATGTGGGGGTGGAATTTACTATGGTAGCATTGTAAAGTTAAATCACCCATAAGACCATTTTCCTGTTGACGATTTCACCAAATTCAGGTACTGGTTGGCCTAGGTTTTTCTCTTTAACTTGGCAGGTATCAGTGTCTTAAGTACATTGAAATTCAAATGGATTGTTATAAGAATAGCCATCACAGAAAACACCTCTGGCACCTTTTTCAAACATTATTTCTTCTAATAAGATCTCTGGGATAAAAGAGAACTCTAATGTTGCTTGCTTCTGAATGCCTCTGATCAGTGAGTTTGACCCGATTCAGGATCCCAGACGAGCATCAGGCAAGCCTTAATGCCAGTCTCATTTGACCTTGGAGTACAAGTAATTGTTCCCTGCTTTGTTTCCCTGGACCTGAAAGTTATTAGAACTGAAAGGAGCCTGAGAGATCGCCTGTCCCAGAAACTTCAGTGTATAGCCAAGGAAACTGAGGCCGGCAGATGGGAAGCAACTGACATAAAAGCCACACATGCACTTTTTCTAGAAATCAAGCCTTGCAAAGCCCACCCAGATAACTACACTCTGCTCCCCCCTCCCGGCACTTCTGCGGCATAAAAAGCTTCACATTTCCTTCAACCTCATATCCCATTTGGCTCTTCAAGAGTCTAAAGTAATTCCAATGAGCCTCACTGTGCCCTGTCACAGACTGGAGCACATTAAGGGCAGGAAATTAGGCAGGGGTGTGTTTGTAGATCCGGTGCTGATTACTCTTCCACTCAGATTGTGCATCCACAAATACGGAATGGATTTATCTCTAATTTATTAAAGGTCGGTCAGCATGGATTGATAAAGGAAAGGCCATGTCTGATACATTTGCCTAAATTGAATTCTAGGGCCACATTACCAAAACAACAGGCATAATTTATCTGGATTTCAGAAAAGCATTTAGTGCTGTACCATATAACAGATGCATTTGCTAAGGCAAAGCATTGTGTGACGGTTAAGTGTCAGGTGGCAATTCTGGAAAGAGGTTTAAAATGGCCCAGAACCCAACACTGGGTGCACCGACAGGAGACACTTAAGAGTACAGACAGAGAGGTCAGTCTGGGGGTCATTATTTCAAAGTCCTTGACCCTAATTATAATTTAATTTCCACAATGGTCATATCTCTTGAGAGCAAAATTGGGATGAAGGGGACAGTTTTAAAAGGAACAGACTGAAAACAAGTTCTGGATTTCTTTTTTCAATCAGACTGGCTTAGGGATGAATGAGTTATTCTTCCACCAAATGAACACAAATAAACAAAAGGGAAAAGAAGCCAAAGCCTTCTGTCCAACAAAGAAATGCGGTGAACTCTGAACGGACGGCCATGGCAGGCAGTGGGTTTCACTAATACTCCAAACCCGCAGAGTCTGAATGGATACTCGAGAGAAAGAGATACGGCATTTGGTGTTCCTGAGCTATAAATAGGCTCAAATAATTACATAACTGTGAGTCATTAATATTCTTGCTACGGCCTCAAAAGGCACGAGCCCCTAACTCTGGTTTGAATTTACTTCTTCTTAAAGTCAAGATTTATGCATTAGCTTTACATCTTTATGCAGGCAATGTGGAATGGATTTCTCTCTAATTCATTAAAGGTCAGTCAGCATGGATTGATAAAGGAAAACCCATGTCTGATATATTTGCTTAAATTGAATATTTCCTCTGGGCTACTGCAAAGGTGACCTGAGGTGACTGAAATCAAGAATTCGCCCAGGCAGTGTTAAACTGAGACCTATGCCTAATGTCCTCACCAACTCCTTAGGAACCCGAAACAAAGCAGTAGCCAAAGGCAGCCTCATTGTCTTACTTGGGAAGAAGCTGTGGTATTCGGGCTACTCAATGACTAGTTTCCAGATCTGCCTGCAAGGTTGAAGCTAAGGATGTCCACAGTACTGAGCACATGCCTTGAGCATGTGTATTCTTGCACACATTGTTCTGTCTCCATGCCTCACTCTCACACTCCACCCTGTCAAAGCTAGCCAGACACCACAGCCATTCTGGCTGATGCTTACTTCCCTCTGGGATGCTCTTCTTGTTTGGAACTACTAAAGGTGTGATGGCCAGTTTTATCTGTCAACTGGAAGGGTGTTTTTGGATGAGATTGACATTTAAAGTGGTGAACTTTGAGCAAGCAGATTGCCTTCCATAATTTGGGTGGGCTCCATCCAATCCATTGGAGGCTTAAATAGAACAAAAAGACAAGCCTCTCTGAAGCAAGAGAGAATTCTCTAGAAGACTGCCTTCAGACTCCATCTACACCATTAGTTCTGCTGGGTCTTCAGGCTGCCTGTCCACGCTAAAGATTTGGATATGCAAGTCTCCATAATCGTGTGTACCAATTGCTTATAATCCATTTGTTTTCATATATACAGTGTGTGTGTGTGTGTGTGTGTGTGTGTGTGTGTGTGTGAGTGAGTGTATATACATCATGTTGGTCCTATTTCTCTGGAGAACCCTGATTAATGTGCAGAGATATCAATAATTATACTTCTATTAAGATTTTGGTAGCCTCTAACTTCAGGTAAGCTCTCAGTGTCCACTTCAATTCTGTTTTTAAGAAACTCTTTGGATCTGCAGTTTTAAGAAGTCATGGAACAGTAATGCTACAGGATTGTAGTAGCAGGAATTAGACTGAATATCTATTCTAAGAATCCAGAATTCCAAAATTGTTATCCTGACTCCTGGAGTCGGAAATTTCTACTCTTTTAGCATTTAAGACATAAGCTCTTTGCATGCTTATTCCAGCATTTTAAAGAAAATCAGCTTTTAGTGGGAAATTGTGGCATTTCCTGGAGAGTGGCCTGGAAGGCTTTGAGTGCCAGTACCTTGAATGTCCTTTCTAACAATCTCCTTGAACCATCACCATACTCTCCCCAGGGCACCATCCGTTCATCCTTAGGAGCCACAGGCAGTTCACGTCTCCTTGTTTTAGCCAAAAGCCTTAATTCCAGTATCCCAAAGCCTTTCCCATTTCTCCCATGGTATCTAGTATCAAGAACATCCCTAGGGAGAGAGGATCCTAAACCCAAGATGAGGAGTGAGACTACATCAATCCAATTCCAGGGTAGTCATTGAGAACTAACGGGGAAGTAGCCCAGAGAAAAGGAAGAGGATACAATTTCTGAATGAATATATTGGAATTATTATTGATGTCAATTATACTGTCTCATTTCTGAAACAAGGCGAAGAAGAGCAGAACAAGCTGAGCTGGAATGAAGACAAGAATGCCTTTCCACATCTGCCCAGTGACATGGAAACCCCAGGTACCCCAAGAGACCCAGGCGGAAGCAGAGCAGGCAGAACCTCATGCTCCTGTCAAGATACGAAGAGTGGGGAATGCCTGCATACTGATGGCACTGGGGGAGGTCATGGCACTTCCATCCTTAGCTTAACTTTAAGCTCCTATGGTTTGTGTGTTGAGGACTCTTACAGCATATAAGCCTTTCAGTGGTTGAAAAAATAAAATGGATCACTTCATTAAAATAGATCCTCCTTCTTCAAAGACAAATGGGGGTAGAAAATGACAAACATATATGTCTTTGTGAAAGTGGAGTTTCTGGACATCTGCACTGATAATCAAAAAGTGTTTTAGGGTATATGAGGGGAAAATAATTAGTGAAGACTTTCTTTCCTACCAAATCTTCCAAGTTATAGGTAAATTATTTTAAGTGATGTTGTTGTTTTTAAATCTGTAAGTAAAAGATACAAGGCTCTAAGAACATATATAAGTCCAAGGGATTTTTCAGCCAAATAACTTCTCATCTCTTTCTTTTTTCAAACTTACAGTAACATTGAGTAATAACAGTATTTGACCATATCAGCTTCTTAGGCCTCCAGTTGTGCTCTGAAGTGTTTCCAAACTGTGGGCAAAGATTTGAGAAATGCTCCCTTAGTTCTACCGCATGTCATCAAGACTTAGATTGGGCATACGAAAAGAGCTTTGTCCACAAACAAATCATCTGGTCATTCCCTTTCCCGTTCTAATGGTCCACCTCCCACTTTTACACCCAAGATGATTTACAGCAGTAACATCCATCACAGCATTCTCTTTCAAATGCATTTGAAGCACAGAGACATAGATTTCTTCAATTCCTTAATAGAGATGCTACAGAAAAGCAAGCTTGCCAGAATGTCTCATGAAAAAACATAGGACATAAAGACTGGAAACCATCGTGTGCTCTGTTCATTTCCTGTATCATAATTACATAAATTATCTCTGGGGGCTGGAAAAACCAATTCTTATTTCTCCAGGACAATTTTCCAAATTCATATGTGGACATATGGGACAGTTTCCCATGTGCGCGAGAAACTGGCCAGGAGAGTAATCAGAGCATGTCTGCAGGGCTGTCCAGGGAGCCTGGCCCATGTACATGTGCACAACCAACCTCAGTGGGACCTGGCCTACACACCTGTTAAATGGGCCATCAGTTGCCACTGTGCCTACTGCACTGACCATGAGACATAAGGCCAAGAAGATGAGTTCACACATCCAAGTTCACATAAGCCATTTAGAAATGGAGCTGAGGAGACTCAGTGCTTGGCTGTGTCCTCATCAGCCAAATGGATCTTTGGATAAGATCACTACCTGGCTTTCCTCCAGAGGACTGCCGAGTTGAGAATCTTGAACTTGATTTACAATAGAGCCTCCTGAGCCCTGCCTACCACCCTGTATCTCACACAGCTATTCAACTGCAGAAAAAGAACAAACATAAAGGTAAGGGGGAATTTTAAGGCTTCTTGTCTTCTAGTCCTCCTTGATACAATCACAACTTTCAAGCTTTACATGTGATGCTTGTTTTGACCTGAAAAGTTCATGTTTTCTCGAGCTGCTAATATAATAATCATTTTTTTAAATTTAACATGGTAGGCAAGGAAGAGAAGGCATTTACTACAATAATTCTGTGGAGGCATTTGGGTAAGGCCACAGTTGTAGGGCCAGAAACTAGCTGTCCAGTGCCATTTGAAACACTGCCAATTCACTTATCACTAACATGTTTCTTAAGAACAGACCTTTTCCTCTCTCCTTCCCCCTGTCAGCTTGCCAAAAGCTTTATATTGCCACAGCCAGTGACAAAATGGGATGGGATAGGAGTGTGCATTAATTGTATTCTGAAGCCTGCCATAAATTCGCTGCAGTGATTCTGGATGGGAAGATTAAACAGCATTTAAGGACATTTTCCAAAAAATTACTTGAGGATAAAACAGTGGTTTGTGTAGGACAGAAATAAGATGTCACAGGATGACTTTGAGTTATGTGTGTTGCTTGCCAGGTCGCTGCTCTTCAGAGGAAGGAGTGAAGTTTTCACTCCATACAACTCTCCACGGAAACATATTCAATATCCTGCCCATAGTGTCCATTCACTGAATAATGCCATTGCCTGGTGGGCCATATCATACATGAGGCTACTTTATGGGCACCCCAGGGACACAGCAAATATCAGGCTTTGAAGAAAGAAGTGACAAGTATTTAACAAGGAAGAGATTGAGAATATGTGAGAAAATTACAAATATGGGAACCAAGGGTTAAAGAAACTTAGGATGGCCATGCAATTTATTGTCCAGACTGAGATATCTTTGAGAGATAAAGGAAGCACTATAAACATTAGACCTGGACAGCAAGCATAAACTAGAACTATCTTGTCCAATTAGGTATAGGCACCCTCAGCATAATGTTATTTAGCAAAGGAATTTAAACACTGCAAAGAAAGTGTATCTATTAATAGCGTGAATTAATGACAATTCAGGAAGAGGTACTGTGTTAGGACTTTAGAGCTGCTATAACAAAATGCCACAGACTTGGTGATTTAAACAACAGAAATGTGTTTTCTCACAGTGCTGCAGGCAAGAGGTCCAAGATCAAGGTGTTGGCAGGGTTGGTTTCTGAGGCCTCTCTCCTTGGATTGCAGGTGACAATCTTCAGCATGTGTCTTCACATGGTTTTCTCTCTGCATATGCCTATGTCTTGATCTCCTCTTTTTATAAGGACATTTGTAATATTGGATTAGGGCCCACCCTAATCAACCCTTCATTTAACTTAATTACCTCTTTACACTTGATCTTAGCCAAAAGTCCCAGAAGCAATTAATTGCCTCTTTAAAGGCCCTATCTCCAAATACAGTCACATTCTGGGGTACTGGATATTGGAATATCAACATGTGGATTTGGAGGGGAACACAACTCAGCCCATAACAGGTACTGATTCCAACAAAGACCAGAGTTTTGTAAAAGCAGTTTGTGCATCCAAAAATGGCTGGGCCCTTAAAAACAAACAAACAAAGATCAAGGATTCCCCTATTCTGAAATTCTCAGACTCCCAGTTAGAGGTCACTGGAGGCTGTGGTCACATGCCAGCACAACAGATGGAGCCACAGCAGATGGAGCCATGTTTAAATATTTAACTGAGATGTTACAGGTCCTGACAAATTGGTAGGAATATCAGCCACTGAACTAGAGAAGGGTGTAGGAGGGTTCCTGCTGTGTCTAGGGTTCACCTCCAGTTGCAGGATAATGAAGAAGGCCTGTTGGGCGAACGTGGAAGAATTAGGGTATCAGGGGTTACTCTGGGGATTAAGGAAATAGCTATTTACTAACCATACAGAAATCCATATTTTAGCAAATAGTGCAAAAGAGTTGAGTCTTACCAGTTCCTAGGTATACAGTTTTGTCTTGATAACACCACTTCTTCAGGCTTTAGTTTTCTAGTTTGTGTGAAAGCTACATGTCTACTAGGCTCAAGTACTTGACGTCCAAGGTATGGTCATTGCTATGTTAACAGTTTTTCCTGAAGTTTAATGACTGGCACAAAAGCCCCACCTTCCAAGTGTACGAATTTCCTCACTTTCTTTCCTTTTCTACTTCATTTTCTGTCACTCATGAATTATCTAGGAGGGTAATAGAGGTCTCTGTCACATAATCAGCCAATACTGTTAGCTTGACATGATGAAGTTACCTTTTGAAAGTAACCAGTGGACACTTTGAGGAGGATTTTCAACCTCATTCAAGAGACCAGATCTACTTACATGAACAATCAAAATCTTTAGTAAGCAACAAACTGTAAATTAACACTTTTCTGTATACTTGAACTGTGCTCAATTCCCTGGATTTTTTCATCCTGTGATCTGGGCATTGGATTTTCCAAATTCAAAAAGATGGCAAGTGACAGATAATACACGGAGCATAGTACTAAAGGCTAGCTGAAACTGAGAGAGCTATAGTAAAACTTCAGCAACCCACAGCTTGGAAGCAGCCTGCCTAGAAAACATTTTCATCATTTCAAGTTGTGTCATCCAGAAAATAATGATAGACTGTTCACCATTTCTGCCATAATCTAAAATAGTAAGAACTAGGCATAAGGAAGTATTCCTGCAGCACCAGAATTCCTGAGTGAAATAGCAGAATTTTGTGCTTTTACAATGCTTAAAATCAAAGCAGAGATTCTTCTCTGGAGACAGCAGGATGAAAGATGATTTTTAAGTGTTTGATCCAGTTTTGTATGATGAGGATTAAAGTACTGAAGACAGGAAAAGCCAAAAATTATGTCTGAGGCTTTGTAGGCAAGGAATAGGTGTCAGTCCTTTAAAAAAACAAACAAAAAAAAGTCTGATTTTCTTTTCCTGGATTTATTGTAAAACCATTTGCAGAGGAATTTGGGGGGAAACCCTGGAACAAGGGATCATTTTATGTAGTAAATAATTCCAGCCAAAGACCAGACATGTATCTCACCCCCTGCCTGACAGAGGAATTGGGAAACCCACCAATTAAAGAGAGGATTATGTTTTATTGGAGCTAAATCTAGAAGAAAATACTGCTGGGTGGATCTTCATACTTTTGTTTCTAATACGGAGGATGGAAAAGGAGGGAGATAATGACCACCAACAGTAGATAGGAAAATGTAACTAAATATGGCAGCTCCAAGAAGATAGATGGGAGGGGGGGATCCCAAAGCGCTCAGACTCACTTTAGAATTTACAGGTGATGATTCCCTTTGATTCATGGTTGCCGTTCTTGAGGGCAAAAGAATTTAGTTGGCTAAAGATGGGATACAAACAGAAAGAAAGGCTACTCCAGCTGGGAAAACAAAAGATGTTTGGGATGATGTTAATGAAAGCTTTTTTAAAGTGAGAAGTACAGAGAGAGTGTAAGAGGAAAGCAGCTGGAGTTTTTCCAGGTAGGCTAATGACGCATGGAGCTGCTGACACAGCAGTTCATCCAGCCAGTGCAAAAGAGAGCTGCCTTGGGGACCTGCCCTTTCTCTCAGGGCTGGACCCCAAGAGCCCAGGGTGGGGAGGCTTCACCACTTGGTTTATAAGACTTTTTTTCTTGAGCTCTAATTTAAATGCTCACCATTGGGACACACTTAACTAAAACTCAGCTTAATTTTCCCCTTTTGGAATTTGTTCCCCTTAGCAGGTATTTAGTTTCTAAGATCAGGAATCAGCAGGGGGAGAGGACGTTCATCTGGGTTATAAAATAAAATGAAACGCCTCCACTTTTCATCCTCAGTTACTCAAATGCCTGGTGCTTTGCTCATGAGGCTGAGAAAAATCCAAACTAGATGTAAAATGCTCACCTACTTGGTGATCATTTACTCTTCCCAGGGATGAAGGGAACTGTGGGTCTTGGTAATTATGTCTGCTGAGTTGTGAGTCTTTGCCTATGTGATCGGAAATGTAAAATATTGTGCATGATGAAATGTTGCATTTTAAACTCTCTTTTTCATGCTGTTTCTCCAATTGAGACAAGATGACATTCAACACAAAGCTAACATATATGATGTTCTTCAAATTTATGACTTCAAATTGCAGATCCCATTTAACTGTCTCCCCATGATCAGTAAGTGATCTCTAACCCCTCTTTATGTAATTTCAGTGGGGGGGGAACTTACTGCCTCTGAAAGTCACTCACTCCATCTTCAGAATTATTATAGAATAGACTCTAAGTTTGATAAAGGTTCTTTCCAGATGACAGCAATAAGGTTGATGTGTTGATATCTGAGGCCTGTACACACCTGAACCCACACTGCAGAAACTGCCTTCCTATTTATAATTCACATCTACAGCCAAGCTCTTCCCATGCTATCAGTTTTTATGGAGGAGACAATTCAGATGCATTTGTGTTTGGCCTCATTTTGCTGATAATGCTTTACCTCTAGCACATTGGATTCAGTTTGGACCTTAGGAAGAATTTCCTCATGCATTTCCAAGGTTGCTACACGTTGGAACAGTTACTATGGGGAGGAGTAGAGTGTGAAAAATGTCCTCTAAATACCTTTCAACATTAAAATTCAACCAATTCTAATGCCTCCGTGACAGTGCTGCATATGGCTATGCCTGAAACAAAGGAATGTACTAGCTACCTTTTCCTTGATTACATCAGATACCTCTCAAATAGCAACAGGATGGTCCTAGAGATTAGTCAATCTCAGGGGTCAGCAAACTATGGCCTATGGCCAAATATATCGTATTGCCTGTTTTTGTAAAGTCTTGTGAGCTAAGAATGGTTCTTACATTTGTTAATGGTTGAAAAACAATCAAAGGAAGACATTTTTTGTGACCTGTGAAAATTACATGAAATTCGAATTTTTAAATATGTAAGTAAAATATAGTTTCATTGGACAACATCCATTTATGTGTTGTCTGTGGCTGATTTCACATTACAAGAACAGAGTAAGCAATGGTAACAGAGACTGTATGGCCAACAAAACCTAAAATATTTTATCTAACCCTTAAAAGAAAAATTTGCTAACTTCTGATGTATATCCTCCCCAAGTCTTCCTCATCATAGTGCCTTAAATTCAAATATAGTCTTTTTGTAGTTCGTGGTTTATAAATCTTTCTATATAATGCTTGGCACATACCCAATTCTTAACAATGCTTAATGAATAAATATAACCAATAATTTTATTATAAGACAAACAATAAGATAATAGACACTCTGAAGATGAAAAACCAGTGTGACTTCTTGTTAGAAACAGAAAAGCACTGTGCCTATTGATCAAAAGTATTTCTTGATCAATAGGCACAGTTTGCACTAAAATGCCTTCCATTTTCTCTGTATGAGATCTGAAACTCAACGGCCTGTGTACTGGTTCTAGGTCCTGGCTTGTAATTACAAAGCAAAATCCTCTAATGTCAATAACAAGACCAGCCTCTATACCTTTTAAGTGCAATCTTCTTGATTATAAGCAGCCACTGACAAAAGACATCAATTAGAGAGGGAGATTTCTTAAACCCTGGGGCAAGAGTTTAGTTAAAAACAACTTGGGAAGTGGTTTAACTCTTTGGCTATCACCCACCCTCAGCACACAACATTCAAAGCAGATCCATTATTTCTTATAGCAGGGAAGAAAATAACTACTCTGTATTTCTAGTTGGGGTGGCTCCTCCTCTTCTAAACACCATCACCCCATTTAAAGCCAATGTAGAGGAAGTACAGGTGGGAGATAGATCTGTTTGCTTATCCCTGTCTTGTTATTCTATTTCAAAATATCTGGCCCTGGTTTTAGAGCATTTGGGGGCTTCAAACCCTTTGGAAGATCACAGACATAAATCCAAGCTATACTTATCCCAAGGGACTGCTGTCATCCATGATATCTCAGAAAGAGCCAAGAATTCCTGTACTGAAGCCAGCCAGCTGGGAAGTAGAATGGCAAGGAGAAACCTAGAGAAATTCCAGAAAGAGAACCAAGAAATGGCTCACCCCCACCCACCCCAAATGGAATGAAGCCTGTAATTTACATGCACTTTTCAAGGATGTAGAATGAAAAATTGGAGCAATCAAGTATAAACTAGAGCAATGTGACACTCCTATACACATTCATACACTCACTCACTCATTCTTTCTGTTGCCTTTTCTTTGAAGCTTTTTTGATTTTTTTTTTGAGTTAGACCAAATCACTGTCGCTCATTCTCAAAGTTCCTCACACTTAGCTTCCTTTCAACCTGTTTGAAATGCAGTAAATATATATGTATATGGTAATGATTTGCTCTCACTGGCACACTTCAGCCTCTAGAGAGAGCTCAAACCTCCAAGTCCTGAAGGGGAAGAGTTCTCTTGTGATGTACGGGTTAACAAATTGGACTAAGGTATCAGTGGTGGAGCATTTGGTAGGAGAAGCAAGAAGGTTCAGAGCTCTCCCTGTTCCTGGAGAACCCATCAGAGGGTCCTCCTTTCAAGATCCCCTTTGTCCTCTTAGCTTTCTTAGAGAAACCCTTTTTGAAAAATTGCTTCACTTTTTTCTTTCTGCCCATGTAGCTGCTGTGGTCACCAAAGCAAAATAAATCCTCCCAGCTCAAATGTGGTCTAAACTAGCTAATGAAGAAGGGGATCAGATAGATATTTTACACACACACACATAAAATCCAATTAGTAATATGTGATGAGACAAATATCGAGATAGCAGAGTTCTGAGACTCAACCCCCAATAGTAAAAAGGTTGAGAAAATTTTTTACTTGTCAGTTGAAGGTCCAAAGCCTCCTGTCTGCTCTTAAAAGGAAGGTTTCTTTCTCTTTGGGAGCAAGGCTAAGTTGACCTACTTGATGAGGTACAGTCCAGGGGAGAAGCAGGAATGAAGGCAGTAGAAGAGTGGCTGGAGGGGGGAGGCCCTGGAGCAGCTGCAGGTGTAAGAAAAATGGATGGGAGAGGAAAGGGGCCCCAGCAGGTGTTCCTGTGGATCCCCTTTAATGTTCATTGCAGCGCAAAGACCAGACTCCCTTTTTCATTTACTCTTGGCTTTAAATTCATTTCTGTACACAATGTTTTGAAACTGAACTACATGGGTCACCAGGTTAATATGAGCTTTCCAATTTATGATTATTTCTTTTGATTGTATGTTATTTTTTTGAACAGTTTTACCTTTTCTATGTATTCAAATATTTTAAATTATCTTATTACTTTAATCTGACATAATTATATTATGTCTCTATTAACAAAATAAGTGTATTTTCTACTATTTGGGGGGGATGAAAATTTTTGTAATTAGTTTATTTTGTTTGGCTGTATGATTTATCTCAACTTGGTATTGTTATGGAAAGGCATTTATTATGGATCTCCACATATTCTAAGGGATAACTAATAAAAGAGTAACAAATTGTAGTAGTTCTACTACCTAGCCTCTGACACTAAAGGGCTGTGTGATCTTGGACAAGTCTCTGGTTTGATAGACATCAGTTTATGCATCTCTAAAACAAGTGAATTGCACTAAGCTCTTTTCCAGAATTAACGTTTGATGATTCTCTGAACAAACAACCTGTGTCTCTGACCCTGTGTCAGGATAAGAGAGGTGCCCCCTGAGCACCCATCTGCAGCATGGCCATCCAGGCCTTCAGCTCTTGCTTTTTGTACTTCCCAGCTACCTTACAAATGTCCGTGGCCATGCAGCCCTGCTGAAAGCCAAGGGTCCTGCATATTTACTTCATTTAAGAAGGCTGCACAGGATATGCCTGGCTGACATAAATGGTGCCTAATGGGCTGTAAATGACTTTTGACCACTTGACCTTGATCATGTTGATATGACCCCCATCAGGTCCCCTCCACTGTGGGACCACGTGGATGCCCACGCACCACTTCGTAAATGAAAAGGGTATTTCCCTTAATTGGGGGAGAGGAAACAGGGGTAATGCACAGCAGCAGCAAGTCATGCATTTCATGAACGTGCAGCCTGATTGGATGCCACAGTAAATCACCCACAGCTCAGCCCTGTCAATTTTTCTGAGCCACGGCTTTGAATTGCCTAAGCTTCCATTTAGCCCAACTCTAATCCCCCACCCTCACCCTCACCCAGCAGCATCTTCTGTCATGCTTGCATGGTCCTCAACTACATTTTGCTCCTACTTTCTAGTTAAAAATATTTTTCCTGTCATCCCATACACAACATTTTCTTTCATCAAGATCTTTGTTCAGTACTCAGATTCCCTGAAAAGGTTCTCCTGTGTGATGTTAATGATAGCAACAGTTACAACTACTCTATTACTGCCCCCATTATCGCCACCACCACCATGAACTGAGCCCCTGCTATGTGGCTAGCACTATATTACATATTTTATAAACCTCTTATCTCACAGCCAGCCTGGCTGAGTCTGAATCTTAGCTCTGTCACTTTCTAGCTTGTGTGACCTTGTTTAGGTCATTCAACTTCTCAATGACTCAATTACCTTATCTGGAAATTGGGAATATCTATAGTACTTATTTGATAGGAATTATATGAGGATTAAATGTCTTAATCTTCTTGGCTGCTATAACAACTGTAACAGTGTGGCTTATAGACAAGAGAAATTTATTTCTTACAGTTTGAGAAGATTAGAAGTCCACTGTCAAGGTGCCAGCAGACTCAGCATCTAATGAGGGCCTGCCTGTTCCTCATAGACAGTGCCTTATCTGGCTGCATGATCACATGGTGGAAGAGGCTGACAAGCTCCCTCAGACCTCTTTTAAGCACACTAATTCCATTCATGAGGGCTCTACCGCATGATCTAATCACCTCCCAAAGGCCCCACCTCCTAATACTATTACCTTGAGAGTTAGCATTTCAATGTATGAATTTTGGGGGGAATACAAGCATTCAGACTATAGCAAATGGGAAGTATTTAGAAGAATACCTGGCACATAGTAAATTTCCAATAAATTTTAAGTAAAAATGATGTTGATGGTGTCTTCATCATACAGATGAGGAAACTGAGCTTCAAAGGGATTATTTACCCAAAGGTTCAAGTTATCTGCTGTGCAGATACCTATTCAAAATTTTAGTTGCTTTAAATAACAATAATCCTATTCCAGTTCATGGTTTTCTCTGTCAGGAGTTTGAGCTGAACTCAGCTAGTCAGTTCTTCTGCCCCACCTGGCATTGACTAGGGTCACAGCTTGTGGCTGGGCTGGAGGGTTCAATATGACTTTAATTACATACCTGGCACCTTGGTAGAGGTGTCTGCAGGCTGAGATCAGCCGGGCCCCTATCTATCTCCATGGAACTGCAGGCCCCTCCTATGTGATCTCCCCATCAGACTAGTTAAACTTTTTATAAGGCAACTCAGAGCTGCAAGAGACCATGTGGAAGCTGCCAGCTGAATTAAAGTCTAGGCATGAACCAGAATAAAGTCACTTCTATGGGTCAAGGCAGTCAATGTCCAGCCCATATTCAAGAGGAGGGGATGTAGACATTACCTCTTGTTGGGAGGAGCATCGAAGAACTTGTAGCCACCTCTAATCTAGTACACTGAAATCTCATACTAGCAAATGAAGTTGAATCAGATATTACTTTAAAAGAATTAAGCATAATATGTAACACCTATTGAGCACCCCAAAACCAATAGCTATTAAAAAATGGAAATCTTTTTCTCTCTGGCTGCAAATTCTGTGCGCTAGCCTATGCTCATCTCCCATCATGGAGATAACATCCCCAATTAATGCACAGCCTGGGTTCAGTGGGCTTTTATGAAGGACTGCCATGGACATGTCTTATTTCCTCTTAGGCCCAAATTTTCATGAGACAGGCATCTAACTTTGTTTTTGTTTGAATCCCTCAGAGTACCTAAAATAATGCAGTGCATTCAATAATAATTCAATTAAATCATTTAATAAATGTTTATTAGTCACACAACACTAAGAATAAATGTTTAGTAAGAGTGTTGTTTTTAAGCATGTTGTCCATTCATTCACTCCTTCAACAAATGCTAAGCAGATTAAACATGCATATTGTATTTATGGAGGTTGTGTTCATAGATACAGAAAATGTTAGAGCTGAGAGGGAATACAAGAATCATCATGTTTGACACTCTCATTTTGCATAGAGAGAAATCCTGGTCAACAGAGCATAACTGACTGTCTTAGCTGGAAGTTTGCTACATCAGAGCAGAAAGTCAGGTTTTATGACGGGCCACTATTTTTCCCACTAGGTCATCTAACTCTTCTCAATACATAGGGGGTATTCCAATCTTGTTCTAAAGATGTGCTGTATGTTTACGTTAATTGTATATAGGAGTTACAATATTAAATTTGAGTTGGAAATATTAAAATGACTGTATAATTTTATATCTTTAAAAAATGCATATTTTTAGTGCTGTCCCCTGAAAAGACTAAAGCAATGATGACCCAGTAGCAATGAGCATCCTTGGTAGCCAATTAAATGTCCTGTAATAGCATTTCCAACAAAGAGAAACAAGAGAGCTTCAAAGAAACAAATAACTCCTAGTTTGCGGCATCATTTTGTGCCAGAAAGCAAGAAAACTATCAAAGACTAGCTGGGTCCTGTCAAAAGGACAATGTGAAGGGCTTCCCACTAACAAAAGAATTAACAAAGAATGACAACTGCAATGAATTTTACAATTCAAGCTCATGGAATATAACATTTATTTAATAAAGGAAAACGTTTTTCTCTCTGACTGCAAGTCCTGTGCACTCTCCCTATGCTCATTTCATGTCATGAAGGTAACATCCCTGATTAATGCACAGCCTGGGTTAATATAAAATTTCATGAGCTTGGAATGCTACTTTACACAAAGAACAGAAAACACCTAATTGGTCATTATTCCAATTGCTAGAATATCAACTATTTGCTCTGAAACCTTATGAAGGAAAGACTTAAGCATTTATTTTGCCTTTTCTGTATAAGCTATATTTTAGAGTTGCCAAATAGAATGGCAAGTAATGTTCTTCTTTACAGAGGAATTCCAGCCAATAAAGAATAATGGAATTAGATAATTGCACTTGTACCACTACTAATGAAATCATGGCTCCAGGCAGATTCCCACTGGGTGTTAAAACCATTAGGTGAAATTTGATAATGGAAGGATCAGGCTGAGTCAGCATTACTAAAAATAATATACATAATAATGGGCTGCAGTAAGAAATATGCAGCGCTACCTGTGCAATATTATTGCTTAAAAAGTTAAAACTGAATCCAGTAAGGCCTTTACATCTAACTATTGATTTAGAGGAAATACAGGAGATAGAGGAATCAAATTAAGCAACCAGGAAGTAATGAGCCAATCACAGAATATAGGAGTGTCAACAGGACAAGTAGCCTGGTTTCTCCAACAAATCAACTAGAAAAAAAAGGTAAGAAAGAAATTGTTCTAGAATAAGAATTGTATATCATGTGTGGACTTTGAATCCTGATTCAAACAAACTAGTTAGAGTAAAAAAAAACTAAACAATTGCAGAAATTTGAATATGGGAAAACTATTATGTGATATTGAAGAACTGCCTTCAGTTTTATTACAGCATAGTGGTGACAAAAGTAAGTTCATTATCAGTTATAACTGTACGTCAACATGAACCAGTTTTCTGAATAGCTCCTTTGGATTTTTCTCTTGTATCCATCAGTACCTTTCCAGCACCACAATCTTGACCCCAGTAGCCCTTTAAATAGTGCCTTCACTGACCTCATTTAATTCCTCCTTTAAACCAAACATATTTAAGAATAAATTTGGCTTCAAATTGATCATAGTGACTTGAATGGATACAGGCTTATTTTTCTTATAGAAAAAGTTCAGAGGTAGGCAGTTGCCAGCTTTGATTTAACAGACAATGAATGTTAGGACTGACATCTATGTTTTGATCTCTTGAACTTTCCTATGTAATAGCAAAACAGCTATAACTCTTAGAGCCATCACATCCACGCTCAGGTTGGAAATATAAATAGGGGTGTGACCAGCCGCATCTGTAAATCGCTGTCAAAACAAAAACATTTTTAGGAACTTCCCCACTAGATTTCCCATTATTTCTCTTTGGTCAAATCTGAGGGGAGGGTGGGAATGTAAGTCAGGATTGTCATGCCTGTGTTAGACTTTCATAATCCAAGGCCTGGAGATAGGAAATGAGGTGGCTCTGAACAAATCTGGAATATGCTTAGTAATAAAGAAAGAAAACTGACTATTTGGGTAGGTAACTAACACATATACAATAATTATCTAGATATGTCTTTCTAAAATATCAATTTCATCAGTTTCTATTTTCCACTCTTGTTCAAAAGTTTTCCCTGGTCTTTGCCTGAAACAACCTTCTCCAGAGGGCTCTCTGGCATGCTGCTCTTGGAAGATGCTCCTCTCAGCCAGGCTGGATTATCTAATTATTGCCACAGCTGATTGTCCAAAATGCCAAGAACAGAAACTAATGCTGCTCCTCTATATGGTAACATCACTTAAGGAGATTGAGCAGTCACTTGGTGATGAGTTGATTATATCAAAATCCTTGCATCTTCAAAGGGAAAACAAATGTTTTGTCTCAACAGAGAGGGACATGTGTTCTAGATGTGGGTTTGCCTTCCCTGCCACACTGCCTTAGCCAGCACCATTCCTTGGGGGTTCTGATCTATTGGCATGATATCCCTCATAATACTGCCTCAGAGCAAGGTACCTGCTTAAAACAAAGGAGGGGATGACAGTGGGTATATGACAGTGGGTCCTACTGACCCTACCACATATGGCACCATCCAGAAGCTATCAGCATTGGAATGGCCTCTTGAAGAGGCAGCTAAGATTTCTGCTTAGAGATGACCCTGCAATGATGGGGTGCCACTCTTTAGGTTGCGCTATATATCTTAAACCAATTACCATCATATGGTGCCCTATTCCCAGAAGGAAGAATACATAGATCTGAGAACTAAGACATGGAAGGGGTGGCCCCACTGACAATCACTCCCAGGGACCTACGTGAGGAATCTGTGCTTCCCATAACCATAACTTTAGGTTATGTGGGTCTACAAGTCCCAAGTTCTAGAGAGAGAGATTCAATCAGGCAATAAAGGAAGAGTTCCACTGAACTTACAGCCAAGGCTGCTGCCTGAGTCCTTTGGGCTGCTTCTGTCAGTAGACCAGCAGGTGCAGAAGGGAATGATGATACCTGCTTGAATAATTAAACCCTGCTTATCATGAGGAGGTAGGACTGCAGTCACCTAATGGAGGTGGGGAAGAAATACGTTGGGCACTCATGGTCAACTGGGTCACTGAGGCTTTCACTAGAAATTGTCAAGTAGAGCAAATGAGGCCTGATAAGAAAATGATACAGAGAAACTCACACCTACCACACCCCATACAAACCACTTAGACTAGCAGAAGTTTGGCCAAGAAATAAGGAGAATGTAGAAGGAATGAAGCTCATGAGAGTCAACTACAGCCTCAGGACCAACTGTAGCAGACACTAACCATGAATCTTAAGCTTTGCTGTAAAATGTGACAACCAAACCTGAAAGAAATTGTGCCAGGATGAAGGGAACTTAGTGTGAAAGGCAAAGAGATCTGAACAGGACCAGGGGGGGAAATGCAGTCCAAGTCCCACCAGATCCTTTTTACCAGACTGATGTTCCCATCCCCAGCTGCTGTGTGTGTTGGCTGCTTCCTGCTCATGGCACCTCTTTTTCTCCAGAAAATTGCCTTACCATGAAGTAATGCATCCCCCTTCCTCAGAGGCTGGGGAACCACAGCCAGTGATGGGGGAATAAACAGACATAGGGATAAAGGTGGGGCAACTCTGTGGTGCTGTTTGTGATCCAGAGCTCCTCTTGAGACCAGGCTGAAACTGGACTCCAGTTGAACCCACTTCCTTGGCTAGCTTCTTGCCCCTCTCTTAGCCTGCTCACCTCACTCTCTGTCTCCTGAGAACATTCTGTCCAACATTCATCTTCTCAAGATTCCCCCCTTTGGAACTCGGTTTTTAGCAAACCTGATTTAAGATACTGTCTGTTTGGGGCTAAATTGTGTCCCCAAAAAGATATGTCCAAGTGCCAACCCCTGGTAGTCATGCAGGTGAACTTATTTGGAAATAGGGTCTTTTTTAATGTAATCAAGTTAAAATGAGGCCATATTGGCTTGGGATAGTTCCTAATCCAACAACTTGTGTCCTTGCAGGAGGAAGACACAGATAGACCCACACAGAGGGAAGACTACCATGTTACAATGGGAGCTGAGATTAGAGTTGTGCTGCCATAAAAGGGACCATCGTGGATTGCCAGCAACCACCAGAAGCTAGGAAGAAGCAAGGGTGGATTCTTCCCTAGAACCTTCAGAAAGAGAATGGCCCTACCAACATGTGGATATTGTATTTCTAGCTTCCCAGTTTTAAGCCACTCTTTTAAGATATTATTGGTGCAGCAGCAACAGGAGCCAAATACATTGGCATTGGAGGCCCAACTTAAATTTCATTTCCTCTGTGAAGCTCTCTCCCTGTTGAGTCCTGCACTGCTGACGCCAGGATCTCCACCATAGCACCAGTAGCACACACTTTCCCTCCATTCACTGCCTCTTACCACTTGCAGCCTGGTAGTACATCTTCACTGTATGTAGGTGCTAGACGATAAACTCTTGGAGAGCAAAGACCAGAGGTGATACTTATGCCACTTTCCCAGTTTAAGGAGTCTCTTTAGTTAGTATTATCTTTGTGATAGAAAACTATAAAGATATTTTATTGTGCATTCCTATTTTAGCAAACACTTCCCATGAATAAGAGATAGAAAAAAAAAAAGTTGAGAATCATTCAAAATAAACAGTTTTTCTGTCTATATGAGAAGTTTTGTTTCATTTTTGTGTGTTGGACCACTTTCGCTGGTAAGGAGGAAGGTGTGTTAGAGCACTGACTGACATAGCTAGGGAAATGGACTTTTTTAAAAATGTGGGGCCGGTAAAAGTATTGAAAAATACATGGAATATTCTTAAAAGTTGGATTTGTTAGCCTGTTTGCTTAAAAGGGTGCTAAGACTCTTGGTATTCTGAAGTCATCTCATTTTCAAGGCTCATGTTCTTAAATTCCTCTGGAAACTGAAGCATATCTAAAACAAATACAGGTGAGTGGGAAAAGGTTATTTATAGATTTAACTGGAAAACAGAAACATGCTGGGCTCAATTTCAGACTCTTTGATTTTAGCATCCAGCAACATTTATTAATTAAGGAGACATTCACATTCTTTTTAGTGTTCTAAATTCACATCTGGAATGTTTCCTTTGAGAACAAGTGTCCTACAGAATGCCAGCGATCTATTAGGACCACATTTCTGGGACTATTCTCTTCTGATTAGACTGTTCTGGGAGGTTAGTGGAAGGGAGGCAACAAAGAGAGTATTGCTAGCTCCATAGAGTAAAATATTAATAATATAAATAAAACAATCTCATTCTTGGGAGCTGCTGGAAATTGAAGCCTTGGTATACATTCTTCAAAAACAATTTGTGAGATCAAACTTCAGGAAAGGAATTCACCGGTCAATGTGAATAACCACAAATGTTTTAAATTTAACATTTTTGCCGGGTTAACTTAAAAATAAGTCCTAAGAAAATTAAGTATTATGTTTGTTTTCTTCTAAGTTCCCAAAGGACAGGTGGAGATGATTTAATTGTAAATGACTTGGATAACTTTAAATACAGTAAGATGGCCTGTCATCAGAGTTTTGATCTGGAATACTGCACATGATGAGCAGAATAAAGGCAGGATCACTTACTGACATATCCAATTTTATATTTATAATAGAATTAAAAATAAGAAACCCATTACTGATTTTCCTGGAAGATTTATTTTTGTCCCTGAAGGCTATCTTGTTTTCCTTCTTTTTTCTTAAAACACATCAAAATGTTAGCAGAATGAGGACACTGTTCTTCTGCCCTAGATGTCTTATATTCAAAATATTCAAATGTAAAATCGGATCAAAAAGAGGTCCATTTTGAGAAGGCAAAGAACATGAGAACATTTAGAATATCTAGTGTCATTCTACAAAAACCTTTTCTTTCCTCATGAGAGCCTTTGATACCCTGCCCTGGAAAACCAATACACATTATTGTACAACTTGATAATGTGTGCATACTGCTCTGTGAGAAATTGGCAGAAAAAGTAAAGGGAAGAAATAATACTCGTAGTTATAAAGGAAAATAATAAGGTCACTGCAAGCACAATTTTTCTTTTTTCCAAGTCTCAGTACCCATCATCTTTCTAAGATTGGATTTCATTTGCACTTTAATACTGGATGGGAAAACTTCACGTTAGTTCTATCAGCTCACCTGCCTGTGACAATCTCAAGATCTTAATAGCTAGACCACCAAACAGGAAATAGTCTTGCAGATCAAGTTTTTGAAGCTATCAGTCCACAAACTTTGCTTGCCAAGGATATTTTCCAAAGCCTGTACAAATTTACCATTATAATATATAAATTTAAAACAAATATTTTGTTTATGTCTTTTTATATACAACAGAAAATAAGATGTGTCTCAGGGTAAGTTAATTCATTTGCATGTATCTATTTGTTTATTTGCATTTATTTATTTATTTATCATTTATTCCTTCAACTAACCCAAGTCAGGAACTGTGCTAAGTGGTGAAAATGTAAAGATGAATAATCCATTTTCCTTCAGTGGTTGCAAGTAGGTAGGCAACCACTACGTATAATGTGATGCACAAAGAGATGCATCCAGTTCTAAATAGGCCAAAACAGCTCCACCCAAGTGGAAAGAAACATTTAGAGCCCTTCAGAACCACTAGGACAGTTGGCTCTGATCTCAGATAAGTGGAGAAAACAGATCCCCACTCAACTGGGAATTTGTTCCTCTGAGCAACTTTCTAAATCTTTGAAAGCCAAGTTCTTCATTTCCTTTCTTGTTCTCATTCCAAGAGCAGGTAACATTGAGTTTGCTCTGCCTGAAACCCCTCTTCAAAGTGTGTTGATATTTCAACTGGTTTTAAGTAAACCTCAGTGTTTTATTTTGTTTCTTTAATGCTGAGTGGAGGTGGGGGGGAGGACAAGGACTGTATCTCTTTCAGGAATGTTACCTGCCTGTGAGCAGACTGCCTACACTCTGCTTACCTGGCCTTCACTACCCATGCAGCTCCGGGATCACTTATCAGGTAAGAGATAAAAAAGGCAATCAGAGCTGTAGCAGCAAACTGTTTCAGCTATCAACTCTTGCTCTAGTTAGCCCGATACCTCTCAAGTGTTTCTTCTCTATCCTTCCCACACTCACTGACCCCTCAGCTCCTGGTGTCCAAGTTTGTTTCCTCATGCAGTAGGTCAGTGGCTCTGCTAGTCTTTACTCCCTCATTCTGATTATGGATAAATACGTATTACAGACTTTTAGCCTTATCCTGGCATTCAAATTTCTCTGACCTTTATATTTTACTGCCACTTTCCTAGAACTATATACCTTCCTTGTTCTCAGGGACGGCTAACAGCATAGTGGACTGAATGAGGCTTTGCAGATAGAACTGGGTTTACTTCTGGACTATAGCATTTCCTAGTTGTGTGACTTTAAGCAAGACCAAACCTCTCTAAGCCTCAATTTCAAATACCATTACCTTACAAGGTTTTTATGAGGATGAAATGAGATAACAATTAAAAAGCACCTAGCATATAGTACAACCAATAAACAGTGGTCTTTTTATGATTACTTTATATACACCCTGCTTATAGCCAAGGCTGGCCATGCCCACTTCCTGGGGAGTATATCCATTCATTTGCAGTATGCCAAAAATTGTGCAAAATTCTGACACTGTGACAGTGATATATACAAGGTCCCTGTCTCAAAGGAACTCTTGGATCTTTTGGAAGGGACAAGTATGTGCATAAATTATTATGACACTAAGTTATAAAATGGCGGAAAAGAAGATACAATGCTTTGGGAATACAAGAGATAAGACTGTAGCATGAAGCTCACAAGAGAGAAATATACCTGTTAAGTTAGAATTCAAAAAATAACAGTTGTGCAAAAATTTTGCCTTCTCCACATACCAGAATCTCAATAGGAGAAGCCCAATTAGCACAAGCATACTTATCAACAAGGAACTGTAAAAGGTACACAGTAATCCCCACAATTTCCTGAGAGTATCAGTAAGGGTTTGGTTAGAAAATCAGAAATCATTTTAGATATTTCAAGCAAGAGGATTTTAATTCAGGGAACTGGATACTTACAAAACTATGGATAGGATTGGCACAAGGGAGATCAGAGAAGACCACTGCTAGATCTCAGGGGTGCTGTTAGCTTTAAGGAAGTCAAGAAATTACAGGAACAACAAGAAACTGCTGACAGTACCCACAGCTCTGAGCTGGGGTTTCTCTGGGGTTGACACAAAATCTCACGCCTGCCTACTGGTGCTGGAAAAACAATAATACAACTTCTTCTTCTGCTCGGCCCTCCAAATCTCACGTGAGTGCCTACATTACCCATGCCTTTATTTTCTGATGCTTTGACATCTTGGGACCTTGCTGACCCAAGAGGCACTACTCCACCCAGGGTTGGCTAATTCCTAGAGATAACAAATCTCCTTTGAGCATGCCTTTTATGAGCAAGCTAGCCAATCTGGACTCCATACCCCAACCACCTCCTTTATGGGAGTCTCCCACTCTGGGTTGCTAGCTATCTGCCCTAATCACTCCAGGCCCAGATACCAGGCGACTAAGGACAGCCCCTACATCCCAGAGCCCACTGAAATTATTCACAGTAGCCAATCCTAAACATGCGTACCCTACCCCACCTGTCCTTTCCAGTGGAAACCATAATAAATGTCCTTGTTCACACTTCACCCTCACCACCCACCCCACCTCCTGAGCCACTTTGGTGCTCCCCCAAGTGCTGTTCCCCAATGGCATGGCATGTCCTCTCTCTTGGGATCTGTAAACAGAACTATCTTTTCAATGGCAATTGCATCCTGGTCTGCTGCCCTCACCACGCTTGAATAACTTTAAAAACCTACATTTTAATAAAGTGCCTCCCACTGAGGAAACCTCATCTGGAATTTGGTGGCAGAAATTTTGAAAACGTAGTTCCCAGGCTTCAGACTACTGGAAGAGAGAACATGGAAAGAGAAAAATAGTGCTGCGTTCCCAAGACACAATCTAGCGCACTGAGTCACAAGTGGGTGTTAGCCCTTATTTAATATGGCTAAAGAAATAGCTCTCTGTGGTCTGGATTATTCCATCAGAGCAGGGTTGGCTACATTTTACTAAATGTTTTATTACTAGATAAAGTTACTAATATTTGCTTCTAATTTTGAAAAAGGTTTTGTTTGTTTTTGCTTTTGCTTTTTGAGATGGAGTTTCGCTCTTGTCACCCAGGCTGGAGTGCAATGACACTATCTCAGCTCACGGCAACCTCTGCCTCCCAGGTTTAAGCAATTCTCTTGCCTCAGCCTCCCAAATAGCTGGGATTACAGGTGCCCACCACCATGCCTGGCTGATTTTTCAAATTTTTTTTAGTAGAGATGGGGTTTCACCATGTTGGCCAGGCTAGTCTTAAACTCCTGACATCAGGTGATCCACCCACCTCGGCCTCCCAAAGTGCTGGGATGACAGGCCCAGGCCACCATGCCCGGATAAATCCTGATTACTCATTGCTCAAATGAGCCTCTCCACGCTCCCTGGTGATCTCCATAGAAGTTTTTGTGGCCTTCTTTGAGTCCTACACACTGCTTGCCACACACTTCACTTACTAACCAGAATGGCTATGCAGTGACCTAGCCCCTTAATGACCAGGAATGACCCTGTTTTCTCTCTTATCTCATTGGTGCCACATATGCTATAGCAACAGAAGAGAAATTTAGAAATTCTTTTGGCAGTAAAAGGCACTTCCTGCTTAAAACACAAGCTGAAAATGGATCCCCCAGTAACACAAAGAGGGATACTTCCTGTGTAATATCTTTAAACTTTCCCCATCCCCATAGAGGGGTGTTGGTAGTTTTCATGTTTAATTTCCTCCTATTGCCCTGCCCCTGGCATGGAGAGAAAGCTCAGAAGTTGGAGAGATTTAGACTCAAACACGTGGGTTACCCACCAATCTATGGAGAACTGTGACTATAGAAGTTTATGTTAAAACCTCTTTGAAGATTGGTCTGACTTCCAGCCTCGATTTCTGTTAGATATTGATTCTGTCATGAACAACGTAACATGCTCCCTATACAACATGGTTAGGCATCCTATAGGGAGCAATAGTTCAGCAGCATGGAACTATTTGGCATTTATTTTTCTTTTCTTTTCTTTTTTTTAAGATAGAGTTTTGCTCTTGTTGCCAAGGCTGGAGTACAATGGCGTGATCTTGGCTCACCACAACCTCCGCCTCCCAGGTTCAAGCGAATCTCCTGCCTCAGCCTTCCAAGTAGCTGGGACTACAGGTGCAGGCTACCATGCCCGGCTAATTTTTATATTTTTAGTGGAGACGGGGTTTCACTGTGTTGACCAGGCTGGTCTCAAACTCCTGACCTTAAGATCCGCCCTCCTCGGCTTCCCAAAGTGCTAGGATTACAGGCACGAGCCACCGCACACGACCAGCATTTATTTATTCAAGAAATACTTATTGCTTCCTCTTCTCCTTCCTCTTTCTCTTCTCTTCCTTTTCAGAAAAATTCAGTCCTAAATCCATTTTGGGGCATCTCCACCAGGGGGGAGGAAGCACAGAGGCCCACAGCAGGTGTCAGAGTCTGACCAGGGAGGAGGCAACCACACAGAGGGTGGAGGTGGGAAGCACCTCCAGTGGGGAATGTTAGAGCTTATATGGGGTGAGGAGAACATCAGCAAAGGAGGACATTCTGCACAGATGGAGCCCTGCAGCAGTGAGGAAGGCGTCTTCACCTTCCACAGTGGCCTGGCATACTGTGTGGGAGCCCACAGGGGTGAGGGGGAGCATCTGTACAGGGGAGACACAGCCTGGAGTAGGGTGTCAGTGTCTGAGAGGGGAAGGCAGACGTCGTGCTGGGCAGGCAATGGGATGGGAGATTGGTTACATGAGGAGGATTGATCAGCAAATATACTAAGGTTAATAGATACTGGTGTTTCCACTGTGAGTGGATAAGTTACAAACATGGAGAAGTAGAAAAATAGACTGAATCTTGTGCATTTTGGATTCGAATGATACGTCTCACTGAGAATTTATGATCTCTGTGTGTGTTGTGTGTGTGTGTGTGTGTGTGTGTGCATGCACGCATGTGTGTATTCTCAGTAGGAGCAAGGACAGTGAGCACACCTGGCATCCTGGTATCAAACCTGTTTCTGGACATCGTTCTCCACTGAAAAGAACCCCTCTCTGGAGCAACTGCTTGTTCCAGGGCTGGGATAAGGAAAAGCTAGAGGAGTCTCAAACATTTTCATGTGTCTGAAAAGTAAGAATGATGATGAGACATCAAAAGGCCACAGAACAGCTTAAATCTAAACCAATGTAAACATCAAAATAAAAAATGACAGCCTGATGCAGTGGCTCATGCTTGTAATCCTAGCACTTGGGAGGCCAAGGTGGGCGGATTGCCTGAGCTCAGGAGTTTGCGACCAGCCTGGGCAGCATGGTGAAATCCATGTCTACCAAAATGCAAAATATTATCCAGGCGTGGCAACGTGCACCTGTAGTCCCAGCTACTCAGGAGACTGAGGTAGGAGAATTGCTTGAACCCAGGAGGCGGAGGTTGCAGTGAGCCAAGATCACCACATTACACTGAGACTCTGTATCAAATATATATATATATATATATATATATATATACATATATATATATATGTATATATATATAACAATTGAACATAACAGGAAACCAAGAGTCAAAACTGATATAAAGAAGTAAATGAACAAATCGAAAAATGGATGAGAAAGAGGACATATACATTGTTCCAAAGCATATACCCCATAATAATTTTTAGTCTCAAAAGGACCAAGAGTAACTTTACTGTGGAGGAAACTGGTATACACTACCTAAACTGAAAGATTAAAGTGAACTTCACCATTCATCGGACACATCCCCACCTGATATCATCCAATAAGAATAACACTATCACTTCTGTGATATTCTTGCCAAAGATACACAACTTGAATTCAACCTCAAGAAAACATTATATAGGGCAGTGCAGTGGCACACTCCTGTAATCCCAGTGCTTTGGGAGGCTGAGGAGGGAGGATCACTTGAGGCCAAGAGTTTGTGACTAGCCTGGACCACATAGCAAGACCCCATCTCCACAAAAAATAAAAACAAATCGGCTGGGCAAGGTGGATCACACCTGTAATTCCCGTAATTTGGGAGGCCAAGGCAGGCAGGTCACCTGAGATCAGGAGTTTGAGACCAGCCTGGCCAACATGGTAAAACCCCATCTCTACTAAAAATATAAAAATTAGCCAGGTGTGGTGGCAGGTGCCTGTAATCCCAGCTAACTGGGAGGCTGAGGCAGGAGAATCGCTTGAACCCAGGAGGCAGAGATTGCCATGAGGCAACACTGTGTCATTGCACTCAAGCCTGGGTGACAAGAGTGAAACTCCGTCTCAAAATAAATAAACATAAAAACAAATAATATGAAAATATTATACAAACTCAAGGTGAAGGGCATTCCACATAATAACTGGTTTGTAATTTTCAAAAAATTCAAGATCATGAAAATCAAGAATATTGAGAAAATATTCCAAAGTGAGTGAGGTTTTTAAAACTTGACAAATAAGATGTGTGATTATGGACTGGTTCCTATGTGATAAAAGGACATTATTGAGATAATTGAAGTTTGTGGATTAGATGGTAGTGATACATCAATGTTAATTTCCTGATACTGATGGTTGTATTGTGAGAATGTAGGAGAACGTTCTTGTTTGTAAAAAGCACACATTTGAGTTTCTAAGAGTGGTGGGGTATCTGGGGGCATCATTTCAAATGATGTAGGAAATAAAGAGTTCTTTGTACTAGCAAGTTTTCTGTAAATTTGAGATTCTTCAACAGCTTTTAAAAAAATACACTTGGAACTTTAAAATAGTTTTAAATCTACAGGAAAACTGGGAAGATAATGCAGAGAGTTCCGTATACCCCACACCTACATCTGCTGTAACATCTTATATTGCATGTATTAGTATGGTGCACTTCTTACAATTAATGAACCGATATCAACACATCATTGTTAACTAACTAAAGCCCATAGTTGATTCATATTTTCTGAGTTTTAGTTTTCTTTGTTCCAGGATAGTATGCAGGATACTCCATTACATTAGCCATCATGTATCTTAGGCTCCTCTTGGATGTGATGATTTCTGAGACTTTCCTTGTTTTTCATGACCTTGACAGTTTTTAGGAGTACTGGTCAACGTCCCTCAATTGGTATTCCTCTGATGTCTCTTCTAACAAGTAGAAGGCATTAGGGACTTTTAGTAGAACTACCACAAAGGTAAAGTGCTACTATTGTCACCATAGCACATCAAGAGTACATAATATCAGTCTGGGTGCAGTGGCTCGTACCTGTAATCCCAGCACTTTGGGAGGTTGAGAAGGGGAGGATCACTTGCGCCCAGGAGATTGAGACCAGCCTGGGCAACATAGCAAGACCTTGTCTTAAAAAAACAAACAAACAAAAAACACCTAGGCATGGTGGTGGAGACCTGTAACCTCAGCTATTCAGGAGGCTGAGATGGGAGGATTACTTGCGCCTGGGAGGTTAAGGCTCAAGTAATCCTCCCATCTTGAACCATGATCAAGCTGCAGCACTCCAACCTGGGCAACATGAGGCCTCATCTCAAAGTTGTTTTTTTTTTTTAAAGATGCATACTATCAATAGACCTTATTACTGCTAATGTGAAACTTGATCACCTGGCTGTTTGTCAGGTTTCTCTCTGATGTAAAGTCCCCTTTCCTCGCTTTCCACACTATATTCTTTTTCTTTATTATTTTAATAATTTATTTATTTTACTTTAGGTGCATACTATATCTGGTATTTCTCCCCATGTTACCCTTCCCCAGCCCCCATTGTCTCTCCCCTACCACCCCCAACTGTCCCCTGTATGTGATGCTCCTCTCCCTGAGTCCACATATTCTCATTGTTCAACACCCACCTATGAGTGAGAACATACGGTGCTTGGCTTCTGTTCTTGGGTCAGTTTGCTGAGAATGATGGTTTCCAGATTCATCCAAGTCCCTACAAAGGACACAAACTCATCGTTTTTTATGGCTGCGTAGTATTCCAGGGTGTATATGTACCACATTTTCTTTGTCCAGTCTATCATTGATGGGCATTTGGGTTGGTTCCAGGTCTTTGCTATTGTACACAGGGCTGCAATGAACATACGTGTGCATGTGTCTTTATAGTAGAATGATTTATAGTTCTTTGGGTATATACCCAATAGTGGGATTGCTGGGTCAAATGGAATTTCTATTTCTAGATCCTTGAGAAATCACCACACTGTCTTCCACAATGGTTGAACTAATTTACACCCCCACCAACTGTGTAAGAGTGTTCCTATTTCTCCACATCCTCTCCAGCATCTGTTGTCTCCCAATTTTTTAATGATCGCCATTCTAACTGGCATGAGATGATATCTCAGTGTGGCTTTGATTTGCATTTCTCTAATGACCAGTGATGAGCATTTTTTCATATGTTTGTTGGCCTCATATATGTCCTCTTTTGAAAAGTGTCTGTTCATATCCTTTGCCCACTTGTGAATGGGGTTGTTTTTTTCTTGTATATCTGTTTTAGTTCTTTGTAGATTCTGGATATTAGCCCTTTGTCAGATGAGTAGATTGCAAAAATTTTTTTGCCAGTCTGTGTCTTTTGATTGGGGCATTTAGGCCATTTACATTCAATGTTAATATTGTTATGTGTGAATTTGATCCTGCCATTTTGTTACTGGCTGGTTTTCTTTCTCATTAGTTGACTCATTTTCTTCATTGCATTTTTGGTCTTTGCCAAGTGGTTTGCTTTTGCAGTGACTGGTACTTGTTCTTTTCCATGCTTAGCATTTCTTTCAGGAGCTCTTGTAGGGCAGGTCTGGTGGTGACAAAATCTCTCAATAATTGCTTGTCTGTAAAGGATTTTATTTCTCCTTCACTTATGAAGCTTAGTTTGGCTGGATATGAGATTCTGGGTTGAAAGTTCTTTTCTTTGAGGATGTTGAATATTGGCCCCCACTCTCTCTTCGTGAGTTGTAGGGTTTCTGCCGAGAGATCTGCTGTGAGTCTGATTGGCTTCCCTCTGTGGGTGACCTGACCTTTCTCTCTGACTGCCCTTAGCATTTTTTCCTTCATTTTCGACCCTGGTGAATCAGAGGATTATGTGCCTTGGGGTTGCTCTTCTTGAGGAATATCTTTGTGGAGTTCTCTGTGTTTCTTGAATTTGAAATTTGGACTGCCTTGCTAGGCTTGGGAAGTTCTCCTGGATAATATCCTTAGTGTGTTTTCCAGCTTGGATTCATTCTCCCCCGTCATATTCGGGGCACCGATCAGGTAGATTAGGTTTTTTCACATAATCCCATATTTCTTGGAGGTTTTGTTGGTTTCTTTTCACTCTTTTTTCTCTTGTATTGCCTTCTCTTTTTACTTCATTGAGTTGATCTTCAGTCTCTGATATCCTTTCTTCTGCTTGATCGATTCAGCTCTTAAAACTTGTGTTTGCTTCACGTAGTTCTCTTGCTGTGTTCTTCAACTCCATCAAGTCGTTTATGTTCTTCTCTAAGCTGGTTATTCTAATTAGCATTTCATCTAACCTTTTTCAAGGTTTTTGGTTTCTTTGCATTGAGTTAAAATGTGTTCCTTTAGCTCTGAGAAGTTTGTTATTATCCACCTTCTGAATCCTGTTCCGTCAATTCTTTGCACTCCTTCTCGGTCAAGTTGTGATCCTGTGTTGTTGAGGAGTTGTGATCCCTTGAAGGAGAAGAGGTGTTCTGGTCTTTGGTGGTTTCACCTTTTTGCGCTGGTTTTTTCCCATCTTTTTGGATTTACCTGGCTGTGGTGTCAGAGAGCTGCTTGATGAGGTCACTTGTCTGCCTGTGGGGGGCGCTACTGGGTTTCTAGGGACTCCTTCAGGTTACTAGGGAAGCTTCCTGTGTCTTTTTTGTTTATGCTGGGAGATTAGGCCCACCTCTTCCACTGACCTGTAGGCACTGCTGGGGTTGTGGAGAACGCAGTCCTGTTGCTATGTAGGCTTCCTGTGGTTTTTTTGTTAAAACATGTAGTCCAGTCCCACCCCTCTAGTGGTAGGTTGTGCCCTTCCTCCACTGGGCTGGATCATTCAGGGTTCCTCTCAGACTGTGGCACTGGCTACACAACCCACTAGAGTCAGAGCTTCAGCCCTCTGGGGTTTGTGGGGGGAGGTTAGGGACCTGCCTAGCCACACCTGGCAGTCTCCCCCTTTCAGTTTTCTCTCTCTCTGGTCATGGGGTAGGGGCCACCCAGCTGCTCCTGCTTACAGCTCCCTCTCTCTCTGGGCGGAGGGAGGGGGCGATAGCTCAGTCTGCAGACTCTTATTCAACTCCACACTTGTAATTCCCGACACTTGACTGGCAAAGATCCCCTGTTCTGTGTATTGCTGAGGCTTTTGGGAATCGCTGTATGTGGACAGGAGTGCCAGAGATGGAGCCTTTGACTCGCCGGTCAGATGCATTTTCTGGGTGAAGCAGCACCCCTCCCCGCTCGGTCTGCCCTGAGTGGGGTTTGCTCACCCTGGGACCAGACCCGTTGAAATGCACCTCGTACCTCAGTTGGAGCTAGGAGATCTCTGGGTTTCTGTGTCTCTTTTGCTGGGTGTTGTGCGCTGGAGTTGTGTCTAATCCGCCATCTTGGATCCTCCCATTTTAAGTTTTAAAGATATTTTATGCTTTACAATTAAGAAATATTTATAAAATAATCTCCCTCAGGGCAATGTAGAAAGCTCCAGTTTTTCTGTATGTCAAATATTAAGAATCAAGTCATCAGACAGTGATAGAAAAACATCCATTTCTGTTCTCTCTGGTTAACTTGCTTGTTCCTCAGTTTCAGCTATTGATTCATTCCACACTATATTCTTTGGAAGGAAGTCACTATGCACAGCCCACACATACAGAATGGAGAGTTGTGCTCCACTTCTTTGAGGGAAGACTATCTACATAAATTATTTGAAATTCTTCTGCATAGGAGATTTATCTATTTTCCCCTATTTATTTATTTATTTACTTTATTTATATCAGTAGGGACTCATGGATATTTATTTTATACTTTTCAATGCTACTTTATTTTTTGCTCAAATCTTTTCAGTTTGGGTCATTTGGGAGGTCTTTCAGTCAGCCCCAGTGTCCCTTTGACCCTTCGACATATTCCCATTATTGGGGTGTGTGTGGGTGTGTGCATGCGCATGCACATTATTGCATATTTGAACACTCTTCTGGCATTATAAGATGCTCCCGGCTCATCTATTTTTCATCTTTGTTTCTTTTCCCAATATTAGAACCCATTATTTCTCTAAGGAGCCCTGGGTCCTTTCACTGGAGAATAATACTAGAAATCAAGACCTGGGTCCTAGGTATGCTCCTTGTTGCTGGGGGTGTTGTTGCTTCTAGGACCTCTCAGCTGACAGAGCAAGAAAACACATGTATGTACATTAACCTTTTTATATATACATATCATAAATATTTCTACATGCATTTTTTTATATATATACAAAGCTAAATGTGAGTTAACACTAATGCCTCCAATTCATTACTACATGGATCGTCATAGCCTCTTCCTCCCTTGTTTATCTGTAACTTGCTACTTCAACAATGAAAAACTTGGTTCCCACCATATACCATCCATTTACTTAATTGTATAGTTACATGCATACTGGAATCAGACAAGTAAGTAAATGGGTGACTGATGATGGAAACCAGGTACAGAATTATTCACCTTTACTCTCATGGGAAACAACTTCACCAATTAGACTTCAGTGCTTGTGTATACTTCCTTCTGCCTTGGTCTTACAGACTACACTCATCTCCAAAGTTACTCAGGCCATTCCTTCTTCTGCCTTCTCCTACAGTGAGATTGTTTCATACATTGAAATATAGTCAGATTCTTTTGTTACATTCTGAGTTCCATCCTGAGATTCCCTGACTTCCTAAATATGTTTTAAAATTTGCATACATTAAGGTTCATTCTTTGTGCTAAAGTTTTACGGGTTTTGACAAATGGATATTGTCAAGTATCCAATATTGCAGCATCATACAAAAGAAGAGTTCTACCATCCTAAAAAGTCCCATGCTTCATCTACCCAATTGTCTCTATTATCCCTGAACTTCTGGCAAACACTGATCTCTTTATCACCTCCACAGCTTTGCCCTTTCCAGAATCTCATATAATTAGAACCATATAGTATGTATGTACTCTTTTCAGACTGGCTTATTTTATTTAGCAATATACACTTGAAATTCTTCCATATCTTTCCATAATTCCGCCCATTCCTTTTTATCACTTTTTATTGGAATAAAATTCCTTTATATGTATGTACCATAATTTGTTTATCCAGTCACTTATTGAAGGATATCTTTTTCCCAGTTTTTAATAACTATAAATAAAGCTGTTATAAACATTTTTATTTATGTTTTTATGTAAAGATAAGTTTTTTAATCAGTTGAGTAGATACCTAGGAACACAATTGCTGGTCCAGACCATGTCTAGCTTTGTAAGAAACCGTAAAACTTGCTGTACCGTTTTGAATCCGCACAAGCAATAAAGGAAAATTTCCATTGCTTCACATTTTGCCAGAAATCAACATTGTCAGTTTCGGGATTTTTGCCATTCTAATAGGTCTGTAATACTGTCCAATTGTTCTTTTACTTTACATTTCCCTGATAATAAATGATTTTGAGATTTTTTATGCTTATTTTCCATCTGTGTATCTTCTTTGGTGAGGTGTCTATTCATTAACCACTTTTAATTGAGGTGTGTGTTTAACCTAAAATGCAATAAAATATTTTTTCAAAAAGTTTTAAAAGTGTTTGTCTACTTAGAAAGAGAAAGAAAGAGAAAACAAGGAAGGAAGATTTATTAAGCCTATACTATATGCAGGCATTATTCTGGACACTTGAGATATATTAGGGAACAAAATAAACAACACCCACCCATATAATGATTTTATTCTAGTGGGAAGAGTAGAAAAAAGTAATAAATAATATAAGTGAATGAATCAAAAGGTAATACAAAAAAAAAAGGAAAATAGTAAAAGGGATGTGGGGGGCAGGTACAGGTAGCAGTATAAACATTTGTTGTCAGAGTAGGCCTTATGGGAAAGGTGATACTTAAACAAAGACTTAAAGGAGATGAGTAACCCAAGGAATATCTGGAGAAGAGCTCCTGAGCCACAGAATACTTGAACAAAGGATCTGAGGCATGAATACGCCTAGAGCATTTGAGGAAAGGGGAAAGGCCAGAGTACCGAGAAAGCAATGGGTGAAGAGAAAGGAGGAAGAAGAGGAAGTCAGATAGGTCCAGAGTTGGCAGATCAGGATGAGCTCTTTGGTCATTGAAAGGACTTTGCCTTTTAACTCAGTGAAACGATGTTTTGAGTAGAAGAGTGACATTACCCAACTTACATTTTAAAGGGATTGCTCTAGCTGATGTGTTGGAATAAGACTATAGCGGGGAAAGGTTAGAACCAGAAAGACTTGTTAGAAGAATTCTGCAACAGTCTAGGTAGAAAAGGAGGGTTGCTCTAGACCAGAGTGGTGGAAATGGAGGTGATGAGAAACTGTTGGATTTTGGATATACTTTGAAGTACCCATAGCATGATTTCCTGATGGACTGGATATGAAATAAGGGAGGAATAGAAGAGTTAACGGTTTCAAGATTTTCGGCCCAAGCAAGTGGCACAATAGATTTGGCATTACCTGAGATGGAGACAGCTGTGTGGGGAACACTCAATAAACAAACCAGAGTAACACACCCAAATGAGGAATATGTTGCCTCTAAAACCCAAATAGGCCCACTAGGCATTGTGCCTCTTTCTTGCTTGTAGGAGGGGCCAAATGCAGCAACTTATCCTTCACCTTAGAATAAATATCTTGACAGGCCCCACACCACTGGACCCTAGAAATTTTACTGAGGTAGAAGGTCCCTGAATTTTAGATTTATTTCCCATCATCTGGCATACAAACGTCTGACCAATAAGTCCAGTGTGTTTGCTACTTCATGCTCACTGGATCCAGTCAGCATATTGTCATCAATATAATGGACCAGGTGATATCTTGTGGAAGTGAAGAGTTATTAAGGTCTCTCTGAATAGGATTATGACACAAAGCCAGAGAGTTGATATACCCTTGAGGTAGGACAGTAAAGATATATTGTTGGCCTTACCAATGGAAGGAAAATTACTTCTGGTGGGCCTTATGGACAGGAATGGAGAAAGGGCATTTGCCAAGTCAATGACTGCATACTATTATCAGGAGATGTGTTGATTTGCTCAAGCAATGAAACCACATCTGGTACAGCAGCTGCAATTGGAGTCACCACTTGGTTAAGCTTATGACAATACACTGTCATTCTGCAAGATCCATCTGCTCTTCGCACAGGCCAAATGGGAGAGGTGAATGGGGGATGTGGTGGTGATCACCACCCCTGCATCTTTCAAGTCCTTGATGGTTGCACTAATCTCCAAATCCCTCCAGGAATGCAATATTATTTTTGATTTACTATTTGTCTAGGTAGAAGCCACTTTAATGGCTTCCATTTGTCCTTTCTCACCCTAATAGCCCTCACCCTACCAGTCAGGGAGCCAATATGGGGATTCTACCAGCTGCTAAGTATGTCTGTGCCAATTCTGACATGAAGAAATGGCCACAGAATGAGTCCGGAGACCTACTCGACCCACTGTAAGTCAGATCTGAGCTAAAACTCCATTAATTACCTGACCTCTATGAGCTCCTACTTTAACTGGAGGGCCACAGTGATGTTTGGGTCCCCTGGAATCAACATCAGCTCAGAGCCTATGTCTAGTAGTCCCCAGGATATTTGATCATTTCCCTTTCCCCAGCGCACAATTACCCTGCTGAAAAACCAGAGGCCTCCTTGGGGAAGGATGGGAGAAAGATTAACAGCAAAAATTTTTGGTAGTGTAGTGGGGTCCTTCCTCAAGGGGACCCAACCTCCCCTTCATTGAAAGGGTTTTGGGTCTCTAAACTGGCTCAATTCTGGAAATTGATTGAGGGGCCGTGTTCTCTGTTTTTATAATTCAAATTAGTCTTTTGTCCATTTGACCTAGAAGTTTTCTGCTTATATAAATTAAGCACGAATGTAGTAGGCTTCCAATCAGTTTCAATTCTAGGAACACCATGATTAGCCAATGTCAGAGCTCTACATGAGTCAGACTATTCTGATTTCTGCTTTGCCTCTGCTGTCTATTGCAATATCTATGCCCACCTTGCCTTTGATAGTTGAGTGCCACCACGTGGCCCCTGCCATCCTGAGATCTCATTATTCCCATTGTATTTAAATTTTGTAGTTGAGTGACTGTGGTTCCCACTGTTAGTTCTGACATACAGAGAACAGCAATTACAGGACTCTTCAAAAATGCAGGTGGTGCCCTCACAAATCTATTTTGCAAAGTATTGGTCAAGGGGATATCTTCTGGACCCTCTCAGATGGGATGAGTAGGTTTAACATGAATAATCTACTCCACCATCCCAATCTCCCTAAGCCTTTGGATCCCGTCCTGTGCATTAACCCAAGGGCGATCAGGCATTTCCAGCTTGCTCACAGTGGGCCATCTTTTAATCCATATATCAGCTAACCAAGTAAATAAACTATTAGAATCTTTTTTAACTCTGCAACATTAAATGCAGAATCCCTACTTAGTGAGCCCAAAACAATAAATTCAGCCTGATTCAACTCTATGTTCCTCCACCATTATTCCACACCCTTAGTATCCATTCCCATGCCTGTTCTCCAGATTTCTGTTTATATAAATTAGAAAACTCAAGCAGTTCTTTTCGAGTACACTCGTTTTGAGTATGCTGGAAGTGCACCTCCTCATGGGTCACACTCTCAACCTCACCTCTAGGGGTCTGCCTGGACTTTAGTCTAGTTATAGGTCTAGAAGCAAACAGGGGTGTGTTGGGGGTGGCTCCTGAGGAGAATCAACATTATCTTGGCTGGCAGCTGCCTCAGGTGAGGCCATCACTGTTGCCTCAGGCAATGCAGGGTTTATCTTCTAAGACAAAGGTGGAAAGGCTGATGGCAGTGTGGGTCAGGGAGGGGAGGTTGCCACTACTGGGGATGGGAAAGCTGTTTCTTCTGGCAAGAAAGGTTCATCAGAGTTTACAAGCTCAGTGTCCCCAGCTTCATCAGGGTCCTCCCACACATCCCCATTCCAAGTTTCAGGGTTCCATTCTTTTCCAATCAATGCCTTCATTTTAACAATAGATACTTGGCAAGACTGTTCATGCACCTTTTGCTTCAGGTCAGCCACTTGCATGATAAGAGTTTGTGTCCGGTTTTTCCACAATTTCAGCTCTTTCTCTACAGAAGATAAGACTCTGATTCAAGGCAATCTTAGAAGATATAAGGCTCAGTGTCTGCTTCTAAAGCCAGAAGTTAGAATCCCTGAGTTCATCATTTTCTTCATCACTTTGTCCAGTGAACTTAGGAGCAACCAACCAGCTTCATTAATGTTCCTTGTTTCTCTATATATGGTGAAGGGTATTATGTACAGAGTCACTGAACTCCTTGCCTCTCATGAGCAGTGAATCAGGATGTCGAATGTGTTTATTTTGCATAACTCTCTAAACAGTTCATGCCAAGGACTATCAGTGTTCTTCATACTATTAGAAGTAGAGTACTTAGCATTTTTGTGTCTAATCATATTAAGCAGCCAACTCCAGAATCCCAAAAACCAACTAAAGAACTCCATACTTAATATTCTGTTCCTCTAGAACCACTCCTGGTACCAAAATCTGTATTAGTCAGTCTTCTCTAGAGGAGCAGAATAGGATAGCTATATGTACATATAGGGGAGTTTATTAAATATTAACTCACATGATCACAAGGTTCCACAATAGGTCGTCTGCAAGCTAAGGAGCAAGGAGAGCCAGTCCGAGTCCCAAAACCGAAGAACTTGGAGTCTGATGTTCAAGGGCAGGAAGCATTCAGCATGGAAGAAAGATTAGGCTGGGAGGCTAGGCGAATCTAGTCTTGTTATGTTTGTCTGCCTGCTTTATATTCTAGCTGTGCTGGCAGCTGATTAGATGGTATCCACCCAGATTAAGGGTGGGTCTGTCTTTCCGAGCCCACTGACTCAAATGTTAATCTCCTTTGGCAACACCCTCAGAGACACACTCAGGGTCAATACTTTGCATCCTTCTATCCAATTAAGTTGACATGCAGTATTAGCCATCACATCATGAGAGTAGGTTTTGTTTTCCTTGCCCCACTGGTGCATGTGTGTGCGCCCTGCCCTGCCACTGCTGAGGCAGGAGTACAGTTCATTCTTTCTCCCCACTGCTGATTGCCATTCTAGTCACAGCCTTGGCAGACATAGAGCCTGCCAGCCCCACCCCTGCCAGCCCCCTATCCTTGTGCCAACACTGCTGCAAGAGTCAAACTAGGCACAGAGAACAGTAGACCCTCCCCTGCCCTGAGTGACCACCCCTGCCTGTGGTGCACAGACAACACACATAGACCTGTACCTGCAAGTTTCCTGCCCCTCATGTCAACACCATCATTAGTGTCACCACACAGTTGCCAGCAGAGACCCCCAGCTTCCCTGAGCCATGCTGCTTCCACCACTGTAGTGAACACCTGCACAGAGGAAGTCACCTCAGCACCTGCTAGCACCCTGCTGCACTGCCACTGCCACTGCTGCTGCCATGTGCAAAGAAGGGTGGATCCCATTGTCACCATACTATAAAACATTGTGGCTGATACCAGCCAGTGTAATGTAGTGACCAGTGGTCCAGGAGCACTTCAGCACCACTGGCACGATGGATTCCTAAACTTGAGGAGCTAGAGAACAAAGTTGGGGCCCAAGACAAGTCCCCCAGAGTTAGAGCACACAGTACAGGGGTTGGGAGCTGAGTGTCAGCTCCCTAAAATCTTCCAGAAATTAAGCCAGTTGGCCAAATGCGCCTTATACCATAATTGAACCCGGCAAAGTTATCAAGTAGGATAAAGAAAAAAAATCCAGGCACAACACCCAGCGAAAGAGATGCAGAAACCCAGAGATCTCCTAGCTCCAACCAAGGTACCAGGTGAATTTCAATGGGTCTGGTCTGAGGGTGAGCAAAGCCCACTCAGGGCAGACCGAGGTGGGAGGGGTGCTGCTTCACCCAGAAAGTGCATCTGACCGGCGGGTCAGAGGCTCCACCTCTGGCACTCCGGTTCAGATACAGTGCTTCCCCCAAGGCCTCAGCAATACTCAGAACAGGGGATCTTTGCCAGTCAAGCACCGGGAATTACAAGTGTGGAGTTGAATAATTGTCTGCAGACTGAGTTATCGCCCCTCCCTCCGCCCAGAGAGAGAGGGAGCTATAAGCAGGAGCAGCTGGGCGGCCGCTACCCCATGACCAGAGAGAGAGAAAGCTGAAAGGGGGAGACTGCCAGGTGTGGCTGGGCAGGTCCGTAACCTCCCCCGACAAACCCCAGAGGGCTGAAGCTCTGACTCTAGTGGGTTGCATAGCCAGGGTCACAGTCTGAGAGGAACCCTGAATGATCCAGCCCAGTGGAGGAAGGGCACAACCCACCACTAGAGGGGTGGGACTGGACTACATGTTTTAACAAAAAACACAGGAAGCCTACATAGCAACAGGACTGCATTCTCCACAACCCAGCAGTGCCTACAGGTCAGCGGAAGAGGCGGGCCTAATCTCCCAGCATAAACAAAAAAGACACAGGAAGCTTCCCTAGTAACCTGAAGGAGTCCCTAGAAACCCAGTAGCACCCCCCACAGGCAGACAAACGACCTCATCAGCTCTCTGACACCACAGTCAGGTAAATCCACAAAGATGGGAAAAAATCAGCGCAAAAAAGGTGAAACGATCAAAGACCAGAACACCTCTTCTCCTTCAAGGGATCACAACTCCTCAACAACACAGGATCACAACTTGACTGAGACAGAGTGCAAAGAATTGACGGAACAGGATTCAGAAGGTGGATAAGAACAAACTTCTCAGAGCTAAAGGAACACATTCTAACTCAATGCAAAGAAACCAAAAACCTTGAAAAAAGGTTAGACGAAATGCTAACTAGAATAACCAGCTTAGAGAAGAACATAAACGACTTGACGGAGTTGAAGAACACAGCAAGAGAACTACGTGAAGCAAACACATGTTTTAATAGCTGAATTGATCAAGCAGAAGAAAGGATATCAGAGACTGAAGATCAACTCAATGAAGTAAAAAGAGAAGGCAATACAAGAGAAAAAAGAGTGAAAAGAAACCAACAAAACCTCCAAGAAATATGGGATTATGTGAAAAAACCTAATCTACGCTTGATCGGTGTACTTGAATATGACGGGGAGAATGAATCCAAGCTGGAAAACACACTAAGGATATTATCCAGGAGAACTTCCCAAGCCTAGCAAGGCAGTCCAAATTTCAAATTCAGGAAACACAGAGAACTCCACAAAGATATTCCTCAAGAAGAGCAACCCCAAGGCACATAATCCTCTGATTCACCAGGGTCAAAATGAAGGAAAAAATGCTAAGGGCAGCCAGAGAGAAAGGTCAGGTCACCCACAGAGGGGAAGCCAATCAGACTCACAGCAGATCTCTCAGCAGAAACCCTGCAAGTCAGAAGAGAGTGGGGGTCTATATTCAGCATCCTTAAAGAAAAGAACTTTCAACCCAGAATCTCATATCCAGCCAAACTAAGCTTCATAAGTGAAGGAGAAATAAAATCCTTTACAGACAAGCAATTATTGAGAGATTTTGTCACCACCAGACCTGCCCTACAAGAGCTCCTGAAAGAAACGCTAAGCATGGAAAGGAACAAGTACCAGTCACTGCAAAAGCAAACCACTTGGCAAAGACCAAAAATGCAATGAAGAAAATGAGTCAACTAATGAGAAAGAAAACCAGCCAGTAACAAAATGGCAGGATCAAATTCACACATAACAATATTAACATTGAATGTAAATGGTCTAAACGCCCCAATCAAAAGACACAGACTGTCAAAAAAATTTTGGCAATCTACCCATCTGACAAAGGGCTAATATCCAGAATCTACAAAGAACTAAAACAGATACACAAGAAAAAAACAAACAACCCCATTCACAAGTGGGCGAAGGATGTGAACAGACACTTTTCAAAAGAGGACATATATGAGGCCAACAAACATGAAAAAATGCTCATCATCACTGGTCATTAGAGAAATGCAAATCAAAACCACACTGAGATATCATCTCACGCCAGTCAGAATGGCGATCAATAAAAAATCTGGAGACAACAGATGCTGGAGAGGATGTGGAGAAATAGGAACACTCTTACACAGTTGATGGGAATGTAAATTAGTTCAACCATTGTGGAAGACAGTGTGGCGATTTCTCAAGGATCTAGAAATAGAAATTCCATTTGACCCAGCAATCCCACTATTGGGTATATACCCAAAGAACTATAAATCGTTCTACTATAAAGACACATGCACACATACGTTCATTGCAGCCCTGTGTACAATAGCAAAGACCTGGAACCAACCCAAATGCCCATCAATGATAGACTGGACAAAGAAAATGTGGTACATATACACCGTGGAATACTATTCAGCCATAAAAAACGATCAGTTCGTGTCCTTTGTTTGGACTTGGATGAATCTGTAAACCATGTTTCTCGGCAAACTGACCCAAGAACACAAAGCCAAGCACCATATGTTCTCACTCATAGATGGGTGTTCAACAACGAGAACATGTGGACTCAGGGAGAGGAGCATCACATACAGGGGACAGTTGGGAGGAGTAGGGGGAGAGACAATGGGGGATGGGGGAGAGAGGGGAGGGTGGGGAGGGATAACATGGGGAGAAATGCCAGGTATAGTATGCACCTAAATTAAAATAATAAATTATTTTAAAAAAAAAAAGAAAAAAATATCCAAAGGTCAACAACTTCCAAATTGAAGGAACATAAGCCCACAAAGATGAGAAAGAACCAGTACAAGAATTCTGACAACTGGTTCTGAACCAGGTTGAGATGGCTGAAATGACAGAAACAGAATTCAGATCATAGACAGAAATAAAGATCATTGAGATGCAGGATACATTGAAACCCAATCCAAGAAAGCTAAGAATTACAATAAAATGAGATAGGAGTTAACAGACAAAATAGCCAGTATAGAAAAGAACATAACCAACCTGATAGAGCTGAAAAGCACACTACAAGAATTGTATAATATAATCACAAGTATTAATAGCCAAACAGGCCAAGCAGAAGAATCTCCACAGCTTGAGGACTGAAATTTGGCGTTCTGAAATAAGACAGTCAGACAATACTAGAGAAAAAATAGTGAAAACATATGAACAAAACCTCTGAGAAATATGGGATAATGTAAAGATACCAAATCTACTACTCATTGGTATCCCTTAAAGAGATGGAGATAATGTAAACAACTTGGAAAACATATCAGGATACCATCCATGAGAACTTCCCCCAACCTAGCTGGAAAGGTCAACATTCAAATTCAGGAAATGTGAAGAACTCCATTAAGATATTTTACAAGAAGATCATCCCCAAGACATATAATCATCAGCCTCTTCAAGGTTGAAATGAAAGAAAAAAATATTAAAGGCAGCTAGAGAGAAAGATTAGATCACCTACAAAGGGAAGCCTATAAGCCTAACAGTGGACCTCTCAGAAGAAATCCTACAAGCCAGAAGAGATTTGGGGCCAATATTCAACATGATTGAAGAAAAAAAAAAATTATTTTGAGACGGAGTCTTGCTTTATCGTCCAGCCTGAAGTGCAGTGGTGCTATCTTGGCTTACTGCAACCTCTGCCTCTTGGGTTCAAGCAATTCTCCTGCCTCAAGCATCCTTAGTAACTGGGATTACAGACGTGTGCCACCACATCCAGCTAATTTTTGTATTTTTAGTAGAGACGGAGTTTCACCATGTTGGCCAGATTTGTCTTGAACTCTTGACCTCATGATCCACCCACCTTGGCGTCCCAAAGTGCTGGGATTACAGGCATGAGCCACGAAAGAAACTTTAACCTAGAATTTCATATCCAGCCAAACAAAGCTTCATAAGCGAAGGGGAAATAAGATCCTTTTCAATCAAGCAAATGCTGAGGGAATTGGTTACTACCAGACTGCCTTCTAAGAGCTCCCAAAGGAAGCACTAAATTTAGAAAGGAAAGACCATTACTGGCCACTAAGAAAACACACTTACATACACAGACCAGTGTCACTATAAAGCAACCACATAAACAAGTCTGTATAGTAACCAGCTAACATCATGATGACAGAATCAGATCCACAAATATCAATAGTAGCCTTGAATGTAAATAGGCTAAATGCCCCCAATTTAAAGGTACAGAGTGGAAAGCTGAATAAAGAACCAAGACCCATTGGTGTGCTGTCTTCAAGAAACCCATCTCACATGCAATGACACACATGGGTTCAAAATAAAGGGATGGAGAAAAATCTACCAAGCAAATGGAAAACAGAAAAAAGCAGAGGTTACAATCCTAAGTTCAGACAAAACAGACTTTAAACCAACAAAATCAAAAAAGACAAAGAAGGGCATTACACTGTGGTAAAGGGCTCAATTCAAGAAGAAGACCTAACTATCCTAAATATATATGTACCCAACATGAAAGTGTCCAGATTCATAAAGCAAGTTATTAGAGAACTTCAAAGAGAGACTCCCACACAATAATAGTGGGGAACTTTAATAACCCACTGACAGTATCACATCAGTGAGGCAGAAATTAACACATATATTCAGGACCTAAACTCAGCATTGGATCAAACGAATCTGATAGACATCTACAGAACTCTCCAACCAAAAATAGAATATACATTCTTCATTGCCACATAGCACATACTTTAAAATCAATCACATAATCAGACATAAGACACTCCTCAGCCAATTGCAAAAGGATTGAAATCATAACTACCACTCTTTCAGACCACAGTCCAATCAAATTAGAAATCAAGACTATGAAATTCACTCAAAACCATAATTTTATGGAAATTGAGTAATGTGCTATTGAGTAACTTTTAGGTAAATAATGAATTCAAGGCAGAAATCAAGAAGTTCTTTGAAATAATGAGAACAGAGATATAACACACCAGAATATCTGGGACACAGATAAAGCAGTGTTAGAAGAAAAATTTGTAGCACTAAATGCCCACATCAAAAAGTTAGAAAGAGCTCAATTTGACCACCTAACATCACAACTAAACAAACTAGAGAACCAAGAGAAAAACCAATCCCAAAGCTAGCAGAAGACAAGAAATAACTAAAATTAGAACTGAACTGAAGGAGACTGAGACATAATAAACCATCAAAACATCAGTAAATCTAGGAGTTGTTTTTTTTTTAATTAACAAAATAGATAGGCCACTAACTAGACTAATAAAGAAGAGAAAAGAGAGACTATTTAAGTAAACATAATTAGAAACAACAATGGGGTTATTACTACTCATCCCACAAAAATACAAATAATCATCAAAGAATATTATGAACACCTCTATGAATATAAACTAGAAAATTTAGAAGAAATGAGTAAATTTCTGGACAAACATACACTTCCAAGATTGAACCAGGAAGAAATTGAATTCCTCTACAGACCAATAACAAGCTATAAAATTCAATCAGCAATAAATAGCCTACCAACCATAAAAAGCCCATGACTAGATGGATTCACAGTTCAATTCTACCATATATACAAAGAAAAGTTGGTACCATTCCTGCTGAAAATATTTCAAAAAAATGAGGGGAGGGGACTCCTCCCTAATCATTCTATGGGGCCAGCATCATCCTGATATGAAAACCTGACAGAGACACAACAACAACAAAAAAAACTGCAGGCCAACATCCTGGAAGAACACTGATGCAAAAATCCTCAGCAAAATACTGGCAAACCAAATCCAGCAGCACATCAAAAAGCTTATCTATCACAATCAAGTAGGCTTTGTCTCTGGGATGCAAGATTGGTTCAACATGCACAATCAATAAATGTGAATCATCACATAAACAGAACTAAAGACCAAAAAACAAAACAAAACAAAACAAAAAACCATGATTATCTCAAGAGACGCAGAAAAGCCTTTAATAAAATTCAACACTCCTTCATCTTACAAACTCTCAATAAACTAGATATTGAAGGAACGAACATCAAAATAACAAGTCATCTATGAAAAACCCACAGCCAACATCATACTGAATGGGTAAAAGCTGGATGCATTCCCCTTGAAAACCAGTACAAAACAAGGATGCCCCCTGTCATCACTCCTATTCAACATAGCACTGAAAGTCCTGACCAGAGCAATCAGGCAAGATAAATAAAGGGTTTCCAAATAGGAAGAGAGGAAGTCAAACTATCCCTGTTTGCAAACAACATGATGTTCAGAAAATCCCATAGTCTCAGCCCAAAAGCTCCTTCCACTGATAATTTCAGCAAAGTCTCAGTATACAAAATCAATATACAACAATTACTAGCATTCCTATACACCAACAACAGTCACACGAAGAGCCAAATCAGAAATGCAATCCCATTCACAAAATGAGATTGCCATAAAAGGAATAAAATACCTAGGAATATAGCTAACCAGGGATGTAAAAGATCTCTACAAGGAGAACTACAAAACACTGCTCAAATGAATCAGAGATTACACAAACAAATGGAAAAACACTTCATGCTCATGGATAGGAAGAACCAACATTGTTAAAATGGCCATACTACCCAAAGCAATTTATAGATCTGATGCTATTCTTATTAAACTACCAATGACATTCTTCAGAGAACTAGAAAAAACTATTTTTTTTTAAAGGAAAAAGATTTATTATGAAGATTCACATAATAGCAAGTAATACGGATTTGTGAAATTTCCTTTTTTTCTTCCTCTTTTTGTAGATGGTTTCACCACATTGCCCAGGATGGCTTCAAACTCCTGGGCTCAAGTGGTTTTTCCTATTTAAACTAACCTTACATCTTTTCCCCAGTGCTTTTCTTTACCGGTCCTGTTTTCTGCTACATTGACAGGTTATACTGATAGGTGTGCCCCTCCCCCTGGTAATATATAGGTGTGCCCCTCCCCTGGTAATACAAGTTTACTTTTAGACAAGCTAGGACAATATACATTCTAAAAAGACTAGTCAACTGCAATAGTTAAGGTGGGGTGAGAAGTAGAACAAGAAATTCTCTGTAACTGACTGTGAACAATTAATTGAAATAACTCACTCTCTTCAGATGAGCCTATTTTTTTTTAACATACCCTTTAACTTTATTAACATCTAGGTAATATCTGTAATATTCCTTGCTCCTCATCCCTAAGTATGCTGTTAACTGTCCATCCTTCTGGGTAGAAGTGTATTTTCCAGTTTTACTTGTCGATTTTTGGATGTGTGCTGGGGAGGAGAGCATGTTGTGTTGCAGTCACCCTAGACTACTAAAGTATATTCTCCAGTAATTCTCTCAAAGTGGGCATATGCGAAACATAATCTCTAAATTCTTCAATATCAAGAAATACCTTTGTTTTACCTCCAAAATCAAATGCCAGTTTGGCTGGATATAGAATTCTAGGATTAAAGCCTTTTTCCAGCAGAACTCTAAAGATATTGCTCCATTTACTTCTAGCATCCAGTGTGTCCAGTGATAAGTCTGCTGTCAATCTGATTCTTCTTCCTTGGTAGGTTATTTCTCTTCTCTCTCTAGAAGCCCTTATTATTTTCTCTTTATCATTAGAATTTGAAAATTTCACCAAGATGTGTCTAGGAGTCAGTCTCTTTCATCAATCTTACTAGGTACTCGGCAAGCACTGACAATCTGAAGACTTGAACTTTTCTTAGTTCTGCAAAGTTTTCATCAAGTATTTCCTTAATTATGTCCTCTGCTCCATTCTCATTATTCTCCTTTTCTGGAATTCCTATCAAACGAATGTTGGAGCTTCTGGATCTATCCTCTATCTCTCTTTGCCTTTCTTTATGAATTATCTGTTTGGTCATTTGCACTGTATCCTTAGCGAATTCTTCAATTTGATCTTCTAGACTGTCTATTCTTTCTTCAAGTATGTCCATTCTGCTACTCAGATCACCCACTGAGTTTTTAATTTCCAAGACAGCTGGATGGGAACTTTTCAAATTTCCAATTTCCTTTTGTATCTCTCTGATGCTATTAATCACACTACTCAAGTTTTCTATTTCCTGTGTTAAGTCTGCTTTTTTGGATGTTAGTTCTTCTGTTTGCAGCGTTCTATGTCTCTCTTCTATTTCCTTACAGAACACTGAACGCTGCTTTCTCCTCCTCCTCCTCTAATCCTGAGGCCTCTTCTTCCTCTTCCTCCAGCTCTGAGGTCTCCTCTCCATACATCCTCCATCCCTGAGCCCTCTTCATCCAGCAACTCTAGCTCAGAAAACTCTTCCTCTTGTGTCTCTAAGTTGTTCATCTCCTCTGGCTCAGCAACTTTTACCTCTTTAATAAATAGAAAGTTCAAACCATCACTGGTCATTTCTCTAGCTCTATGTTTTGAGTCTAATAGGGTTTTACCCCCTTTTTCTTGAATTCCGTATCTTCCTCCTCCATTTATTTCTTCCTTTTGTAGGAGTACATCTTTCAGTAATTCCTTCATAGAAGATTTTTAGCTGGCAAAATTTCTAAGGCTTTGCAGATCTGAAAATGTCTTTATTTCACCATCACATTTAAATACTAATTTAAGATCACATAGAAATTTAGGTTCAAAATCATGTCTCTCAGAATGTTGAAGACATTACTCCATTGCTTGCTAATATCCAGTGTTGCTGATGAAAGGTCAGCTGCCAGGGTAAGTACCGTTCCTTCATCCATCAACATTTTTTCTTCTCTGGAAGCTTTTAAAATTTTCTCTTTATTCTTGAATTTCAGAATTTTCCTTTCTTCTCTCACTTTGAGAAATTCATCCTCTCCATTCTCCCCACTCTCCCCTTCTGTAAGTTCTACGTGGATATGGCGATTTCTATGTTTGTCATCTACATTGCATAAGGTTTCTTCCATACTTCCCATGACTTTGTAAATTCGTGATTCATTCTGAGGTAATTTCTTACCTTCATTACTATTGTATTCGTTAGGATTGTCTAATTTACCACTTAGCTCATCTACTTCTTTTATTTTAAAGGTTAAATTTTCAGTATCATCAACTATTTTAGAGTCTTCTTCTATTTTTCCTACCTTCCCTGTTTTTTGTGATACTGAATTAATTATTTGTTGAAACTCTGTCATGCGACTGGAGTTCTCTGAATTCCTTACCTCAGGTATTGTAGTTTTTGCTCCTAAAATTGCCTTTAGGTCATTTTTAAGAGTTTCCCTCATCTCCTCAAATATCTGGTCTTGAATTTCCATTAAGACCTTAAATTTACTCGTAATAACTGCTGATACGTCCATGCATTTTAAATCGAATATTGGAGCTATTTCCTCATCAGTTTCTATTAACTGCCTTCTTTCCGTATAGGTGACATTCTCCTGTTTCTTTGCGAATCTAGCAAATTTTGATTGTACAGTAGACATTGTAGATACATCAGACATTGTGGGTGTCTTGTCAAGATTGGATTCTGTTTTTAATTCCTGCAGCATGATTTTTATTCTTACAGGCCTGCTAGACTTCAGAAACTTAAAAATCTTAAGATATGTCAATCTGTAATCCTAGCACTTTGGGAGGTTGCAGTGGAATGATCACTTGAATCCAGAAGTTCAACACCAGCCTGGGCAACACAGTGAGACCCAAGTCTCAGCAGTTCTTCCACCTCCACCTTCGCTGGGAAGACAAGCTCTCTGCAGAGCAGGCCTTGGTGCCTGGCGAAAAGGAATCCGCCTGGACCACCGAGAAGCGAACAAAGTCTAGAAAAAACTATTTTAAAATTCATATGGAACCAAAAAGAGCTTGAATATCCATGGCAATCCTCAGCAAAAAAAACAAAGCTGGAGGCATCATGCTACCCAACCTCAAACTATACTACAGGGTCATGGTAACCAAAACAGCATGGTACTGGTACAAAAACGGACACACAGACCAATGTAACAGAATAGAGAGCCTGGAAATAAGGCTGCATACCTATAACCATCTGATCTTTCACAAAGCTGACAAAAACAAGCAATGAGGAAAGGACTCTCTATTCAAATAAATGGTGCTAGGATAACTGAGTAGCTACATGTACAGGATTCAAACTGGATCCCTTCTTTATACCATACACAAAAAATAACTCAAGGTAGATTAAAAACTTAAAAGTAAAAATGAAAACTATAAAAACCCCAGAAGACAACCTAGGTGATACCATTCTGGACACAGGAACAGGCAAATATTTCATGATGAAGACACCAAAAACAACTGCAACAGAATAAAAAATTGACAAATGGGTTCAATTAAACTAAAGAGCTTCTACTCAGCAGAAGAAACTACCAACAGAGTAAACAGACAACCAACAGAATAGAGAAAACTTTTGCAAGCTATGAATCTGACAAAGGTCTAATATCAAGCATCTGTAGGGAATTTAAATAAATTTACAAGAGAAAAACAACCCCATTAAAAATGGGCAAAGGACATGAACAGACACTTTTCAAAAGAAGATATACATTCAGCCAAAAAGCATATGAAAAGAAGCTCAACATTACTGATTATTAGAGAAATACAAATCAAAACCATAATGAGATACCATCTCACACCAATCAGAATGGCTATTATAAAAAGTCAAAAAAATAACCGGTACTGGTGAGGTTGTGGAGAAAAATGAATGTTTTTACACTGTTGGTGGGAGTGTAAGTTAGTTCAGCCATTGTGGAAAACAGTGTTGCAATTATTCAAAGACCTAAAAACAGAAATAATATTTAACCCCACAATTCTAGAATTGGGTATATGCCCAAAGGAATATAAATTGTTCTATCATAAAGACACATGCATGTGTATGTTCATTGTAGCACATGGAATCAACCTAAATGTCTATCAGAGGTACACTGGATAAAGAAAATGTGATACATATACACCATGGAATCCTATGTAGCCATAAAAAAGAACAAGATCATGTCCTTTGCTGCAACATGGATGGAGCTGGAAGTCATTATCCTTAGCAAAGTAATGCAGAAAACTAAACACAACATGTTTTAACTTATAAGTGGGAGGTAAATGATGAGAACACATGGACACAGAGGTGAACAACAGACACTGGGGCCTCTTGGTGGGTGAAAAGGCCCCCAAGGTGGGAGAGGATCATGAAAAATAACAAATGGGCGTGAGGCTTAATACCTGGGTAATGAAGTGATCTGTACAACAAACTCCCATGATACAAGTTTACCTACAAAGCAAACCTGCACATGTACCCCTTAACTTAAAAGTTAAATTAAATTAAATTGTAAAATCTTATCTTTTTTTTAATGGGAGAAATAATAGTAGGCTTGTGTGCTGATGGGAGTGATTCAGTAGAGAGTGCAAAAAAAATTGAGGGGTCTAGAGAGAGGTGAAGAATTGCTGGAGTGCCACCCTTCAGTAGATGACTTGGGGTGGGATCAAGCATGTAGACAGAGGAACTTGCTTCTATGAGGACATAGAATGCAAATCTACAGTAGTAAGCAGGAAGGTAGAATATGGAAACTACATGTGCAGATACTGATGGGTAGAAAGATGTGGGATTCTGGTGAAGCTCTCCCATGACTGTTTTAATTTTTAGTATAAAGTTGGAGGCAAGGTCTTCGTTTGCAGATATTTACTTTTAATCATGTCATTCCTACTTTCATGTTGACTACAACTTTGAGGCCAGAGAAGGGGAAATGCCTTCCCACAAGAGATCATATTTAGCTGAACTGTGGGGGATGGGAGTAGGGGTGCAGGGCTCCCATGTAAAAAAGCAGGCAAGTCTATTGGAACATTGATCAATTTTTTCTCTCTCTGAAACACAGAGTGCATGTTTGGACAGAGATGGGAGAGGAGGCTGGAATGGTATTTAGGGCTAGATCATGTGATAACTTGAACATAATTCAATATCTAATAGATAGCGCTAAAAAGGGGAGTAAAATAATGCATATTTTCACTTTACAAATATAATTTGTTGGCCTCATGGTAAATGAATACCAGTAAAAAGAGTTGCAAGTCAGGAAAATGGGTTAAGAAAATACTGCATTTGTGCAAACGGAATGTGTTGAGAACACAAATGAAGGCAGCAAGAAAAGGAAGAGCACAAAAGGAAGAGAGTAGTTGAGATATATGCAGTAGAAAAGATGCAAACTGGTGATTATTTGAATGTGGGGGGTGAAAGAAAAGAAGTCATCCAGGATATGAAGATCCCTAAATTAGGTTACTAAGTGGATGATGGAGACCTCGACTATGGTTAAGGTTGAAAATACAATTAGAAGAGAAAGTTAGGGATAGGGAGAAAAAATGAGTTTGGTTTTAGACATTTGACCTCAAAGTGCTTTTAAGTAATCCACAATAATGGCAGATTTCATGGAAGAGAGTTGGGCTAAAGATTTAAGTGTTAAAACATCAATATACAGCTGGAAGCACCCAGAAGAAATTATAGAATGAACTAAGAAATACAAGAGGAATACCAACAGTTAAAAGGGAGAAGAGGAAGAGAAGAGCCTAATAAATTGAAGTCACAGAACTAAAGGAAAAGGGAGTTTTGGAAGGTGGGTGTGGGGGCCATGGGGAGATGTCTCATGCCTGTAATCCCAGCATTTTGAGAGGCTGAGATGGGCAGATCACTTGAGGTTGGGAGTTCAGGACCAGCCTAGCCAACATTGCAAAACCCTGTCTCTACTAAAAATACAAAAATTAGCTGGGCATGTTGGCATGTGCCTGTAATTCCAGATACTTGGGAGGCTGAGGCACAAGAATTTATTGAACCCAGGAGGTGGAGGTTGCAGCCACTGCACTGCAGCCTGGGTGACAGGGTGACTCTCTTAAAAAAAAAAGGTGGAGAGGATCCAAGATGGTGGATTAGACACAACTCCAGCGCACAACACCCAGCAAGAGAGACGCAGAAACCCAGAGATCTCCTAGCTCCAACCAAGGTACCAGGTGCATTTCAACGGGTCTGGTCCGAGGGTGAGCAAAGTCCACTCAGGGCAGACCAAGGCGGGAGGGGTGCTGCTTCACCCAGAAAGTGCATTGGACCAGCGAGTCGGAGGCTCCACCTCTGGCGCTCTGGTCCAGATACAGCGCTTCCCCCAAGGCCTCAGCAATACTCAGAACAGGGGATCTTTGCCAGTCAAGCGCTGGGAATTACAAGTGTGGAGTTGAATAAGAGTCTGCAGACTGAGCTATTGCCCCCTCCCCCCACCCAGAGAGAGAGGGAGCTGTAAGTGGGAGCAGCTGGGCGGCCGCTACCCCATGACCAGAGAGAGAGAAAGCTGAAAGGGGGAGACTGCCAGGCGCGGCTGGGCAGGTCCCTAACCTCCCCCACAAACCCCAGAGGGCTGAAGCTCTGACTCTAGTGGGTTGCATAGCCAGTGCCACAGTCTGAGAGGAATGCTGAATGATCCAGCCCAGTGGAGGAAGGGCACAACCCACCACTAGAGGGGTGGGACTGGGCTACATGTTTTAACAAAAAACACAGGAAGCCTACATAGCAACGGGACAGTGTTCTCCACAACCCAGCAGCCCTACAGGTCAGTGGAAGAGGCGGGCCTAATCTCTCAGCATAAACAAAAAAGACACAGGAAGCTTCCCTAGTAACCTGAAGGAGTCCCTAGAAACCCAGTAGCGCCCCCCTACAGGCAGACAAGCGACCTCATCAAGCAGCTCTCTGACACCACAGCCAGGTAAATCCAAAAAGATGGGATAAAACCAGTGTAAAAAAGATGAAACCACCAAAGACCAGAACACCTCTTCTCCTTCAAGGGATCACAACTCCTCAACAACACAGGATCACAACTTGACCGAGAAGGAGTGCAAAGAATTGACGGAACAGGATTCAGAAGGTGGATAATAACAAACTTCTCAGAGCTAAAGGAACACATTTTAACTCAATGCAAAGAAACCAAAAACCTTGAAAAAAGGTTAGACAAAATGCTAACTAGAATAACCAGCTTAGAGAAGAACATAAACGACTTGATGGAGTTGAAGAACACAGCAAGAGAACTATGTGAAGCAAACACAAGTTTTAACAGCTGAATCGATCAAGCAGAAGAAAGGATATCAGAGACTGAAGATCAACTCAATGAAGTAAAAAGAGAAGGCAATACAAGAGAAAAAAGAGTGAAAAGAAACCAACAAAACCTCCAAGAAATATGGGATTATGTGAAAAATATCTACGGATCTGTACCTGAATATGACGGGGAGAATGAATCCAAGCTGGAAAACACACTAAGGATATTATCCAGGAGAACTTCCCAAGCCTAGCAAGGCAGTCCAAATTTCAAATTCAAGAAACACAGAGAACTCCACAAAGATATTCCTCAAGAAGAGCAATCCCAAGGCACATAATCCTCTGATTCACCAGGGTCAAAATGAAGGAAAAAATGCTAAGGGCAGTCAGAGAGAAAGGTCAGGTCACCCACAGAGGGAAGCCAATCAGACTCACAGCAGATCTCTCAGCAGAAACCCTACAAGCCAGAGGAGAGTGGGGGCCAATATTCAACATCCTTAAAGAAAAGAACTTTCAACCCAGAATCTCATATCCAGCGAAACTAAGCTTCATAAGTGAAGGAGAAATAAAATCCTTTACAGACAAGCAATTATTGAGAGATTTTGTCACCACCAGACCTGCCCTACGAGAGCTCCTGAAAGAAACGCTAAGCATGGAAAAGAACAAGTACCAGTCACTGCAAAAGCAAACCACTTGGCAAAGACCAAAAATGCAATGAAGAAAATGAGTCAACTAATGAGAAAGAAAAGCAGCCAGTAACAAAATGGCAGGATCAAATTCACACATAACAATATTAACATTGAATGTAAATGGCCTAAATGCCCCAATCAAAAGACACAGACTGTCAAAAAAATTTTGGCAATCTACCCATCTAGGGCTAATATCCAGAATCTACAAAGAACTAAAACAGATATACAAGAAAAAAACAAACAACCCCATTCACAAGTGGGCGAAGGATATGAACAGACACTTTTCAAAAGAGGACATATATGAGGCCAACAAACATATGAAAAAATGCTCATCATCATTGGTCATTAGAGAAATGCAAATCAAAACCACACTGAGATATCATCTCATGCCAGTTAGAATGGTGATCATTAAAAAATCTGGAGACAACAGATGCTGGAGAGGATGTGGAGAAATAGGAACACTCTTACACAGTTGGTGGGAGTGTAAATTAGTTCAACCACTGTGGAAGACAGTGTGGCGATTTCTCAAGGATCTAGAAATAGAAATTCCATTTGACCCAGCAATCCCACTATTGGGTATATACCCAAAGAACTATAAATCGTTCTACTATAAAGACACATGCACACATATGTTCATTGCAGCCCTGTGTACAACAGAAAATACCTGGAACCAACCCAAATGCCCATCAATGATAGACTGGACAAAGAAAATGTGGTACATATACACCATGGAATACTACACAGCCATAAAAAACGATCAGTTCGTGTCCTTTGTAGGGACTTGGATGAATCTAGAAACCATCATTCTCAGCAAACTGACCCAAGAACAGAAAGCCAGGCACCGTATGTTCTCACTCATAGGTGGGTGTTGAACAACAAGAACACGTGGACTCAGGGAGAGGAGCATCACACACAGGAGACAGTTGAGGGGGGGTAGGGGAGAGACAATGGGGAATGGGGGAGGGAGGGGAGGATGGGGAGGGATAATATGGGGAGAAATGCCAGATATAATATACATTTAAAGTAAAATAAATAAAATTTTTTTTTTTAAAAAAAAGGTGAGTGTGGGGATAAGGGAGTTTAATACTGTCAATCACAAAGTGAGATTTGTCCATCAGAAAACACAGAGATCACACCAGCAGAATACATCCAAGCAGAGTGTGGACAGTATTTACTCACAGCATTCCCAGATCTGAACAGGCTTTTCTCTAATTCTTCATTCACCCTGAGGTTTAAATAGCTGCTAATGGCTTAAAGCTTTAGCTTCCCTTGGAATGAAGGAAGAGATGCACTGAGGTCAGACATTATTCAGCCAATGTAGGTGGAATTGGTGGAAGGGGATGAGAGTCTAGAGGCTTTCCTGGAGCTCATAACATCACACCATTGCTCACTATGTAGTGGCTCTTCCAGTGTCAGACGTAGCCAGGCAGGGGGAGTGTTTTACTGTGCATCTGTGCTGTTTACAATGATTGCTGTCTGTTTATGGGTTTGTGGCCAAAAAGACTAATGTGTGGCCAGCCTCCTTCCCATGCTGGGCACATGTGCATATTGATGTGTGCTTGGCAGAAGCATTCATGATTTGCACAGCCTGTTGTAATTTTCTTCTTATGTTCACAATCACTCTGTGGGTTTTACTAAAAAACAGCTATCTCATTCCTTGGAGTTGTGTTCCAAGACTGCCTCTCTGCACTATATTTTTTCTCATAAACACCAAAGGTGATTCTTTCATGCTTTATGGTTTCCAAAGCAAGTTCACATTCAATGTATTTTATTCCAGTGTCACAACAATCTTGTGAGATAGATGAGTAGTTGTTAATATTATTTCTCTTTATGCATGAGAAAACCAGCCTCAAGGAAATAATTTAATAAAATTTGAACAGTGAATATTTGGAAACAATAGTAGTAGCTAAATTCTGCTACTGCATTTACCCTGGGCCAGCACTGTTCTATGGTCTACATATTAATTTATATTGTAACTTATATAATCCTTTCAACAACCCTGCAACAGAGATGTCATTATTATCACAATTTTTTTTTTGAGACGGAGTCTCACTCTGTCACCAGGCTGGAGTGCAGTGGCACGATCTCGGCTCACTGCAGCCTCCGTCTCCCAGGTTCAAGCGATTCTCCTGTCTCAGCCTCCCAAGTAGCTGGGATTACGGGTGCATGCCACCACACGCAGCTAATTTTTGTATTTTTAGTAGATATGGGCTTCACCATGTTGGTCAGGCTGGTCTCAAACTCCTGACCTTGTGACCCAACCACCTCAGCCTCCCAAAGTGCTGGGATTACAGTCGTGAGCCACCGCATCTGGCTTATCACATTTTATAGATGCAAAAACTCTGGTACAAGCAGGATATATGCAATAGAATAGAAGCAAGCTCTCGGTTATTTGAATGCAGAGGATAAATGGAAAGAAGTCCTCCAGGATATGAAGATCCCTAACTTACATTACTAAGTGGATGGTGGAAGACATCTTGACTATTGTTAATAAGGTTGGAAATACAATTATAAGAGAAAGTTGGTGGTAGGAGGAAAAAGGGGGTTTGGTGTTACTTGTCTAAACTAATAAGTAGTATAAGATTAAAACTCAAATAGTTTTATTTCCAAACTAGCTATACTGTCCTTGATCCTTACTTCCAACTAAACCATAGTATTTTCCATATCATGTGGTCTTGGGCTTAATATAGCAATAAAGTGTTTCATATAGCACTTGCTGCTTGAGTTAATCTACTTTATCTAACTCTTCAAAAGTCACTTCAGATTCTACTTTTCCTTTTTCCATATATATCAAATTCCACAGAAGTGTAGTAAGATAAGCAATATCTAATTTTTAAGACCTTTTTCTTTCCATCAAATGTTCAGTACCACTCAAAGAACTCAAAGTTGCTTGAGACGCTGGTTTTGAAATTTGAGGTGGTCTAAGAGCTCAGTCCTGTGTGGGTTCTCTGTCTCTCATTTTCTTTTCTTCTCTTTTTCTTTGATTTGTAGCATTTTCCAGTTTTCATGATGTAAATACTTACATTATTGCTTATTTCCATCTACCAACATGATGTCTGCCACTTTGTGAAATTTCTGGAAATTTAATTATTAGCTCTAATTCTATCCTAAGGGCTTTTTAGATAACATACTTAAAACTCTTGTCAACATCCTTGTAAGGAATATTCTATTTACTAGCAATGTTTTACAGATGAGGAAACTGAGGTGTAGAGAGTTAAAGTAACTTGCTCAAAATCAAACAGGTACCAAGTGGCAGAGTAAGGTCTTGGGCATGGGTATATATTTCCCCTGCTCTTTTCTGCTATGCTATACTGCCAGCCTCAAACATTGGCTTGACCTTTCAGCTTCATTCTCACTCTTTCTAAAAAAGAAGACAAAACTTCAGCAATTGATTCCAAAGTTTCCAGCCTCCCATCTCTCCATTCCATCCTATAGGCTGCTGACAAAACTCTTTCTAAAGAAAAGAACTGAACATATAAATCCCTGCTCAAGTACCTTCAGTTTGCTACATATAGGATAAAATACAAATTCCTCATCTGTGTACTCATGTCCTCTGTGATCAACTCTAAATGCCCATTTTTTTTAGTCTTTGTTACAGCTCACCTGAAAGTTTCATCTCTTTCAATTATAACAAACTAATTGTGATTTCTAACAAGGCATGTGCTCTCTTAAGTTCACTGAATGCTAATCTCACTGTTAAAGTCCTACTGTCTTTCAAGGTCCTATACAAATGCCACTTTCTCTTACAGAGAGAAAGATGGTAGGATCTTTGTAAGGTCCTCCCACATGCCCCCAGTTGGAATAATTTTTTCTGCTTCCCAATTGTCCCACCTATATGTGACATGTAATATCTCTACTATAGCACTTACAACAATATGTTTTTATTATAGTTATAGTCTATAGTGTGGGAAATATGTCTGTCTCTCCTACCATGGAATGAGTCTTTGAGAGCAGAGGCCGTGACCCATTCCTCTTTATATCTCTCTCACAGATCCCAGGACAGTGTCTTGTTAATAGCAGGAGCTGAATGCATATGTGAATTTTATTGCTATATGGGATCCATGAAAATCTAAGTCTGGTGTAAACTGAGTATCCGTTCTCATCTTTTCCGGATCATGGTGCACTATCCACCCCAGGTCATTCCCTGAGGACAGCAGTGTCGGCTTCCTCAGTCAACTAGGGAAGCAGCTTGGGGAAGCACCTAAGAAAGTCAACTAAGGAAGCAGCAAAACACCTGTACTGTGGCCAAAATGGGGCACATTTGTAGGAGATGAGCAGCTGGCCAGGGGCAGTCCAATTTTAGTTGACAGTCTCAGTCTTCTCCTCCTCCACTGACCTGGGATGGCAATGATGCCTTCCACTGCCATCCTCTTCTTGGTTACAGACACAGACACCTCCAGGACTGCAAGTCCATTCTATAAGGTGGGATCTTCCCCCTCATAAACTCAAAACCCAAAATGTCTTTTCCACCTCCCCCTTCTTTGTCTCTGCTATCTCATTTTAAAGCCTACAAAAAGAAAACAGAGCCATGTGTCCACCCTCCTAAGGTGCACAGTGACCTGAAAAGTCAATTCTCCCTACCCACATGGCAAGATAAGTAGAGTTGATATACTGCCTCAAAGGACTCTCAGGGATGATCAGGGTGAGTTTCTGGGACTATCCTGGATAGACCATGAAAAGGTAAACAATAACTCCACTTCAGTTAATATCTCCCTGTATTAATGTCTCAACAGCAAGACTGTTGGTATTTGGGACTGCATAATTCTTTGTTGTAGGGGCAATCCTATGCATTATATTAGGTTGGTGCAAAAAGTAATAGGATGTTTAGCAGCATTCTCAGCCTCTACCCACTAGATGCCAGTAGCATCCTCTCCCTCAGTTGATAAACTGAAAATGTCTCCACATATTGTCAAATGTCCATTGGGTGACAAAATCTCCCCCAGTTGAGAACCATCAATGTAAGGCTTTCCTGGCACAAATTGCCACATATGTGACCCTTATAAGGCTCAGATTCCACTGGTTTGAGCTCCAGCCATCCACCTGGCAGCCCACAATCAACTATATACCATCTCTGGGATTAGTGTCTTTAGTGTCCATAGTTCAGCCCCTGGCATGTGGATGTTCCTGGATGGCCGCCTCCACCATGGGCGGCAAGGCTGTTAACTGCAACGTTGGAAGTAATTCCCAACAGAACAGAATGTGAGAGAGGTGTGTCTCCAGTAGATGTTTTGTACAGGTTGGGTACTGCTCCTTTAAGAAGTCTCTGTCTCTGGGACTGGAACTCTGAACCAGAGCCCAGCAATAGGTCAAACAAAGTGGGGCAAATGAGGTCAACCCCGAGGCTCTTTTTCTAACTGGACTGCATTTCTTTGTAGAGAATAGTTTTGAAGGGATTTCATTTTATGGAATCTTGCCCTAATTTCAAGCAACACAAGACACCCTCCTCAGCTGCTTTAAGAAAACTCCTCAACGGGCCAATAAGGTGTTTGGGCTATATATATAGCATATATTCTTTTATTGTCAAATTCCCATCTGCCTTCAACTACTATCTCTCTCTCTCTCTCACAAACACACACACACTTTTTTTTAACCTAAGTTCTTCCTTTTTGAAAGGCTTAATACCTGTTTGTAAATGAAAATATCTTGTCATTAAATATAATAAAGTACAGAAATTGTTCACAAATATCTCAATAACTTGCTTTTCTGTAAAAGGCAGAAGGGCAAGTTTATATTATATTGGTGTTCAGAACGTTTCTTTATGAAGCTTTTTCCTTGGTGTTAAATGGCCTAAAGTACCATATGTTTCTTAATAAAAAGCCATGTAAAAACCTACATTAATAAACTGAACTCAAAGAAAAGCTCCCCAAGACGGCTTTAACTAAGCCTTTTTATGGGCTTGCCAACAATTTCAAGATTGTTTTAATGAAAAAAATTTATGTTCCTGTCTTTGTGGACCACAGCACACCAATTCCCCCCCACCCCCACCTCATTCACCCCCACTCCACTCCCCAGGCCCAGCCAATACTCCAGTGCCCTACAGAAGGGATCACTCATACCTTGGCAAGCAGTTCACTAGAAGGGCTGAACCATCTGGAACCCCGAGTGTATACACATGAGGACACATACACACACATGCACGCGCACACACACACACATGCACACACACACATGCGCACACACACATGCACACACACACACACGCGCGCACACGTGGCCAAGCAGCCACTTCCAAGTCCTCTCCTGCTAACATTTCCAGGCACCACACTACCACCTCCATGCCCACTCCATCCTCTTCTGGCGCTATATTACGCAGAGTAAGCAGAGGAGACTATGGCCTAGAGACTTTTACAGGGAGAATTCCTTGGAGCCCAGCCTAAGGAACCATCAGCATGTTTTCAAATTTAATGTTTCTCAGTGTGTTGGAGGGAAAACAGTATGATCTTCAGATCAATAGTCATCATTCTACATTGTAATTGCTCATTTGTTTGCTAGTCTCAGTTATTGAAGGGTGAATTCCCTGAAAATGGGATTGTAATTTGTTGATCAAACATAGTGCAAAGCATAATGCCTGCCTTGTCAATAGGCCTTTAATCTATATACATTAATTTGATCATTTTCAAATTACAGTTTAGCTGTGTACTGGTTATAAGGTAATAATATTTAAATGAGTGAATGAAAAAGAAAATGTCAAGTAACTGCTACATGTAACTACTATGTGGTAGAAGTTAATAAAGGATGATTACCGTCTTAGTTCATTTTTGCTGCTGTAACAAAATACCCCAGATTGGGTAATTTATAAGGGACAGAAATTTATTTCTCACAGTTCTGGAGCTGGGAAGTGCAAGATCAAGGCACCAGCAGGCTTGGTATCTGCTGAGGGCTCTGTCTCTGCTTCCAAAATGGCACCTTGAATGGCTGTATCTTCTAGCGGGTAGCAAATGCTGTCTCTTCACATGGTGGAAGGAACAGAAAGGGAAAAATTTCCTGGATATTTCCTTCTAGTCCTTTTATAAGGCACTAATTCCATCTCTGAGGGTAGACCCCTCATGACCTAATCACCCCCAAAAGGCCCCACCTCTTGATATTATTGCATTGGGAGTTAAGTATTAGTATGAATTTTGTGGGGGCATAGAAGCATTCAAACTTAGCAGTCACCTATATTTTTATTACTATTATTAATGCTACTATGTGCACTTGAGGCAATTTACCCTCTCTAAACTTCAGCTCTTTCATCTGTAAAATTTTTTATAACATCTGCTTCCTTACTAGGTTACCATGAGGAAGATTAAGAGGCCCCTAGTAGGTGCTCAACAAAGGTTGATTCTTCTAGTTCTCTTTTCACAGTAGAAGTAATGACCTCTGTGCTCTCTACCAACCATCTGAGCACAAGATCACCACAGCTCCCTCATTCAACATTTGATATAACACCGCTATAACCCTTCAAAGGGACGATGAAATTCCACAGCAATCTCCTTTCCCCTGTCATATAGAGAGCAGATAGAAGGAATCACCCTGGCTTGGGAGAAATACTGAGCAAATTTATGAAAATGTCTATTGATCATACAGTCTCTATCTTTTTTCATTTTTTCTTCTGCTTTTTTTAACCCTTCTGACTCTTAATACATTTCTTTTTGCAAAATGCTAGCTTGTTTCTACAGAATTAATAAGAAAAAGAAAGCACTGTTAACTCTGCAGTTTTGTGAAAACAACAGGATGTTGCTTAAGACTTGGTATCTGAGGGTGAACTTTTCTTGGAGTGGGAGTGAAAATGGTAACGCTGGACCTCTGTTGGGTGTGGTATCTCTTTTCCCCCTGTAATTATAACCCTGATAAAGCAAGCAAAGACACCAGGGGCTTTTTAAAATCTCCTGGAAGATTTTGTATCTTGGGTTTTTTAAAACATTTTCATCTCTTACTGGTTTGTCATATAGAAAAAAAAAAAAATGTGTGTATGTGTTTTTGGGTGGTGACAGACAGATAGTCAAGATAATGGATAGCAGTCATAAGGATGAAATTCTGGGCCTTTACAGAAAGAACATGCCAGAAGTTAGAATGTTGTAACAAAAGAAAGGAGCTGGCTAGAAGGCAGTGAGCTCATCACCCCTGGAAACGTGAAAGCAGAGATTGCCTAACCTGATCAGATGTCACCGAAGAAAGTCTCCCTTTGAGCGGGGGAATTGAACTAGATGACATGTAACAAAATTGAAGATTTTTTGCCCCTATGTTTATTATTATATAAAGTTTTTCTTATTTCTGACCTTTCATATCTACCCAAACTGAATGAATGTATGTACTTTTTGCTATAATCAGACCTACGGAGCTGAATATCAGGTTGGTTTTTATCTCAACAAATGCCACCTGGCTAGGATGGAAAATGCCTTTCAGACAAGGGATTTTTACAGCTAAGGCCTGATAGTTGTTCTCCTAGCCCCCTTGTCTTGCCTGGCCAAATTTACCTTTTTTCTTCTACTTTTATCATCAGACTAGTTTTCTCCCCCTCTCTGGTTTTCATCTATGTGAAAAGGTTCTGACCCTTGACTTCTCTTGACTCCAGGTCCCTGCACATGCCCTGATTTTTGTTTGTCTGCTTGGTGTCTGAATTTCTTCTTTTCCTTGATCTTAATTTATATTTGTGCTCAATTCCTAACTACCCCGAAAACTTGCTATGATGGCTAAGTGACTGAGCTCTGCATTAGGCTGGGTTCAAATTCTGTTTGTTGCTAACTGGCACATTCTGGACAAGTTACTTTATTCTGGACAAGTTATTTTATTCTTTTTATGCTTTGCTTTTCTTAACTATTAAACTAACTAATTACAGTACCTGTGTAATGGAGGAATGGCACACAGTCTATGACCAATAAATGTTACCACAATTATGATTTGATGAGGACCTCAATTCAGCCTATATTCTCAGGTGCCAGCTTCCTAGTTCTTCTCAGTTCTGACACATTAACCACTATCCCAATTCAGGCAAAGTCTTAATTTAGGCTTCCTCTTGCTCAATAGAATGGTTATGTTCCAGCTGAGTTGTTATAAACACCTTTTCCATAAACTGAGTCCTATGTTGTCATTACATTGCATCCTAAAATTGAAACAACACAATTTTCTCAAAAAAATTTTGGACCCTGTGTATAGTAAAGTTGAACCTCAGAATTCATAAAATCTTTTAAAATAAAAAATGATAACTTACCAATGAGATATTGTCTATATTTAGAACAGTTGTCACAATCACATACTGTTTGCATGGTTACAGTGGGCACAAGACACATGTAGCCCCTAGATTCCATCCATCTGTAAGGTACAGTCTTTTGAGAACGAATGTGTGACTAAATTCATGAATTTGTGAGTTTAGAAGTCTATCCAGCAAAGTGAGATCATTTGTCAGTGTTGCAAAATCACCACTCACTACTATGTTTAGCATTATTATTCTGTCTCAGGAAAGCCAAGTTAAAGAGAACCAGATATCGTATGGGTCCAGACAAGAGAGCCGTGGAAATGTTTTTGATGAAACAGGCACAGTGCATTCTTGTTAGCCATTGGCTGTTTCCTGAATATGTCCATCAATCTAAAATTCAACAGACTCCTGGAAACAGAACTTGAACCAAACCTAACTCCAAACCAATATTCAAATAGAATTGAACCCAAACGTTAATGTTTCACTAAACCATGAACTGAAGCAACTTTCCCCTGGGGAAGAAAAAAAGCAGTTTGATTTGAAGCCAAAACTATATGTTTTATGAAACTATTGAATTGGGACAAAAATCAGATCAAAATATTCCCTGAACTGAATTTAAACTAAACTAAATTTTTAGATCTTTCAAACTGAATCCCTGGCTACAAATAAGGATTTCTTTAGTGTATATGATATTTAATTCAATACACATATAGCTTATCTTAGGCAAATTCTCTTACCGTCAACATTCTTCTTTATACAAAGGTGACAATGATTACTGCCTATTTCAGTAGAATTATTTAGGGAATTACATAAAGTAAGCAAGTATTTCTGCTGTCATCATCATCATTACAGTCTGATCTACACTGTATACAGCACACATGGGGTGAACTTTGGGTTTTTAAGTCCTCCAATATGTTCACTGACCACCAGAGGGCAGCAAAAAGGTAGAAACCCTTGCTAGAACTTACTGTGGAACTTGTCTTATTAATAAGGACAGGCACTGAAGACTTACTATGTGCCAAACAGTGTTCTAAGCACCTTACATATATTAACACATTTAATTCTTAATGCAATGCATTGAGGTGGCTTCTGTTATTTGCATAGAGCAGATGAGGAAACTGAGGCAGAGAGGTGAAAAAATTTGTCCAAAATCACACAATTAGCAGGTAGCTGAGCCAAGATTTGAACCCAGGCAATCTGGCTACAGCGCTCTCACTCTAAACCTCCAGCTGCCATCTGATATTCTGTTTAGAGGATGCTAACCCAGGAGAGGCTCAGATCCTGGCCTTGCTCATAGGCATGGGTGGAACTGCAACCCAGGATGACCTTATAAAGGCTGTCCACAGTTTAGTACTTGGAGTAAAAACAGTCAAAACCTCAGCCAGAGGAGTTTAATGTTGTCAACAGTAGTGTTAGGGGATTAGTAAAAGCACAAGCATTAACCAAGTCAATGGGAGAAGTGTCAGTGAGGGGGGCAGGAGATGGGATTCAGGTATAAATGCAGTAAAATGATCAGGAGACAGTTGCCCTTGACAAAGGAAAAAAAAAAAGTTATTCTCATAGTAGCTTAGTCCAACTGGCTCATCCCCCTAAAGGTGCAGGATGTCCTGGGACTTAAAGAGCCAATACTAGCAAGACCACAGGGAGCTGACTCTGTTCCATTTTCATAGCCGTTTCCATCTCCTATTTTTTGTTTATTTTTTTAAATGAAAAAAAAAAAACTCTATCATTCTGGTCATCGTCACAGCCAAGCCTTTCAGAATAACAGGCCATACTAACTTCCCAACATCTTCATTTCCCAAGCCCTCCTCAACGCACTCCATCAGACTCTTTCCTCACCACTTCACTGAAACTAACCTTACCAAGGTTACCAGTCATCCGTAAAATGTCAAATCCAGCAGGTACTTGTGCATCTTTTCTGATGTGCCTGTAGCATTTGACATTGTCAGCTACTTTGTATTCATGAAACTCTCCTGCCTTGGTTTGAAACTCCTTGACTGGCTATCCTCAATCCTGGATCTACCCCTGCTTCTTGGAATACCATTTCTTATGTCTGCTTACTGACTCCTTTTTTCCATCACCTCTTGGTAAAAATAATGCAAAGGCTTCTAACTGGTCTCCCTGCCTGCAGTCTGGACCCTCGTATCCATCTTCAACATTGCTGGAATCCATCTTCAACATTGCTGCAGAGAAAGCTTCCAAATACTAGTCTGGTTGTGTTTCTCCTTTGCTTCAAATCTTTCAATGGTTCCTGTTTCCCATTTTATGGAAATAATTTACTATGACATTCAAGATTCCTTTTGGCTTCTTGCCTACTCTTCACGTGGTTCTAGCAATGTCCCTATATGTGCCCTTTTCCTACTCATACTACTCAGTCATTCAAATTCTCATGGTTTCTCAAACCTCTTTTTCTTTGCATCTTTCAAATTTTGGCTCAATCATCCTTTTTGCCTTCTATAAAGACTTCCCCAAAATCTTACCCATAGACAGAGATGCTCCAGCACCCAGAAGGCACTGGACAGCTGTGGCTTATTCACGCCATAAGCTCTGTGCCAGTCCCTGACCTCCTTGAGTAAGGGACCATGTGGGATTTGGTATCTGCAGCACCTAACACAGAGAGATACTTAACATATGTCCTAAAGAGTGATTAAATTTTCTTAAGAGAAAAGAAAACAACCAACAGGAATAATGAAACTGAGATACAAAGACAGGTACATTTGTGCTTACAAAATGTTAGGTGACTTGAATCGGAATTCTGACTTTGAATATATCTCATGAGTTATTACGGATTGGAGGAACAGAGGCAATGCTGCAAGCTGTACATTATAAGTCAAGTGCTAGTCACCAAACTGATTTTACTTCATCAATGGGAAGGCAATGAGAATATTAATTAAAACCAAAAGGGACAAGTCGAACTGTGGGCCCACCTCAAGCATCAGTCCAAACAGGTCTGCAGGTGCAGAAAGCAGTCTGCAAGACTGGCTTTCCTCTCCACCTGCTATTCAACAGAGTAGTCCCTGACAGTTTACCAAGGGGCATAAAATGTACTTTCTGGGTAACAGGGCATTTAGCACATTTGACTAGCATCATGTGGGCCATGTTTTTTTGTTGTTTGTTTGCTTGGCTTGTCAAAAGGAATAGAATCTGTTCATTCGGCCTCACTCCCACCTCCTTAGCAGTAATTTAATAGTCTGAGAAAATTTGTATGGATAACTTCCTCATTTGTTTAGTAAAAGTTCAGAGAAGCATCACCATTGCTCTAATCTGTTGTCCTAGCAGAGAACTGGGCTACAGCCAGAAGAGGCAGAGACACCTCAGGCAGTGCCCTTGAAGCACCTGTTCACCTGCTGAGTCAATTTTTATTTTTGCTTTGACTCCAAGGGTATGAGGGGAAGATAAATGTACACTTCCAGTCTTCCCCAGTCTATTCTCTGACTGTAAGATAGGCTTCTCTGATTTGGGATGAGGTGGGGAGGGGAGCAAGGTGAACTTCTATTCTATTACTGTAAGTCAGCAATGCAGAGTATTTCATTCCTTCCCATGGGACTTACCCTCAGTTTTCTGTGCTGTATGGTGATTATGCACATGGACTTGGCGTTCACCTTTTTGGGTTCAAATCCTAGCTCTTCAAGTGATTAGCCATGTGACTTTCAGACAAGTTATTTAACCCCTTGGGTCCTCAGTGCTCTCAATTCTAACTCAGGGATAATAACAACTTCCTCAGAGAGTTGCGCTAATGAGAAAATGCCTGTAAAATGCTTGGCACTGAGCCTGAATCAGCACTTTGTAAATGTGAGTTGTTATTATTTAAACTCTTGGTCTAAATTCTTAGAAATCAGATTGGCTTTCAAGAAGCTCCAAAATCAGTCCAAGCTCAGTGTGCCTTCACATCTGGCCTAAAAGCATTTGGAAACCTCAGGATGGCTGCCATGACAGTAATGGCAGAGGACCATGTCAGTGGAGGAGAAAGAGCAGATCTGCTCCCTGTGGTGGAAGGTAATCGCTCTTGCAATCACAAGCAATTTTTGCTACTGTCAGCATCACTGAGCCAATGTTGATCTGGACGAGAAAGCTGGATCACTCTTAGTGTGTTCATATATAAGCCAATCTATCAACAAAGTTCCAAATGCCCCCTCTTCTGAGTGATGAGGTAACAAAGGAGTTGACAGGCCAGGTCATCAGGTCTGGAATCCTGCATCCCACTGCGTCCCGCATGCCCAACATCAGATCAAAGTGAAAAATAAATCATGAGAGAACTGAGCCAACTTTCCATGTGCAAGACTAAACATCATTTGATTTTTAAATTTCAGACCAAGTTCTCAGGCTTGACCACTGGAAAAGTTCTTTTGGATTTTCTTCTTTAAAGTCAGATCTAAAAATCACAGAAGAAATAAAGATGTTTTCCTAGCCACTCTCTTAGGTGTAATCTCCTTTCTCTAGATATAAAGTAGACTAGTCAACAGAGGGACACCGGTGGAGAAGAGAAGTAAGGAGAGGTTAATAAAAGCACCTTGGAAATCTTCCCAGGTTTTATAACTTCAGCTCTTTTAAAGTAATCTCTTAGAGGAGGTGCTGGAAAATCGCTACAAGGGTATTTTCACTAACACAGATCACCCAAAATGAAATGAAGAATGCATTTCAACAACAAGAACAATAACAACAAATACAGGCCTTCAACCCAAGCCTCAATATCAGTGTGACCAATAGAGATGGTGTATCAGTCAAGATTCAGTCAGAAGCAGAGGCATGGGATATATACACATGCACATATACGCAGACACATGTGCCCCTATACATATATCCTGTGGTTCTGCTTCTCTGAGTCCTGATCAACATATAAACTGACACACACCATTACGAGAATTTGATCTGGAACTTGAACTCCACAGGGCAGATAGTTAGGAAGGGAAGATGGATGTAAAGTGGGGGGAGAATCTACAAGCATGAGCTAGAGGCCTGCAAGGACAGACAGAACCCATGCCATTCTTGTCACCTCTGACTCTAGTGGTATGGATGGCTGGGATCCTTCATCATGGAGCTAAACACACCTACTCTCCTAGGAGTTGAAGAAGCTAAAGGAGGATCCAGGGGACAGTGAAGCTACTATTTCACACCATTGAAGGTAGTCAAAAGATTAGTGACAACATGCTGAGCTACAAAATGGCTGCTGCTTCACTTCCCCCCTCCAAATCTCCCACTTCCTCTTGTGGCTCACCCTTTCTGGAAACAGAAAGGGGAATTCTGGGAGGTGTAATCAGCTTTGCCACAATGAAACCACCACAGATAAATATTAGACCTCTCTGCCCCTTTCTGTGTAACTCCTTTTTGGGGAATGCCTTTGAGTCTAGAATGGTTTAAAAGTCCATAGAATAAAGATTATATTCTTAATTCATCAGATCAGTCATAAACTTAAAAAAAAATTATTTCAATTTCAAAAGTAATTTGAATATTCAGAACTTTTAGTTGAATTCTCGAGGCCAAGAAAGACCATTATAAGGTCTACAGGAAAAGTTAATCTATTATATCAAGAACCCCTTAGTCCTATACATGTACATGCATATACACACTAATCTGTAATCCATAAACATCATTCCACAAGTTCTAGTTCCATGTATTTTCAGTATTTTGTAAATGTTAGATCTTGGCTGGGATTTTCATTGTGAAGCAAATGTGTCTGTCCTCAACTGTCCACCTGAGCACCTGTGCCCTTTAGATTGAGAGATCACTTTGCCTGACACCATGTCATCTGGAAAGCATCAAACCCTGGCTGCTCGGCTGCTCTTTAAACTTTTGTGTCTCTTAGTTTTATTATAATCACAGAGTATTGGGATCTTAGAGGTGAATTACCATTTTAACTAACCCTTTAAAATAGAAACAAAAATGTAGGGAGCAATCACATGGCAATATTAAATATTTCTTTCATTATATTTTATAATTCTCAAGCAGTGCCAATCATAAAAGTCTTCATAATGTGTTTATTGAAGACGAGTAATCAATGCAGGATGGAATTTTCAATATAACACAGGCAGCCCAGATTTGATGGAACACTGCCCTTTTGCTAGAATATAAACTTGACCCTTTCTTTAAGGCACTGAGGTAGTAAAACACAAAAGAACTTCCTAATGGAAATGAGACCATTCTCATTAAATTAAATGAGAACATTTAATGTGGGTGAAAGTGATTTAAAATTCACACACCTCCTGCAAATATGTTCTTGATTTACTTTTTAAAGAGTAAAATGGGTTTAGTAAATATTGCTAGTTATAATAAATCATAAAACATTTAAATACTGATTTGTCAAATATAGTTTACATGAACTAGCACTTAGCATTATTTATGCCAGACTGAATGAAATAGCTGATATGTTAGCAGGGTTTTCAGCCAGTTAGGAAACATGCAGTGAGAAAAACATTGTTCTGGGTGGTATGTTGGTTACAGAAAATTACACGACACCACATTATCCCCAAAGTGCTTACCATCTGGATAGGGTACTTAATCTTCAGTACAAGGTAGAATATGAGAAGAACCTGTCTCCACCAGCTCAGTTTCAGTTAAACCAACCAATCAAAATTACCCATTCTTATCTAATTCCACCCATCACCCATACCTGAACACCATCCATTAAAAAAAGTTCCAGCCCTCTAAAACTATTGACCTGAACCTACCATCCTGAACCTGTTTCATTCCATCTTGCCCTCTGCTTCTAACGCTTACGTTTTTAGCAGCTGATGTCTTGTCTTGGATGGCTTTACAATCTCTTCTGGGACCAGCCCTGTGTTCCACTCGTTAAATATGACTGTTTCGTATAGTTTAGATACATAAAACTTGAGTCATTCTGTAATGTCCCATTGCAATTCAACTTATACTCTGGGACTCTACCATAATACAGGCAGATTTGACTAATGCATTGCCCAATCTGCCCCTATTCTAACAATTGCATAGATATATAAAGGTACCATGAGGTTTTGCATCTGTCTTCAGAAATTAAGGTAGGTCACAGAGCAAAGGGGAACAGTTTGATAAGTGGAAATTTAATCCCCTTGCATGATGATACACTGAAGTTCTCAAAAGAGAGGACTTCACCAGGAGAATAGGCCAATTGCAATGTTCATGTGCTTCCTAATAGTATAAATAATATCTTCTTCCTTAGTATTGGCACAAATTTGTCATCGTGAGCAGAGCATGATTTCAACTATCAATGGCAAATGCCCTGGTATATTCCCTCACCTCCCAGTTATTTCATAATGTGCAGGAGGTATACTTTGTTTCATCTGTTAGCTCTATTTTCAAGAACTCAAGATTGGTGATTTTCATCCAGAGACTTTATGATAAGGGCTTGAATTCTAGGAGAGATGAGTTATACTGTAAGGAGAAGAGGTCAGACACAGCTGTAAAGTTTGAGTTGGTATGCTTAGAGTCAGGAGATACAAGAGGAAATGTATCCTCTTACATGGAGATTTTGAATTTGGACAACATCAAGTTGTTAAATCATTTTTTCTGTTAGTGTCCTATGACTTTTTAATAGACATCAAGTCTTTTTAAAAGTATTCTTCAGTAGGGGTAACAGCAGGTCAGCGTCTGGTTGGTCAGGATTTGCTAAATCTGAGGGTTTAAGGTTATTTTCCACTGCAGCCTGATTCAACAGGGTGTTTTGTGGGGTAAAAAGACCCTGGAACTCTAGGAGTATGAGAAGAGGTGCAGAACATTAAATGGTTGAAAAAGAGGACCCAGAATCCAAGCCAGGGGAAGTCTGTTACCCAAAGGAACCCAGCCTCTATGTCAAATGTGTGCTCTACCCACCACAAGACCTTTGCTCTACTATGTTCTTCATTTCTTTCCCTCTGGTGGAAAATGTGTAAATGATTTAACTTATAGGCTGGCCACAGGATCCCTTCTATCCAAGGCTACAAATTTTAATAGGAAACTACATTAAGACCAAGGCTTGATTATAGCTCAGTCAGACTTTCTTTCATGGTCTATCCTTGAGGATGTATTGTGTTCTCATCCCAAAAATTACACTGTAGCCAGCACCTCTGGTGCCTGTTCCTCTTCTCCTTGACTCATCTTTGACTTCAGCTGTAGCTCTGGTGAATGTCTCCAACTCCCTTTGTATTGCCAGCACCCATCTCAAGAGTGTGCCTGGCTTCTTTACACATTCTAACCCCAGGACCTACTCCATTGTCAAGGGGGTTTGAGTGGTACAGGCAGCAAAGGCAGCCTGGGAGTACAGAGGATTTGATGCTCCCCAAGAAACTCAGCTTCCAATACTTTTAATATATAGTTCTATGTACTTTTTAGAGATCACAGGAGAATCAAATTCCATTTTCCTCTTTCTTCTACCCTGGTCTTCCTCCTCATGTGTCTCATTCCCTGTCTGCCCCCCCACTACCTCAGATTGTTTTATCTAATTATTTTCCAAATAAACTACCTGCACACAAATGCTAGTCTCATGTTCTGATTTAGCAGAAGCCAAATTAGCACCCATACTAAGCTAGAAATCCTCCCTTTTTCTTTCCAAAATACAAACACACACATACACACACACACACACACACACACACTCCGTGTGTGTGTGCACAGAAGAAGCATATACTTTTCAAAAGCTATCACAATATTTTGGAGCAGGACTTCCCTCAAGTTATTAGGCTATGAAAACTTGTCTTTAAAGGAGAAGGGGACATTTGTTTCTTTTCTCAAAGGATTGATTGCTATGGGAATTGCCGTTCTAATAGAAATCTGGACCAAACAAAAAACTTATCAGACATTGGCCAACAAGCCTCATGGCACTGATTCCTGACAAAAGGAAAGCAAATCAGGTGGGCCTTACAAAGCAAAAGCTTATTGCCTGGAGGCAGTTTCTAGAATGCAGCTCAGAAGGTATTAACTGCACAGTCTACAAGTCTTGCTTAAAAGAGGAAACAGTATATTCTATATCTTTCCTCTCTGTCATCTCTAGGCCTGTTTATAATTACTGGAGGCTAATCTCAGGGCAGCTGTAATGTCTCGAAATTGTAAGGGAGAATATAGCGAAGAAGATACACAGAGTGAGAGCTCTGAAAATATGCAGAGGGTCTTCTTGAGTCTTCGTTGAGTAGTCTGTACACATGAGTAGAAATTCCTTGAGGCCAGGAAAAGAAATACTGGAACAAAGTAGACCAAACAATCTCTAGAACTCAGAAAGGAAAGCCACTGTGGAGAAATGTTGTAATTCACAGAGAATTGGATACAGCCCTGAGAAGTCTTTCGCCTTTGTAGAACTGAATTATTCCTAGAATAAATGATACTCGGGACCTGACTTAATATAAATTAAAAGTATGCCAGAATTGGATCAAGCTGACCCAAAATAACTGCATACCAGAACAAAATCCAACTCTCCAATAGAATACAACAAAACACATCACTCAAAAGTGTAAAACTCACAGTGTTAGTTTCCAATCAAAAATTAACAGATATGCAAAGAAGAAAATGTTAAAAAGAATTCAGAGAAAATCCAATCATTATAAACAGGCCTAGACATGACAGAGAGGATAGATTAGCACATAGGATCTTTAAAAACTATTATAAATATTAAAAACATTCTTGCCAGGCATGGTGGCTCATGCTTGTAATCCCAGCACCTTGGGAGGCCAATGCAGGCAGATCATGAGGTCAGGAGTTTGAGACCAGCCTGGCCAACATGGTGAAACCCCATCTCTACTAAAAATACAAAAATTAGTTGGGCTTGGTGGCAGGCACCTGTAACCCCTGCTACTCGGGAGGCTGAGGCAGGAGAATTGCTTGAACCTGGGAAGCAGAGGTTGCAGTGAGCCAAGATCGTGGCACTGCACTCCAACCTGAGTGACAGAGCAAGACTCTGTCTCAAAAAAACAAAACAAAAACAAAAACAAAAAAAAACTCAGGAATGTGAACAGAAGTATTAACATTATTGGAAGAGAAATAGAAGACATTTACAAATAACAAAATGGAATATGTAGAAATTAATAGTGCCTGAATGAAAATACAGTGGATGATATTAACATATCTCTAACATCTTAGACACTGAAGACCAATAAACTTGAACAAATAGTAATAGAATCTATGCAAATGAAACACAGAAAAAAAAGTTATGAGAGTCTCCATGGTATCTATTACAATAGCAAATGGTCTAATATAGGTATAATGGGATTCTTCAAAGAGGAGGAAGAGATTTTAAAAGTTTGAAAAAAGAATGGTTAAAACTGTTCTACATTTTATAAAAACTGTAAACCAATAGGATCAAAAAGATCAATAAATATCACATAAAATAAACATAACAGAAATGAAACCCGGGTACATAGTAAGATTGCTCAAAATCAATGATAAAGATACATTTCAAAGATAGCCAGAAGGGAAAAGAGACACATTAGGTACAAAAAACAAAAATACGAATGACACCATACTTCTCAGAATTTTCCACACCAAAAGAACAGGAGGTGACGTCTAGAAGGCATTAAAAAAAATCAACACTCATTAGAATTCTATACCAAATGAAAACATCTTTTAAAATTGAGGGTGACACAAAGATTTTTTTCAGATATCAGACTCTCAATATAAGAGACATTAAAGGAAGCTCTTCAGGCAGAAAGACAAGGACACCAGATGGAAATTTATATCTACACAAAGGAATGAAAAGGGCCATAAGTGGTAAATTCATAAATAATATTGCACTTATTTCCTATTGCTGCTATAACAAATTGCCATAAATTTGACTTACAACAACATAAATGTATTATCTTACATTTCTGGAGGTCAGAAGTCTGAAATGAGTCTCAGCTAAAATTAAGGTGTTGACAGAGCTGCATTCTTTTCTGGAGGTCCTAAACAAGAAATAGTTTTCTTGCATCTTCCATCTTCAATGGCTGATCAAGTCTTTCTCACGACGTCTTCTCTCTGGTTCTGACATTTCTGCCCTCCATCATCCCTATTTAAAGGTCTTGTGATTTATACTGGGCTCACCTGAGGTATCTAGGATACTCTCCCTATTTTGAGGTCAGCTGGTTAGCAACCTTAATTCAGTCTTCAAACTTAATTGACTCTTGCCTTGTAACGCAACAATCACAGGTTCTGGGGATTAGCGTTTGGAAAGCTTTGGAGGCCACTATTCTACTTTCCATGAATATAAATTTTAAACTTCCCAGTTTTAATCCTTTTAAAAGACAATTCACTGCTTAAATAAAAAATAATAAAATATTATGGGAAATGCAAACATAAAGTAACTTAATCTAGATGCAGAATTATTTAAATAAAAAAGGGAACTTTATAATGGTAAAGAATACACTCGCAATGAAGATAACACAGGTATGAGTATCTTTGCACCCAAAATCATCCCTGAATACAAAAACTAGAAATTTTATAATAAATCCAGGAATTTAATAATAAAACCAAAAAGTAAAAGGTAATTCTTCCTAAAAGTTAAAAATGAACAAATTTTTAAAAACAAAACAATATCACTAACAACAAAACTTCTCTCTAAATCTTGTGTCAAAAAAAAGAAAGAAAAAAAGGAAACAAATCCAAAGGAGATTCTTGGAAGATGACAACAGTGTCATCACAGATTTTTAAAAATCTTTCCAAATCCCCACATTTAAAACAGAAACTAGTTAGAAAAAGCAAATTCCATGGACACTATTAAAAACTGAATGAAGAGAGGGCCTGTGAACTCCCAAATGCAATCAGGTGAGAGTAAAGCACCAGGAGGCCCACCTGACAACAGCAGCTGAAATGGAGAGTATTTTTTCTAGTTTAATTGTAGACTAATGCAAGGGGCTCACAAGAAGATTTGAAGGAGCTGAATCAGTCTAAACTCCATTCACTCTCAAAACTGACTTTCCAGGTCTCCTTTCCAGGACAGGATTTTATAACAAGGAAAGCCTGTTGGAAGGAGAATCAAAATTGAGCAGAAAAGGGTCACTAGAGATGAAGGCAAGAGAAGATTCAGGTAAAAATGGGAAAGAAGAACAGTGCTAGGAAATCTCAGTGAGCCATCATATTTTTTAACACAACACCCACTCCCCAAAATAAATAAATTAATTAGTTTTAATGAATAAAAAATAGAGAAGAAAAAAGAAACAGTAAACAAAAGATAGAAGGAGCTCTGTGAAATTTAAAAAGCTAGCCTGAATCATGCCTCCTTCTAGAAAACTTATTTTACATAAAAATGAACAACATAAATATACCAAAACCAAATTCTATACAAAGTTATTAGGGGGAGAACGGGAAGTGGAGAGAGAGAGAGAGAGGGCGCAAGAGAGATAGAGAAACAAAATACTGTCTGAATACCAGAAGGACAAGCTCCAATCTGGGTCAAAATTGTAATGCACTATTTAAAAACTGGCTAAGAAATGCTAAGAAAATTCTACAAGATATAGCACTGCATAAGTTTTCTTAAATGACATATAACATTTAATATATAATATAAATAACATAGTAACATATTACACAAGATCAACATTAGAATTGAATTATTAAATAAAATATCAGACAGACCTCAGGGAAAAAACGTGTAATAAAAGAATACCTCATTGCAGAAATAAAGATGAAACTAAAAGGAAGACAAGAATAAATGAACACAATAGACAATGCCTTAAGAAGAACAGAAGGTTACAAAAAAGGAGGAAATTTTTTAAACAGAAAAGAAATGAAGTAAAAATTATTTTAGAAAAAATAAATATGTTGAAGAGAGGCAACACATATTCTGTAATTCAAAAAACTTTGCTGAATTTTTTTTTTTTTTAAGATGGAGTCTCGCCCTGTTGCCCAGGCTAGAGTACAGTGGTGTGATCCCAGCCCACTGCAACCTCCACCTCCCAGGTTCATGAGATTCTCCTGCCTCAGCCACTCAAGTAGCTGGGATTACTGGCTCACGCCACCATGCCCAGCTAATTTTTGCATTTTTAGTAGAGACGGGGTTTCACCATGTTGGCCAGGCTGGTCTTGAACTCCTGACCTCAAGTGATCTGCCCACCTCAGCCTCCCAAAGTGCTGGGATTACAGGTTCGATGATCTTTTTTTCTAAAGTTAAGACTGAAAGAACACATCATGTACCTGAAAATGTGATGACCAACACAAAAATACATTCTAGTCAAATTATTGGATTTTAAATAAAAATAAATTTATCATACTTTTAGGCAAAAACAAGTGACTTATCAAGGCAAAACTATTATATTATCAACAGATTTTTTTGACAGCAACACTTCACGCAAGAGTAAAATGGAGTGACATATTTTGGATGTTCAAGTAAAGAAAATATAAGTTAAAGATTTCACATCCAGAAAAATGGACTTTATCACCAACTATTAACATTACACGAGAACTCAGAAGAGATTGTCCCATGTCCCCTTCTTTATAAATTTAATAGAAAAAGTAACTTCAGACAATCAAAATGAGTAGGGAGACATTGCAAAGACTGGTGGTGAGCATAAACCTCTAGTTGTTTATAGCACTGATGAACAAGCGTATGAAGAGGAAAAGTATCATATCTAATGGCTATCTTCTCGGATAATGTATGCAGTGCAACTGTTATAATTTTCAGTAATTACATTGCTGTGGTATTACAGTTCTGAAACTTTTATAAGCATAATGTTAGACAAAATAAATGAATGACTATGGAATATTCTAATTCTATTATCCTCTATGTCCTTGAGAATTAGGGTTTGCAGTTTAGGAGAACAGAGATGAATAGACGCAATACTGAAAAGTTTTAGGAAAAAAAAAGAGGAATACTGAATTAGAATTGGAATTTTCCTTTAAATTCATGAGCTGTGATGGGTTCTGTTTACTGGAAAGATGCCCTCATTAGTAGTAAGCACTCCCAGCACCTATGTGATGATTTTGAAATTCAATTTATCACTGAAAGAAACCAGAGATTTTTCCAGGAATGGCGGTTTACAATTCTGGGGCAGGAAATTCACAAGATGAGCCTAGAACATCTCATTATTCTGAAAAGCAAGGAAGCTATCAATGACTTCAGAATTGTGTCAAAAGGACCCAGGAGCCAACATGAAGAGATTCTCATTGGCCAAAAATAGAACAATTTGAGCTTTACAAAAGATAATAATTGCAGTTGATTGAAACCCACAAAATATGTTGGGTCCATGAATTATGATGATTTAAACAAACTAATTGGTCACTCTCAGAGGGAAGCAGCAAACGGAGTAAAGTTGGTGAATAAAAGGAAAGATCTGAGGACGTAGCCCATCTTTCCTATATGACTGGCAGATAAGGAAAATAAAAACCTCTTTATACAAGAAGTACAAGTAATAAATGAAAAAGAAATGATGAAATTAGATGATCACTATTTTGAAGCCTGCAATGAGTTAATGGATCTAGACAAGGAGCATCAATGGCTGCCAGCACCAACAAAAGGAGAGAAAACCTGATGGAAGAATGCACCCTCACTTACACTTCCCACCAAAGGGCCAGAGCACAAGTCTGATCTGACTGCCAATCTGGAGAAATGCAAGGGTCAAAGAGGAAAACCTGTGGATTAAAGAATATGAAAGACACAATTTTTTAAAAAATGAGAAACATTAAGATCTCTAGGCTGCATATGGGTGATAAACTGTGAAGATATTTAAGGAGGTGAAAAACTCCAAATAAATTCTGAACACTATCTAAAAAATAATAATAATGAGAATATGCATCAAGACAGCTAAAAGTGTTCACAGGAAAATGCATAGCCCACAGTGCTTATACTAACAAGAAAGAATTTTTTAAAACGGATTAAGAATACAACTTAAGTTATTTAATGAAAGTAAGAAAATTATTAGTTAAAATAATATGATGTTTTATGAAAACATGTACATTTTTTAAATAATATACAAATCAAAAGGCTGAATGAGAAAACCAAAACCAATAAGCTCAATTAACTGTGTAATAACATGATCCAAAAAAGTGAAAGGAGAAATCATAAATATGTAAACAAAATATGATAAGAGAAAATAACTACAAATATAGAAGAAACCAAAAAGTATCATATTCAATGACTTTCTCAACTTTATATATATGTTAGGAAACCTCAATGAAATGAATGATTTTCTAGCAGAATAAAATTTACTAAGCTAACTGTCTACAGAAGGAAAAAACAATCTAAATAAATTAATTACTGTAGAAAAAAATGGAGGAAGCTAATAAAGAGCTACTTTCTTTCAAAATGACCAGCCCTAGATAGTTGTATGAGGAGCCTCTATCTGTTCCTAAGAAAAAAAAAAATAGTAATAATAATCCTTCAGCTAAACTGTTCCAAACAGAAAAAAGAGCTCCCACCTTTTTAATGCATCAAGCATAACATTGGTAAAATCCAACAAAGATTACGCAACAAATCTATAAACCAATCTTATGATTATTTATGCAAATATCAAATAAATGTTAGTAAACAGACTCCAGTATCTCATTAAAAGATACACTATATCTAGTAATGTATTTCAGCAATGTGAAGATGGTTTAATAACGAGAAAAAAATGTGATTAAGTATATTAATAGCTCTAAAGACAACAATCTTGTGATTATTTTCATAGAGTTTGAAAAGACTTTTGGTAAAATTCAAAATCTATTTTTGACCTTGCAAAATAATTGAAGAAAATTGTTAATTAGATAGAAGATATGAAAATATTCTTAACATAATAAAAATCTCTCAACACATAAACCAGAATAATGCTTAATGGTAAGGCACTAGAAATATTGCCATTAAAATCTGAAAAAAAAGACCATGATTTCCACTACGACCACTAATATTTAACTTAACATTGCTTATTGGCATTAGTCAAAGCAATTTCGCCAAATAAAGAAATTAAAGGTATAAAAACTGGAAAAAAGAAGTAAAAGTCTCACATTTTGCTGGTGACTGAATGAAAATTAATATCTAACCAGATGTAATATAGGCAAAATAAGGAAGATAAATTTACATTTACAGTAACAGCAAAAATGAAAAGTACTAGAAAAAAACAGCATGAAATGTGCAAGTTTTCTTGTTGAATAAATATTTTAAATATTCAAGGGACATAAAGAAGACTTGAACAAATGACAAGTAATACCATGTTCTTGGAGGGGGAAGACTCTAATACCATAAGAATGCCAGTGTCTGCTAGATTAATTTATAAATACAACATAATCCCAATAAAACTATCAACACATTTTTTTTCTGGAACTAGGCAAGCTGATTCTGAAGTTTATGAAGTGAAATACACAAATAAGAATAGACAGAATAACTCCGAAAAAGAAAAGCAATAAGGATGAATTCCAGAGGAAAAAAATTATTATAATAAAGTTTAATACATTATTAGAGGATCAAGAATTAAAACAGTGTGGTACTGGCACTTGAATAGATAGATTACTGTACTGCAATAGAAAACAGAAAAATATAAACAAATCTATAGAGGAATTTAGTTTTTGCTGGAGATGATATCTCAATTCTGTAAGGAAAAATTATTATTAAGTAAATGGCCAGGAAAGTCAGAGATGTCCATCTCTAAAAACAAACAAAAAACAGTGGATTCACACCACATACATTACTCAAAATAGATTACACAAAGATAAAATAATAAGTATTTTAAATATAAACATTGCAACCATAAAATTTCTGTAATAGGGAATATTATCTTATAATCTTTGAGCAGGGGACGCTTTTCTAGCTACAACATAAAACCCAGAAGCTGTAAAAAAAAAAAAAATTAATAAGTTTGGCTACCTAGCTTTTGTTAACTGCAAAGCAAAAGCTATTATATGCAAAGTTCTTTTTTTAAAAAAAAAGACAAATTAGAAAAAAGTACTATCGATTTTTGTTACAAATTAAGGATTAATTTCTCTAAAATACAAATAACTCATCAATTAATTAAAAATGCAATATGCCAGTAGAAAAATGGGCAAAAGACACAATTAACTAGTTGTCAAAAAACTTAAGACACTTAATCCCACTCATAATAAGAGACTTGCATATTAAAAATACACCAAGAAAGCATGATTTATGTATCAGATTATCAAACATCAAAAAGTTTGATAACACACTCTATTGACATACACATGGAGAAATAGGCACACCCATGCATAGCTGGTGAATGCAAACTGGTTGAACCTCTGTGGAGGCCAATTTGTCAATATTTTACAGTTAGACATCTATACACTTTTTGACCTTGTAATATCACTTCTCAGAATTTGTTCTAAAACACAAATTCACACACTCCAAATGGCTTTACACAGCTTTACACGGCGTAAGTAACAATAAAGTTTGGAAACAACCTAAATATCACCAATAGGAGACAGGTTAATGCATGATCATGCAGCCATTTTAAAAAGACTTAGGAAACTATATATTTATATAAAAAATTTTCCAAAATAAATTGTTCAGTGAAAAAGAAACAAAGATATTTGATCATTCTGGAAAATGACAAGGTGTACATAGCATTTTACTATTCATGAATGAATAGGTATGGAGGTGAGGAGAATGTGTGGGGTGTGTGTGCGTTTATATATACACACGTATGTACATACACTCACATATATACATATAAAATATATGTGCGTATGTCTATATGAATATATGTATATTCATTTTTTTCTTGTATGGATAAAATAGTACTGGATAAAATATCTCCAGAGAACCATTAAAGAAGCTATTAGATTGGCGCAAACGTAATTGCCATTTTTGCCGTTGAAAGTAATAGCACCAACCTAATGTGTTTGCACCAACCTAATAACCTAATAAAATTATTTTGATATGTGGAGATGGAGATTGTAAGGCTAGAGAATAAGGGCAGGTAAAAGACTTGTAGTTTATATACATGTTGAAATTTAAACTGTGTAAATGCACTAACCTACATATATGTGTGTATGTGTATATATCAATGTATATGTTAAATATATAAATATGAATTATATATATGTATGCCTGTATATACAAATATATGAAAAATATGAATATTAATAGTAAGTGCCTCTGTTTGGTGTGATTATTGGTAATTTTACTCTTCTATATTTTCTGGGTTTTCTATAATAATGTTACACTATAATTACATAACTGTAAATGTCATATTTAAAAGATTACAGGGGATCCTGTTATATTAAAATAAAGCTCAACATGAGAATAAGATGACCTGGCTCTTGTCCCCAGATCCAATAGTTACCAGCTGGGTGCCATTTATCATGTCTTTTAACTTTTCTACCATATATAATAAAATAGGGACAATGCTGGTTTTCCTGTATTCGTGGGAAAAATCAAGTGAGAAAATTATTTGAAAGTGTTTATTAATTATAGTACTAAAGAATTGTGCAGTAATACTATAGTTAATGACGTAAGAAACACCACTGAAGTATTAGATTTCTCTATTTCCTGCTTAAGATACAAATTGGCCAGTGAGTTGAGTAAAACTCATTAGGGTCTCAAACTGCTACAAGGCAATTGAATCCTGTCCTTCACTGTGATTTTGATTTGGAAAATAGAAAGAAGAAAGAACAAGTTAGGAAGGTTCTACGGGAATATTATAAAGGAAAAAAATTCTCACCCAAGGTAAGAATTGCCTTTAGTTCTCCTAAAGCCAATAAGCCGCATCCAACTCTACCCGCTCCATTTTACAAGGACCAATTTGTTTCTGCTGCACAAACAGGTTGCTCTGTGAATATTAGTGCTTTGGGTACATCTGCTTTGTTGTCCATACTCAGAAAAATCTGAATGGACCCACAGCCAGATCTGGCACTCCCCCTGAGAGATTTTCCTCCCCACCCTACACCCAACACACACACGTGCATACACATGTACACATATTTATCTCACTATTTTAAAAATTATGCATAGGGTTACCAGAGAAGATGCTGAAACCATGAAATAAATAGCTATATCAGCAGGAATGGGGGGATTGGAGCTCAGTGCTGCTTGTAAAAACAGTATATTGTTTCAACAAAAACGAGGCCAAAGATCAAAAACAGTTCTGAATCAGTGTTCAAAAAGCTCCATTTTAAAGTAATGGTTTCCCAAAGATTTTTTTCCTTTAACATCTGAGGCAACAAACCAGACATGGGTAGCGCAGCTGGATTCCCCTCATCTTGGCCAGCTTGCTGGCTCTCTTACTCTTCCTTTTTTTAGGCATCAGGGTCTTTCAAAATGTGTAAAGTGAGAACCCTCCCCTTCATGAGTGCTAGGAAATTCATTCACTGAAGGTCAGGGACTCACACACTTTTTATCTGCTGCACCACTCAGCAGAGTGCTGCTCAAGGGATGTTGCAAAAGGCTAGAAATAAATGAAAAAAACACACTTAATTGTTACCGGGTTTTTTTCCCCTAATTTTAAAATGCCATACAGAACCCTTTAGGAGAAATCAGGATGGGTAAAAAAAAAAAGAAAAAGAAAAGAAAAGAATCAGTCCCTCTGGGGGAAAAAAAAACCACTGTGCCTCTTTTTTTCTGCCACATAGAGTTACTGAAAGAATGTAATATAATTATCCCTGAAAAGTATTGAGCACAATGCCTAGGACATAATAAGCATTCAATGAATGGTAGTTGTTATTTTATTGATTATTAGTGGTGCCACAACAAAAATTACTAACTGGTGCTTGAACACCTTGAAAGAGTTAATGTTCTTCCTTAAGCACCTACCCTCAGCATCTTAATACCATAGAGACTTGGGTACTATGGAGAATCGAATTCTCCAGATAGCAAGCACTATGTAGCTTCTTATCTCAAGTTCAGAAACTCTTGCCTCTCAGTATGGACTGCCAATGTGTGCTTCAAGAAAAACATATGCAAGCAGGCCAAAACTATGTCTACTGTCTTGAAGTGAAGGATGCTGAAGGGTTGGTATGTTGCATTCGATTTTTATTAGACTGGCTCCTCTCTTGCTGCATTCCAGCTCATCCCTGAGCTTCAACAGACGGGTGGGCAATGCAGGAGTAGCACGGAACACACTGCTTTTTTTCTGCATCTTAACACTTCAGACAGATGAAAAGAATAATCCTTAAACTGGCCCATCATTGTAGACTGTGTCTTCAACAGGACATACTTCATTTTTTCCACAAGTACTACCAAATGACCTGTTGATGAATGCTTTAGGGGAAGAGCTCACAGCAAGAAGAAAACTAAAGGCATATTTGGGTTTATAGAGATACCTAATTTTCCATCCCTGAGAGATGTTCTTCTTTATCTCCATGTATGTTATTCATCAAGGGATCCTGACATTATTTACTGGAAAGTAATGGTACTGTTTACCAGAAAACTAGCTTAATCTGCTACTCATTGTTTTCATCAGTTAAATAAAACTGACCTTTCATCTTTAGCATTGTGCTTCCAACAAAATCTTGCCAAAATCACTAATGATCTGTATTCCTCAGACAGCTGCAAGACATTCTCCATGAGCTAAGGAATGGTGGGATCATCACCCCATTCAGAGATAGAAGGGCCCGGCCTGCAAGGCCGTGTTAACAGATTGTCATTCAAACCAAGCCATTAGAATCCAGAGGAAAGCGTCAGTGAAGGTAAAAAGCTTGGAAAATAAAATTCCCAAACCCAGTATAGAAAATCGTACATTAAAATCCCGTAAATCAAGAGCATCAAATCATTAAGACTGAATTGACAAAGCTCAGGATCAAGGGTACATTAACAATCAGTTGATAAAATCAAGTCTTAGAGGGTTTACACCACAAAATTAATGTAGATATTACACAGTGGAACATGATTTACCCTAATCAGTGTTCTTTATTCATCAAGACCAGAAGACCTGCCAACTTGTCCTCTTCATGTAGAATGATACCAATACAATACATAGTTTTATTTTACTGCTGACATTGATAAGGGTGCTTATGTAAACTTAAGTTCAGTCTCAGTTTATCTCTAAAGACCAAACTTTACCCATTCACAGGTTATAGTATGATTATTCTCAAATTAGATCTAACTCCCAAAGCACAGTATCAGCATTCTTGCATAGTTAACCAAATTACAAAAGTAAAGATATTTACTTTAAACAGGGTAAGTTCTCTAATCTTGTGGTTTTGCCTGATGCTTTTGCTCACTCACCATCCATCGATCCAACCTACCTGAAGTAACAATACCTTGATTCTCCTTTGAGAAACTATCTCATCCCACTCCTATTCATGTATTTTAATTTGCACTGTAAGTTATATATATAAACATTTCAATACAGTAAAAATTTAGAACAAAACTAAATTTGGGTTGTTTAATAGGAGAATAGTTAAAGAAACTATAGAGCATCCACAAAGCATAATTTCCTCCTGTTTATCCATGTTGTCACACATGGTAGTATCTGTTCAGATTCTTTGCCCATTTTTAATCTAGTTTTTTGATTGTTTGTTTGGGTTGGGAGCAGTTGCTATTGAATTGAGTTCTTCATATATTTTGGATATTAACCACTTATCAGTTGTGGTTTGCAAATATTTTCTTTCAATCTACAGACCACTTTTTCATTTTGTTGATTGTTTTCTTTGCTGTGCAGAAGTTTTTGAGTTTGATGTCCCACTAGTTTATCTTTACCTTCATTGCCTGAGCTCTGGCACTATATTCAAAGAAAGTATTGCCAAGGTCAGTATCAAGGAGATTTCCCGCTATGTTTTCTTCTAGAAGTTTTATGGTTTCGAGTTTTATGTTTAAGTCTTTAGTCCATTTTGAGTTTATTTTTGTGTATAGTGTAAGATAAAGGTTCAATTTCATTATTTTGCATGTGGATATCCAGTTTCACAGCACCATTTATTGAAGAGACTCATCTTTTCCCATTGTGTCTTCTTCGTGGTTGGCCTTGCTAAAAATTAATTGACTATATATGCTTGGGTTATTTTGGGGCTTTCTATTCTTTTCCATTGGTCTATGTGTCTCTTTTTATGCCAGTTTCATACTGTTTTAATTTCTATAGCTTTGTAGTATAATTTGAAATCAGAAAGTGTGATGTGTCCAACTTCGTTTTTCTTTCTCAAGACTGCTTCAGCTATTTGAGGTCTGTGGTTCAATACAAATTTTAGAATTTTTTTTTTCTATTTCTGTGAAAAATGTCATTGGAATTTTAATAGGGATTACATTGAATCTGTGTAACTGCTTTGAGTAGTATAGACATTTTAACAATATTAATTGTTCGAGTTCACAAATATGGGATATCTTTCCATTTATTTGTGTTTTAAATTTTCTTCATCAATGCTTTAGACTTTTCAATATACAAGTCTTTTATCTCCTTGATTAAATTTATTCCTAAGTATTTTATTCTTTTTGATAGAATTATTTTCTTGATTTCTTTTTCAGATAGGTCATTATTGATGTACAGAAATGCAACTGATTTTCAGATGTCGATTTCATTTCCTGCTACTTTAAAATACTGCATGATCTCATTCACATGTAGAATATTTTAAAATGTTGAATATGTAGAAATGGAGAGTAGAATGGTGATTACCAGAGGTGGGAAGAGTCAGGAAAGGGAAAGCTGTAGGTCATAGGGTACAAACATGCAATTATGTAGGATCAATGAATCTAGAGAATTAATGTACAGCAGGAGGACTAGAGTTAACAAGATTGTAATTCATATGGAGAATTTGCAAAGAGAGTAGATTTTATGTACACTTACCACACACAGAAATGAGGTAACTATGGAAGATTATAGATATGTTAATTTGTTTACTTTTAGTAATCATTTCACTCTCTCTACATATATCAAAACATATTGTACACCTTAAATATAGACAAAACAATTTTTTTAATTGAGTAATAGAATTTCTTACTTTCTTCAAAATGGTTTGTTACTACATACACTATAATTTTAGTGCTTACTAAAAACTTTAACATTGTAAACGGTGTATGATATTATTTGGTGTTGATGTTTAATTTCTACAGAAAATCAACAAAAAATTAGCAATGTTCTGCTACAATTTCTGCCAAATAAAGACAATTCTCATTATTGTATTCCTATTCATGAATAATCATCAGAATACTAGACATCACCATGCCAAAACTGCATTACACACATCTAATAATGCTATGTCAATATTTTTTTGCTTAAAATTGGTGTGGTCTATTCTTCAGCACTTCTACATACATGTCTTTCAAATTAAATTTCAGTGTGGATATTTAGTATTACTGTTGATGTGTATTTCAGTTTCAGTTTCTTTGCATTTACTAAGCATATCTGATAAATGTGGCCAATTTTTATACAAATTCTCATTCTTCAGTGGATTTGTCCTATTTCCCAGTTTGCAACATTGACAAAATACAGAATAGTAAGTAGTTGGATAAATAACTTGAATCTAGTGATTAATTTGACTATTTGGAATAGTTGATATAGAAAAAGTTTTAGAATATATCTGTAATATCTTTCAGAAGCTTAAATTCTGTACTGAGGAGGTTAAATTTCTGATAGGACAATAACATTGCATAATATTCAAATTACACAACTACATACTTGGAGCCACAGAGAGTGTGTTTAATGAATTCAGTTTAATGAATTCTTTTATTTTGTCTTATAAAAAAAGAAGTTATAGAGTATTGTACTAAAATATTATGCAGAATTTAAAAGAATGGGAGAGATCTATATATACTAACATGGATCAACCTCCACAATTATCATTAAGGGTAAGAGCAAGCATAGAATAATATGTATAGCTTGGGCCAGGCACAGTGGCTCACACCTGTAATCCCAGCACTTTGGGAGGCCGAAGTGGGCAGATCACAAGGTCAAGAGATGGTGAAACTCCATCTCTACTAATAATACAAAAATTAGCTGGGCATGGTGGCATGTGCCTGTAATCCCAGCTACTTGGGAGGCTGAGGCAGGAGAATCACTTGAATCTAGGAGGTGGAGGTTGCAGCGAGCTGAGACCATGCCACTGCACTCTAGCCTGGCAACAGAGCAAAACTCCATCTCAAAGAAAAAACAAGAAAACGTGCCTTGATCTAATTTATGAAAATGTGTTATAAATACAAATGTAAATGCACAAAACTTATCTCGATAGATACTCACTGAATTAATAATGATGATTATTCCCGGCTAGAGGAAAAAGAAGTGAAAAGGATCATTAGCTTGAATTGCATTACTCTATATTAATTCTTAAAACTAATGAGATACTACATTATTTTAATTCTACATAATTTAAATTTTTATAATAATCATGATATAAACAAGATTTTTAAAAAATTTCATGAAAAGGGTATGAGATAAAAAAGAAAGCCTTTTTATAAAAGTGAATTAAGTCCTAAAACTTTTGGGAAACACTCTGTTAACAAAAGTGGTGTCTGTTAATGAATTTGTGGGCCTAGCTATCATATTCTCTTCAGACACAGATAAATGAAAAAAGTGAGTTTTCAGCATGTCACTCACTCATTGATGAAGCAATATAATATTTCTTTAAACTGCTCAAATAAAGCTGACACCCGTCTTGCTCCAATCACAGGCCCATGCCAAAGTAACTACTGTTGTTAGTATAAGACAGTTCCTTGCCAATTTATAAGGAAGTGCATGAACATGGAAATAGGTATAGTTTAGGTGTATCTTTTGATTCCTCAGGCGAGTGTTCAACACCTGCTTTCTAGGCCCTCAAACTCAGGGAAACACATATCAGACTTTCCAAGTGGTCCTCACATAGCCCCTCTCACATCAAATAAATAATGTCCTTAATTTTTAACTGTAAACTTTTAATTCTTTTTCACCCTGAGTTGGATTATAAATCATCCTATTATAAAGACATATGCACATGTATGTTTATTGCAGCACTGTTCACAATAGCAAAAACTTGGAACCAACCCAAATGCCCATCATTGATAGACTGGATAAAGGAAATGTGGCATAGATACACCATGGAATACTATGCAGCCATAAAAAAGGATGAGTTCATGTCCTTTGCAGGGACATGGATGAAGCTGGAAACCATCATTTTCAGCAAACTGACACAAGAACAGAAAAACAAATGCTGCATGTTCTTACTCATAAGTGGGAGTTGAACAATGAGAACACATGGACACAGGGAGGGGAACATCACACACCAGGGCCTGTTGGCAGCAGGGGGTTGGGGAGGGCTAGGGGAGGGATGGCATTAGGAGAAATATCTAATGTAGATGACAGAGTGATAGTTGCAGCAAACCACCACAGCGCTTGTCTACCTATATAACAAACCTGCATGTTCTACACATGTGCCCCAGAACTTAAAGTAAAATAATTAATAATAATAATAAGAAGAAGAAACTCAAGGGTCACAGAACTGGTTAGCCTTTTACAGATGATCCAGGCCCTAACTTTGGAATATGGAAACAATGGCCACCTATTCTTCAGACATCATCCAGAATGAAGAATAAATTGCATTATTTCTATTACAGATTGTCAAAAATTTAAAACTAATGAATTTTAATATGTTGTTCCCATATTTAGCCACTTTACTTAACTATCTTATTGGTTTTAAGAGTTTTCAGTTATTTCTCTTGGGTCTTTAATATAAAAACGTCATTTTGGACATAGGTGATAATTCTTCCTTTCTTATATGTTTTATTCTTTCTTTTTGCTTTAGTGTGTTGGTTAAAATCTCCAGTACAAAGTTTAGAGTCTGTGATAATAGATAACCTTGTCTTTTTGCTGACTTACTTAGAAATACTTCTAATGTTTGACCGTTAAGTATGATGTTTGTTCTAGATTTATGTTAAATGTTCATCAAAAATTTTTAAAATCTGATTTTTAGATGACTAAAAGTGTTTATGATTTATGGGTGAATAGATTGTATCAAATACCTTTTCAACATCCCTTGGAGATAATTGAAAGGGTCTTGTTTAGTCTTTTTTTATTATTTGCATAAATTTAATCAGCCTGTTAATGTACTAAATTACATGGACAAAATTTTCTTGTGTGGAGTCATCTTTGCATTCCTAGTATAACTTTACTGAGTCATGTGCTTTATCTTTTTAATACAGTGGTGTTCTATTTAGTGACATTGCAATTAAAAATTTTTGCTCTGTATTTTTAAGAAAGAACAACCTATCCTTCCCTTCTCTATTGTTTCCATTATTACCAGTTTTTGAAGTCTGATAAATGAGTTACATAGGTTTATACTGGAATGTATTATTTTATTCAAAACAAATTTTTTATGTACTGGAATGGCTTGTGAATTATGGACTATTTTAGAATTAAGGTTCAGACACAATTCTAAAGGGTACAAGCCATTGGGCAGCATGGAGTTTTATACTTTGTCTGTGCAAGGACAGGGGTACCTTTATAATGTTTCTATTTTACCCACATGTCACCAAAAAAAAAGCCATTGCTTGTATCCATTATATTAACATGGATGTCTGGGCTTCTGATTAGAAGCTTTAACATCCTAAAGTAAATACTCTTAAATAGTATATTCCTGATCAAAATACTGATCTCACCTTAAATATAGATTAAAATCAACTCACATAATTATCACAGTCCTTAGGCAGTTAAAGTAAATTACAGATAAGATAACAAGAAAGTATAAGAAAATAGCAATTTCTTAATTTATTAAGTTCCATTCTTACAGAAAGAAAGGTCTTCACCTTGCCTCATCTTCCAACCATTACCACGTTGCCCTACTTCCCTTTACAGAGAAACTTCTCAAGAGCAGACTTCTCTTGTGGTCTTTGATTCCTCACTTCTCGCTCATTCTTTATTTCACCTGGTCTAGCCTCTGCCTCTACTGAGAGCTATCTCGGCTACCTCTTATTAAAATCACAGTGCAAATATTTTGGTCTTTCTTCTCCCTCCTTTCTGAAACACCTTTTTCTTTGGCTTATATGTCATTTTACTTTTCTGGTTGTCCACCTAACTTTCTAAGCATTTCTTTTTAGTCTCCTTTGCTGGCTCAGTCTCTTCTTCATAATTTCAAAATTTGCTCACTTTATTAGCTCATCTTAAATTATTTCATCCACAACTATGTCTTCAATCACCATTTATCTACCAGTATCCAAATATATACTTTCAACTCTAACTTCTCCAGGCTTCAGACCCTAATACCCAACTGCCTACTTCACATTTCTCTTCAATGTCTCGAAACCAAACCTCGGCATCACACAATATACCCATGTAACAAACATGCACATTCTCCCCTTGAATCTAAAACAAAAGTTGAAATTATTAAAAAAAAAAAAAAAAGCACTTCAAACTTAGCATACTTCAATTGGAATGTATTATTTTATTCAAAACAAGATCTTCTCCTAGTGATCTTTATTTTGAGTAAATGGTTCTACTATCTGCTCCCAGTCATTCTAGCCTGAATTCCGGAAGTAGTCTTTAGCACATTCCCTCCCCCAAGGCCATCGTTGACTTTACTTCCTTGATATCACTTGACTCTGTCCATTTCTTTATGTCAGCATTGCTGCTATTCTAGTCCAAGTCATCATTACCTCTAACCTGAATTCTAGCAATTCACTACCAGTCTTGCCAGGTAATTCAGTCTCTTATGCTTTAAAACTCAGTCTGCTTTATGTAATGCAGCAGAGACTGCAAATTGTCTTCACAATTTATTTTGCTCTTCAAGAAAAAGGCTGATTTTATTTGAGATGTTATAAAAAAAGATCACATTTCTCAGCTTCTTGGAGCTAAGTATGGCTTATACGGGGTAAGTTCTGATCAGTAAGATGCAAGCCAAATAATGTATGCAACTTCCAGCAATGCCTTTTAAAGAGAAGTGTTCAACTGAAGACTGTACCTCCTTTATCTCTGTCCACTTTGCCCGTCTTGGTGTCTGGAACACAGGTGTGTGGCCAATGTCCTGAAAGCATTGCTCAGATTCCATACCAGAATTGTCCAACGGAGCCCATCCTGAATTCCTGACCGACAGAAGCCATGATCAATAATAAAAAAGGATTGCTCTTGCTTAAAGCCATTGTGTTTGGAAGTGATTTTTACATAGCAAGAGAGGACTGGAACATCATTCACTGATTAGGTGGAGGGCTTTTTGAACAGGTGTATGATGTTCTGTGCTCCCCTTGAGAAGACAGCAATGATGCCATCTGCTCTGGGATTCTCCCAAAAACTTACATGGGGCATTCATTGCCCTCCTTTTTCAGTAATCCTCTGTGGAGGAGCAGCCAAGGTACTGAGCCTTTTCCAGAGGACCTAAGCATTTAAGTTCTAGCTGCTTCCTGTCTCATCTTCTCCTTCTTCTCTCTAGTGAAACACGATGCTACTCCCTTTTCAATGAAACCAATTCTTACGTCCTTGGGCAGATTCTTTCCAATCTACTGTTAATGAATGAACTTTGTGTTCTCTTCCTTCAGGTTTTGACTTGATATTTCCAGTCAAAGGACCTTTATCCTCTAACCTTTTGAGTTGAAAGCCATGGCTTTAACCACTCCTGTCTCTGCTAAATATTTACAAAAGTCAGTATAGCAAAAATGGTTAAGACGCTAAATTTTATGTTATATGTTTTTAACCATAATAATAATACAACATAATAACAAGAAAAAAGTCAGCATAGAAACTCAAAAGCCAGGATCTGAAGTGTTTATTCTCTATGTATCAAACTTTCCTGAGAACAGTGCATATGGAAAAATAGAGAAGCAAAAATAACTGAAAATGAAATATGCAATTTATCTGTTATAGTCTTTGAGTAAATTGGCATTGAAATTAGAATAAAATTCAAAACATTGAACCTGATCTTATAAGAGCCTGCATAACAGGGCCCTCGTCTACTCTAACTTCATCCTAAATCATTCCCCTTTACTCAGAATACTATAAACACCTTCGATTCCTTTCAGATTTTTTTTATGTGGCATGCTGCTTCCAGCCTTGGAACACAGTTTCCTCTGCCTATTTCACTCTTCCCCTGTATCTCACGTCCTCAGAAATGCTTCTGTGACTCTACTAGACAAGGGAAATGTTGTCCCTATCAGATTCTTCTTTAGCAATCATTATTTCCATGCAAGTAAATAATTAACTGTGTAAATAGTGGCTTAATCTTTATTTCCCTTCCTAATCTATGAGCTTTGTGAGGACAGGGCACTAAGTTTGTCCTATCTACCATTGTATCTCCAGTGTCTATCACAATACTTTCTGCACAATAGCAAATTAACAACTAGTTATTTAATGAATGAGCACATCTGTGAATGAATTAGAAGGTGACTTTGTAGTTCTTGGATCATACCAGGGGTTGGATTTCAGGATGCCTAAGTTCATTCTAACTTTAAAGACATGGTTTTATGATTGTATTTCCATTCCAGTATGGACCATTTATCACAACTTAGCCCATACATATAAGGTGTAAATTCTGACCCATGTAAAGTTTATATTGTGCGGATGTTCTCACCAGTACTCGCTTTCCAGATGCTTAGTTGATGCTATGACTGCAAATATAGTTGGAGATTGAATGCACGATTGACAGCCTCACGTAGGGCAATGTGGTAATGAAGATCCAAAGGAGAGAGTGATCCCAATCATGGTCCTCTTGCTTTTGGGAAGCATTGATTGTTTAATTGTGCAAGGTGTAACATTTTAGGCTCTTGTTCATCACAATAAACTGAACATATAAAATAGTGCCTGAAATAGAGCAGTTGTTCAAAAAATATTTGATGAATGAATGAATGAATAATTGAGCAGTCTCTGCACATGCAGCGCATTCAAATATGTTTGTAACCAAGCAGGGCATGGTGGTGCATGCCTGTAGTCTCAACTGCTGGAGAAGTCAAGGTGGGAGGATTGCTTGAACACAGGAGTTTGAGTCCAGCCTGGGTAACATAATGAGACCTGTTTCCAAAAAAAAAAAAAAAATAGGTTGTAACTAATCAACCTCACCCTACCTACCACTAAACATGTATGGTCCATGGGTCTCTAAAAACTAATTCTGGATGCCCTGCCCCAGGTGAAACTGCCTTAAGGAAAATGTACTGATCCGACTGAAAAAGGATCTGATTGAAATTTCCGTTAAGGATTTTGGCAGAATTGCCAGCCATCAAGCTGAAAGGAACCCAAGGTGTTTAGGTGTAATATTTGTACCTGGTACACTTCAGAGGTAGGATCTCTAATGCTGGGCTTTTCAAAATGGGTCACTAACTGCTGCAAAAGAATCAAAGCGGAGCAGCAAGCATAGGGAAGATGCTGAGAGATTAAATAGCCTAGCACGTCCTCAAATTCTATCATTTGAAAATGGCCTTAATTAGAGACTCTTTTTAAAGTGTAATTCCTAAGTGGAGTAATAATACTCGCTGAGTAGCCAGTAGGGAGTGAGCTGGCAACAGGCATTTTTTTCACACAGATCAAGTAACTAGAGGGACCAAGTGCAAATTCTAACACTCACAATATTACATGGACCGTAGCCAATTTTTCATGGATTTGATTCCATAAAAATGAGTTTTGGCAGTTCAGGACAGTAAAATATTGTTTCCTTGTTCTTAAAGGAGATTAATTCTGGGGGAAGCCTTTTCTTTCCCACCAGCCTCCTTAAATTTCAGCCTCTCACATGCCCAATGGAGAAACGCTTACATAGATTTGTGCTGAACCTCAGGGGTCACAGTTCCCTTAATTTCATTATTCTAATGGGGTGACAATGAGCAACCTTGTTCTTGAGTGAAAAGTTCAGATTTTCTGAGATTTGCTGATCCATGGTAATAATTACCTAGCATCCCAGAGCTGGTGCCAGAAATTGGATAAATTCCAGAAGGCTGCTTGGAGGCTTTCTAATCCTGGTCCTAGCCTCAGTGGGCACCTCTGGGCTCTAAGAATGAAAGCAAGCAAAGGAAGATCAACTGCTCTTCCTGAAGAAAAGAGAGATGTTTCCATAGGAGAGAAGCTGAGGTCCTAGGACACAGTCTACATGGATATGAAACAAACAATGAGATCCCAAATACTAAAAAGGAAGCAAAAGAGAAAGGATAAATAATACTCAGGTCAAATTTCTCTGAAAATAGAGCACTAGAAAAAAAGAGTGTGGTGATTCCTCAAGGATCTAGAACCAGAATTACCATTTGACCCAGCAATCCCACTACTGGGTATATACCCAAAGGATTATAAATCATTCTACTCAAAAGACACATGCACACATATATTTATTGCAGCACAATTTACAATAGCAAAGACTTGGAACCAACCCAAATGCCCATCATCGATAGACTGAATAAAGGAAATGTGGCATAGATACACCATGGAATACTATGCAGCCATAAAAAAGAATAAGGTAATGTCCTTTGCAGGGACATGAATGAAGCTGAAAGCCATCATTCTCAGAAAACTAACACAAGAACAGAAAACCAAACACTGCATGTTCTCACTCACCAGTGGGAGTTGAACAACGAGAACACATGGACACAGGGGAGGGGAACATCACACACTGGGGCCTGTCAGGGGGTGGGGGGGCAAGGGGAGGGGAGAACATTAGGACAAATACCTAATGGATGTGGGGCTTAAAACCTAGATGATGGGTTGATAGGTGTGGCAAATCACCATGGCACATGTGTACCTATGTAACAAACCTGCGTGATCTGCACATGAATCCCAGAACTTAAGGTAAAATTTTAAAAAAAAGAGAGAAAAATAAAAGAAAAGAAAAAGGAGAGATAGCTGAAGTGTAACTGGATGAAAAAAAGTTACTAGGACCCAGAAAAGTCTCTCAGAGAAAGAGAGGCATTTTCTCACAGACAGAATCTGAAATGATTCCTCCAGAGTGGGACAAAATCCAGGAAATACTGTGATTCCAAGCCACAAGTAACAAGCTCATAGTAAAAGCAAGCAGAAAATTGCCCTATGAATGATAGGAGAGCTGTATTAAGTACACAAAAGAAAAACAAATCTGGACAGATTTGAGAAAGGAAGGCCGGGAAGACCAGTGAAGAATACTTAAAGCATGATCTGCGAGTTTCAGGGAATACAATCATTGTAAGCAGAGCTAAAATGTGTTGCCTAGACTCTAAGGCGACCTGCCCTAGAAAGTCATGGATTTGGTCTCTAAGGAGAGCACACTGGAGATAAGCCACAGTGAAGGGGTACCAGGAAGAAGAATAAGTCAACCTAGACCTGGGTTCAATGCCTGTCTCACGGTCAGAAGAGTATCTCCTGTTACTCCTGTACTGAGAGGCCTCCTAAATCTCTCATTTTCACTTAGAGTAAAAGTCAACTCCTCAGATCAGCCCACACCCTCTTAGACCTGTCCGCACCCCTTAGCTCTCTGCTTTATCTCCTATCACTCCTGTCCCTTGCACAATCCACTCCTATCATACCAGCCTCCTGGTGCTCCTGCACACTCTCCTTTCAGAGTTTGACTCTTTGTGCCCTCCTTCCTTTTCAGCCACACCTTCCCTGACCACACTATTTTGAAGTGCAACAGGCCCACCCAACTCCAGGCACTTCCTCCATACCTCTCTCCTTTCACTTCTCTTCCTGGCACTTTTCAGGATCTGATAGACATATGCTTTAGCAATGTGTCTTTCTTGTCCACCTCCCTCCAGAAATGGACAAGAAATGGATGCTCTTTGAGAGCAGGATTATGGGCCTCTTTCCTCTGTGAATTATCTGGGGCAAAGAAAAATGTTGGCACTTAATAGATGCTCAAAATATGCTTGTCAAATATATTGAAAGATCTTCTTTTAATAATGGAAGCTATTGGCAGGCCCAGAATTGATCATGCCATAACTTTCTCTATGGGAGACACTATCTAACAAAATCTAAAGGAATATACCAGAAAAACGAAAGTGTGGGACTAAAAGCAAAGCACAAGTAAAAGCAAGAAAACTGTTCTCTCCCAGCCCATAGCTCTAGCCCTGTATGGATTGGGGAAGAAAAGGTTCAGCTGTTGCAACATCAGGTAAGCTTCTTCAGAGGAAGAAGGAAACAGCAGATAGGAAGAAAACATTGGAGGCATACTCCAGTGTTGCAGAGCAAGATGAAATAGAAAGCCTCCTGAAGATCTGAAATATTCAAACCTCAAGGAAAACAAATGCATGCATGAATTAATAATCACTGAAACCACATTATAGGCAGATGATGAATTTATTATATTAATATATTAATCTGTCTACTTTTGTATATATTTGAATTTTCCATTAAAAATAATGAGTTTAAAAAAAAGCAGAGGGAGGGTAGTGCCTTGAGAAGTACCTGGCAGAGAGGTACCGGGGAGTCACCACCTTCCCAGGGACATAATCTCTAGGAGTGAGGACCACAGCCTCAATTCACGAATCTGCCTGGGACTATCCTCCGCCGAACAACGGTGGGCACAGAGACACCCTTCATCTAAAAAGTCCCCACGAAGCAGCCAGCATGGCTCAAAGGAGAGAATGGATGCCATGTTACTACTCATGGACCCCAGTAGATAGTGCTGGTCTGGGGTACCAGAAACTGGATCTCAAAGGAAGCTGATAAACAAAAAGATTGGAGCATTGCTTAAGACAATAACAAAAGCAAAAATAAAGCACACCTCACATACGAGCTGGTGACTGGGGCTAGTTTCTAAACTCTGTAAAGAGTCATTCTGTCTCAAAGGTTACTTTCTGAGAGAAGAAACAATGCTCTTTGGCAAAAGAGCCTTCACTTCTTGTAGTCCTTGTTCTCTTAGGAGAGAGTCCCCTTACGTGAAATGAATCCTGGATTCCGGACAACTGATAGAGTCTAAGTGCCTCTGAAGGAGCTGAAACCATGTTTTTTGTGTTTTTCCCCCAGCAACATTCCTTCCCTTAGATGGCCATTGGTACTTAACTCTAGCACATAATTCTGCCTGGAATAACTGATAAGGGCTAGGAATTACTTTGTTTCCTGAATATGGTGGGTATGAGGCCCCTCCTGTGATAAATGTGCCTGTCTTTGAATTCTTTTCATAGGAGAGCAATTTACAGACTTGGCATTGAACTGGGTCAGCTTCACAGGTCCTAAAGGAATTCTGCCCACTGCAGGGAGAGATACTCAGCCCAGGGAGCACCTGCTGAAAGAATTCCAACTCACTCTACAAACAAGAGCCCCTCAGTTGACAGCAGAATAAAAAAGCAGGCAAGGATGAGTCTTAGACTTAAATTGCTTTTAACTAATCAGGGCAAGATAATTTGATGTTGCTCTTAATGCCATTAGCCTTGAAAGTTTGGGGTCTTTACCTTGAGAAAGGAATTAATTCGAGGGCCTTCATTATTTCCAGGCCAATTGATAATAAGAGCTTTTAAAATTCTATTAGAACACTTCTATTGTGTTGGCATTTTATTATTAACATGTATTTATGCATTTTGGTATTGGAGCATCTTAATGTTTCATTTATCCTGTGGCAGAATCTCTAATTGTCTATATTTTACACATGGCTGAATATAAGTTGGGATTAGAATAGGTTATATGTTTTTGGCCTTAAGGACAATATGGCATCGAAGTGCCTTTTCATAATGCTCTGTTCTGACCCATCTCAGAGCTTTCTGAAGTAAAAATCCTCAGTGCTCTCTAGATGTCCCTCACAGGAAGGGTGTGGCCTCTCCTGGGTAAGAAGGAGTAACTTGATCAACTGCCTGTCTCCTCTCTCAAAGGGAAAGCCACACTCCTATCTTAATCATCCACTCAACAGGCAAACCCAATGGATAAAGAGAATTAAAGCCTGGGGAACCATGGAGGGGAAAGCCCACGTCCTTCTTTTTATTTCAATGAAAAGGGATTTCTCTAATCATTCCTGGCCTCCCTTCTGCTCCTCCCCATGGAAATGGTGTGACATACCTGGCCAGTGACACCCAGTCAGTAGCCACAGCTACCATTCTACAATTCTTCACCAGCGAAGCTCATCTCTCAAAGATCCTAAACACAGGAAATTTGCTCTCTGTTTCCTTCTCTCCACTTGTTTCAGGGGGAGGCAATGACCTGGCTAAGAGTGTTTGCTCTGCAGATTCAAATTTTCCTTTGGAAAGGTTTTTCCAAGGTCTAGATAGTAAATTAGAAAGGCTGTTTATGATCCTAAGCTACATCCGCTAACATAGCCTTTATCAGTAGTAAGGATCATTGTTTATTACTCCGTCTTTCTTCTTATTTCTATAGTGCTTAAAATCTCAGGCAGAGAAGGATGTGTTACATTAGCCCTCAGAGTTCTTTGAGAATTGCTTGAAATAATTCATACAAAGCTCTTATATTGGTGCCTGGGTACATTACAAGTGCTCAAACCCTCCAGTAATGTCACTAATGACCTCCTGTGTAGTAGATTTCCATGTGGCATGGTCTTTCAGCCTTCATATATTGCTTGACTACTTCTTGATTTGTTTTCCAGTTATCCGTGTTTGGGTCATTAGGGTCTGTAACTGTTGGGGTCAGAGATCACATCTTCATCATCTTTGCATTATCTGAAGCACCAACTATAATGCCTTGTATGAAGAGCATACTCAATAAATAATTACTTTTGCACATGTATGTTCATTGCAGTACTGTTTACAATAGCAAAGACTTGGAACCAACCCAAATGCCCATCAGTGATAGACTGGATAAAGAAAATGTGGCACATATACACCATGGAATACTATGCAGCCATAAAAAAGGATGAGTTCATGTCCTTTGCAGGGACATGGATGAAGCTGGAAACCATCATTCTCAGCAAACTGACACAAGAACAGAAAACCAAACACCACATATTCTCATTCATAAGTGGGTATTGAACAATGAGAATACATGGATACAGGGAGGGGAACATCACACGCTGGGGCCTGTTGAGGGGTTGGGTGGCTAGAGGAGGGATAGCAGAAGGTGGGGGGATTGGGGAGGGATAACATTAGGAAAAATACTTAATGTAGATGTCGGGGGAATGGTTGCAGTAGACCACCACGGCATGTGTATACCTATGTAACAATACTGCACAATCTGCACATGTACCCCAGAACATAAAGTATAATAAAATAAATAAATAAATAAATAATTACTTTAAAACTAGATGATCCAAGGGCAGTCCACTGTTTACTACTATTAACCCTAGAATTCCATATTTAAGTAACCTCACAAAGTCAGTCAGTCATTCTTTTGTGTCTAAGTGGAGTTTGTTCTTAGACAAAATTATCAACAGGGAGAAAAACCTGCAGTTTATCACATGGGTCACCTAATCACAGAAAATAAAACCAAATCTCAGTGAAACTGACATAGTTGTTTTCTCCAGGGAAGCTTAAAGCACTTTACAGTCAGCACAACATCTAGGCTCAGGACAGTCCTGGGAGTAGCTGGATGATCCCTCACAGCTACCTAAACACTGTGTATGCAATGCATTTCCCCCCTTTGAAATCCTTCCTTTGGTGCTAGAAACTATATAGATGTTTAATAAATATTATTATGAAAAACAGTAATATTTATTTGAGGTCCCATGGTGAAGCTAAGAAACTGAGCCCAGCTAAGGGTCATATCAGAATCTGCAGTCTCCCTCAGCAAAGCACAAGAAATTTGTGACTACACACCCACTATGCCAGGCAGTCAACAAGGTTTGTTAAGTGTTACTCAGACAGGTAATCCTCTACCACAAACCAAAGAAGAAATAAATACATAAAATACTGAGGCAGATATGATTCTTGGCCTAGAGTTGCTCTATATCAAAAAGAAACAGAAACTCTTCCAAAAATGACACCATATACCATCAATATGTACAGGTGCATAAAGCCACTTGGTTGTATATAGCTATAAGACTACATAATGAAAAGAGTTCCCAGGGTCAAAACATATGTGTTTAATCTTCACTTTGCTTTTATTTGTCTGATTAGTATAGTTGTTTCCATTGTAGTTGTTCCATTTACAGCTATGTAGTCTGGGGTTCTCTCTCTTTTGGCCTTAGTATTACTATCTTGAAAATGAGATTTTAAAAAGTACTAATTTAGTAACAATATGAGGATTAAATAAAATAGCTTATATAAAATGCTCAGCATGGTATTTGTTATATAGGAAGCTCTCAAAATTGCTATTACTATTGTCTGTCTTCTTCTTGCATGTGTCATAAAACTGAAATTGTGTATTCTAGTTTATTTTTGTTTTTGCTTTCTGATTATAAAAGTCTTACATATTTACTGCAGAAATTTTAATAAATGCAAAAAAGTACAGTTGGGAAAATAAATCTCACCCATAATTCTATAGCCCGCAGGTAAAAACTATTAGCATCACAATAAATTTCTAATTTCTAAGGGCAGGGATCATATTGTTTCATCTGTGTGAAGTACATGGCATATAGTAGGTACTCACTGAGTGGATGTTGAAAGATCTCAGTCAGGAAAAAGTGTATGACAATAAAGCTATATTTATATATTGTATAAGTAAAACAGAAACATGCTAAAGGATAATCCCTGGGCTCATTTCAAAGTAAAAATCACTCTGAATTAATGGAAGAATAAAAAGACAGATTCTCTAGGTTATACACAGGGTAGCCTCTAAGCCACACTACCTGAATGTTGATAATATAATGAAATACTTGCTTGCTCTGCATAAACTGCACTAATTTGCTTACTTCTGTGTGATGATTCTTATATGTTCCTATTTTTTCCTTTTAGTCCTAAATTCTATTACACTGATAGATTGAAAACTACATAAGAGCAAGCATTTGTGGCCTTCTCTTCCTCTTGGATTCCCCAGTATCTCCTCATCCCAGACTTTGCACTCGGTGGTCACACCCTACTTTTTATGGACTGATAAGCTGGGTCAGCATCTATTCCAGATCGCTGACTTATCTCAAACAGGTAGGGACAATTTTATCTAAATCTCTCAAACTGTAGGGGATAGCCCAGTTGGTTGTGAGTTGTTCCTACTTAGTCTCTTGTATCATATCAAAGGCACATGTTGAGAAACTGGGCCACTAAGCACCTCAGGTTGAGTTCCCAAAACTCTTCTTTGCTGGTCTATAGCAACCTCCTTCAAGATCAAGGTAGCATAGAAAGAATGTGGCTTTCAGAGCCCCACTGCCTGTGTTCAAATCCAGGATCCACTGCCTACTACCCAATGTTGAGCAAAATACTTAATTCCTCTGAGCCTGTTTTCTCATATGTCTGGCATATGGCAAGCATTAAATAAATATAAATTACCACTTTAGCAAAAGTAGAAGTAGTAATCAAATCAAACCTACTGGCTGGTAACCTAGCAATATCCCAGCCTAGTATGAGTACCGCCATGAATCAAAGGTTGCATGGTTATAATCTGAACCTCTACAGGTCACATTTCTAATCATTCATTCATTTAACATTGACAGATATTTTAAAAAGTAGTTATTTTGAGATCACCATTTTAAGAATCATAGGGAACAAAAGAAGAGTAAAACATACATCTTGGTTTAATAGTTTCATAATGCAATAATAGAAGGCTCAAAGACTCAAAGTCTCAGATTGCATTAGGAGATGTCTTTGTGAATAGTGTGTAGCACTATTACTTCCATATGACGAGACACATAAAATACAAACTAAAGACTAAAGTAATCAGGGAAATGGGCTCCCTTTCCTTCCTGCAGATAGTACTCAATCTCCAAATTAGTCATGTCATAAAATCATTCCTCACAAAACTGAATACCAAAAGTGTTAAAAGCATACATGTGCTATAAAAAAAATGTTGTTATTGACATTGTTATTAGTGTGTTAAGAACAGCCAGAACTCAGTACTGCCCCATCAAAGAGGAGTTTTCAGGGTTTTTTTGTTTTTGTTTTTTCTCTTAGTGGGAAGGAAAGAGAAACTGGGAACATACAGCCAGGCAAAACTACATACTTAGATGTAAAATAAAGAAACACAGACTCAATGACATATAACCACGTGCTGAAGGTCTTACAAAAACATTAGGCTCTGATCTCTCAGTGGCTTAGGGCTTGACGAGGGATATCAGAAGAGAGACTCTGGGTCGTCCCAACCCAGCTTACAGCAGGACAGGCTACTAGAGTTCAATTACAAATGGGATAATATTTAGGGAAATGTAATTTATCCAAAAAACAAAGTCAGATAAGGTCTCCATTGTACCTCCTGCCCCTTCTGAGATACTCTTTATGAGCAGGTCACCACATAGAAGTTCAGAGCTGGCTAGGCCAAGAATGAACACCTCACCCAAAGGCTGCTCTGTAGGCTGACCACAGCCCCTGAAGTGGCCTAACACTGTCCAATGTGAATATCTTCTCCAGGCTGGTGATTAGATCCTGCCTCTCAGGGAGCATGAGGGCCTGACAGAGAGAAATACAGACATTTGGGGACTAAAAGATGATAGAGACAAGTCAGTAAACAAAGTGAATTAGACAGCAGTCATCATGTGACCGTAGATGCTAGGAGTAAGCAAACATCGTAACACAGGAAAATGAATAAAATGTACTCAGCAGGCTCCAGGAAAGTCGAAGAAGTGATGTTGAGTAACTGAGCCCCAACAATGGTAGATTACTGAATAGGGTAAGGTAACTGCCTTCTGTGGGGACCATCGGTGAAGCTGGTGTAAGGCCACTTGAGTTACAGTTGCATATGGCTAATATTTTGGTTCTCTGAAGCCTGGCTGCAATTTTTTTTCTGCCCTGACTTCCTCATGTATTCTTATTGCACTAAGTCTCCATTAACTAAGATAGCTAGGGAGTCTTGTTCCTTGCAATATGAAAGACCCTAGCTAATTAGAACTACAGGTGGTAATTCTGGTTATTTAAATTACATACCACTTGATGGCATACTGAGATCCAGTGTAGCTTAGTGGTTACAAACGTAGGCTTTGAAGTTAGATTGACATGGTTTCAAATTCTAATCTTCTCATTCAGAAACTGCTTGAACTAATATAAATTCCTAAAATTCTCCAAGTTTCAGTTTCTTCCTCTAGAAAGCAGAAACAAGCCCACTCTAAAGTGAAGTTGTGAATATTGCATAAGACCAGGTGTATGTATGTACGGTGCCTAAAGTTAGTACATAGCACACAGTAAGCACTCAATAAGAAGTGGCTATAATAATGACTATTTCATCATTAATGGTTATTTTCAAGCATTGACTCCAGGATTACCACTGACTATATATATATGGCATCCTTGGGTCAGAGTGCACATGCTTGAGGGCTTCATTTTGGGCAAAAAGGCAGCAATTTCACCAATGTGCTATGTGCTGAAGTCTCTATTGCTGTCTCTAGTGATCACATAGTCTCTTCAGGTTTTGATTTGGTTTCATATCTGGACTTCACAGTGTGTCATCTTTCCTTGCTGTGAATACTCCTCTTCCACCTGCTTGCAAATCAGCTTCCTAGATTCCTAATTAACTCTGAGGTTAACGCTAACTCTGTGCCTGTCATCATCCAGTTCCTGCATGGATTCTCTCTGTGTCCCACACTCTCTGCCCTGTGTCTTAGGAGACATGGAAGGTTCTGGTGGGATCCATGTTTCTATCAGACTGTAAATTCTTACAGCTTGAGGACTGGTGTTTCTGTATCCTTGAATACATCTTTTTTTTTTTTTCTTTTTGAGACAGAGTCTCACTTTGTCGCCAGGCGCCAGGCTGGAGTGCAGTGGCGCAATCTCAGCTCACTGCAATCTCCATCTCCTGGGTTCAAGCAATTCTCCTGCCTGAGCCTTCCGAGTAGCTGGGACTACAGGCGCGCACCACCACACCCAGCTAATTTTTGTATTTTTTAGTAGAGACAGGGTTTCACCATGTTGGTCAGGATGGTCTTGATCTCTTGACCTCGTGATTCGCCTGCCTCCGCCTCCCAAAGTGCAAATACATCTTTACCACAAGTTTAAATCTGCATCTAGACCTGCTAAAGCAGTTGCATGCCCTTTTCTAAGTCCTCTTCCTTTATCTCTCTGCACTTAGGGTCCCACAACACAAAGTGGAAGGAAGTGGTGAAGGCAGAAACAAAGCCTAATTGGCGACTGCTGCTTAGACCAATAGATTCACACTGTGTGCTTTGGGAGGGAAATGGCCTGAATGTTTTCCCTCTGTTTGCATGAACCTACAAAGCATCTGATCCATCCAATTATATCCGGTAGTAGGGGCTGATGGATATTTAAAATTTCATGGGTCAGGGCTCAAATACAAGTGCACTTCTCCCGGCTTGAGTTAAATCAAGTATTTACTTTGAGACCAAAAGTACAAATTGTGGGCTGTTGAATCAGCTGGAGTTCTCAAAATAGAATTGAATAGAGATAATTCCATGAACACACTACTGGAAACCAAAGTGCTTATCTAATCTGTAAGTCTGGCAGCATGTACAGCATTACTGATCGCTGGTACTGGTGAGTCTTAATTTTTATGTCTAGAGGAAATTAAGCCAAGAAAAAGCGTACCCTTTCATTGAGAGGAAAGATGTTCATACATTTTACATTTTAAATGATTCCATTTGAGCACTTGGAAAATTAAAGGGCTTTCAGCCAACAGTTCTATGTCACTCGGCTATGTGGAGCTTAACTAAAGGTTGGCCTTATCTAACTTCTCAGAAATACACTAACCAGAGACTCTCTAAGAGTTCCAGAACTAGCATATGCCTACAAGGGATTAGAGAGAAGCCAAAGTCGAGGAAAGCAATTTACTCATAATGGAGAGTATAATGGTTATAGATACCAAGTATGAGAAGGGCCATTCCAGACTGTCAAAATGAGCTTCTCACTCACCGTCACTAAAAGAGCATTCCCAGTGTGGGCAAGAAAGAGCTCTGGTAATTCCTAATAATAGTGGGAAATGGGATTCCTCACGGGATCTTTAAAAGCCCACCTTTCCTAACAGTGAAAGGCATACAGTTCCAATGAGGAGGAAAACAGCTGTTACTTTTCACAGAACTATGTATATTCTTAGCCTTTATTAACAGAGCACTCAAATATAATGTTATCAGGGAGGGCTTTTTAAACAGTCAACAAGCTGGGAAGTATGACTTCAAGAATACCTAGAATGCCTTCCCACTATGCTCATCCTATTGGCTCAGTTCATTTGGGCTACTATAAGAAACAGCATAAACTGGGTATCTTACAAACAAGAGAAATCTATTTCTTGCAATTCTGGAGGCTGAAAGTCCAAGATCAAGGTGCTGGCAAATGCAGTGTCTGGGGAGGACTCACTTCTTAGTCCATAGGCAGTGCCTTCTCTCTGTATGCTCACATGGTGGAAAAGATGAATGAGTTCCCTCCAGCCTATTTCATAAGAGCATTAATTCCATACATGAGGACTCTGACATCACAGTCTAATCAACTGCCCAAGTCCCCACTTCCTAACCTTAGGGTTTGGGATTTCAACATACAAATTTTGGGAGGACACAAACATTCAGGCCATAGCATCCTATCTGTATACGTACACTTATACTAGGTGAAGAATACACAAACACACGTGTGTGTCATTGGGAAAAAAAGCTGGAGTTAGGGTAATTGTGCACTTAAGCTCAGACATTTAACTATGAGTTAGAAACAGAAAGGGACATAAAAGCAGAGACTGATGGATGAAAAACCAACATGGCCTTCTGAATAATGCTGACAAAAGCTACCCCTTTGCACAGCAGTTAAAGTTTAGACACACAAAAAATCCCATAATTCAGAAAAAGCTGCAAATAGCTGCAAATATCTGAACTGCAAAGAAAATGTGAGCGATTCTTAAGTCAATTTGTCAGACATCGTTTTTCCCATTGAGATGACATTTACAGTTTTATTATACAGTATGTATATCATCACATAAATTTGGGCTCCAGCCTCTTCTGCCATCACCATGACATATAAAAAGATGTATGTATATACATCATATATATACACACACATATATGAACTATATACATAGTTCTTTTCACAGAACTATGTATGTTCTTAGCCTTTATTAACAGAGTATGCAAATATAATGTTATCAGGGAGGGCTTTTTAAACAGTCAACAAGCTGGGAAGTATGACTTTTTAAACAGTCAACAAGCTGGGAAGTATGACTTCAAGAATACCTAGAATGCCTTCCCACTATGCTCATCCTATGGTCTTAGTTCTTCGGGCCACTATAAGAAATAGCATAAACCGGGTAAAGTTGCAAAAATAGTATAGTACGCATATGTGCACATATGCCTATATGGACATAAATAGACATGTATAGTTAATCCTCATTATTGGCAGAATCTGCATTTATGAATTTACCTACTTACTAAAATTTATTTGTAATCTTAAAATCAATACTTACAGTTATTTCATGGTCATTTGTGGACATGTGCAGAGCAGCAGATGCCTGATGAATACAGGCAATTCAAGTTACCTGATGAATACAGTCCCAACTGAGTTAAAACAAGGCAACAGTCGGCCTTATTGTATAATATCAGTTCCCATATTGTTGTGCCATAAACATGGCATTTTCGTGGTTTATTTAATGTGATTTTTTCACATTTCTGTGCTTTTGTTTGTGACTTCACTGTTTAAAATGGGCCCATGCGTAGTGTTGAAGAGCTGTCCAGTGTTCCTAAATTTTAGAAGGCTGTGATGTGTCTTGCAGAGGAAATACATGTGTTAGATAAGCTTTGTTCAGGCATGAGTTATAGTACTGGTGCCTGTGAGTTCAGTGTTAATAAATCAATAGCATATATTAAATATTTAAACAGAAACACACATAAAACAAGCATAAAACAAGGTTATATATTGATCAGTTGACAAAAATGTTGTGACCAAAGGCTTGCAGGAATCTGACTCTGTACGTCTCCTAGGAGCAATGGTTCGGTATTCATTAATTCAGTGTTCACAGAGACTTCAGCGATCATAGCTAACACAAATAATGAGAATTTGCTATACATATCTTTTTATTTGGAACTAATTTAAGACTCGCACTCACAAGAAGTTGCAAAAATAGTAGTTTCTGTATATATTTTACTCAGCTACTGCCAGTGAAAAAATCTTATTTTCAAAACTCAGAAATTGATGTTGGTACAATATTTTTAACTTAAGTACAGACCTTAATTCGATTTCACCAGTTTTTAATATATATACAGTTCTATAAATTGTATCACATGTACCGATTCATGTAAAGATCACCACAGTTGGCATATAGAACTATTTCATCACCACAAGAAAAATTCCACATTACCACTTAATAGTCATACCCTCCCACAACCCTATCCCTACACAACCACTGATTGATTCTCTATCACTGTAATTTTGCGCCTTTGAAGGGTTCTATAAGTGGAATTATGCAGCATGAAACTTTTTGAGATTAGGCTTGTTCATTTAGCCTAATGCTCTTGGTGTCCATCCAAGTTGTTGTGTGTATCAATAGTTCATTTCTTTTTTATTGTTGAATTATATTCTATTGTATGGATGTACCAGTTTGGTTATCCATTCAACCACTGGTGAATCTATTTGGATTGTTTCCAGTTTCTTTTTTTTTCGGCTATCACAAATAAAGCTACTCACTAGGCCTGATATAGTTTGGATACTTGTTCCCACCCAAAACCCATGTTGAAATGTAATCCTCAGGGCTGGAGTGGGGCCTGGTGGGGAGGTGTTTGGTTCATGGGGGGCATCTCTCATGGCTTGGTGCTATCACTGTGATAGTGAGTTATCTTGGAATCTGGTGGTTTATAAGTGTATGGCACATCCCCTTGCCCCAATCTCTCGTGTTCTCGCTCTCACCATGTAACATGTAAGCTCCCACTTAGCCTTCCATCATGACTAACAGCTTCCTGAGGCCTCACCAGAAGCCACATTTTCTGTTTAGTCTGCAGAACCATGAGCCAATTAAGCATTTTTTTCTTTATCCAGTCTCAGGTATTTATAGCAGTGCAAGAACATACTAATACAATGTCTTTTAAGATCTAGTTAGAGTTGGTTCAAACACCACAAGTACAGTGGGGAAAGAACCTTTATTTCTCCTCAGGGACATCTGGGATGGGTGCAGGATGTGGCTGAGCACTAATATTTCTATTAGTTGCCTCTGTCTTCAAGATCCCACTTACTTCTTGAATTCTTAAACTTAATTTGCTTTCACTTTTCTTGTATGCTAGTTATTGCCTGTTTCATGTTGCCCTTCTCAGCTTGACTCTGGTGCTTTCACTCTCCAAAGCACTGCCTTCCCACTGAAGGTTATCTGTGAGGGGGCTTTGCTTATGGTTCCAGACAATGGAAGAGGATTACATCACTATGAACTATAGCAACAATGCACACATCCCTAGTCCTAAATATGCTTGGATCATTCCTACGTGGAGGATTTTGAGTGGTCTCTCTGTCAAGAAGGCTCTGTCTGGCTTCTCTGTCTTCAGGCAGGTCTCCTTGTTTCCTTGCCCTCCTTCCTTTTCCAGTCTAGCTTATCAGCCCATAAACTCTGTCCATTTCTTATGCAGAAACAGTTTGATTATTTTGGTCTCCCTTTTTGCTCCTTCTGTGCTAGCCCTACAAGCAATCTTTCCAGAACTAAAATTGTTGACCCATCAAAGTGTTTGGCTAAACAACTTTCTCTTCAAGAGAGTTTATTCATCATCTCTTAAACTACCTTATTTTCCTTCTTTCATTGTGTTCATGATGGAAACCATGAGAAACACAGGACTTGTTCTACTGAAAACTGCTTTATAGCCAGTTTTGTGTTATTTGAATCTATGAAAAATATGCATGCATGCTTCCAGATATTACAGTGTATTTAAAAGAAATCAGAGACTGACACCTATAGAAGTCTGCCATGTGTTCCTACTAAGGGATGCCCATGAGTCCACTCCTGGGCCATCCAAGGCGTGAATCCGCCTGCTCAGAGCTCCTAATCACTCCAACTGAAACCTCTCCAATTTTTACAACTTTATCAGCTTAGCAGAAAGACTTACTGTATGGTGGGGTCACGTTCCTTTGCAGAATAAGGGGAACAGTGGCATGACATGGGGGAAAAGATTCATGAAGAGCTGTGCTAACCCCTTTGAAGAGAGGTGGCTCCCTCTCTTCTTCTCCTGAGTCAGTCCTATTCAACAAATAGCCACTGAGCACTCGCTGCTGAGCTGTGGGTAAAGGATACAAATATGAAAGCACATGGCCCTGTCCTCAAAATGCTCCAATGGAGTGTCAGGGAAAGATAGGAAGAAAGACAAATCATTTTAAAATGGTGCTTTTCCAGAGACAGAGCACAGCTGAGAGTTAGACTGCAGATATTCAAGCCTACAGAAATGTAAGCAGGAAGATAATATGATCTGCTTTGTGGGAGGCAAACTCCTTGGCTGTAATGTTGAAGGGAATGAACTCAAATGAGGCTAGAAAGCAAATGCAATAATTCAGATTGGAGATGGTAACAGTCTTTTTCAACGCAGGTTCAGGAGATGGAGATGAGAGGCAAAACACAGATGAGAGCAGTCTCAACAGGGTTTGGTGACTGACTACAGCGTGGTAAGTAAAAGAGGAAATGAAACACAGAGCAAGTTTCCTAGCCTGGAGGGCAGGGTGCAAGTGTCCTGTTAGCTAGATGGCCACGAAAGGAGAAAGAACGGATCTGGGGGTGCATCAAATGGGGGATGGCCAGGAAAATAATACATATTTATCATTTCCCTCCTCTGATGTAAAATATGTTTTTGGATACAGAGGTAGGGGATTCAGAATGCAGCCTTAAATCTAATGGACACATGTCAGACACTCAATAAATGTTATTTGAATGAAATACATTTTGGAACTCAGAAGAGGGTGGAACATGTCATAGGAAATCAGGGTTGCAAATGTGACCTGTTGTCACCTAAGAAGCATTCTGTTCCAAAAGGACATCTCAGTCCTTTCCTTCTTCCTCTCCATGTCCCCCATAAAAAAAAAAAAAAAATTCCTCTTCCCCTTTGTCTTATTAGGAAAATATTTCATAATGCTACCTAAAATGCTTAGAAGTCACCCAAGCACCTGCAATTTAACTGCATGTATTATTTTTATATAACTGTACATCTCTACTTTTTACTTTTGTAGTTTTTAAATATCATGTTAAAAAGAAAGCTGTTTTTAAACTTTTATTCTAGTCATATTCTCTCTTGATTGAGTCATTTCTTTATATGGAAAATTCTCTGACACACAACAGCAATATTTTCTCCAGCTATGGGGGGGAAATCCTTTATTTCGATGCGTCCTATCAGGAGATCTAATCTTTTGTCACCTTTGTTTTTATGAGTCTTAGAATTAGCAATTTATAATTCTTCTTTCCCTGAACTCTTTTTTAGATAATCAGATATACCTAAATAGGGACATGGAATAAAGTTTACAGTTCAGAAACAAAATAGAAAGAAGAAAAACTTTTCACAGCTCTGTTACTCACTAACAGAGTCAACAATAAGAGGCATTTCACATGGTTACGTATTAACCAGACATTTCCCGTTTCTTCCAAACCATATCTTGGAAGTATTTGGAAGACTTTGCCTATAGCCTATAGTTTAACCAAATTCTCTTTCATTAGCATTCTTACTTTTTTCTTTTCTTTTTTTTTTTTTTTTTTTTTTGAGACGGAGTTTTGCTCTTGTTGCTCAGGCTGGAGTGCAGTGGCTCAATCTCGGCTCACCGCAACTTTCTGCCTCCTGGATTCAAGCAATTATCTTGCCTCAGCCTCCCAAGTAGCTGAGATTACAGACATAAGCCACCACACCCGGCTAATTTTTGTGTTTTTTAGTAGAGATGGGTTTCATCATGTTGGCTAGGCTGGTCTCGAATTTCTGAATTCAGGTGATCCACCCGCCTCAGCCTCTCAAAGTGCTATGATTACAGGAGTGAGCCTCCTCACCTGGCCTTCATTCTTACATATTCTATGCATGTCTGGAATGGCTTCTGTGTTGGTGAATAACTCACATGCACCTGTTAATCCTTGCCAAGGGGGTCTACCTGAATGGAACTTTCTTTCACAGCATTTCTGGCAGTTGTGAAGGAATCACTGGGAGCAAGCTGAAGTCCCCCTCACTCTTACCCTCTGCCTCTTTTGTGAAGAGAAGCCTTGTGGGCCCACCTCCATCCCAGCTGAAGAAGTGGACTGGCTCCTGATGGAAAAAGAAAAGAGCCACGTCTACTTCAGAAGGTCTGAGATGACTCTGCCTCCAGGTGTCCCCAGCAGGAGAGGTGCACTGCCCATGGGCCCAGGGGCTCTGTGCCTCTCACCCTCAGAGAAATCAACCAACAGTAATTTGGAATGTTGGTGGCTACATGGCCTGATCTAATAGAGGGAAAAGAATGGTGGCTGATTCCAACCTTCTCTTGGGGGAAAGACAAGCCAGGAACCACAAACTTTTTTTTCCCCTCCCTTTTTATAAGCTCATTGCTTACCCAAGTTAGCTCTAGAAATGCTTACTTTGACTCTAGAAAAGGAGCACCCTATTTTTCCACAAATCATTCACAGAGCCGCTTGCCTATGCCTCATTCTTGCAAAACAACAATGGTCACACATTCCTTATTAAAACTTATTGTAAATTTTATTTGATTACAACTCAAATTGTTTTCACTTCTGCATAGTCTCCACTGTTTGCTATTTATATAAGAAATACGTGGCCAGGTACAGTGGCTCGCACCTGTAATCCTAGCACTTTAGGAGACCGAAGCAAGCAGATCACTGGAGGTCAGTAGTTTGAGACCAGCCTGGTGAACATGGTGAAACCCTGTCTCTAGTAAGAATACAAAAATTAGCTGGATGTGGTGGTGGGCACCTGTAATCCTAACTACTCAGGAGGCTGAGGCAGGAGAATCACTTGAACCAGGGAGGTGGAGCTTGCAGCAAGCCAAGCTTGCACCATTGCATTCTAGCCTGGGTGACAGAGTGAGACTCCGTTTCAAAAAAAAAAAAAAATCAAAATTGAAAATTATATGCATACTAGGGAAACAACTAATTTTAAAGTAAAGCAGGGGTGGGGGAAAGTGCATGAAAAAAATTTTAATAAAACCTGCTGAATTCTGAGTGGTAGCTGTCTTTGGGGAGGGGTGAGTAGACTTTAAGTCATTTTTTTCCCCTTCTTGCTGTGTTTCTCCATTTTTCACTTTTCCTTTAATAAGTATGTGTTTCCAAAGTTCTACCTCCCATATGCTCAGTAAGTAATGACATGCATGTGCCCTTTTGACTCTCTTGCAATTTTTTGGAATCACCCCTAGGTTCTTCCAAAGCCTTGTTTTTCATTGTTCTTGGATCATGTGGGAAGGCTGTGATTTGGATAAGTGTCTGACTATATGTTTTGGATACTTCTGTAGTTAAGAATTAAGATGGGTGGAAGAATGAGCAACACAGTGACTGAAAAATTAGAAAAGTGATTCATAAAATGTACCCAGATACCTTGTCTTCCTCAGTTCTCTAAATGTCTCTCCACATTTTAGCTTCAGTTAACATCATTGTGCCTTTCCCTGAGGGGGATAGGACTGCTGAGGTCAACGCTGTGCATTCCAAAGCCTCGAACAAGCTGCCTTATGTCTTTACTCCAAGAGTGTATACAGTTCCTTAACAGAATCCAGAAGCCTTTGGGGTCCAAATACATTTGCTTTATTGCCCATTTTCTGCCACTCCCATTGCCTTGGTCCTCTCACTAAAGAAAACATTTCTACCACGTATTTCTAAGAAAAGAGAAACTCAAAAAGGTCTGAACAAGGGCTCTAAGATCAGCTTTAATAATTCATTGGTGTGTGCATTGTGTTAAGGCACAGAACTAGGTATAAGAATCCGAGGGACAGCTCATGTCTTCAATGAGACCAAGAGCAAATGAGGCAGAATGATAGGAAAAGCAATTATAATATTCTCTGAAAAGTGAAATGTAGATCCACACAGAGGCTTTAAGAATACATGGGAGACTTCACTCAGCTGAAGTTGAGGATATGGCCAGAGAAGGCTTCCCAAAAAAGGCAAGTCCCTGAAGGAAAAATAGGAGATAGGGGTGGGGAGAGAAGGGTTGGCATTGCAATTGGAGGGGAATGTTGTGTTCAAAGACTGCACCAAGAGAGACTCACTATGAGTCCTTCAGAATGGGTTGGCCACAGAATACAAGGAAAAGAGAAAGAAGATACAGCTGGAGAGGACAGTGGGGGAGCTAGCGTGTTATGCTAGGTGAGAGTAGTAGGCAAAGTATTGTATTGCTTTTAAACAAATGAAAGATCTGATCGGGTATTATATAGTTTTAGAGCTAGAAAAGACCTTATAAATAATTTGGTGTGTCGTCTTGCAATTGAGAACACTGAGACCCAGAGAAGTGAAGTGGCTTGGACAATGTCATGCAGACTGCTAAGGGTAGTGTTGAATCTCGAACTATTTGGGACTCTTTCCACGCCATCACATCTTTCCCAATAGGGCTGATTTTAATCCTATGAGTGGAGTCACATCCTCCAGAGTTTTGCACAAGACTTTACATTCAGGAATTCAGGCTTCTGTCCTCATGAGACAGTTGCAAGTTTGGCCTCCTTCAATGTGAAAGGAGGCTTCACCATCAACAAGGATTTTCCAAGCATTTCTGAAATCAGGGAAATGTTCAAGATTGAAAGAATTAGAAGAACCTAAGAAAAGAATGAAAAAGTGGGTTCAGCAGAGCAGAAGCCCTGTTCTTTCACCATCTTCCGTTCCACTGCCTTTCATTCAAATAACCTTAACCTCCTTCCCCTCTCCTTCCTCTCACTTTTTCCATGACCCTTGTTTTATTCTGGTCTCTGTTTTTATCCTTTCCTTTCCATTACTCTCAATTCCTCCTTTCCTATGCCCTAAATGCAAACATGGTTTCGATGGTTAGGATGACTGAGTGAGAAGGAGGTTAGGATCATGAGGAGCGAGCTCAAAATGACCTAAGTTTCTTTCTTTTCCCAATCAGCATCCAACCCAATATTAACCTTCTTCCCCTAACCTATTGTCAGGCTGCTGTCACACAGTGGGAACCCCAGCCAGGCAACGATCAGTGGCACTGCATCCTCAAGGTTGAGCAGTTGAGCCATTGGACTCCCCAGTCCTCCCACCAGAGATTAAAAGTGACCCAAACACGAAGCTGACCGTCATTCCAGCTTCTTCTGCATCATCTAGGTGGAGCAAGTAGAGGGAAGCGAGGCACTCGGAGGTCAGCCATTCCTGTCTGGCCAGGCCTGGCTGCTGAACCCTGGCAAGCCCGCCAGAGAGGCTGCAGCTGCTGCCCTCACCTGAAGCCAGGCTGGACTCGGGGGCCTGGGCCCGGCTGGATGAGTGGGAGAAAGAGGAAGATCTCCTCATCCTCTGCTCTTTTGAACTTGTTTGGATGCCAGCAGGAAGACCGCCAGGGACTGGGGCACTGAGAGAAGGGAGAAGATGACACTCCTCCGGAGGGAGTGGCCAGGCCTCTGTGTGATGTATCGGCCCTCGGAAGCTAATCTCACTTGCAGATAAAGTGCATTTGTTTTGTGCAGCTTGGAGCTGACAGGAGGAGGTTTGCTGGCGGGGATGGCTTCCGGCCTGTTCATCCCTCTTCTGGTAAAACCACCTCTTAGGGGAAGGCGTCTAGGTTGTTTCCTCTTCTCTGTGGCTACTAGGCACCTGCTGGGTGTGGGGCCTTCTGCTGGATCCAAACAGCCTCCACCCCCACAGGGACTTCTTGCAGCAGTCACCTGAGCCACACAGGCTTCTAGCAACAGGCTTGTTGACAGGGAGCAAATGACTGATGAGACTAGAGGATCTCACCCCTTTCCCAGGAAGTAGATGAAAGCAGCAATGAGCTCAAATCCAGCAGAGGCGATTCCTGCTCTGCCTGGCAGCATGGCTGGGCCTGATGGAGCATTGGAAAGGAATGCGCCCATGAGAAGAGTGTGGGAGAGGGGAAGCTCACTGGCAGGCAGAGGCTCTGCTCTTGTTCTTGTCATCAGTCTGGCAACCTAGAAAGCCCTGGAGTCTATGGGAAAATCACCTCTAGCCTTTTTATGTTCTGATTTAAGTTTAACACATTACATATTAGGTGCTTCCTGCATTTACATTTAACAACATAGCCCGATTGTAAACACATTGTCCTTTTTTATACCACCTCACTCCGTTTCTCTTTGTAAGTTCACATTGGAAGATCATTTATTGGGTCATTCAGTGATTCTGTAAATATCGTTGAATGCCTACACCAACAAATCTCCAGTATCTGCAGTCTCTGGAAAACAAAAATGAGTGACACCAGGTTGTGTCCTTAAAGAGTTCATTGTCCTAGAAGACTGTGTAAATGAATTATTGAGGTCCACTGGTACAAAGACTTTGAACAGCTATGGTGTCCAGTTCTGGGAGCTCAGGGCAAATCAGAGACCATGTCAGAGAAGAAGAGAAGATAATAATATTTGCCATGGGAAAGGAAGGAAGAGTAGGGAGAGAGAACAGCAGAGTCAGAAGCAAATGGGCTTGAATGGTAAGGTGTGTTCATGAGTTATGGGAAACCTCGTGTCATTTGGACTAATACAAACGTTTCCTGTCAAACAACATAGAAAAATGGCCCTAAAGAGGAAAATCAGGATACCCTCGTCCCCCATACAAAGCTCTGTGTGCTATGGCATTGGCATTTGTATTTCATCTTATGGGCCAGGAGTTCCCAAAGTTTTTGAGTGTGAGAATCCCTTTCTTTGACATCAAAAATTTAGCAAATTAGGAGAAAACAGGGAGCCCATGGAGGTTTTTAAAAAGGGAGTGTCCTTAAATCTTAATGTTTTAGTTCTTTCTTGATAAGTATGGAAAAAGTGCTGATGCATTATGCTCCTTACCTCACTTTGGGTGCCAGAAATTCCTGAGCCCCCACCTGTATACCATGCCCTATTTTACCCTGCCCCCCCCACTGTCACCGACCACAAAGGCCACACCCTACCTACGCCTACCTTCCCTGCCCCCAGATTTGCAACTCAATGAAAGTGAGAGCGTCCAGGTATTGGGGGCCACTGCCAGTCTCCGCGATTTGGGTAGCAGTGGACCCCTGGGCCCAGAAAAATAAATAAATAAATAAATAAATAAATAAATAAATAAATAAAAAGGGAGAGTCTTTACTAGCTTCCTTGCTTGTGCAAGAAGGAAGGGGATGGAAGGAAGGTCAGATATTTGATATTCCCGAGTTCTGTAGTCTGACTCCCTGCTCTGCACGCAATTGCTTAAGGACAGCAACTCTGCTTCTCCTGCTCTTCTTTGGATCCTCTGCACCCAGAAGAGTACCCAGCACACATTAGGGTCCAGGGAACATCTGCTGACTGACTGATGAGTTGGGATACTTAGATTTGTTGGTCAATTGATTTAAGTACCTGTATTAGCACCAAGAACCCAGTAAGAGCTTAATAAAAGTTTGACAAAGATGATGCAAGCATCTTCCCTCCACAAAGATTACAGTCAAAAGGAAAGGGGGTGTATTCGTTTATTGTGGCTGCTGTAACACATGGCCACAAACCAGGTGGCTTAAAACAAGAGAAGTTTATTCTCACACAGTTCTGGACACCGGAAGTCTAAAATGAAGATATTGGCCCAGGGCTGGATCCTTCTGGAGGCTCTGAGGGGTCATCTGCCCCATGCCTTTTGCCCAGCTTCTGGTGCTTGCCACAATCCTTGGTGCTCCTTGCCTTGCAGATGCATTGCCCCAATCTATTTTTATATTGATTTCTAATTTTATTATATCATAGTAAAAAACTATTGAACACTAAATTAATTATTTAATGGTTGATGAGGTTAACTTTGTAGTCTAGTACTAAATCAATTTAAAAATTTTTTTACTTGTATTTTAAGATATGTGTCCAGTTTTCTGTATTTGTCCATTGGAACTAACATGATAATTATATTTTTTGAATATTTAATATTCTTACTAAATTTTCATATGTTTATTACTTTTTGAGGGAACTATAGTAGTCTTCCTTTATAATTATAGAGTAGTCCATTTATCCTTATAATGTTTTTCCACACTGATGCTAAATGTTTAGATACACACAGATTCAGAATTTAACATATTATTAGTAAACTGTTTCTTTTATTATTAAATAATAATTTCATCCCTGGTAATATTTTTGCCTTAAATTTCACTTTAAGTAACAGTTTGCTCGACATACATATTTTCCATCCCTTTATTTTCTTATGTTTTGTCCCATGCTTTTTTTGTATCTCTTTTTATTTCTTCTGCTTTTAAATTTGTTTTTATTTTACTAGATTCTTTAGTTGAATACATGTTCACCGTTCTTCTTCATAGTGGGCACTTATATTTCTGTTGGTCAAGCTACTCTCCTTTCTCACATAAAAAATACCCACTTTCTTTTGCGCTCCACCCCTCTCTAACACATGTTCTGAATAGGAGGTAGATTGCACCTGCCTCTCTGGCCCAGTGATTGGTATTGGTCAAGAGGTAGGAATCTGATTATGCTAGACCAATTAGAGTTCTGCTCCAGGATTATTCAAACTGGAGTTGAAAGAAATGGGGGAGGAGGGGATGGGAGGAACCTTTTCCTCTATGATGGTATAAATAAGAACCTTGATGCCACTCCATGGAGAAACTCAGTCTGCAAAAGGAGAGAGTACAGCTGACACACAGATGGAAGCAGGAGACAGGAGGAGGGAGAAAGAATCCTGGAACAACTGAGCACCAGCAACGTCCATCCATACTTCCCATTGGTGAAACAATAGGTGCTCCTTTTTGTTCCAACTAGTTAAAGTTGGATTTGCTTCCATCCATAAGACTCATGAATAATATTTGTTTTAATGATGAAAATAGGAGGGAATGACAAGAGGTATGAATACGGCTTTCACTGCATCCTTTAAATTTTGCTATAAACTGTTCACATTACTGTTAATTTGTAAATTGACCAAGAGTATTTAGGAGAGTATTTTCTTTTTCAAATGTATATGGTTTCCTCTCTTTATGTTGTTTAATTTTATGCTATTCGTTTCTAGTTTGGCTGTGTTGTAGATAAAGTATGTAACTCACCAAGCTGTTTCTTTTCTTGGAACATATTGGATTTTCATTATGGTCTGTTTTGAGGTCAGTTATGAGAACAGCTTTTGTAAATGATCCATAGGTATCAGAAAGAAAGATATGTTTTCGATGGTGTGTTATCAATGAATAACTCTTAATACTATTAGTAATAAAAACATTAATGTTTGATAAAAAAATAATCTTAGTAACAGTTAATGTCCCTTATTTTTAGTTTACCTAAACTATCAAATACTAAAAGTGGCATATAAATTCATCCACTATTATTGTATTTCTCGTGATTTCTACTAGTATATATAAGCTTATTGTTATTTGATTTACTTTTATATGTTATTTTTGTTATATTTCAATATTATTATTAAGTGCAAAACTTCTTCATGACTCTAACATCTGTCTTGTTTATTTTACAGCTTATCAACAACATAAAATAACTTGCATTTGATGTTTTTGCAGTTAATTAATGTTGTCTAAAGTAGATATTGTCAAATTAGTTTTGGTTTGTTATTGCCCAATAAATATTTCCCCTTCTGTTACATTTAATTGTTTTCTGTTATTTTGCTTTTAGATGTGTGTGATCGTCAACTTCATATGTCAACTTGGCTGGGCCATGATGCCCAGGTATTTGGTTAAACATTATTCTGGATGTTTCTCTGAGGGTATTTTTTGGATGAGTTTAACATTTAAATTGGTATATTCTGAATAAAGAAGATTGCCCTCCATAAAGTGAGTGGGCCTCATCCAATCAATTGAAGGCCTTAATAAAGTAAGACTGAACTCCCCTGAGCAAGATAGAACTCACTAGCAGACAGCCTTCAGACTTGCACAACGATAGCAAGAGAGCATACGAGTGAGGGGAAAGAGAGAGAGAGAGAGAGAAGAGATGTAGATATTGATATAGACTTACACACGTACACACACAGACACATATATCCTATTGGTCTTGGTTTTTTTTTGGAGAACCCTGACTAATACAGTGTGTTTCTTAAAAAAAAAAAAAAAAAAAAAAAAAAAAACCCATGAAATACAGTTTTGCATATTGATCTAAAATGATCATCTTTGTTTATTAACATGAGTATCAGCAAATTTACTCTAAGTAAAAACTGTTGTTTGGTCAACTGTAATCTCATATTATGTTATCTCTTTATTTATCCCTAGTCTTTCCTTTCTTTCCCATATTTTAGTGTAAGTGCTATGTAGTTTTATTTGTTTGTTTGGTTGGTTTTGGGTGTTTAATGAATTGGAAAGAAAATATGCAATTTTTAATTAGTCTCACAGTTACTTTTATATTTTTAAAATACATTCAGCCTACACTTTTCTAAATACCAATATTTAATACTTACAGATTGAAACAGAAACTTGCCTTTCCCAGAAAATCCTCCATGAACCCTATTCCAATCACAGTTCCTTCCCGTCCCCTAAAAAAAGAGCTCTGTCCAGTCTTTCCTCATAATCCCTCCTGCGTGCCTTTAGGGTTTGTTTTATCCCTGAGTGCATGTCCTTTAGTCTTGCCTATCACTTATTTTAAGTCTTCTTTGGTATTAATGTTCCCTCTATTCCTTTCTTTTCCTTATAAATCAAGCATTGAAGAATCAAAGATTTTAACCTGTAGAGTTTCCTATGGCCTGTGTTTGCACAGCACAGGCTCTTGGTGCACCTCAACATGTTTTTCGTCCTTTGAGTTTTCTGCGAATGGACAGCTGGATCCAGAGACATTATGTGCCTCCTATGATTTTTCCAGTCCCATTATCCCATTGGCAAGATAATAGAAGGCACATTATATATGGTTCCTCTGTTTTCATAATGTTAATAGCCATTAGTGATCAGAATTGTAGGTTGAAGCATGGTAACATTAAATTTTGTCATTTCGTTTTCATTTATTAGCGAAATAACTTATAAGATGTTTCCCCTCATCTACCATTTTGTTACTCCATGGTACAGATCATACACAAAAGAGCAGGATTCTTTTTTTATTCACCCAGTTGTCAAGTTAATGTATTAATTTCCCTGTTATCCTCAGAAAATAACCAATTGGTCTGTTTTAAAATATCCCATGGATTTAAGACCATTAGATGAGTTCGATCTATTCCAATAGATCTGACAATCTTGGCTCTCAAATACACAAGAGATGATAGAAATAGAATACCTCATAATTACTCATTGCTTTATCCACTCTTCACATACAATTCTTAGAATAACAACTTAATATTGCTACCACCAATTATAATTACTAGAAACAGTTCTAATTTTGATTTGCTCTTGTTTTCACCATTCTTCCTCACATTTTTATGGTTGGGTTGTATCTATATTTTCAGATCTTTTAGCCATTACTTATTATAATCACTTCCTTTTAAACTTCATACAGTCTTATTTCTGCAAATAATTACATGTTTAATACCTACCATGTGTCTTTAGGTTGTTGTTTTACCCATCATTTTGCTTGTCTAAAGCCTGTTTTTTCAGTAGATTCTTTATTAAATCTCATGGGAACAATATTTCTTGAGTTCTTAAAAGTTTATAACAGATTATATTTATATTCGAAAGAAAATTTTACTGGACAAAATTATCGGCTCATATTTTTTTCTTCAATATCTTAAAAATATTGCTTCATTTTCTTCTTACACAAATATTAATGTTAAAAGTCTGAGGATAATTTAATTATCTTTTCTTGTAAGTTATTGCTTATTTTTGCCTAGACATTAAAAACATTTTTTTCTTTAATATCCTGTAATCTTGCTAGAATATATCTTGGCATTGGTCATTCTTCTTAGATATGCAATGTACTCTTTCAGTATGGTATTTCAAACATCATTTTATTTCAGTGAATTATCCTTGAATTACAGTCCTCATTAGTCATTCTGTTCATTTCCGTCTCCTCTTGTGTGGTGACTCTTACTATCAATATTTTGGATCTCCTTTTTCTGTCTTCAATATTTGTCACTTTCTGTCAACGCCTTTTTTGTCTTTTTCTTCTCTTGATTCTGATGTTTTCTCTTCTTTTGTTCTATTTCACTTCAGGTATTTGTCGTATTTATGCATTCTTGCTTTTCTTCTAGTTAAGTCATTTCTAAAATGTTTTTTTCTTGCATGTTTAATTATTTATTGAGTTCTGTCATCTCATTTCTTAGGTTTTCTTATTCTGATTAATGTTCTTTCATGTATAGTATTATTTTCTTAATCTTTTCTGTTGGTTTTGGAATAATCTATTACAGTTTCATCTATTGCAGTTTTATGAACATGTCTTTCTGGCATGATTTCATTGTCTTCAAGGATGTTATTCTACTTCTTAATCTCTTTTTTCCTATAATACCTCTGCAAGAGATTTGGCCTCAGTAATTTTCTGGTGCTTATTTTTATGTGAATTTAGCTTTTCTTAACTTTTAGAAAGAGGTTTGGCTCAGAGATCTTTTTCGACTTTACATTGGACAACCTCTTACATTGTTTTTGTGTAGTATTTTAAAATATAGTGGCTTATTTTCTAAAAAGTCCTGGCTCTGCTGCCTCTATAATTCTCCCAGAAGTTTCTTTGGTATGGAGCCCTGGTGGGTCAGTTTTGAGATTTCATGGAGATATACTGTTTCAGCCACTTTAGGCCTTATGGGGAGTCCCTTGCACTCACAAACTACTATAAAGGCAAAAGTTTGCTCAGATTTATCAGCTTTCTCAAATCAGCTGACTATGATCCCCAGGAAATAACTTGGTCTATTCATTCTCTAACTCATAGGTCCCTCTGCTTTCTCTAGCACTGATGGAACACACACACTTGTGGCTATGGTGATTTGTCACTTTTCATTTACATTTGGTTGTGGAGATACCTTATCACCTAGTTTTTAAAATGATATCCATGAATTTTGTTTTGCTATCTACATGCTCTGTTTTTTAGATGTGGGGGATTCAGGAATGTCCCAGAGCTATGCAATCACCACCAAAGCCGTCTTTCCTAATTCTTAAGATTTTATTAACTTATACTCTCTGGACCAACTGAAGTGCAGCTAATTAGTGTTTTCAGCTGTTCGTTTATTCCAGAAACATACATAAATGATCTACTTCCTGAGCTCTTTCTTATCCTGAAATTTCTTTCACATTTGAAAGTTTACTGAGTATAGAACTCTTGAATCTCAACCACTTCCTTTTAAGTTCTGTACAGAGTATTCCTCTATTCCCTAGTTGTCAGTATTGCAAAAAAGAAATTCTGTATCAGGTTTCCTCATTTATTTTTTTAAGGTATTTTTGTGTTGTTATTGTTTATAAGGCTGGTCATTGTTTTTGTTGTGGTTCATTTGACGATATTTGTATAATTTTAAAGTTTTACCAGAATATATCTAAATCAGCTTTGCCAAAACTGAAACCTGCAACAGTGATCTTCAAACTGACAGACACATAGGCTTGGTGGCGTAGAAAGACTTTCCAATTTGTATGTGGGCATAGATATAAAGGAATTCATTTCCAGATTCTCAGCTTATATATGTAAATTTTCATAAAATTGATCTGCCTAGCAAAAGACATGCTGTCAAGACATCAAAATGTTCTTTTGTACTTCCCCTTTCACAATCACCCTTCTGCTACTGCTCTAGTTTGGATAGTTAGCCTTCCAAACGTCATGTTGCAATTCTAGGGCCTGGTGGGAAGTGTTTGGACTATGGGGACAGATCCTTCATGAATGGCTTAGTGTCATTCTCACAAGAGTGAGTGAGTTCTCAGTATTAGTTCCATGAAATTGGTTCTTGAAAAGAACATGGCTCCTCTGCCTTCTCCTCCTCCTCCTCCCCTTCTTCCTCTTCCTCCTTCTCCTCCTCCTCCTCCTCCTTCTCTTCTTCCCTTCTCTCTCTCTCTTGCTTGCTCTCTCTCACTTTCTCCCTGCTCTCACCATGGGGTGGGCTTCCCTTTGTCTTCTATCATGAGTGGAAGCAGCTTAAGGCCCTCACTAGATACAGATGTCAGCACCATGTTACTAGTACAGTCTGCAGAACCACCAACCTAATAAACTTCCTTTCTTTATAAATTACTTAGCCTAAGTATTCCTTTATACCAACACAAATGAACAAGACAGCCACTTCAGAAAAGAACTCCTGCACTCAATCTAAACGTTAACAAGGTGCTGTAGTGGTTTTTAAAAGTGGCTGCTAGGTCTTTGACATTTCTTCCATCAAAAAGTAGAGTCTCCTTAGATTTGGGCTAGATTATAGCTATTTTAACCAATAGAGTACAGTAGAAGGGATGCTATATGACTTCCAAGAGTAAATCATAAAAGGCAATGCAGTTTCTGTTTTGCTTACTGGAAAACTTGTACTGGAGCTCTGACCCCGTACGAAGTCTGACTATACCAAGGCTGCAGTGGTGTAGCTCAAGCCACATGGAAAGGCTATGTGTGGGCCTTTGGATGGACAGTTTCAGCTAAGTCCAGACCTTAAGTAATTTCAGTCCAGATACAGGGCATTTGAATGACAGTGTCCCTGCCAAAATTCATATGTTAAAATTTAATCAACAATGTAGTAGTATTAAGAGGCGAGACCCTCAAGAGGTGCTTAAGTCATAAGGGCTGAGCCCTCATAGATTGTATCAGGGCTCCTGCAAAAGAATGAGAGGGAGTGAGTTTGCTACCTTCTACTCTTCCACCAAGTGAGGACACAGAAAGAAGGCACTCACAAGACGTACAATCTGCTGACAGCTTGATCTCAGACTTTTCAGCCTCTACGGCCATGAGAAATAAATTTCTGTGCTTTATAAATTACCCAGTCTGTGCTGTTCGATTATAGCAGCACAAATAGACTAAAATAAGAAGCTTCTAGGTAATTCTAGTCCCCAGCGTAGGGTCAGACAAGCCTTTGATTTTTCTCTGAGTCCCCCACACATCAAGGAGAGGAGATAAGCATCCTTACTGTGACCTAATCAATTCTTAACCAAAGAATCTGTAAATAAAACAAAATAGTTGCTTGCTTCTGAGTTTGGGGAAGGTTTCTTATGCAGCAACAGGAGCTGACTGTGCATTGGCCCAATCAGGAACCAGGAACCCAGGTGCATTGGCCCAAAGTTTAAAAATGTCCAGGGCACCAAACAAAGGAACCATTTGGAATATTGGAATAGATATTGGCAAAATGAAGAACTCAAGTGACTGGTTAGCATGTATTGTTACATGACATGTGGTTTCTAATTCTTTGCTTTCCACAAAATTATAACAGGACTTCATAGATTTATCAGCTGTTAGATAACTAAAATAATTTTTGATATCTGGTAGCTATGTGACTTTTGGTATATAAGACACAAACAATTCAAATAATATACAATATTGGCTAATAAAAATCTTTCTAGTCCCATTTATGTGAACAAAATCTCATTGCATTTTCATTCATAAAAATAAAAAATAAGAAGAGTGGATGTGAGATTATGTTTTATTCTAGTAGTGATATTCACTCATGATCATCTGAACTGACTAACCAGAAGATAAACAGACCTAACTATCTCATTAAGAACAGCATTTCCAAATAAAACCATACTTCTTATGGTTAATAATTATTTATCAAAATGTGTGATAGCCAGGTGCAGTGGCTCATGCCTATAATCCCAGCACTTTGGGAGGCCGAGGTGGGTGAATCACTTGAGCTCAGGAGTTCGAGACAAGCCTGGGCATTACAGCAAAACCCCATCTCTACTAAAACCACAAAAATTAGCCGAGTGTGTGCACCTGTAGTCCCACCTAGTTGGGAGGCTGAAGTGGTGGGATCACTTGAGCACAGGTCAATGCTACAATGAGCCATGATTGTGCCACTTTATTCCAGCCTGGGGGACAGAGTGAAATTCTGTCTCAAAAAAAAAGTGTGATATAGTTACATCATTTTATTCAGTTGATAACAACAATTGTAATTATATCTCAAACTAAAAAAAAATTTGTTTAACACTTAGAGCCTATGGTCACAGAAAAATATTTTCTGTCTTTGTTGAGGTAAAACTAGCAAAAATTGCGTAATATTTAGGGTATACAACATGTTTTTATATATGTATGTTTTGTGAAATGATTACCACAGTAAAACTAATGAACATATTCATCACTTCACATAGTTTGGGAGCTTTGGGGTGGAAAAAAGGAGATAATGGTCAAAGGGTACACATCTTCAGTTCTAAGATGAGTAAGTATTGGAGACATAATGTATAGCATGGTGACTGCAGTTAATAATATACTGTATACCCGAAATCTTTTAAGAGGGAAGATCTCAAGTTTTGTCACAGAAAACTTTTTCGAGATTAAATTTAAATGTATCAAGTTTAAATTTAAATGTATATCATATTTCTGCTGTTGAAAATATAATAGTCAATTTTTTAAAATCCATGCTTAAAATATATCCTACAGGGAAAGGAAAATCAAACCGAAAATGTGAAAAACTATTTTAAATTTTCAGCTGTTAAAGATGAGCTTGTTCATGTACTTTTTAAAGTAGATAATGGTCATCATAAAAATAATTAAGGTATTTAGATTACATTGGACACATTTAAATTGGTGATCATATATTTTTGTTTTGAATTATTAATGTTCGTAATACACTAGAAAGATCCTTTGCAACTATTCAAACTTACGACCTCAACTTAGAAAGGTATGAAGCAGCCAGGTACAGTGGCTCACGTCTATAATCTCAGCACTTGAGCCCAGGAGTTCCAGACCAGCCTGGGCAACCTGAGCTTGACCCTGTCTCTACAAAAAATATGAAAAATCAGCCAGGCATGGTGGCATGCACCTGTAGTCCCAGCTATTCAAGCAGACAAGGGAGCCTGAGGTGAAAGGACTGCTTGAGCCCAGGAGGTCGAGGCTGCAGTGAATTGCAATTGCGCCACTGCACTCCAGCCTAGGTAACAGATGAAACCCTGTCTCAAAGAAAAAAAAAAAACAAAAGATATGAAACATTTACATTTCTTGGTTACCTTTCTTTACCTCATTGAGCCTTTTTAAGCTCTTCCTACATCCTAAACAACTTACTTTTAATCTTAGTCCATTGTCTCATCATCTTCTCTTTCCTCTTATTTGATAAAGAACATGTTTTGAGAATTTTATCGAGAACAAAAAACAGATGTTTCAAAGATTGATTTTGTATTCTTTCAATTAACTTTTTTCTAACACAAGTTCTCCTTGGTATCTTCCATGAACTGTTTGTTCTTTCTTATATTTCATAATATTTTCATAAGCCATTTGTTGATTTTTCCCCTTGTTGGTTCGTGTGCTCTTATTGTCTATCTCCTCCTGAGATGTGTGATTTTATTACTGTATGTAAGCAATGCAGGTGGTTGGACATCCCCAGATGCATTTCTTCCTAATCTTGCCATATCTTTTAGGATTCTATGAGTTGATGCAAATTCTCTCTACAGATTACAAAACGCTTGACTACTGCTCCTGTTAATGTTACTGAAATCTTGCATTTTTTTCAGTGATTGTTATAATAAAGCCAGTAGGGAATTATTAACCAGTCACCCTGGTAATCTATAAGTTAGGGATGGGAAGCTTTCAAATGTTTATATCAATATAGCAATCTTTGTTTTTATAGAGTCATAAGGGGAATGGAGTGTGTTGAGAATGCCACAAGTGGCAGGAAGAGGTGTGTGGCAATGAATCCCAGCTCACAGTTCACTGAAAATCAGCATGCTGTAAGACGCTGATCTTTGATTCAAGCATTTCCTTAGCCCAGCTGCTGCCTAAGAGCCTTTAATTAGAAGAAACACAATACTTTTCAAACTATGATGTTGGCTAGCATCCATTTGTATTTGGTTCTTGCAAAAGCCAATATTTAATGCCATCAGAGTTCACTCTGGAGAGCGTTTGTGCCTAACCTCCTAGAGCCAAAAGTATCCCCCCAGACACAAACACAAATGTAGGTTCCATTCTACACTAAGTTGAAGCAACATAGTATTTTTCTATAATCAGCAAAGTTGTAAGGAAAACAAGTATGCAAAAGGCATTTCTCTGAGTAGTGCTGAACTGTGCAGATGACACCTATGGCATTTTCCACTCAGTCCCTCCTCAGTCCACATAGATAACATGTGAAACTCCATGTGAGTGTAGTATGACCCCCCACCCTACACTCAGCTGATTTACCCAGAGCTGGGCACCAGATCCAAGCTAGACCAATCCAGTGTCCCATCTCTCCAGCTACAGCTGACTGTTCCAGGAGTGAGCATCTATGTCAAGCTGTGCCAGTAAGTTCCACACTGAATATTTGGACTTGGGTCTGAAAGAATTAGATCAGTCTCTTCTCAGTGGTGAAAGGAGAAACTCAAGTCATATTTTCTACCATGTGGAGAAAGCCAGACGACACTAGGAGAGCATTCCAGTTAAAATGGAGGCTCATCTGCAACCCTGCTACTTCTTTTTTTTTTTTTTTTTTCTTTTCCATTCTGTCACCTGGCTGGAGTGCAGTGGCCCAATCTCGGCTCACTGCAATCTCTGCCTCCCAGGTTCAAGCAATTCCCCTGCTTCAGCCTCCCAAGTAGCTGAGACTACAGGCACATGCCACCATGCCCAGCTAATTTTTGTATTTTTAGTTGAGACAGGGTTTCACTATGTTGGCCAGTACGACCTCGATCTCTTGACCTCGTGTTCTGCCTGCCTCAGCCTCCCAAAGTGCTGGGATTACAAGCGTGAGCCAACATGGCCAGCCAACCCTGCTACTTCTATAGCTAACATCTTTAACTCTTCCTTAGATTTCCCTTGAGGATCAAGAATCTTGAGAACAAAGTACCATTCTTGGTTAAAATGGTTTGAGTCTGATATCTAGATTTGCAAACAATGAATTCCTGACTTATAAAATCAGCAGGTCTGACTACAAATGAGTTATCAGTCTTTATTTTTATGAAACAGAAAGCGCTATTATTCCTCTTGGTCACTGAATCTTTTCTTTTGTTCATTTTTTATAGTTTTCTTTTTACTACACTTGGGATTAGAAAATCCTTTCAAAATGGCCCCTTACAAATAGCGATTGCTTTGAGAGTTTATCTACATAGGACTGTTCCCACATGCACAATGCTTGATAACTGCAGTAAAATATCCAGTCTTGTGCCTTCTACTGCCAAAATTCTCTTAGAAATGGAAACCAGAACAGCCTTTTTTTAAGATAGGCCATATGCCAAGATTTTGTTCATTTAAGAAAAAATATAGGAAGCAAAACAAATGAAAGAAAAACAAGTCATGGCCCCAAGAAAAATTGTGCACATCATTCAGCAGCTGCTACACCAGACAGAGGGTACATGGCTACCACATAGCATAAGTAGGGCTCACCAGAAAGCTGGGAAATCACTGTTCCTGCCCCAAAGGCAGAAGCCATGAGCATGAGTGCCCCTGTGATTACAGAAGGCGATAGGGTAAGACAGGATGCCATGAATATGTGTGCGTGTGTGTGTGCGTGCATGCACATTCATGTTTTCAGTCTCTCAAGCAATTAGGATTGTGAATAAAAACAGAAATTTGCCCACGAAACACACTAGAAACTGGCAGAAATCAATGAAGGCAGTAGGAAGAAAAGAGTGGTGCTCTCACCATTATACATGATTATCTGCATACCAGCTTTGGCACAGACACTCTTCAACACCCCTACCTTGTTTTTCCACCCTCCATTCTCAATTGCATTTCAATGTCACCCTCAAGCATCCATGCTACAGTAAAGAAGTCCTCTCCAGTGGATTCTTCTATGGTCAAAGTAACTCCTGCTAGAAATGAAATTCTCTCAGAATGCACACACATGAACAAAATAGGAGTGGCTCTCTGTTCCCCTTCTGAAACATAGCAGGTTTTGATTTCCATCTCCATCTTTCATTTAAAAATAGATATAATCAAAGTTTTCTTCCTGCTTTTCCCTACACGGCACCAGTTAGCTTTTACTCTCTGAGTTGTTTGCACAAAACCTAGAAATGAACATCAGTGCCTGTTTATATAGCGAAAAGCTTATGAACCAAGGTTTCAGACCCCTTCTTCACCCTTTTCTTTTCATTTTTTCTGTTCATACAGAAGATGCTGCTCTTGCTGCAGACATTGACTGCAACTTCTAGCACAGGGAGTTAATTAATTGCCAATTTGGTCAAAACAATCAGTATTGCTGTATTTGTTTTAGAGTCTTCTCCTTTCTAGTTATACACAGAAGAGGAAACCATGGAATTAGGTATTGAGGCATGGTCATTCCACAAACATGGGCAGTCACAGCAACACTTAAGACACAAACAGAAGTCTGGGATCGCCAATTACAAAACTTGAACTCAGGAGCCAAGTCCTGTTGCCCACTGTGTGTTTGAGGTAAGGTAGCAGAGCACATCCAGCAATCAGGCTAGGAAGATATTCTCTAAAGTCTGTTGATTGCTTCCTCTGTCCAGAAAGTTCTTATGTATAAGACCCCGAACAAGAAGCCACAGATGACAGGCAAGGGAATTTTTTTTTTTTAAGATGGAGTCTCACTGTGTCACTCAGGCTGGAGTGCAATGTCACTCAGGCTGGAGTGCAATGGTGCAATCTCGGCTCACTGCAACCTCTGCCTCCCAGGTTCAAGTGATTCTCCCACCTCAGCCTTCTGAGTAGCTGGGACTACAGGCGTGTGCCACCACACCCAGCTAATGTTTGTATTTTTAGTAGAGATGGATTTCACCATGTTGGTCAGGCTGGTCTCGAACCCCTGACCTCATGATCCACCTGCCTCGGCCTCCCAAAGTGCTGGGATTACAGGTGTGAGCCACCATGCCCAGACACAAGGGCAATTCTTATAGGAGCTCTTCTTTTGCCAGATTCTTCAGCTCTGGTTGTTAAATGAAATAAGACGAGTAAGGCTGCATGGGTTGTGGCCTCTAGATTCCCCAGCAGCATTGCAGCTGTGGTCATGTCCCTACATTGGCATTGCCACACAATGTACAATTGAAGACAGGCTGTAAGATATAAGCCCAGGTTAGGCTGAGGCTCAAGAAAGTGCTTGGTCAGCTATTATTTTAAAATTCAGCTAATATGGAACATGTTGGCTTGAATGCAGTTCATTTTGAAGAACTAGAATCTTCTAGGAGTGAAGTTCATTAACCCTATCAGCCAGGACTACAAACGTGTGGGGTCCACATTGGTACGTCAGAATTCAATTCCAAGAACTTTTCTTATAAAGGAAGAGGATAATCTGTATGCAACGTGTTCTCTGCAGCAGAGGCTGCCCACAGGTCCTAACTGCAGGTGTGTGAGCTAGCAGCTAACTCTACACTGCCTTCGGGAAAAGCAGTGTGCCTGGGGAGGGTCAGTCACAGAACACAAGGCCTCAGCCGCACAGCCTGAAGTGCATCATTGACTCCTCCCAAGCTGTTTCCTCAAACAAGAAAGGAGAGATTGAATTAAATGATCTCTAAGGGCTTTGTCTGGGAGGAAAAGCCACAATTATTCTATGATTACTAAGTAGATTTCAGGGAACTCAGTGGCATATAAGGGTTTTTTGTTGTTGTTAATTACTGCTGTGATAAATGACATACTTGGAACATTATTAGTGCAATAATCAAGTGCTAGACAGCACACAACATACTCCTAATATTTTCTCTTGGGTCTTACAAAGTACAGACTGACATAGCAGAGATGATCAGTGTGTGAAGTAAGTCCCTTAATGAGAATTAGCTCTTTTAATGACAAGGCATATTTTGGTCACATCTCTTACACTGGCTCTCAGCCAGGGGGAAAAAATTATTTGAGCTCAAGATAGGAAACATTACAAAAATTAATAAAATATTATAGCAGCTTTAATGGATGTTATTACCTTAGGGGTTGGGGGATGGGTGGTTAAATACACAATGTGACCCCTGAATCATCTGTGCATAAGAGAACTGCATGAGCACACAAGCAGGCTCCCGCATGTGTTTGCCAACCAAAATACGAGTGCTAAGTTCACACTAAGCTCTGGCTTTTGAAAGAAATTCAAGACTAATGAAAGAAAGAAAGGAAAGAAGAAAGAAAGAAAGACAAAGAAGGAAAGAAAGAAGGAAGGAAGGAAGGGAGGAAGGAAAAAAGGAAGGAAGGAAAAGAAAGAAGGAAGGAAGGAAAGAAGGAAAGAAGGAAGATACTGCTAATAATGGTTATTTAAAAGTGGACAAAATTATAGACATGACATATATTTCAAATTAGAATAGTGTACTAATTATGTTAAACAGCTAAAGGCCAAGTTGTGGAGACATTAGGGAGACAAAAAGAAAACTTCAATAAAAACTACTAAAAGACTTACAGAAAACCGAGATGCTATTAGATTCATGGAAAAAGAACAAGACACTATAAAAAAAGAACATTAAGAGAACAGCAGATACTCTTGGAAATTAAAGTATAAGAGCAGAAATGACACACATTAAAAGTTTTGAAAATGAAAGTTGAGGAAATCTCGAAGAAATGTAAACAAAAACACAAAGAGCTAGAAGGAGGGGGGAATTAGTAAATAGTCCTAGTGAAGAATTTAGAAATTAGAAAACAGTGAAGAAATAAAAGAGAGGGAGAGGGAGGGAGGGAGAGAGAGAGAACGAAAGAGAGAGAGAGCAGATAAGTCATTAAAAAAATAATTGAAGAAAAATTTTCAGAATTTAAGAACACAGGTGTCCAATCTAAACAGGCTGACAACTAAGAACAATGAAACAGGCCCACCAAGGCAAATCATCAAGACATTTCAGAAGACTAAAGAGAAGATTACATAAGCTTGAGAGAGGAATAAATCCATTTCAAACCAAGAGTCAAAAAGAGAATGACAATGGACTTCTCAGCAATAACAGCTGAAGGTAGAAAATACAGGAGTATGGCCAGAAACATTCTCTAAGTAAAAATAATATGCAATCCAGAATTCCATGCCCAAATCACACTGAGAGGTAAAATGTTCAAGCATGAAAACTATCAAAATGAAATCAAAATAAAACACTCCCACAATGCACTCTTTCTCAGGAAACTGTTGGAGAATATTCCTGTGAGGGTCACCGAGTGAATATCTCCTACCTTTAACTTCCTCTTCCTCCTCAGCTCTGCTTTCAGGTGCCGGGCTGGACTCTGCAACCACCATTTCTCCTTTTTCAGCGGGCTCCATGCTAGTCTCTGCCCATAGTGGGCACAAGCAAGAGAGGGAGGCCGCAAGGCTGGAGGAGGAAGAAGTGATGTGTTCCTGTTGGCTTCTTGATTCTGTAAGTTTCATCCCAACTTAACAGTCCTCACCTGGGTAGCAACGGTTCATTCCAGTTGGCAGGTTTTATACATTATCCTTTCAGAGATAAAAGCTTTAATTGGTGCCCACTCCTCAGAGGAATGAATCCCAGCAGTGTCTCCCCTCTAAGCTCCAGAACCACCCAATACTGGCTAAGCAATCCTCCCTTCCCAGGGGTCTGGATCCCAGCTCTGCAGGAACCCCTTTCTGAGCCTTCCCAATTGTTCCTTTATTTCCTCAGTCCTATTAGTAGCACCTGTTTCCTGTACTCCCTTTCTCTGTGACACCTTAGGTTTTGCCTTTTTTAGTTTACTTGCAATTCACTATATGATATGTTCCCTGTTAAAATAATTAGTGTGCTTTCTGCCTCTTGACTGGACCATGACTGATACAATGCTTCCCTAGAATGATGGAGCAAGTCATGAAGAAGGAAGGCATGGGATCAAAAAATGAGATCCACACAAAAGTGGAAATACTTAAAGGATCAGAGAAACACCAAGACAATAGCCATGCAGCTGGAGACCAACTCGTCCATTTTAGAGCACAACAAAGGGCTCTCAGAAAGCTTTCTTCAAGAAGATGAAAATCACAAAATACTTCATATGCTTAAATATACTGAGAAGAGATTTATATTGATGAAGGAAAGTTTGGGATTGAATAAGTAATCAGAATGTAAAGACTAAACAAAGAAAGACAAATGAAAGAAGGTACTTAAAATGCCAGGGAAAAATGAAAGTTAGGCAGCTAAGGATGAGTGTCCTTACTGTACACGGCTCTGCTATGAATAGCTTTCTCATGAACATTTTTACACAGTACTATAACTACTTATTATTGATCTCATTCAAATTCTACTATATATACATAGGGAGGATTAGAAAATATAAAGTGTGTTTGTGTGTAAAGAGGTCATATTTGCATGTGAAAGAATGAAAAATTTTCACTTGTCATAAGGGGAAAGTCAGCATATAACGCCTAAACTGAAAAAAAGTAAAATTAAGAAGCTCACTTGTACAATGATAGGAATAATAATTGAGTCCATCTCCATGGTTGTCAACATCAAATGAATTAATACATATATAGCATTTAGAACAGTGCTTGGCCAGTGGTAAGAGCCATGCAAGTGTTTGTTGAGTGAATGAGCCATATGAATAATATGGGTAAACTTTTCTTTAGGTCTCACCAAAGAAACTTAAAACTGCATTTCTATTGCATTTCACCCACAGCTCAAAACAAGCAAGAACCTGAAAATTATTTCTTTCCTTGCTCCTCTTCCAGAAATCACCAAAGGTGGAAAACATGATGCAATGAATCAAGTTTTTTTCAGAATTTTAAGGGAGAATTAAGAAACATCAGGAATGGTACCTGGAGTTAGCCAAACTGCCAGGTTAAGGGCATGGTCCTTCACACTGCCAATGCTGCCCAGGACTTCTGTCCCCAAAGACAAAGAGTTAGGGTCCAATGACAAAGTTAGAGGGAAGCATCCACACAAGACCACCCTCACTCCAAGTTCAAGAGTTTTCCGAAACCACCCTGAGTTTCGATAACTCACTAGAAGACTCACAAACTCCATGAAATCCATTATATTCATGGTTACATTGATTAGAGGGAAAAGATACATTAAAGTCAGCCAAAGGAAGAGATGTATAAGGTAGAGTCTAGCAAAATCCCCCAGAGTTCTGTCATCCCAGGAAGCTCACCCAAGCTTCTGTGTTCAGAATTTTATTGAGGCTTCATTACACAGGCATGATTGATCGATTGGTCTATTGATTGTCCACATGAATGAACTCAGTCTCTAGGTCATCTCATACCATGTGACCCAGAGCTCCTGCCCTAAATTCATAAAGTTAGTCTTTCTTTGTAGTCATCCCCCATCCTAAGACTATTGGATATGACCATCCAAAGGAGGAGAAAAACAAGGGGGAGAGGACTTAAAGATGAAGGGAGGCAAGGAGAGGAAGAGACAGAGCAGGAAATTTTCTTCCAAAAGAAAGGAGATTAATTCCCAGAGTTCATCACCACAACTCAGTAATAACTGCCATTTGCTTTTCCCCTCCACATTAGCCAGAGCATTTGTATGTTTCATAAATTTCACAACTACTCTATGAAGTGTTTAGAGTTTTATAGATGAGAAAACTGAGACTCCAGAAGATCCAAATAAATGACCCTATATCCCTCATGCCAGAAAGAAGACACACTGAGGCTGAGGCTGGAAACCAGGTCTTCTGGCCCCACATTCCTGTTCTTTCCAATACAATTTTACAGTGTCTGTTCCCCACACTTATGTCAGTTTTCTTTGCTTTGCTTCAATCCTGCAAATTTTCCACTTTTTAAGTACTCATGACAATCTCTTTCCTTCTCTGTTAACTTTCTAAGCATCTCATAAAATTTTGTGAATTAAAAAGACGCAAATCCAGCAATGTTGTAACCTGGGAACAATAATCTTGGGCCAAAATTTATTGTCAAAAAAATATGCAAATTTTTGCTTTGTTCTGGAATTTTGTCATAATAAAGCATTGTCATTTGTCTCTTAGTTTCTTTCCCTCCCAGCCCCCCCCCACCAACACTCCCTATTGGTGAAGTTGGCACATGTCAAAGAGCCAACAAAGGGATCTTCCTAAAGGCCTTCATTGTGTGCACAAAGGGTTACTGGGTTTGGACATCACGGTGGACTGATGAGAGGCAGGGAGAGCCAAGTGCAAGACATTTTGACTCCAATGATTAGACTGTCCTATATCCAATTCCTGTGATTGTTCCTTTTGCCACCGCATTGATAAAAATTTTCCAACCACCAGCCCTTTATCTAATTTTTACTGAGTGTTACTGGAAGAAATAATCAACACAGATCATTTAGTGCTAATGAAACTAACATTGGCTAAAATTGTAGGTGATAAAATTTGGTATAGATGAAAACCTGAAAAATTGAAAGTGGAAAACACACTTGGTTGAAATAAATTTTTAAAACAAAATCTACAGTATATAAAATTGCACATGATTTAAAACTTTTTTAGTTAAAAGTGGATCAAGTCTTTGTATATTTATATAATTTGACCTGAGAAATGAATTGGTAGAAATAATTTCTGCAAAATAAAACTCATAATCACAGAATATATAATTAGGTAAAAGTTGAGTTAAATAAATCGCATTAGAAAATAATTGATCCTAATTATAATTAATATTAAAATAATGCTTTTATAAAAATGGTTTATTTTTGAAAATGTTACCAAATGATTGAATTAACAAAGATTCTACCTTAAAAAGTATTAATTTTCGTGTAATTCTTATTAAAATGTTTGTATATATAAACATAGAGATAAAATATTTATAGAATCAATAAGGAAGTATAAAACAGTGGGGTCAAAACAGCAGGGTCAAAATATTATTTATTCTTTTGTTCCTTTCTGTGAGCTGGATGTAAGATTATACAACCACTAATGTGGCCAAATGCAAGGAGTTGCTATTGAAAATAAGATCAATACCTACATAAAGGTTGCCAATGTGAATAATTTGGACTTGGTTCATGTATCACCTGAAATGTAGAAAATGAAGTCAAAGTGGTTCCTGCTGGGGCTTATCTTGGACCTGGGACATAAAAGCAAAGAAGAGCAGATGGCGACTTAAATTGCTGGAGCCTTCCTTGCCTCGAAAGTTCTCACAATGACCTACAAGACCCCACCTGATCTAAATCCCCTTCTACTGTGACCTTATTTTCTTCCACTGATGCCCCACCCCCAAAACCTTTTCCATTCACATCTGTGGTAGAGGAGGTTAGAGAGGGGGATAAAAGGGAAACGAGAAGTGCTTTAAGTAGTTCTGATCTAATTCGTAGATGAGTCAGCATCAGTTTACCTAATTTTTAGACACCATATAATGGGTGGGCATCTGCCAGCTGTTAGAACTAAGCTCCCAATCTGAAACTCAAAGGAATCTACTCTTTACCCTGTTACCCCAGCACCACATCATCAGCATCCCCTCCTACCTCAAACCACAATGATCAGAATTCTGCCCTCAAACTTTAGCTTCACGCTTAGGTAAGCCACCTGCTCCCATACTAACCTGAGCCAACCCTCAAAGGGCTGCCTGTCATGAGGCTGCCCCTGCCTGAGGAAGACCTTACTTTTGTTCTGGTCATCTCTGTTTGCTGAACTACCACCAGAATGTCTGAGGAATGTATTTAGTCCATTGAAATGACTACATCTCTGTTACCTATTTTTGGGTCTGCCTCTACCCTAGGCACCTGTCCCAAACGAGTGACATGTCTGATTTGAAGTCCAAACCCTCCCTGTCTGCCAATTCCTGCTTTTCTTCAGTCCAAGTATAACAAGACGAGCCATGGGCTGGCCTCCATCTCCAAACAGCCTTCACTGTCCAACCATTCTAACTCAGGCAGACAGAGTACCAGCAGGCCCAGATGGATACGTGGTGATCTATAAATGACTGTCATGTCCCTTGCAGAGATATCTGAATTAAGTTTAGGACCCAGGGAAATTATAGATTACATGTGCTGAAAAAGTCAGTCAAATTCTTACCAAACACCTACTAGGTCCAGACAAGGCCTCAGCCCCAAATATTTCTTCTTGAAAACAAAATAAAACTATTCTCCTCTGACCTCCTGACTGCTATCCCCATCTCCTCCTCTCATCCTTTCAGTCAAATTCACTAAAACTGATTTCTCATTGAATTCCATTTTACTCTCTTGGTCCCAACTGACCTGGCAGTTCTAAATCCACAAGTTGTTCTGTAGAGTTAGCTTTCCAAAGGAGTCATGAGTTTCACAATCAATAGACATATTACAAAACAAAAATAAAATAGCACATCACACTGGGTTGAAGCCATCTTGTAGATTTTTTTTAACCAGAAGTGGGGATTTGTGATATAAGCAGCTGCTACAAAACCAAACAAATGACAGCACTCAACTCAGAGTTTGAGCCTATCCAGGGGCTGAATGATGTTTGCTTTGAGGTTTTGTGAAAGGTCATGAGGCCTAACAAAGTTCGGATGAAACTTGGCTGTTTCTCTGCTAGGCTCTGGCTCAAAACTTGTGGCGTTTCATGTGGTTTGGAGTTTTCAAACACAGTGCTTTGCGCAGCGCTAATAAATGATTCTCTCTCAGCATGGAAAGCAATTAAATGTATGGCCTCTTGGGCTTTGGTCTTAAAATCAGTATTTATTTATTAGGAGCTGGGAGAAGGGCTAAATGGCCTAGAAGAGGGATCACGCATAATGAGGTGAGTGAATTTGCTGAAGACACCACATTTAGATGAGGGGAGGCCTGAAAAGCAAGAGAGGAACTCCTGAGGAACCAATAAAATTGGGCCACTGGGAAACTTGCTAATGAATGGAATTTAGCATCAGCCTACAAGGAACAAGTTGGAACTGCTTGCAAAGCCCCAGGGAAGGCCACATGAAAGGACCACAGTACCATTTGTCTTCAGCCTTCACTGGCCACTCTGGAAGGGCCCCTGTGAATTTCTAGCACACACAGCTCTCGGAGCTCCCCCAAGGGCATGCCTCTCCAGGCAGGCAGCTTGGAATCACCCTCTACTGGCACCAGGATGGGGCTGGGGGAGTCCCTCCTAACAAGTCTTCCTCTGGCTGTTCTCTTCTAACTAAGGGAGTGCAATAGTTTCTAAAATGATCATAACAAAGTACCACATACTGGGTGACATAAACAACGGAAATTTATTTTCTCACAGTTCTGGAGTCTGGAAGTTGAAGATCAGGGTGTTAACAAGGGTGGTTTCTTAAAGCCTTGCTCCTTGACTTGTAGGTGGTCATCTTCCTTTGTGTCTTCACAAGGTCTTTTCTCTGTGTATTTCTGCATCCTAATCACCTTTTTCTTATAAGGACACCAATCATATTGGGTTAGGGCCCACCTACATAATCTCATTTAACCTTAATCCTTCTTTAAAGGCAAATCTCTCTCTAGATACAGTCACATTCTAAGGCACTAGGGGTTAAGACTATAATATGAATTTTGGAGGCACATAACTAGCCCATAAGGAGAGGCATCACACCCTTCAGTTCAGTGATATATCTTTCAAGCTGTACATCTGAGCCAACTCCGCAACCCCTATTGGAGAGTGATGAGGTAAGAGAAGGCCCTGATTAAGGAAAGGCTCTTCTCCTTGGTTTTCATGCCTCCAACTGAGCATTAAGTTAATCAAACCTGAAAGAGTGAAAGTGAAACAGCAGTTCAGCCTGCTTAGAGGTACAGAAGGAAACCATTTAATGCTTGATTATTTTCAGGACAATTGTCTGCTTATGCAAACTTGCTGGAGTATCATAGTTCCACGAAGACCATTCTCCAAATAGTGAACCCAGAAGCCTTCACTTATGGCTTCAATAAAAATTCACCAGTGAAACAGAATAGATAGCCCAGAAATAATGCCACCTACTTACAACCACCTGATCTTCCACAAAATCGACAAAAAGAAACAATGGGAAAAGGACTCCCTGCTTAATAATTGGTGCTGAAATAACTGGCTAGCCATATGCAGAAGATTGAAACTGAACCCCTTCCTTAAACCATATACAAAAATCAACTTAAGATGGGTTAAAGACTGAAATGTAAAACCTAAAACTGTAAAACTCTGGAAGATAACACAGAAAATATCACTCTGGATATAGGACCTGGATAATATTTCATGATGAAAATACCAAAAGCAATCGCAACAAAAACAAAAATTGGCAAATGGGACCTGATTAAAGAATGAACTTCTACACAGCAAAAGAAGCTCTCAGCAGAGTAAACAGACAACCTACAGAATAGGAGAAAATTTTTGCAAAGTATGCATCCAACAAAGGTCTAATATCTCCAGAAACTATGAGGAACTTAAACAAATTTACAACCAAAAAACAACTTCATTAAAAAGTGGGCAAAGGATATGAACAGACATTTTTCAAAAAAAGACATACATGCAGCCAACAAGCATATGAAAAAAATGCTCATCATTACTAATTATTAGAGAAATGCAAATCAAAACCACAATGAGACATCATCTCACACCAGTCAGAATGGCAATCATTAAAGAGTCAAAAAACAACAGATGCTGGTTAGGCTGTGTAACAAGGGAATGCTTATACACTGCTGGTGGGAATGTAAATTAGTTCAGCCATTGGGGAAAGCAGTTTGGCAATTTCTCAAAGAACTTAAAACAGAATTTCTATTCAACCTGGCAATCAGATTGTTGGGTATACATCAAAGAAATATAAATCATTCTACCATAAAGTCACATGCACACATATGTTAATCACAGCACGATTCACAATAGCAAAGAAGTGGAATCAACCTAAGTGTCCATCACTGATAGAATCTGATAAATAAAATGTGGTACATATACACTGTGGAATGCTATGCAGCCATAAAAAAGAATGAGATCATGTCCTTTACAGCAACACGGATGGAGTTGGAGGCCATTATTCTAAGCAAACCTACACAGGAACAGAAAACCAAATGCTGCATATTCTCTCTTGTAAGTGGGAGCTAAACACTGACTACATATGGACACAAAGAATAGAACAACAGACACTGGGGCCTACTTGAGGGTAGGGGGTGGGAAGAGGGTGAGGATCAAGAAACTACCTATTAAGTGCTAGGATTATTACCTGGGAGACAAAATATTCTGTATACCAAACCCCCAGGACACACAATTTACCTGTATAACAAACTTGCACATGTAGCCCTGAATCTAAAAAAAAAAAAGAAAAAGAAAAATTTACTGAACATAAATTGAAGTTTAGAGTCACTGAAGCTGCAGCCATGTTCTTACTGGGCCTCAACTTTAGTAGGAGATTCTGACAATTAAAAAACAAATAATTTGGTAGCTAAATAAATCTTCATTGCCTGAATTAATACGCCCAACAATGATTGGAAGATTGATTACATTAATGATGCCAGCTCTTCATCTGCTCCTCTATCCATGTCCTTTGCCATATGACTACAGTTCCTCCTAGCAAGAGGTGGTGTCTATTTAATCACATGACTTACTTTGACTAGTAGGATGTTGGCAATTGTGACACAGCAGAGGCTTGGAAAAAAACTTAACCATTTCTGATTCTGCTGTTGCACTTGGGACACGGTGCTGAGAACCAGCCTGTGCTAGTCTGCTGGAGGAGCAGGAGAACTTGGGGGAGAAGAGCTGCATTCAAACCATTTGACCACCAGCCAATACCTGGAAGTGTGAGTTCTCTGCCAACAGGCTGGATGACCCCCCAAATACGTAAGTTCGGTTGAGACCCGAAGAATTTCCCAGCCTAAATCACCAACCTAAAGACCTCTAAGCTAGATCAATGTGCATCATTTGAAGCTTCTGAGTTTGGAGGTGGATTGTAATACACCATGATGATGGCAATAGCTGATTTAGGCACTGAAGGTCCCCAAGAAATCTAGACATTATCTGAAAATGGTAGCTCCTTAAGGCATTATTGGCCATTAACACCTTGACTGACAAGGAGTGTAAGATCAGCTTGTCAAGGCTCTAAGAGATGGGATCAAGATGAGAGATGCAGGATAGATGAAAAGTTTGCTCTATGGTATGAGGGTGGTGTGGGAAATGGAGTGGTAAACAAACTCATTGAAAAATTCAAAGAGCCATTGAATGGCCTGCTTACAATACTTCTGGGGCTCCCTGTAACCTTCAGTACAAAAATCCAGATTCTTTATTCATAACATACAAGGTCCTCCTGTCATGTGCCTACAGTTTTCCCTCCCAGATTCACTCTCTTCTGAGCCACAGGAGGCTAAATTCCATGGACTGTGTCTACCAAGGTCCCTTGTTTTCTGGCTTCCAGTTGAGTTTGTCAATGAAGGCAAGAACAAGATTATCAAAAGTTGGGGAGGAAAAAGAGTTTGTATTCCTCTGGCTCTCTCCTGCTGGGCTGTAGTTTGGCCATAACTATGTTTTTGTATTTAAAGACCACAGCTTCTTCAGGGTGGTGCCTTCCTATAGCCAAAGTCTCACCATTTCTCAGTAGCTCTTCCTTTTCATGGCCCCCCCGGCCTAGGAAGCGTAACACTCCTGATTGTTGCTAATCCTGGGGGGTTTGATCATCCCCTGTTGACTTTCTTTAACCCAGTCCAAATATTATAAAAGGGCACTTTAACCAAACATTGTAAAAAGACCTTTTGATTACCCCCTTTAAGAGTGCCATCTGTTTCCTGCTGGGACCTTCTAACGCATGACTTTTTCCAACCTTACTGATCACGCACTACTCTTCTTATCAGACCCCACATTCCAGCCAGAGTTTCTTCCCCTTTCATGCTCCCATACTCTTGCTTCTATTGTACCTTTTTTTCTTCTCTTTGAATGCCTTTCCCCTTCCTTGGCCAGACTCTCACACAAGCTAAAACTGAACTCAGTTGTGTCACCTTTTCCAGGAAAACCTCTCTGACTGCTGCCCTGCCGTCACATAATTCCCCATACAGAGTTAGGTACTCCTTCTATATGCTGCCATCACAGCCCAAATCCTAGTGTTTAATTATCATCTATGAATATGTCCACATCTCCATGGTGAGCAGAATGATGGCCTCCCAACGATGTTAGACCCTAAGGCCCAGAATCTGTGAATATGTACGTGGTAAGGTAATTAAATTTGCTAATCAGCTGACTTTAAGATGAGGGGATTATCTTGAATTACCCAAGTGAGCCCCATGTAATCATAAGGATACTTAGACATAGAAGGGGGAGTCAGAAAAGTAAGAACTAAGGATTTGGCCATTGGAGAAAGACTTTACTGGCCAGTGCTGCCTTTGGAGATGGAGGAGGGAGCCACAAGCCAAGGAATGTGGACAGCCTTTAGAAGCAAGAAAAGGCAAGAAACAGATTCTCCTGAAAGGTCTAGAAGGAAAACAACTCTGCCTGCATCTTCACTGTAGGCCAGTGAGATCCATTTGGACTTCTGACCTCCAGAATTATAAGATAAAAAACTGTGTCATTTAAGTCACTACATTTGTGGTAATTTGTTAACAGCAGCAATAGAAAATGAATATAATCCCCCAGTAGACAGATAGATTCTTGAGTGCAGGAATCATGTCTTCCTTTTGTGTCTTCCAAGTGCCTCTCACAAAACTTGTGTTAGTGTGGTTCTCAAATATATTTGTTGAAGAAAAGATCTGCAAAATCATCCGGCTCACCCATGTTTTCTAAATCCTTCTGGGTCTGCGGTCCGTGTAACAGTAGTTTATCTGTAGGAAGAGATCTACATTTGCTTATAAAATATTTATAACTAGCTTTCACTTATCAATCTTCCATATAATCATTGAGAAAAATTACTTAGCTGGTTTCCAAGGAGAACAAGGATACAGGAATGTGGTACTCACGATGTCCCCTATCTCGGGAAAGCAGCTGTAGTAACAGTGTCCTGATTCAGGACATGCCCAGCTCCCCAGATGGGCAGGGAAAGAACAAATTGTTTCTTCCCCCCAGAGCAGCTGGCCCTGGTTTTGGCTGGATTTGGAATCTTGGACCTCATGGGCACTGCTTGCTATAGTTTGGCAAGGGCCTCCAGCCCCAGCATTTCCAGAGGGCTGTGCTGTTACTAATCTGGAGCAGATATCTTTTATCATCACCATAATCTTGCCTTATAGCAGTATCAACAACAGATGATCGGCGAATCCCACAGCCTGTTCATGAGATGAGAGGTAGTGCCTTGGTTTAAAGCCCCTTTGACTTTGCTCAGAGCCCTGTACCAGGATCCAAGAGCCCTGAGGCCTAGACTGGCTCTGCTTCCAACCAGCTATGTGACCTTGATTGATTTCCTTACCCAGTAGGTGAAGGAGTAAACTCCTGTGATCACCATGAGTTCCTGCATTCTAAGGGTCTATGACAATTATACAATTCCCAAACACATTGATGCTTGGAAAATGCCAGTGACAAACTGCCCCACTGAAAAGGACATTTTACCAGGATAGAAAATAAAAGAACCTGAGAAAGGAAGAAAATAAAGGAGAGAAAGAAGGAAGGAGGGAAGGCAGATGGGAAGAAGTAGGAAGAAGGGAGAATTTATTGACCACCTAATATTTACCAGCCCCTTTCACCTGTCTCAGCTCACCAACATTCCAGAGCAGAGCCTCACAAAATTTTCCACCAAAGTGCCTCTGACCATGAAAGAGAGTGACAAAAACGTCTGGGAATCAGGCCTATAAAGTAGGAAATGTAAAGTCTCATTTTATCTTAAAAATAATGTGAATTTTCGGTCCTATACCAAAAACAGGGGTTTTATTTCTTTCATAGAATAAAACTCTTGCTGTAGGAAAATGCAGCATGTTAACCCTGTGGTATGCAAACCTCAACCCACTTCTGTATCTGTCTGAGATAGAACATTATAGTTTTGGAGGTAGGAACCTGAAGTTGAAAGGCAAGATTTATTCCTCTAGCCCACCAAGGTCACGAGAAAACTGAGATGTTACCTAATTTGTTACAGCCGGAGAAACCAGCAAAAAAATTAAAATTCAACTAGCCTAGAAATGTTGTCTTTGGAGAACAAGAATGCTTATTTTACCGGACCAGCTCTACCTGCCCAGCAGCCTGCGCCAGGCTCCATGTCTGCTGATGACCGTTTACAGCAGTGAAGCACATTAATACTCTACTTGCAGCATTGTCAGCAACTTGGAAAGGCAGATTTGGAAGTGTTTATTTTCAAAAGCAGTAGAAATCAGAGGTAAAGGGAACAAAAGTGCTAGGAAATAGAGACCACATGCTTTGGTATTATGCAGGAGGGCCTAGTCAGAGAGACTTAGCTGCCACCAGAGGAAAAAATGGGACTTAGCCATGGACCCTGCAGAGTAAGGAGGCAGCACCACGTGAGACTCCTGGAAGACCAACCAGGGCCAAGTCTAGATGCAAAGGAGTTGTTATTATGGTGGAACAAGTCCCATAGACCATCCTCAAGGCAGCCGGGAGGTAAAAATGAACTTGTAAATACCTGCCATATGATAAGTGCAAGTGTTTGCTATTATTATTATTATTATTATCATAATCAGCATCATGTATCAGGAGTGAGGTCACCTGTTTTTGTGGCAAAATCAACCTTCAGGAGCAGACTTCAAAACTGGGCAGAGGACAGGAGACAGGAACTGAGGCTGTATTTGCAAAACTACTACAGCGGTCTTGAAGAAGAACCTGAAAATTATTGAAGCCACTGGAAGGAGACTGGGAGGGGGTCTTTTCTTTTGGGCTGGTAGGAGTTAAGACCAGAGGATTCAAAAATGACACTGAGTTATGAAGAGATGGAACATCACACAACTAGAATTGGCAAGAAGGGCAAGAAACAGGGAAGAGGGAAGGGCGACATGACCTAGGACTTAAGCTCATGGACATAGGTTTGACTCTTGACTAGCACATCTGGTTGTGTGACTTTTTGCAAGCCATGTAACCTCTCTGAGCCTATTTCACCCTGTTTAAAATGAGAATAACTAGAGTACCCGTGTCAGCTTTTCTTACTATCAGCTATTAGGTGGCTATTGCAAAGTAAGTGAATTATGCTTTTCCTATATTAAGATTCTGAGATTGGGTAGGGAAAAACTTTGCTAGGAAAAAAATGCTTCATCAGAAATTTTGTTTTGGAGCAGGCAAGAGTTGGAAAGAAGAAAGAAAAGGAGAAAAGGGAGGAGGGAAAAGAGGAAGAGGAAAAAGAAACCGTGGTGGAGACAAAGATGACAGGAAGAGGAGAATGGGGAGAGAGAAAAAGGCAAGAAGAATGGTCCTGGTAATTATCAACAAGGTAATTAATATGGGAATATTCCAAAACATATCTTCCATTGGCTCCTTCTTCTCAGCTTCCTTCACTCTTCAGATTAAACTTTATATGGGGAAGTTCCTTAGGGGCCTGGCTCTGGCCCTATTTTTTTCTCAAGATACAAGATCCTCTTAGGCAATGCCATCCTGACCAGGGCTTCACTTACTGCCCATTCATTAATCCTCCAGCATTTATCTCCAGCCTGGATATCTCTCTTGAGCTTCAAGTTTGACCTGAATAGATCAAAGTCAAGACAAAACAAATCTTTCATCTCTCCATAAAAATATCTTGCTCTTTCTCCTTTATTCTTTATTGAGGTTCCCTGCAGCCCCTCCCCTCAAATCAGAAATTTGGGACCTATGCCCAGCCCTCTGACAGTTCCTCTACCTTAATTTTCTTCAAAACTGGCTTTAACTATCCATTCGTATATTTAAGGCCCTTAACCAGAGTTTGTCAATTGGTCTTCCTGATGCCAGGTCTATATCCACTCAATTTATCCTCTATAATCAGACAGAGATGATGTAATAAATGACATTCCCTGAAAGATACTTTAAAAACTTACCTTCTAGCATACAGGACAAAAATATAAATTTCTTAACATTCAAAGCCCTTCATCTGACACTTATTTTTCTAGTTTCATCTATCCTCCTCCTCCCTATTCCCTAACCCACATTCAAGTGGTCCTAACTGAACCACTTATTTGAAGACATTCTTCACTCTACCTCTAGAACTTATGAGTATCCCATCTGCCTGGCAAACTCCTGGCCAGCCTGTAAGACTATTCCCATGTTTCCTCCTATGGGAAGCCTTGTCTGACTTTGCTATGAGCACAGTTAAGCATTCCTACACTAGCTATTTTTCTGTAACTCTTTTACAGTACCTATCATATTCTATAATTATTTGTTTAAAATATGGTCTTTCCAACTGAATTGAGAGCCCCTGGTAGGCAGGGATTGTGTACTGTTCATGGTTGTATTCTCAGTATCTAATAATATGTCTGGAACATAGTGGTAATCAACTTGTTACATAAATAATTGAATAAATGGGCCTGGCACAGTGGCTCACACCTGTAATCCCAGCACTTTGGGAGGCTGGAACAGGCAGATCACCCGAGGTCAGGAGTTCCAGACCAGCCTGGCCAACATGGCCAAATCCCATCTCTACTAAAAAACTAAAAAATACAAAAATTACCTGGGTGTGGTGGCTCATGTCTGAAATCCCAGCTACTCGGAGGCTGAGGCACGAGAATCGCTTGAACCCAGGAAGCAGAGGTTGCAGCCAGACAAGATCATGCCACTGCACTCGAGCTTGGATGACAGAGCGAGACTCTGTCTCAAAAATAATAATAATTGAATAAATGGACAAATAAAGAACATTTAGAAGAATCTGAATATAGTTATACCTATGAACCAAATCCCAACTAACCATAATTTCAATAGATTTAAAACAAACTAACATTTAGCACTCATATTTCTAGCAAAAGAGATAGAGAGCTCATCTAGACACCCTCATATTCACTCAGGTCCTGCCATCTTGGAGGTCTACTAGGATCATCTACTGAGGTCACTCGTAGATGCTGTCTGCTAGTGTTATGCACAACATAACTGCCCAAAACTTTAATTGCCAGTGTTCTATAGTCAGAATTCTCTCAGTAGGAGAATCTATGGAGAAAACAAGATTATAATCAGAAAATTTCCTTGATAAACATGCAATTAGAGGAAGAGAGTTGGCTTAACTTACTTGTCCATGCAACCACTCAACATTCTCTCTCTATCCTTCCTGAGTTGATGGAAATGGCCCCAAAGACTGGCCAGAGTGCCATCTTCTTTAGACAGTGATAGAGATGCTCTGAAAAATTGTATTTCTTTAGCTTCTCATTTTCTAGACTTCATCCCCTTATGTTCACTGGGAAGACACAACTGACCAGGTCTCAATGTTAGACATGTTAATAATCATATAATTCTTTCTTTAACTTTTACTTTGGGTTCAGGGGTACATGTGCAGGTATGTTATACAGATAAATTGAGCATCATGAGTGTTTAGTGTACAGAGTATTTTTGTTATTGAGACAATAAATATTGTACCCAAGAGGTAGTTTTTCAATCCTCACCCTCCTCCCACCCTGTACCCTTGGTGTCTGTTGTTCCCTTCTTTGTGTCCATATGTACTCAGTGTTTAGCTTCCACTTATAAATGAGAACATGCGGCATTTGGTTTTTCTGTTCCTGTGTAGGTTTGCTTAGAATAATGGCCTCCAGCTCCATCCATGTTGCTGCAAAGGACATGATCTCATTCTTTTTTATGGCTGCATAGCATTTCATGGTGTATGTGTACCGCATCTTATCTTCTTTATCTACCATTGATGGACATTTAGGTTGATTCCATTTCTTCGCTATTGTGAATAGTGCTGTGATAAACATATGTGTGCATGTGTCTTTATGGTAGGACAATTTATATTCCTCTGGGTTTATACCCAATAATGGGATTGCTGTTTTAAGTTCTTTGAGAAATCACCAAACTGCTTTCCACAGTGGTGGAACTGATTTACATTCCCACCAGCAGTGTAAGCATTCCCTTTCTATACAACCTTGCTGGCATCTGTTGTTTTTTCACTTTTTATAATAGCCATTCTGACTTGCATGAGATGGTATCTCATTGTGGTTTTGATTTGCATTTCTCTAGTGATTAATGATGTCGAGCATTTTTTCATGTGCTTGTTGGCCAAGTCATTTGCATTCTTACCACTATATTTGGGTTAATTAAATATCTCAGCCACTATGTTCAAATTATTGCTTAGAAATGTTAACTTTCTCAGGAGATTGAACTCTTTCAAAATAAGTTTTCCTAAGTTTTGCGGGGGAGCCTTATTTTTATGCCTTTGTGCTGAATTTACTTTTTTTTTTTTTTTTTTTTGGAGGTATAAACAGTCTGGAGTATTAAAGTTCCATTCTAGTAGGAAGCATTTAACACAGATGAGATTAAATAGAAAAAAAAACCAAAATAGGTAATATTAATAACATAAATTGAGCTTGTGTCTTTCCTTTTTACTTGTTGGGGACTCAGTTCTAGAACAGGAGGCTCACATAGCTTCTGAAAGAAGGAACCCATCCATCTAGGCCAGAATTCATCAATCTCTCCATCCCGACATGTCTCTCTTCTCCACAGCATCACAAGACATTGGTTCAGGGCATGGGGTGGAGGAGACAGCTGGCTTGGGCTAGAGAAAGGCAAGCACCTCCCACCAGAGGATCTGGAAGAGTGAGTGGGGGCTGAGGGCCACTGGGAAAGGGAATGCCCCTCGGCAGACACACCTGTGAGTGTTAAACCTGCACAGATAGGAAGCCTGTGCTTGCCTATGGTTAGACACAGGATTAGAAGGTCACATTCAAAAAGTAGCTCCCAAGAACCCCCTGGAGGAAACAAACTTTGGCTTAAAGCATTCTCCAGAGAGACTCGAAGCAATTTCTTCTCTCATTGAGACATAAGATAAATGAGGACCCTCACTCGTGGCCTTTTTCCCCTACTTATAGTTTCTCCAGATGCTTGGAGTCACATGATCTACTCTAAGCAAATTCTGGCTGAGGTACAACATGGGGGATCCAGGTTTTGTGAGGCCTGAATATAATACGGTTATCGTAAGGATTAACAGAGACAATATATGTAATCTTTGGCTTGATGCTTTGCACAATGTAAGGACTCAGTAAAAAAGTTACCTAAGGGACAAGTCGTGAAGCAAGGAGTCCAGTGAGGAAACTCCCTCAGTGGTGTGGGCTTACATTGCCACTGATGTATGGCAGTGAAGATGGAGAAGGTAGAACAGCACTGGAATAAATTAAGAGGACAGGAGTAATAGGGTGTGCTTGATGACTGGATTTAGAGGATGATTTAAGAAGTGGGAAGAGGAAAGTGCCAGCCAAAAAACTGAGGAAGAACAAATAGAGCACCAAGCATCAAGTAGCAATCACTGAATGACTCAGTACTGCCCAGCATGGACACACCTAGGAAATGTTAGCTAAAGAAATATTATACTTGTCTAAGTGTATAAATGTCAAATGAAGGGAGGAATGTATAAATTTCATTTAAAAAATAAATATTTTTATTCATACTTACAGTCTCATATGAATTAAATAAAGTACTGAAAAATGACATAAGTTACCCAAAAGTGCCATCATCATGTAATAAACTACAAAAGAATTTTATTTAGGCTAGTAAATTATTAGAGATATAGACAAAAGACAGAATTAAATCACCACTTTGTATTTTTTCTCAGGATAAAAAACATTTTTTTAAATAGAGAATCTCCTATGCTTACCTGTTAATAAACAACAGCCCAGTTAGGAAAGCATATTTGATTGGAAGTCAGTGTACTAGTCTCAGTTCCTTAACTTACTCTATGATTGTTAGGGGGTTACTTACTCAGTTTCATGCTATGTTGAAATTCTAACACTAGTTACATTGATGCATATAGCAAGCAACAAGGAGTCAAGCAGATAGGTCATCAGGAAGAGAGAAGACACCTGGTATGAAATGTACTCACCATTAGCACAGAATAAATCAAGATAGGCAAATAGGCTCTGATTTCCCATGTTATGCTGATAGAGACATTAATAAATCACAGCATCCTTTCCCATTGAATCCAAACGTATTCTTTATAGTTCAATGCTCTAAGTAGCCATTGGCAATCAAGAGTTGACATCACAGAAAAATTGTATCCATCATTTTGGTTTATCAGTCAGGATAGGCTAGGTGATGCTTCGTTAATTAGTAACTCCAAAATCTCCATAGTGGAAAACAACAGAGATTCATCTTTTGTTTAGATTACAGGTCCTTTAACAGCTGGCTGAGGGCTTTGCTCCACATCATGATCATGCCCACTTCAAGGCTCTAGCTAATGAAGTACACTTATCTGGAACATTGCCAATCAGAGAGGCAAAGGAAATGTGTGGAAACACAAACTGGCTCTGAAGGCTTTCACATGGATGTGACACCCCGCACTTCTGCTCACCTCCCATAGATCAAAGGCAGTCACACAGCACAGCCATACCTAACATCTAGTGGACAGGGAGATACAACCCCTTCAAGGGCCTGAAAGGAAAGAGCCTGAACACTAGACCAGCCCTGATGACTGCCACACTGGGATAGACCCAGAGGAATCTGGCCCAGCTGCAGAGCCCAGCTCCAATGGTACAGTCAGGTCAGTAAGCCCCACACTTATTTGTAGTCTAGTTTACGGTTAGTTCCTAGAAGCTTAAAGTCTATTTTAGAGGGACTTTAGAGGGAGGGTAATGTTCAAGAAAATAGGCAATTACAATACAGAAGAACAAAGAGCCACCACAGGGTCATTAGATGCAGTACGAGCACATATGAAGGGCACTGACCCCACCCCAGAGGGATCAGAAAGGGACAATATCTAAGCAAAGACCTAGAGAATTAGTAGTTCAACAAATATAATGAGGGGAAGGAAGAAGAAAGAACAGCTCATCTGCAGGCAACAGTGTGTGCATGACCCAGGAGTGAGAGGGAACAGGGCCAGCTGCAGGAGAGGCCCCGAGGCATGTATGACTGAAGACTGCCAGGGAGGGAGCCTGGAGGGAAGGGGGCTTAATTACAAAAGGCCTTGGTAGCCGTGCAGGAGACTGTGGGCAATGAGGAGGCAGGACCAGTGTTATGCAGAGGAACCCTATAACCAGATTTACATTTTAGACTTACCCAGCGTCACAAAGCAAGAAGCTAGCAGAAATTCTACCTAAAACTGAGTCTGCACAGAGTTATTTTGTTGAGAACATTTTGTGGCAAAACTTACAGAAGAGACTGCATATGTTGTCACTTGAAAATGAAGGAAACGATGTCTTTTTCAGTTAGAGGTATTTAAAAATAACTTCCAAATATGTCTTATTTTTCCTTGGCCCTATTTAGGAAAATATCTTTAAAAGCAGAATAGCATGCCCAGTGCAAAGCATCCTTACCAAAAACTAGTGAGAGAGTCAAATTAGATCAAAACCCAAGTTGGCTCCAGACACAAGCCTGTGAGATGCTTCTGGCCTTCAGACACAGCAGGAACATCTGCTGGTGGGACTTGAGAGATAGGCTCGAGTTCTCTGAAGGGCTTCCCCAGAACTGGAGAATGAGGAATTCCATGTGTGCTCGCATATGCGTTCTGCATCTTCATCTCCTGCATGAGCTGAATCCTGAAAGGAACATCTGCCTAGCAGGAAGTGCAGATGGCTCACTGAGTCAGCAAACAGAGCCCTTGCAAGGGCTCGGTCTTCAGGTACAGGCTGCCTCCAGGGGACCCTCCCACCTGGGTGAAAAGCTGCTAGCATCCCGGGGTTCCTGAGCATGACAGCGAGGTAGATTAAAAAATGTATAAGAAGAGGATTCCATCTGTGCCATCTCAGAAGCCAGATCTTCCTGGAAGATCTATGCTCGCTTTCAAAGACCTTCCCACAACCCAGAACATCACTAAAGGAGGATGAAATTATTCGGACTTCTCGGACTTCTGTTTCCTGAAGTTAATCATATGGTTCCAAATGTGGCTCCCTGTTGGTTCTAAGCAATATGCCCTTTGAGGGTCTTTTCAATTCACTTGTGACCTGCTTCGATCCATTTTGCATAGCCCTCCAATTGCTAGGCATTTTTTCTTGAAGCTCAGTATAAGACAGAGTTTCATTTCTTTTCCTGGTCTCTGTCAGAAGCAGAATGGCAAGGAGAAATGTATACTGGGTTTCTTTTGTTGAACGGTTTTCATTTTCACACTTCACAGCAGTGAGATTTTTTGTGGCAGGGATTACCCAAAAAACATGAACCCCTTTTTCTGAGGTATTGTCCAACTCCACAAACTATTCAAATTTCAGTACTTTAAATTCTTACTGCATCGTTATGTGCACAGAATTATACATTTTTATAAGCTTAGATATATGCATAAGGATTTTTTTCATCTAAGGATTTTGATTTCAAAAGTAAGCTCTGTTGCAAAACTGTAGTCTTTTCTTTGAGAAAAAAGATTCATATTATAGTTCACATACAAAAAAGCACTCAAAAAATTATGCTATAATGTAGCATAAAATGTATTTTCAATATACAGACATTTATAAATTTCTTTCAAAATGAAACTACTCTGTAGTAACTGGAAGAGATGAGCTCATGAGAAATGGCAACATCACTTGTTCATACCAGCTGCAAGTTTTACAAATTTTACAAATTAGTCCTTGGCTTATAGCTACTTCCAAGGCAGTATCACTCTGCAGCATCAAGAGGGCAAACTTAAATTAGAAGAAAAAATACGTTGTTCATAGGAATCCACTGGGATCCCAGCAAAAACACTTGCAGGTTAACATAAGAATGGGTTTGGGCAAACAAAGAAAGAAATATGGTTTCATTTTAAGTTAATTCAATATCAGTCTAGTTGGGCTGAATTTCTGATTAGTTTAAGGTAAATAAACTTATTTCTGGAGGACAAGTGACTGCTTCCCTTTCTTCCCTACATTGAATTATTCATTCTTTCTCTCTTCTGTTCCTGCAAAGCATGGTAATTAATGCATTTTATAGCTGGCTTAGTAAAAGGTGACTCACTTTCTGCTCAACTCTTTTACTCTTGGTCAAAGAAGTCTCTTTCACTCATAGGATAGAGGGGATTACATTGAGCAGCTCACTGAAATGGCCAAAACCACCCAAGTCTACAACTGGCTGACAGGGAACCTCAATATTAAAATTTCTAAAAGAACAGGCAATTCCAAATATGAGCTTTTGAGAGCAAAAATGCAGTGATACTGTTAATGTCTTGATTGTCTGAACAACCTTTGTGAGGTTACACAGCATCCTCTACTTGGAAAGAAGGCAGAAAGTGTTGACCACCAGACTCAGCTGTCTCTTTTGGAGCCAAAGCATGAAGCAGTCTTGATCCATCACAAGATCACAAATATCTACCTCAACATGTTTTCAAATGTGGGTTTTATTATTATTCAGGTGTGAAAAGGCCAATAGATCAAAAGATGGTTGCCATTGAAAAGACAGTACCTTCTTTTCAAAAGGTAGCTGAAGGGATGGGGGGTGTACGGAGTATAATTGTGAACTAACAGGTGAACATGTTGCACCTGTTATATTCCTGGTAGGAGGAACCCAGACTTTGACATGAATGTTTAACTTGGAAAGATTGCTGAAAGAGAACAACACTGGAATCAAAAGTATCACTTTCCCACAAATCACTCACAGTTCCTATGTGCTTAAATTCTCTGTATCCTCAGAAACAAATAAAAAAGGAGGGAAGAGTATTAAAAGCATTTTTAAAATAAAATTTTCTAAGTCGAAAGTAAAAGAACAAAGCTTTAAAAAGAGGCCAGGTCAATGTCTGCTCTGATACAAATCCCAAGGAGTAACACTTAAAGATTTTGAAAATATATATACATTCTTGGAGATACAATACATATAGTTAATATTAAAACCAAAAGAATACCAGAAAACATGAAAGATATGGAAGATGAAGAACAGAAATCCAAAATGCAAACTATAAAAGCACCTGAAGGGGAATGTTAATGATCAAGGTATAATTTCTTAAGATCTAGAATTTTAAAAAGAATTGATTAAAAGAATGATAAATTAATTAAACAGAAACTAAATCTGGAAGGTAACTATTAAAATGCTTCAACTTCGAGAGTAAAGATTTCACCATTTTAAATAAGCCAAAATTAGAATTTCTTCAGGTTTCTTTACTGCTATCCCAAGATAATAGAATTAAAGCTTCAGAATTTTTAAGGAAAAGAAATCTGATCTAAGAATACTATACACAGTCAAGCTATGAGTTGTAGGAAAGACAAAAATTTTCAAATGGTCAATCTTGTAGAAAACTGCCAGAATATCTTCTCTGCAGAGATCACATGGGGTGATAACCAGCTCAGCAAACCCTGGGACAGGAGCATAAGAAGGAGTTTTTGGAGGGGGAAACCTGATGTCGAAATGCAGCCTGGTATCCAGTAAAGTCAAGTTTCCTTTTCTTCTTTTAAATATAAGCAAATATTAGTAGGAAAAGATAGCGAGTTGATATTAACATAATAAGAGCAAATCAGAAAAAAAAGGAGATTGATATTGCTGAAACATTTAACTAATGGGAGTAATAATTTAAATAAAAGCAGGACAAAATAAATAAAAAATAATGAAGGCAAAAGTGCGTCAGATTAAGAAAATAATGAGTAGATGAAAGGGGGAACCACAGAGCACAAAAATGTCTTATACTCCATAGACAAGATACCAAAGTAATTGTGTTTAAGTACACAAATGTAAAGTAATATTAGACTAGAAAACGTGGCAAAAGTGATTGTGGCTAATTTTATAGTAATATATTAATGACTACTGCAATTAAAGATGCTTATGGCCTGTTTAAAATTAGTCATAAGTAATGGTAAGTGTCGAACATTAAACTTACAGATTATTCTAACATGAAAAAGAATGCAATAAAAAAAACAAAATAAAATATATGTTTATACAAAAAAAGAAAACATTACAGTCCATTAAAATTCATAATATAAATGAAAAAACATGGAAGTCAAAAAACATAAAATAGGAAGATACAGAATTCACAAAATAAAGAACATAAAATTATGTAGAAATTCATCAAGACATCCTATTTGATTATTTAAATCCATGCATGAACTTTGAGATGCACACAAAGAAGACAGTCAGTAGTTTAAAATGTAGTGTGGGCAAATATTATTGATGAACTTTTGCATATAAGTGAAGGAGATCATTATTTTGTGATGGCAGATATAAGTTATTTATAAGAATGTAACACTTTTTGGGAAAAAAAATTTGAATGCACCTCAAAATCAATAACAAAAAAATACAGACAGAAAAAAAATGTTAAAAACAGAAGAATAAATAAAAAGTCACATTGTATTTGGACATTTTAATTTTTATAAATATACAAAAATCTCTGAAGTTTAATTAATATTTTAACTGAAATAGAATCAGCAATAAAAGAACAAACATCATAACCAGCTACTTATTTCAGAAATAGAATTATAATTTAATATTTTAAGATCTCATAAAATACATCAAAAATGTGTACAATCAAATTTGTTTGTTCAGGCGATGCTGTAATTAATCAATGGTGTACTAATTAAACTCAAGAGCAAAACAAAGAAAACTACCACTATCCTTTTTATTTTAAAATGTATTGGAGATTTTTAATAATGCAAAATTTTAGGACAAATAAGAAAAATATATATTAGAAAGAGACAGACAAATTAAAAACTGGAGATGACATGATTTTGTATACCTGAAAAAATAATCCAAGAGAATTATATGAAAACCACTCAGTCATGAAAGAATTTATGTAGAATAGTTAAAGTTCAAGTTAAACTCTGAAAAATCAGTATCACTTCTTTGTGCTGGCAATAACTATTTAAATGATATCATTTGTAGAAAAAGATAGATCCAGATTTCATTTAGAATAGGAAAGAAACAACAAAACAAGTAAATTTAATGAAAGAAATTTAGAAAGTATATTTTAAAAGACTATTACTGCATTTAAAAAATTTTAAATATGTAAAGAGATTTATCATGTAGATTTACAGTATTCTTAAAAACTAGAAAAGTTAAGTTTTCCACCTATATTGTTTTACAATTGAACACAGTATCAATATAGTTATGGAATTTAGCAAACACCAATAGTTCACAAGAAAAAATCTACGTGTGAGAATGACAAAAAATATCTGAAAAATGCACAATAAGGGTATGTCCTTCTATTAGTTACTAAAACGTGTCATAAGGAAATAATAATTCAAATGGAGGGGTGTCAGGAAAACAAAAACCTATTCAATGAAACAAGAGTCCAGAAATAGACCCTGTTATCTATAAAACTCAATACTTGATAAAGTAAGCTTTCTAAAATAATAATAAGATAAATTTTAATAAATGATTAAAAATTCAGATATATATGTAAATTTTAGAAGAAAATATATTAGCAATATGTCTTACAGCGTATACCAGAATAAATTGCAGACTGAATTAAAGAGTTAAATAGAAAATGATGAACTGAATCCATACAGAAGTGTTAATAGAGCTCACTGCCACCACCACCACTACCATCAGGATAACGAGACTTAAAAGCTATAGACAACATAAATGTTTATATAACAAAATGTGGTAGATTGTAAAAATGGTCACAGTCTTTTGTGGTTCTTCTCATCAACAAGTGGAGTCTATTTCTCCGCTACTTGAATCGGGACTTACTTCTGAAACTTGCTTTAATCAATAGGATGCCATGGAAGTCATATTGTGCAAGTTCTAAGCTTGGGCCTCAAGATGCCTTAAATGCATGCTTCTACTTTTTCTCTTGGAAACTCTGATACTGTTGCCATGTGAGAAAGTTCAACTTGACCTGCTGGATGGTAGGACACCACGTAGGGCAGAGACAAGCCATTACAGCTGAACCATCTCAGACCAGACAACCTCCAGCTAACCAGGCAGCTGCCAGCAAATGTTTGAGTGAATTTAGTCAGCCATAATTGGCCCAGCCACCCAGCTAAGCCAGCCCAAACTGCTGACCCATGAACTAAGTGTTAATGCTCTAAGCTACTAAGAGTTGAGCTGGTCTATTACACAACGATAAATAACATATTTTGGGTACACAAACATAGAGAGAAAACTATCAGTGCAGCATCCTTGAGAAACAGATGGGATTTATACAGAGAAAAATTAACTCAGAATATGTGCAAGAATCCTCAGAAAAGGATTATATTAAATGATGAGAAGAGCATGATGGTTCACATCCAAGGAGAAAACTGATACCAGGAAGAAGCATGGGGCAAATGAGCATTGAACTCACTGGGATACAGACATGAGTCCCAGAAGCTAGTGAGAAGCAAAAAAAAAAAAAAAAAAAAAGGAATGTCTCCTGTGATAGTAGCCATGTTTAGGGCACAGGAATTGAGCAATACCCCAGATGGCTAGCTTTGCCTGAAAGGAACAGAGGGTATCCAAGACCAAAAGAGATGAAAAGTATGCTCTAAGACTACAATGGAATTAAATGAGAAGTCAGTAACAGAAAGATAGCTGGAAGATATCAAAATATTTGAATATTAAAAACACACTTCTATATAACACAGGAGCCAAAGATCAAGTCCTAAGAGGAATTTGAGAATATTTGGAACTAAATAAAAATAAAAGTGTTAATCATCAAAATTTGGTGGATACAAAAAAAAGAAGCAATGCTTAAAGTGAATTTGTAGCACTGAATGCATATATTATAAAAGAATAAAGATCTAAAATCAATAATCTAAATGTCCATCTTATGAAACTTAAAAAGAAAGAGCAAACCAAATCCAAAGTAAACAAATGAAAAGAAATAAAAATTACAGCAGAAAGCAATGAAATTTAAAATAGGAGATCAATAGAGAAAACCAATGAAACCAAAAGCTGGTTCTTTGAAAGGATCAATAAAATTGATAAACCCCTAGCCAGTCTAACTAAGGAAAAAAGGAGAAAACATTAAATAACAATATAAGAAATAAAAAGGATTCTCATTACCAATCCTATGGTCATTGAAAGGACGATAAAGGAATATTATGACTAACTCTGTGCTCCCAAATTTGATAACCTAGTTGAAATGGATTAATTCCTTAAAATACACAATCTACCAAAACTTAGACAAGGACAAATAGATAATCTGGATAGATGAACTAGATATCTACGTATCCATGTCTATATATATATACATATAGAAAGAGGTAGGGGTTCTTAGAAAGGTTAAAAAGAAGTTTACAACCATTGATCTAGTAATTTTTCTTTGGAAAATTAATATTTTAGGAGGAAGAAAATATAATATAATATGGTGACTTCTATGTACAGACAAGTTGGAGCAACAAAGAACAGATTTCTCCTATCTTAAATAAGCACACAACTGGACAAACTATATGAAAAACAATTTTCAGACATAGGACCACAGGCAGTGCAGTAATACTGAAAAAAGGGGGGAAAAAAGTATGCCTTACAATTATACTAAATTTCAGCCCAGAGGCAGTCTCCAGGACACAGTAAAGAACTGGGTACCCTGAACAGAGCTCAGTGCTTTTTCTAAGCTGGGGGAGACAAAGATGGGACTTTAACACTGAAAACCTGAACAATAAATCAAGCAAGTCCTGCTAAAACTTTTACAACTAAGAACCTAGACTAGCATAGATATTGGTATCAAAGCATGATTTACACAGGCTCCCATAGAAATGGAAATACTTTAGGGTTGGAAAACTGACCTTACTGGGATGAAGACTGTAAAAATTTCATTAGTATTCTGGGATTATAATCTAGCATAACAGCTCATTAAATTATCACCTGATAATAATTGAGTGCAGATTTGGAAATAAGCAGAACTGAGTTTGAATCCTGACTACACCCCTTGTCACTTATGTGACCCTAGGAAAGTTAATTTTGCAGTCATGTAAAATGTTCCACAGACGGCCTAGAACGCATTAAGTTCTCGGTAATATGTGTTATCTATGGTTGTTTATCATGATTCTAAAATGTTAAAGCCCATTCATCTAATGTATCACCCTCAGCTTCTCATCATTCAGATTCTTTTCTAATTCAGTCAGAATTAGTGAGGTTTGACTGTACATTGCATAGTGCATAAATATTGAAATACAGGGTCACACAAGCAACGAATCATTGTGCTTTTTAATTTATCTTTTTTTTTTTTAAGAAAAATCATCCTCTAGATTTTCCTCACCCAGAAATCCTTCCCAGACAGCCCCTTTAAGAACTGTAGCTCTTTCAGGATTCTTCACTATACTGAAAGAATTTAACTTTATTTATGTTGTCCAGTCAAAAACTTGGTAGTTCATTTTTAAGAGCATGTTTTCTAAACATCTCTGGTAAATGGAAATTTTGACTTTATGCCCGGGACACCCTGAGAGCTGCTCCTACAGAAAGAAGCTAATAGGATAATAAATTCCAAGTTCTTTTTAAATTTTTTTCTCTCCGAACAAGAGTTGTTTTAGTTAAACTTGCATTCGCTGTTCTCTGAACGCTGCCCCCGCTCTCCTCCGACCATTGTGTTTAGTACAGGACTTTTGACTCAGTCATCATTACTCACACTTTACTGATTTTACTTTAAACACTGTTAGCTAAAACGACAATTTATCAAGACTGTTTTGCCTAGCAGTGGGGGATAATTTATTTTCCCGTTGAAGGGTTTGATATTTATTAGTGCGGCAGCGTGCCGGTCAGCAGAGATCCACACTCCAGGGGACAGGCTCTGAGACCAGCTTCATGGCCTGCTCCACCCTCTCCTGCTCCCCAGCTCCTAACGCAGCTCCGGGCTGGTGCCTGAGGATGCTGAGAGGAGAGACAACTGTGGGGCTCTTTCTCTTGGGAAAAGGAAGCTCAGGGTGTTCTGCTTCCCTCCCCTGGGAAGCTAGACTCACAGCTGTGAAGATGCATAGCCAGCAATCCCAGGAAGAAAGGTGAGCCCCCAGATCCTCTCCTCATCGGTAGAGTCTCCTAGATCCCTGGTGTGCAGACAAGGACTCATCACAGAAATATGTGTATCTGCACAGAAAAACTCGCCCGTCTTCAGAAGCCAAACAGCATCTGGTTACAAGAGATTGCTCAGGTAAGTTGGGAGCTGTTTGAGAAGTGGAGAATTCCAGACCTCTAATGCCAACGGGAAATGCCGAAATCTTTGTAGTGCAATCAGAGTGGCTGGCGAGGATAGGATTTTAGTAATGGTTTACTGTTGAGGCAAATGAATAACTGAAAGAAAGGAATTGGTGGTTACTGTGTGCCTGTCACTGTGCTAGGTTTACATACATCATTTTTGTTTCATCCTTGCGATAACCCCAAGGAGGAGTATTGGTATCTAATGGGCCCTGGGAAGTTATGTAAATTGTCTATTTTGACAGTAAGTAGGAGAACCTGGGAACAAAACCAGATCTGTCTGAAGCGATGCCCTTCTGATGCTTCATACCACTTCCCTACCGAAGGAGGGCCGTGGAAAGCTGGCCCGGACAATGTGGTGCTGGAGTTCCCCCCATTGGAGTCACTCCTTGAGTTAGGCCATTATCTCTAACAGAAATATATTATCTAAGTAATCCATTAGCACATAGGCCACATTAGCAGGAAGGGATTTAAATTTTTTGCTTTTCCAGAATAGAAGAAATGGGACATGACACAGCTAAACTTTGATGCTTCAAGTTCACACACTTCTGGGGTTGAGAGTGTAAGGAAGAACGGTCTTATAAAATGCCACACACTCTTATGGGCAGACCCACACACAAGAGTGAGAGCATATGAAAACACACACCTGCAGGAAGACGAAGGGAAAGGAAAGTTACGATGGTCTTTTAAAAAGGACACAGGTCATAAGCTTTCATGCCCCATCACAGCTGATGCACCAAGCTTCAGGTTCTGGGAGATCTGAGGTCTTAGACGTTTCCAGACATCTGTGGTGGGCCCACTAGGTGTGAGGCACTGTGCTGAAACTAAGGTTATAACACTAGGTTAGATAGAGTCCCCATGCCTGAGGAGTCTATAGTATTTGCCCTTGAGAATTTAGGGAAATCCATAGCTGGTCAGGGGAAGGAAAAATCGTGGAAGCAACTTGGGAAAAACAGAAGAAGCAGGTTAGGAAAGGAGGTGAGAGGCACTGAAGATGGAGTTCAGCTCCTCCCAGGCCTCTGTGGAGGTACCACAGCAGTGGCACCTGCCCAGGCAAAGATAAAACCCACCCACTTCACAGCAGTTATGTCTTTAGAAAAGAGGCCTCCAGGCTCAGCCAGTCCTCAGAACCTACTGGCTGGTAGAACCTTCTTATTCCCTGAGAGTTCACTTGAGGCGATGAAGCATGGATGAGGGAAAGGGATTGCACTCCCCTTCTTCCCAGCACGGAGGAATTTGACATTGACACTAACCTAGAGGGAACTGCCCCTTTGTCTGTCAACTCCACTTTCTCCTTTGCTATCCTTACAGAGTAGCCCTCCCTGTGTGCTCTTCACTCACATGCCGCACTCCCCAGCCTCACCCTGGACTGTGTAATACTGCCATAAAGAAATGAGGTGAGGAACACGCCCGCCCTGTAGAATGAACTCCTCAGAAAACAAATTCACTGAGGGATAAATTCCGCTTTGAGAACTTCACAGGAGGCTTATTTAGGACTTGCAGTGATGGGAGACTGACAGCAGCCTCAAGGCCAAGCAACAGATGGTGCCCAAGTCCCGCTGTGATCACGTCACCATGGAAAGTGGTTGCAACACCCAAACTGACCAGCAGTTCATCAGGGCCCCCGGCCCCCAGGCCTCTCACCCTTGCCAATCAGCTCATTGTTTGAAGGACTCAGGTCATTGTTTTGTTCAGTCCACCATGGAACAAAATTCTTTCCAGGGCCTTAAGTAGGCTTATTAGAGCTCGTAAAACTCAAAAGTATTTCAGTCTGTCCAAATGTCTCCATTTCCTTCTAGATATTTGTGGTTGCGGGTATTTTTGCTGTCCGTTTTCAATTAGTAAAGAAACATAGCAAAAAAAATATCTAAAAGAAGAGGAAATTAGAATCTGGAAGCATTGCTTCTTAATACCCTGTAAAAAAACTGTGACAGAGGAGTGGCTCAACCCCAGGAAGGGGGTGAGATAGAAAACACCATCATCTTTTTCACATTTCAAGACCAAGTCAACCGCTGGCTTGTGGAACGCATGTCAGGCCATTCCATGACATAACATGAGCCTTTTTATTTTCATCACAAGCTGAAAATCTTGCTGATACATGTCAATATTTATTAGGAGTCTTCCTATTTCACAGCTTCTGTGTGGTCATGGGCTGTATGCTGTCCATTAATGATAGAACATTGACCTTAGCTCTACTCTAAGTTCATTGAACAGTTCCTTAGGGCCCGGCAGAGCACAAGACATTTTTGCCAAAGCTGTCTCCGCAACCCTTCTTCACCCTCTTAATTTTAAAACCCGTGTGTATTTTAACAAAAATATTATCCATCTGTTTCTGATTCATGTACACGTAACTGACCAAATCTCCTCTTGTCAGGGCTATCATGTCCCACAGGCTCTGCATTGGTGTATAATACCATGTTGAACCCTTCTTCCCTGAACGTTAAGAAGCCTTATGTAGCCAAGAGATTACATGCTCCACTCCCTAGGATTGAAAGGGTGCAGTGGGAGGGTCCAAATTCCAAATCCTTTGGTGCTTCAGTCCACTATGGGCTTGGCAAAATGTCTCCATTCATCCATGGTGATGGCTTGATTGAGCTGTTATTGCTATGGTGTGTGAGTGTGATTGTGTTTGTGAGTGTATGTGTGTGTGCATTGACTCGTGGTGATTAAACGTATTTTGTGGCATTAACTCAGACTAGGGGGTAGGCTTCACTTCTCTGTAGTCAGACCAACTGGCTGACTTAGGGTGAGACTGAATTGAATTCCTCCTATGACTTCCACTGTGCTGGGTTTTATCCACCTGTCAACCAGGAGCAGAAAAATGAGAAGCAAAACCTCTAAAAACAGGAGGAAGAGCTCAAGTTCTGGGAGTTCCCCCAGCATTCTTCACTTCAGGCAGCTTTATTCTCAGCTGGGAAGAAGGTATACAGGAGACCACTAGGTCAAGTCTGCTCTCAGCATGGACAAGTGAGAGAAATAGTCACTATTACTGCATCTGTGTTGAATACTGGCATCATGCCAATCCACCTAGAGCTTCTCTCAAACTGGAAGTCACAAAAAAAGACCTGGGCCACCTAAGTCTGCCCTCACAGCCCAGACAATAGTTGGTATGTCAAATGATGAATGCTTTCTCTACCTGTTCCACAAGAGATAGTTAGGGCCATCTACATCTAAACTATCAAACCCAAAAGTTGCTTTAAAAAGGGCATTGAAACCTTAGTTATTCAGCATTCTGCTACTTCTGACGATATTCAGCATGATAAAACCAACTGCTTCTTCCAATCCAGTTTTTTATAATAAATCTTATTTTTATAGACTCAGATTTACCTATTTCTTCGTTATTTTTTATTAAGTTGTGAGCAATATAGAAAATTTAACACAGAATTAGTTACATTTGTGGAGTGACATGAAATATTCGGGCTTACAAGTTGAGTGTGGAAAAAAAAGATCTCTCAAAATCAAGCTCAATACTATCTCCTAACTTAGTAAACAAACACTGGGTTAAATAAGGAAAATAAACTTTATTCTGGAAGTACAAGAAGTGTGAGTCTACTTAAGTGTGTGGGGTATGCTGCAAGTGATCTGTAGTTAGCAATAAAGTACTCAAGTTTGTGAATAATTCACTTTTAAATAAAACTTGTAGTAGCTTCAAGGTAACCCTTATAATAATGTCACTTTAAACCACCACATTCCCTGACATGCTTTACTGAGTCGGAGCAAAAAAGGTTCATGTTACTTCGAAGATCCCTAGAATAGTACATAGGGATGCAACGGGAATGTGTCCTGCCTGTGAACATCATCCATCACTCATGTTATGCAGAAACAGTTGGGAACCTCTACACTCAAGATCTAAGTACATGTCATAGTTGGAATTGTGGGCTTCTTTCTCACTTTTTAATGTAGAGGGATTTGATTTTTAGCCCTTAATATTATATAAAGCAAACTCCCACTCAGAAAAAGATATTTAACGGTTTTGCTGGCCAAAGTGGCATTCCTGTGCAGTGTGATCGTCTAGGAAGGCAGACTTAGGAAACAGCACTGGCATTAATGTAATTCTCCTTTCTCTCTCCCCCCTGCTTCGGTGTGCTGTGTGTGTGTGTGTGTGTGTGTGTGTGTGTGTGTGTGTGTGTTTTCATGTGCACAGTTGATTAATTGGTTGGTTGTTTAGTGTAGAAAGTGAATTACTGCTTCTGTGAACTACTGGCACAACTGTGTCTGAGATAAGATTAGGGAAAGCATCAACCACTTTGCAAATGGCCCTAAATGGAATGCTAATGAGGCCAACATCATGACTCCATGTTCAATCTATGTACCGAGACTACTTAATTTATTCTATAGGCATGACCTATGTTCCGTAAATCCCATCCCCATATCAGCCACTAGCCAGTATCTCCTAAATACATGCTATGGTCACCATCTGGACCAAAAGATCAAATATGATCATTGTTATGGATCACTGAGAATCTCAGTGCTCCTCAAACTTCTACTTATAATCAAAAACACTTACTGCCAAGGATATAAAGAACAGCTCCCTGCAGTGGCACTTTAAAACTTTCCAGTCTCTGGATAGCTATGTAAATCTGCCTTGCAGACTGAGGGTACACTATGCATCCAGAGGAGGAAGGAGATCACACAATTTTTCCAGGCCAGTGGGCAGGGACATTTCATCTGTTTCTTCTTCCAGCATGCACTCATCACCTCTGTTCTTTACTACCATCTGATATTGATACAGAGGCTGTGCTTTTAGATTTGGACAAATTTTTGCCATCATCCACTGGGCAAAAGAAACCTTGACACCAGCCATTCCTCCTTTTACCTACAACTATTAATAAGCAAAAATACAGGGTAAGGTTGAGTATGAGTCCCAAATGTCCCAACCAGCTATTTCAGGTAAATTTTGCCTTACCTTTTACTTTCCCGGTCTTCCCTCTCATATCTATCCTTCACCTTAACTACTACTACTTTCTTCTCTCTCTCATGTTATTACCAATTCTAGAGTTTATCAGTCCAAAAGGTTTCAGCTGCTAGTAGCAGAACTCCAACTCAAACTAGCTAAAATATCAAGGAATTATATTGGCTAAATAGCTGGAAGTTCAGAGGTGGACAGGTTATTCTCATGATAAATTCAGGTCTCCATTTCTCTGTAAGTCTCTTCTCTCTTCCATTAATTAGCTTTATATGAATCTGACTTCCCTTCTGGCCATAAGATGGCAGCCAACAGCAAGAGGTAGGGGATCACCCATCCTTATTCACATCCTTTGAAATAAGCAGCTGATTTCTGTCCTACTCTCCTAAGGACAAGGAAGAACTCGCCCGAAGTCTCCAGTAACCCATTTTTAGACCAGAATTGGATCATATGCCCATTGCTGAAGCATTCATTGACAAGTGGATTAGATTCCCTAGCTGGCTTCAATTAATTGAGTCTTACCACTGAAGTTAGAGATGGGGTAACTTCCCCTAAATTGTATGAATAAAACTGAGATGTCATTGTGAAGAAGGAGATAATGGATGCTGGATAGGCCATCAACACTGTCCAGTAGATTGGGTATGTTCCCTTTATCTATTTCGATGATGTATTGGTATAACCCATGAATAAGAAATAATTAACTGTGAAGCTCCGTTCCATTGCCTTTTACGATTGTGGAGGATCTAGAGAGCTTTGTCTGACCTAGGGGAAACCACGTCTGAAAGGTATTGTGCTCCTATGGGCTCATTCCCTTTCCACAGGGCAGCAGTTACACAATGAAGTAACAACCAGGCCTGAAAACTTCTCTAAACTCAGCTCCCTTCCTGGAAAATTGGCCAACTCTACATTCCCATGTCACAAACCATTCAAGCCCCTGCGTGCAAGTGCCTTGCTCCTAGTATTTCAAAGGGCAGACCATTCCTCAGATGGTGAAGGCAACTGGGCAGGGCACACGCACATGGCTCACATTTTCCTGCTCACGATGTTTTTTCCATTGACTCAAGCCATGGCTACTTTTTGGAGGGCCATGTTTGCTGACGATAACACAGACTGTTTCCCATCTCTTAAGTGGTCATCTTCAGATTGTCCAATGTGATATAACCTCTTTGGAATCAAACTTCTGTTGCCCTAAATGCCCTTGTGATTCTGAAACAGGACTTGGGGTTGAAGAACCATACATTAGCATGTAGACATAGCAGTTTCTTCCAAGCAAAAGAAGAAAGAAACCAAGATTGTTATCACTGATCCCTTGGCATTGGCTGGTCCAGAGTTGTCCTTACTCAACTAATTCATTCCTTATGCTCATATCCTGTAAGATTCCAGAACCACCACACCCTTGCCTCATCTACACCCAAGAACCCCTATACAAGTTCAAGTCTGTCCTTGCAAACTGTGACCTAGAAAGCCTTCCTTCCTTGTTCAGAGCCCTACCCTGACTGCTCTGATCTATTACCGTAGTCAACACCAGCCCTCCATCTTCTACTCTGCCAAAAAAGTATTTCAGTGCTACTATTCTTGGATTTCTGACTTTTGCTTGAGCAAATCTAGCTCCAGTTCTGTTATTTCAATCTAAAATTCCATTCAGAGTACATTAGTTTGCATATTTTCATACCACACAGAGTGGATGCAAATGTAGCTCCATCAATTGCTAACTATGTAAACCTAAGCACATTACTGTTACTCCTCATAATGTTGTCTACATGTATTTATTAAGGGCCAACTATATGTCAGACAGTGTGCTAAGCTTTAAGACTAAGCTCCTTCATCTATCAAAAGGAACTAATAAAACACATCTCATAGGGTTGTTGTGAGAATTAAATGAGATAATACATGTCAAGTTTCCTAGCACAATGCCAAATGCATAGGAACCATCCATAAATGGTGGCTTGAGTAGTTGTTATAATTACTGAGAAATCAGCTGGTCCATCTGCTTCCCCTACAGTGTGATCCAGCTGAGGGGTTCAGGAGTTCCTCAGTCCCTTCTGCATTCATTTCGATCTGTCATGCTTCCCGGATATTCTACAGATACGAATTGGGCAGCTGCTTAAAATGGGTCTGCTGGTGATGTCAACACAATCGTGTCCCCCACACACAGAGCTTGGTGCAAGCACAGGGCTTAGCCAACCACAGACTCAAGTCCCAAGTGCCGTGTCCCTGGTTTGCCCTGGAGTGTGAGTGTACTGTGCCTGTGTAAGAAGTGCACATGTCTTTAGCCGTAAATGTTGCATGGCTGTTATAAACCATGAGGTCTGGTAATACCAGCAGCAGCTTATCAGGTTTCAAATGTACCACTTTCTTCCAGTTTTCCAGATGATCTTTATTCATTCTTTCTCTCTCTCTCTCTTTCTCCTCTCTCTCTCTTTCCTCTCTCTCTCTCTCCTCTCTCTCTCTCTGTCTCTCTCTCCCCCACCACCACCGACTCTCCTTTTCCTATCCTCATTCTAAAATGCTCCATATTGTTTACTTTAACCTAACAATTTGTAATTAAGTTGAATAAAACTTCAGAAGTGAGGAAAAAACAGGTAGAAGTGTATATTTAAAGGAGAAACAGGAGTGGAAACTTACCACATGCCTCACTGTCCCATATGGTTCTCACAGACCATTCATTGATCAGGCAAACTAAATGAAGGTGACTCAATGCTCTTCAACTTAGAGGAAAGAAATGAATGAGAGGATCTGAATTAATATCATTACAAACAACTTATTTTCAACATATTTCTCAGTGTATAATATCTAGTCCCTTAACAAAAGCAAAGACCTCTATTAAAGGGGCCTGCTTACTGGAAAACATACCTGGTCTCCCAACTGCAAAGGAAAAATCCCTTCTCCTAAGACAAAGCCTATTTTGGCAAAAACAGCAATGGTTGAAGAGTTACTACTAAAGAGATGATCTAGGCAAGTGGCTCTTTCTTTCTTGACTTAACTCTTCCTTTGTAAAATGGAAATTAAAGCATAGCACCACCTCTGTTCTTTAAAGGACCTGAAGAGGGCTACTGATACTTTCTTCCCCCTCTAGCCCATCATGGTGTTTAAAAGACTCTGTTTGTGCTTCCTAAGAAAAGTATTAAGATGATGTGTGTGTTAAGGCAACATGACCCTTGGAAGGAATATCATAGAGACGTCATCCCACTGGGAAGTTATTTATCCCATTAAGTGATTGCTACTCCATGGCAAAGGGCCAATGAGTGATGAAATCAGACAGACAGCCAGGAAGCCAGGAGCCTGAGCACCTCTGGCTGGAATGGTGATGTCACACTCAGAGTGCCAGCAGACAGAGTTGTGAGGAGCATTATAAGATGCTAGGAGAAGAGCAGCAGACGGGGATAGTTGTGTTAAAAGCATGGGAGGACACAACTTGCAGAACTCCATTGAGCTTTTCTGATTCTTACCACACATGAAAGCCACCCAGGAAGAACTTGAGCCACCCAGTTTGTGGCACTGTGTTACTACACCCCTGGAAAACTAACACAGATTTTGGTACCAGAAGTGGGGTGGCTTAAAACAACAGAAAAGTATTGCCTCACAGTTGTGCAGAATGGGAGAATGAAAGTCTGAAATTAAGGTGTTCACAGGGCCATTCTCTCTCTAAACCTGCATCCTCTTTCTAGCTTCTCATGGTGGCCATCAATCCTTGGCATTTCTTGCAGCTACATCACTCTAATCTCAGCCTCTGTCATCACATAACATTCTCTTTGTGTGTCTTTGTCCAAATTTCTCTCTTCCTGTGAGGACACAAATCACATTGAATACAGTCCGCCCTAATGACTCATCTTAGCTTGATTATATCTTCAAAGATCCTATTTTCAAATAAGGTCACATTCATAGGTCCTGAAAGTTAGGACTTCAACAAATGTTCAGAATTTTGGCAGGGGGACACAATGCAACCTCTAATCAATCCCCCAGTAGACCATGTCATAGGTCTTCAGTTGGCCATTGAGAATGTACTTGATTGAACTTCCAAAGACTAACTTGTGAGTGTAAATGCCACATCAGGTAATGAAAATTATGCTGGATGTGGAAGGCTTCCAGGACTTGGGCAAGTTCCTCTCTTTATTTACTCAACAGCTTTCCAGGCTCTCATGAAAGTTTGGGGAGCTGTAAGAGAAACCAGGGACCTTTGGCTGCTAGTGACATGAAAGTTGTGAAAGTAGTGCAAGGTATCAAATGGTTTCATAGGATGCTGAATACTTTATTCCCAGCAGGCAGTTTGATCTTCTCTGGAACTCAAAACACTGAATTTCCCAAGACACTAGAGAGAAATAATCACAACTTTCTGATGTACAAATCATCCTGACAATAAATTTTCCAAAGAGCAAAGGATCCAGGATTCTTTTTTGCTGAAGCAAATCTAAGTGATGACACAGAGAAGCACGAGGACGTTTATGTGTCTGTCATGGAAGAGGATTACGTTTCTACATCTTCTGGTTCAAGGTTTTCAGGTGCAATCATTGCTCTCAGTTTGACTATTTCCTCTCCACGTATAGGGGGCTATTCAGAGACTCCTTTGGCATCTGGCAACATGAGTTTCATGAACACAAAGTAAAAATGAAATAAGGCACATACCAAAACATAAACACATTGTAAAGTGCATTCAGTCTCAGATTCCAAACTCAGCGACCCTGCATGATTTAACAAAGGGGGAAGCCACAGACTCCTGTCCCAGCAGGGAGAAACAAGGCCTCCAAACTGACAGCTGCTATCATTCCAAAACAAGTCATTGTTTATAAATGAATATTCTTTGTGATAAATTATTGAATTACATGAAAACTCTATGATTGCCTGCTGCTGCCAGATTTGGTTTTGGTCTCAAAAGCCAGCATGGAATGTACTACAGACAGAGAGCAAAATTAAAAACTGCTGTCCTTTCTCACAAAATTCTCCAAACTCTCAGTCTCCCCCAAACTTGTAATACGAGTTCTGGATTTGGACACCCACAAGACCCTTCAGTACACTTATACATGGTTTTAGATTAGAGATACTTTGGCTCATTATGAGAAAAAAGTAGGTATGAATCACAGCTCATGATTTACTTTACAATAAGTAGTACTCAAAATCTAAAAGTAAAGAGAGCCATGACTTTTCATAAATACTCACTATGTGCCAGGCATTGTCCTGGTTGCTTTACATAGTTATCTCATTTAATCCTCACAGTAGTTCTAAGAGTTCATTATTAGACACATTTAGCAGGTGAAAACAACTGATGCATGCAAAAAAGGTTAGATGATTCGCCTAAGTTCACACAGCAATAAATTGAGAATGCCAGGTCTGGAAGCTGGTGTTTGAGTCCAAAACTCATACTCTTTCCTCAATAGCACACTTGTTCCCACCACAACTTAATAGATAACTACATCTGGTACTAGTATTCAAAGAAAAATACTGTGCCATTTTCTAAACACTTACATTGACTCTTTACTATTTTTCAAATAGGCCTATTTTAGAAAAAAAAAAACACTAAAAATGAAAAAAATCCTATTATTTTTTATTTGTGTTTTCCTTTGGAATAGGTTTTTCCTCCTCCTCCTCCTTCTCCTCCTCCTCCTCCTCTTCTCCTTCTTCCTCCTAATTAACTGGAAAGCAAGTTAATTCCATTGAAATTAGCAGAAATAAGAAACAATAGCTGTACCTTTAATCCCAGTTTTGCTCCTCATTCACTGGGTATAAATGTAAATCTCAGCTCCTCCCTTATACAAGGAGGATGACAAAAACTGTGTTGCCTATTTCCCAGATTGTTGCAATAATTAAATGATATAATGTCAAGAAAAGCATTTTATAACCTATTAACCTCAAATTCTGTAAATAATTATTATACCCTAGACTGTTCTCTGATAGTTCAATGAGAAAAAAATTTTTATAACAATAGTCCAGTGTTAGCCAGTTGTCTGTGGATAAGCAGAATCTCTGATAAAAACAATGACAACTGATGTTTAGTATTTGCCAATTCCAATGGCGTAAATACTCCTAACAAGAAGTTGGTAGCTTTGGGAGATCTATAAGCCAAATGAACCTCGTTTCTTTATATTAGAGTAAATTACCCACCCTCAGATATTCCTTTATAGCAACACCAAACAGACTAAGACATCAACCCAACAAATCTTGCTGTTTGCTGCTTTGACTTCTGTCTCAGGAGTGAGAGACTGCCTCATATAAAGCTGGTATGCTGCCCAAGGAAAAAATGTGCTGCAGGGAAATGTCATTACTGCAGTCAGACACTGGGTGCCAAGAACCAGAACTCAATCCACCCACTCTTTTCTTGTTCACAGTATAACAATTAACATTCGATTTGGCTACATATAAAACAGACACAGTGGTTTAAACAAGATAATATCTCTCTCTTATAAAAGAAGATGGGAAATGTGTCAACCAGAACCAACCTACAACAAGGACCCAGGCTTCTTCCAGTTACCTTCTCCACCGTCCTCATGATCCAAAATGTTTGCTGGCACTTCAGCCATACCACAGAAGCTCCAGGTAGTAGGATGGAAAAAGAAGTAAAAATAAGGGCCCATTATCTCACTTTTAAGGACACTTCCTAGAAGTCCCACAGAGTACTTTGCTTATATCTTGTTGGCTAGAAACTAATCAGAGGGCCATACCTAACAACACAAGAGGCTTGAAAATATAGCCTTTTATCTCAGAGACAATGTGTCTAGATTTCTTAATCGATTTTTGTGTTGCTATAGAGGAATACCTCCTGAGACACGGTAATTTATAAAGAAAAGAGGTTCATTTGGTGCATAGTTCTGATGTCTGGAAAAGTTCAAGATTGGGCATCTGCATCTGGTGAGGGCTGCAGGCTCCTTCCAATCATGGCAGAAGGTGAGAGGGGGCTGGCCTGTGCAGAGATCAAATGGAGAGACAGAGGAAGTAGGGAGTGGGGGAAGGTACCAGGCTTTTTTGTTTAGCAACCAGTTCTCCCAGGAACTAGTAGAGTGAGAAATCACTCACCCCCAATCTCCAGGGAGGGTATCAATCTATTCATGAGAGACTCGCCCCCATGACCAAACACCTCCCGTTAGGCCCCACCTTTGACACGGGGGGTCAAATGTCAACATGAGGTTTGAGGAACAAACCTTCAAACTACAAAACTAGCTAAATATCAGACTCTTTTATGAAGGAGGAAGGGAAAGTAGATATTGGGATAAGCAAGTAACTGTCTCTGGTGTATATTTGCTTTTGTTTATACACTAAGTCACCAGAGGGTAAAGAAAGGAAGGAGAGAAATGCTTTTTTCTTCTCCCTGAAGCTCTGTGGTCTCTTCTCCCCATTCATCTACTGTGAGGAGTAACTAACATGAGAATTTAGCAGTCTACAGATAATTTATATTGCGTGTATACTGAGGGCCAAATAAAGAGGAACTATATTTCTGGGATGTGTGTGCAAAACATATTATAACATCCTGATCATCATTATCTGGAAGATAGCAAGAATTATATATGATCATTATTACTATTATGGTTGGTAGAAGTAGGTGGAACTTCTTGTCTCTCTAGATGCACTTGTCTAAATGCAGCTCTATCAGTTACCTACTTTGGTAAAAGTAAGATATGTATCTGACTATAACTGATGCTGACAAAAATTACGGAGAATACTGCTACTTTCCAAATATCACCCATCTACACTTTCTGTGGCATGGTAGTTGGAAATCTGTTTATTACATGAATTCTATTCAGAAAGTTTTGTTTGAGCAGGTACATGCCTGCCTGCAACCCTATGCCTATATCCTCCATCTCTTGTTCCTATTGGAGCTAGTGAATAGCTACCCAGGCATCAAGAACATTTGTCCCGACTCCTAGAAGGAAGAGTCTCAGCCAGCTAAACAAGGCTCTTCATCTTTATTTTTTCCAAAATAGCATGGGTGCAGAACCAGAGACACATTAATCCACAGGCAATTTTTCCAGTGACAAATGCAAGAGCCACACAAACATGCAAATATGTACATAAGAACATGGACAGCTGCCCTGCTGAGACTAAAAGTATTTGCAGATTGTCAAACCATATCCAGGGATGAGGTATATTCTGGTAACTCTACTCCATTTCATACCACAAAAGAAGCACTATTGGACATTTCATCTAAATCTCCAACATGCAATTTTATTTTAATCCGATTTAATGTATTGTTCCATGACCAGTGTGATATACCAATTCCTTTCACCTGCATTCATCCCTGAAGAGCTAAAGTCCTTGACTTTCTAGGTTTTAGCCTTCTGCTCATATACAGATCATATGACGGATAAACTCAAGCCTGCAATTAGTTTAGTCATCATGTGATTCCCTGGCCTTTGGCCCTGCAGTCATTCTTTCACTCATTCATTTATTAATTCACTCAGCAAATAATGAGCACCTACCCTGTGCAGGTACCATGACAACAGTGGGGATACATCAGTAAGCAAGATATTCCCAGCCCCTCCCCCTCTTGGAAATGGTAGTCTGAGGGGAAAGGCTACCATTGGACAAAAGGCAAAGGGGCAAGAGGAGGCTGGAGAGGAAGGGAGGGATCTCACGAAACAGGCCTTACAGGCCATCACAGGAGTTTGGGGTTTTATCCTGAGGGCAACGTGAAGCTACTTAGGAGTTTTAAGGAAGGAAGTTTGATGCTCAGATTTGAAATCTAAGAAAATCATCTGTCAGCAGGTTAGAAAAAACCAACTGGAGAGAAGCAAGGATGGATACTGCAAGACCAGTTATGGGACTTTTACAGCTTTCCAGGTGAGAGGTGTTGGGGTCTGTGGAGAGAGAAGGAAGTGGACCAATTTATGATGTGGTTGAATATGGGGTCAAGTGCAAGGAGGCAGCAGGGCTCATTTATCCTCATCCTCACCCTGGCAAAAATGTAGCCTACTGCTGGTGAAAATCTCAGGAAGAATGTTGCCCCTCTTCTGCATGCTCTTTCCAGCCAAAAGGAATCTGAGCAGAACTCACAAAGCTACTCATGTATAATAGTCAATCCTGCAACAATGAGTGTGTTTAGTGAAAGCCTGAAACTCAGGAATATAATATTACTGGATAAGCCTGTCATAGATACACAACCATTCTCATTTCTTCCCAGACTGAGCATTTCTCACTCTAATCACTGTGGCTCCGTGAAACACCACCTGGGATGAACCTGTCTGTCAAATCCTTCTGGATGGAGTATTAGGATTATCTCCATCTCCTGCTAAATCACAGCAGCATATATGACAATGGTCCTTTAAGATTAGAATTGAGCTTAAAAAATTTTATTGCCCACTAATGTTGTAACTATTGTAACATTGTAGCATAATGCATCACTCACACAAATTTATGGTGAAAAAAAGAAACCACCATGGACATATTCCTGAAAAGAGTGATACCTTCTCAAAGAGAGCCTCAGGCAGGTCCTTCAGGAGGGATTCCACAGGAAGGTATTGCTGTCATAGAAGCTGACAGTTCCAGGCGTGTTACTCTCCCTGAAGACTTTCCAGTGGGACCAGATGTGGATCTGGAAGACAATGATATTGATGACCCTGACCCTTGTTGGCCTAGGCTAAGGTGTGTTTTTACGTCTTGGCTTTTAACAAAAAAGTTTTAAAAGTAAGAAAAATATTAAAATTTTTAAAAATAGAAATACAGCTTATAGAATATGGATATGAAGAAAGGAAATATTTTGCACAGCTGTACAACATGACGTGTTTGTGCGTTGTTTGTTTTTTGAGACTGGGTCTCACTCTTGCCCAGGCTGGAGTGCAGTGGTGTGATCTTGGCTCACTGCAACCTCCGCCTCCAGGGTTCAAGTGATTCTCGTGCCTCAGCCTCCTGAGTATCTGGGACTACAGGTGTAAGCCACCATGCCCAGCTACTTTTTGTGGTTTTAGTAGAGACAGGGTTTCGCCATGATGGCCAGGCTGGTCTCAAACTCCTGACTGCAGATGATCCATCTACCTCAGCCTCCCCAAAATGCTGGGATTACAGACATGAGCCCTGTACCAGATAGTGTTTGTGTTTTAAGCAGTTATTACAAAAGGGTTAAAAAATTTTTAGAGTAAACAGTTTATAAAGTTAAAAAGTTATAGTAAGCTAAGGTTAATTTATTACTGAAGAGAGAAAAATATTTTTTCCTAAATTTAGTGTAGCCTAACTGTACATACAGTGTTTATAAAGCCACCAGCGGTGTACAGAAATGGCCTAGGCCTTCACGTTTACTCTCTATTCACTCATTGACTCACCCAGAGCAACTTCCACTCCTGGAAGCTCCATTCATGGTAAGTGTCCTGTACAGGTGTACCATTTTATATCTTTTATACCATAATTTTACTGTACCTTTTCTATATTTAGATATATTTAGATACACAAATACTTACCACTGTATTATAATTGCTTACATTATTCAGTACGGTAACACGCTGTACAGGTTTGTAGCCTAGAAGCAATAGACTATACCGTAGAGCCTAGGTATGTAGTGGGCTACACCATGTAGGTGTGTATAATACCCTCTATGATGTTCACACAACAGAATTGCATAATGATATATTTATTAGAACATATTCCCATCATTCAGCAATTCATAACTGTGTAAGTAACCTCCTCTGGTCCAATTCTGCCTGAAAAAAAAAAGTAGCACAAACCACAACATGAAACATACCATTCTAGAAGCACAGCCCCAAATATGTGTTCCCACTTCAAATTTTCCACATAGGTTGGCTAAAACCAGGTCCTGGAATGTTAATTAGGACCTGAGCGCAACTAATGGACCAGAAATTATGAAATGCTTCATGTTACCAGTCATTTAAACTAGATAGTTAAGAATCTAGTTACGGTTAAGTTCAAACTTGAGGCTTAAATCTAATATATTTATTGCAAGTAACACTGAACACTGAAGTACCCTTATTTTGAATCTAAACGACACCACGCATTGTATCCATTTCCTGCATCTTTGAACCATGCAGCAGCCAAATCTGTCGTCTTTCTTTCTCATTTGGGAATATTCAAAGTGACATCTCCTACTATGTCACCATACCTAGAGAAAACGGGGAGTTCAGTTCCCATGCACTGTTTTACATTAGAAGAATTTAGTCTGAGAATCTAACACAAAGCCGGTAACCCCGCTGCCTGAGTTGTGAGTAGGGTGGTATATCAGGGTCAGAGTTGCTCCCATTTTTTCATTTTTGGCCTGTTTCCTTCGTAAAAACATTTTCCTTGCCTTAGTCTATCATTATGCCACTTTTTCTTCTTTTCCTAGAAATATCCACCAGGAATGTGCACTAGATGTGGAAATACAAACACAAACCGGAGCTGAGAAGGGCCCGGGTACCCTGACATCAAGGTTTTTATAAAGAAAAATACACAAAGGCAGCCACGCCTTGCTCTGGCTTCCTAGTAACCCCAGAAAAAAATTCCAGAAATGTGTTTTAATTCTTTAGCCTGAGTGACAAAAAGGTTAAAATGTTTCCCAAAGTCCACTTAAGAATAATTCCGACCTTGGGAAAATGGATTTTGTTAGCCCCAAAGCTTATTAAGATTAATGGCAAGAGGGGCTTGTTATTCTGCCAGAAAAATCTCCTTACAAATCTAACAGGGGGATTTTACTCTGTCCATTTCTAAAAGCAGGGGGCTTAGAGTGCCTGACAAGTACCCCCTAGGAAGGGGGGTGCGCTGTATACAGACAGCAGGGGCGCATGACTGGGATGCTCACTTGGAGAGGTATTGGCTAGGCCAGATAAAAGGTCCTTACACACGAGTTCCTATATAGAGAGGTCACCCTGCTCTCACTTCTGAAACCCACCACGCTGACCACACATCCAGGTTTTATGGAGTCCAGAAAGATATTCAGAAACTGGAGCCTTATTCAGCCTATAAACAGCTCTCATGCCTGTTGGCCTTGTTGGTGCTCTACAGCAGGGGACTGTGGCTTATTCAAGTGCTCGGCCAACACGATGAACCCACCACCTCTTGGGCCTGCTGCCCCAGCTTCAGCCACTGCTGACCAACTGACTCTGCACATGCCTTGAATGGAAACTCACAGGCAGAATCCCCACAATTTGCTCATTCAGCACGAAGTGCCAGGTATCTCTGTGGGGCAGCACCCGTGGGTGGCTGCTTTTCAGGACAGTCAATGGATGGCAGAATTTTGGCCACATGCTCATCCCTGGTTCTCTTGGCAGGGAAAGCACAGAAGCCTGTTGCTGAGAGACCGGAATTCCCAGACTCAGAGATGGCTAGGCAAGGACTCTGGCTTTGATTATCAGCCCATGGAATTGGAGGGAGGCAAATAGGCAGGAAGCCTTCGAGTTTTTAAGGAATTTGGTTCAGTCCAAGAAACCCAAGCCTGGCTGACAACATCCTGTGATTACTCAACTCCTGAGGTCATTTCCAGGCCCCTCACATTTGCACCAAAAAGTAATGGGCTCCAAAGAAGTACAGATCTCAGAAAGGGCATATGTGCCAATATCCATCTCAGATGGGCCAAGAGGACAATGGACAAGGGAGACGTTTCCAGAGAGCACATCCAAGATTTGCCATATTGGCTAACCAAGGAACTTGGTTACCAAGGCAAGGACACTTCACTGTTTCTGTCAAGCAGGGAAAAATACATACAGTGAACCAGAGACCACTGTGTACCATTTTCTCACTGCTTATTTCTTCCAATAAAAGTTTTCCTCGAGGTGATCCTCCACCATTTTATATTTACTGGGTTGTCAGAGAACGGAGAACAGGCTTAGGTGTTGCAACAAGAAGACCTAAAACTAGAGTGGCTCAAAGAAGTCAAAAGAAGCTTATTTCTCAAGTACTAAAGCAGCACTGTCTAATAGAAATATAATGCAAGTCTCACTTGTAAGTTAAAATTCTCTAGTAGTCACACTGGAAAAAATAAGCAGTGAAATTAATTTTGATAATATATTTCTTTTAACCTAATATGTCCAAAATATTATCATTTCAGCATGTAATTGATATAAAATACTATTGACATATTTTGTATTCTATTTTGAGAGGGACTAGATTATAGCCCATGCCAATTCAAACTAGCCACATTTCGGGAGCTCAAATGCCACACGTAGCTGGTGGCTACCATATTGGGCAGTGCAGAGTAGGGATCAGAGAGAGTTTCTAGACAGTTCTTTCCAGGGTTAGCCAGGAACTCACAGTTCGTCGATTTCCTTATTGCATCATTCCTTACAGCAGGATTTCTCAACCTCAACACTATTGACTTTTGAGGCCTGATAAAGCTTTGCTCTTGGGGCTATCTAGTGCATAGTAGGATGTTTAGAGTGAGCCTGTCCCATACCCACTAGATGGCAGTAGCACTACCTCCCCTGTCCCTCCACATGTGACAAAAATACTACCAAATGTTGGAGGGTGTAGGGCCAAAAATCACCCCAGCAGTGGTTCTCAAACTTACGTGTGTATGCCCTGGAGAGCTTATTAAAGCAGACATTTCTGGGCCCCACCGCCATAGTTCCCGACTCATCCGTTCTGGAGTAGGACCTGAAAATATGTCTTTCCAGTGAGCTCCCTGAACTGCTGGTCCCCAGGATCCCTCTTTGAGAACCACTGGCCTGGGCTGTTGTGCTCTTCTGCCTGCCCGGCTCACACCACATGACATTCTCATTCCCAGGAAGGGAGACAGATCAGAAAGAACAAATGATCTATTTTAAGGACATAATGGAGAAGTGACATGTTTGGCTTTTGTTCACATTCCTTTGTTGTGAATTTGGATTCATGACCACACCTAATATTAAGAAGTCTAGGAAATGTAGTGTCTAGCTGGGTGGCCATGTGCCCGGTTAAAAATCAGGAGTTCTATTACTAAAGGGAAGATTGAGAGATTAGATAATGAGGGGAAAATAGCAGGGTTTTCCACAGAAGTGGATAATATTATTCAGCTATATCAGACTACAAAATGCTCCATCCAGAAACTGACCTAAAAGAAGGCACATCAGCCACAAATCCAGAAGTTGGAGCTCAAAATGAGTCTTGGGGTATCCATCTTTGAAAGAGAGCTGCTTGTGATTCCAGTAGGCATGAACTTTTGAAGATGTACATAAGGAAAGAAAGGAGTGTGTGACATGGAAGAAGCCAGAGGAGTGGATTTGTCAGTGGAATGTCTTCCCCCCATTTCTTCCCCCATTCCTAATATGACAAGAAACTCCCCAGATTTGTGGTTTCAGCAGTTTTAACTCCACTTCCCCAGCTCCAGAAATCAGCCCTGATTGGTCTAAGCCAATCAAAGAATCAGATTTCCCTAGTCACCCTGATAGGTTCAGGGATGAACCCATGACTTAAACTAGTCCAACCAGAGGGAGGTTCATAACTACTGTTCGCTGTTTGGGACAGCAGAAACCATTTTTCTCCTTGGATATCAATGAGGAAACTAGTCCTGGAGCAGCTAGCAGCCGTGTGACACGAAAGAAGCCAACCCAAGATGAAGCCACAATACAAAGCAGAGCAAAACCAAGAGGATCCCAGGAAAATGGGCATACAGCCCTGGTGATATGCAGAACCTCTGAACCAAACCATGCCTGATCCTGCACCTCTGGAATTTTCAACTAAATGAGCTAAGAAACTTCTTATATTGTTTAAATCCATTTGGTTCAAGTTTCTGTCACTGGTAACCAAAAGTATTTCCAGTAACAGCTGAGCTGAATGTGTTTCTTCTTGATACCTAAAAACTCCTGATAAAGGCAAGGGCAAGTTTATCTCCTGAACACCTACTATAAGCACCTCATTGTGTGAGCCCTTGGCATACACTAGCTCGTGTCAGTCTCACAGTAACCCTGGAGGTAACTATAAATCAGGAAATTGAGACTCAAAAAGATTAGCTAACGTTCCCAGTGTCACTGTGAGAGTAAGTGGCTGGCCTGAGAATGGAGCTCGTCTGACTCTAAGTCCAGTGCTCTTTCTACATCTTTGGCCTCATATGTTACTTTTTGAACTATGTATATAAATAACAAAGGTTTATATGTTTACTCAAAAACCATTCTGACTTTTGAAAATCTGATTCAATGATCAAAAACACATGTAGAATATTAGTTAGAAGGTGGTGTAGACTGTAGTAGGGTTTTATAGGCATCTTGGGCAGGTCCTTCAGAGTAATTGGGATGTGGAATGTGGAAGTCATTTTTATGGGAGAGTTGGGACATGGCCTCCTGTAGGCAGCCTCAGGCAAAAGAGTGAGTATATCAAGAAAAAAACCACATTGAACCTGGTGATAAGGTTCATGAGGATGTTAATTAAAAGAAATCTCATATTTCAAGGTTGTATCGGTGATATAATTTCAAGCAATGGCATATGACTAACACACAACAGAACTATAAGGTTTTGCCCCAAGATGTCAGTATTCTTTTGCAAATGGTACATATGGTTTATAAATTGTCCATAGAATTCTTCTGTAGTTCACCTATGTTATTACAATGCCTGCTCTGCTTCTCCTCAAATACTCTGCTTCAGCCACAGAGAGTAGAAAGATAACTATAGTACATTTTGCTTGATGATGATAAAGTTTGGTGAACCACACTATTTTAGCCAATTCTAAGGCCTCTTTTTTGTGTGTTACTCAAAATAATTACAGACATACCTCTTTTTATTGTGTTTCACTTTACTGTGCTACACAGATACTACATTTCTTTTTACAAATTGAAAGTTTGTGGTAACCTGGCCTTGAGCAAGCCTGTCGGGGCCATTTTTCCCAACAGCATGCACTCACTTTGGGTGCCTATGTCACATTTGAGTAATTCTCATAGTATTTCAAACTTTTTCATTAACATTATATCTGTTATGATGACCTATGATCTGTGATCTTTGATGTTACTGTTGTAATTGTTTGAGGGGTGCCACAAACCCTGCCCACGTAGGATGATGAACGTAATCAATCTATGGTGTGTGTATTCTCACTGCGTCACTGACCAGCTATTCCTTTGTCTCTCTCCCTCTCCTTGGACTTCCCTATTCCCTGAGACACAATAGTATTGAAATTAAGCCAATTAATGACTCTACAATGGCCTCTAAGTGTTCAAGTGAAAGAAAGAGTCACTTTAAAGGTCTCTTACATCAAAAGCTACAAAGGATTAAGCTTAGTGAGGAAGGCATATAGAAAGCTGAGACAGGCTGAAAGTTAGCCCTCTTGTGCCGAACAGTTAGAGCCAAATCATGAATGTGAAGGAAAAATTCTTGAAGGAAATTAAAATCGCTACTCCAGAGAATACACAAATGATAAGAAAGTGAAACAGCTTTATTGCTGATATGGAGAAAGTTTGAGTGGTCTGGATAGAAGATCAAAGCAGCCACAGCATTCCCTTAAGTCAAAGCCTAATTTAGAGCAAGGCCTAAGTCTCTTCAATTCTGTGACGGCTAACAGAGGTGAGCAAGCTGCAGAAGAAAAGTGTAAAGCTAGCTAAAGTTGATTCATGAGGTTTAAGAAAAGAAGCCATCTCCATAATATCCAAGTACCAGGTGAAGCAGCAAGTACTGATGGAGAAGCTGCAGCAAGTTATCTGGAAGATCTTGCTAAGATCATTGATGAAGGTGACTATTCTAAATAATAGATTTTCAACATAGACAAAATAGCCCTCTATTGGAAGAAGATGCCAACTAGCACTTTCATGATTACAGAGGAGAAGACAATGTCTGGCTTTAAAGCTTCCAAGGACAGGCCGGCTCTCTTGTTAGGGGCGAATGCTGCTCGGTGACTTTAAGTTGGAGCCAATGCTCATTGGACCATTCCAAAAATCTTAGGGCTCTTAAGAATGCTGCTAATCTACTCTGCCTGTGCTCTATACATGAAAAAACAAAATCTGGATGACAACATATCTGTTTACAGCATGGTTTGCTGAATATTTTAAGCTCACTCTTGAGACCTACTTCTCAGAAAAAAAGATTCCCTTCAAATGTTCATTGACAATCCACATAGTCACCCAAGAGCTCTCATGGAGATTAATCTTGTAGACGGAGATTAATGACGCACAAGGAGGTTAATGTTGTTTTCATGCTTGCTACACATATCTGTTCTGCAACCCGTGGATCAAGCAGTAATTTTGATTTTAAAATCTTACTATTTTAAAAATACGTTTTGTAAAGCTATTGCAGCTATACAGCCATTCCTCTGATGGAGCTCAGCAAAGTACATAAAAGCCTCTAGAAAGGATTCACCATTTTACATGCCATTCAGAAAATTCATAATTCATGGGTGGAGGTCAAAATATTCTTGTTAACAAAAGTTTGGAAGAAGTTGATTCCAATCCTCATGGATTACTTTGAGGGATTCAGGATTTCAGTAGAGGAAGTCACTTCAGATGTGGTGGAGAAAGCAAAAGAAGTAGAATTAGAAGTAGAACCTGAAGATGTGCTCAAATTTCTGCAATCTCATGAGAAAGCTTGAAGGGATGAGGAGTTGCTTTTCATGAATGAGCAAAGAAAGCAATTTCTTGAGATGGAATCTACTCCTGGTGAAGATGGCGTGAACATTGTTGAGATGACAACAAAGCCTTTAAACTAAGTTGATAAAGCAGTGGCAGGGTTTGAGAGGATTGACTCCAATATTGAAAAAAGCTGTACTGTGGATAAAATGGCATCAAACAGCATCACATACTAGAGAGAAATCTTTCAATCACCAAAGAGTCAATTGACGTGACAAACTTCCTTGTTAGTGTATTTTGAGAAACAACACTGGGCAAGGTGGCTTACACCTCTAATCCCAGCACTTTGGGAGTCCGAGGTCAGGAGTTCGAGATGAGCCTGCCCAACATGGTGAAACCTCATCTCCATTAAAATTACAAAAATCAGTCAGGCGTGATGGCGCATGCCTGTAATCCCACCTACTTTGGAGGCTAAGGCAGAAGAATTGCTTGAACCTGGGAGGCGGAGATTGCAGTGAGCTGAGATTGTGTCACTGCACTCCAGCCTGGGCGACAGAGCAAGACTCCATCTCAAAACAAACAAACAAAAAAACAGAGACTGCCACAGCCATCCCACCCTTCAGCAACCACCACCCTCAGTCAGCAGCCATCAACATCAAGGCAAGATCCTCCAATTAGCAAAAATATTATGACTCAATGAAGGCTCACATAATTGTTGGCATTTTTAAGCAATAAAGAATAAAGTACTTTTCAATTAAGGTATGTATAGTGTTGTTTTAGGTATAATGCTATTGTAAACTTAATAGACTATAGTACAGTGTAAACATAATTTTATACGAACCAAATAATCCAGAAATTCTGCTGGGTGTGATGACTCACACCTGTAATCTCAGCACTTTGGGAGGCCAAGGTAGGAGGATCACATGAGGTCAGTAGTTTGAGACCAGGCTAGACAACATAGCAAGAACCTATCTCAACCTCCAAATTTTTTTTTAAATTATCCAGGTGTGGTGGTATTCACCTGTAGTCTCAGATGCATGGGAGGCTGAGGCAGGAGGATCTCTTGAGCACAGGAGTTTGAGGCTGCAATGAGCTATGATTGTGCCACTGTACTCTAACCTGGGCAACAGAATGAGGAATTGTTTCCAAATAAGATAAAATAATAAAATAATTTAAAAAGAAACAAAAAAAAATCATGTGACTCACTGTGTTACAACATTTACTTTATTGTGATCTAGAACCAAACCACAAGATATGTAAGGTATGTCTGTATTCTCTTGGCAGGATTAGAAATAAGAATTGTTCATTTTTATATCCACAGTAACTCACACACTGGGATTGTTCTTGAAATTTATCCTTTAAATTGAAATAAATACCTGCTCTATCTCCTAAAAAGCAGAAAAAAATACATGTCCTTACCCTTACTCCATATTTTACTAACCGTTGGTTCCATTTTCCTTCAGAAAGTTTACATCAAAAATGTTCTCAAAGCCCCCAAATTTAGCTTGAGAAAATACAGCTTCACTAATGTTAGTCTAATGATAAAAATAGTTGAGAACTCAGCTTGGTCCAGAAGCCCATTTGCAAGAAGCTGCTTTTACCACCTAAACATGCATGTAATTATGTCTATAAATAAATACTAAAATGTCAATAAAAGAGGTTTGCTGGGACCCTCTAATATCAGGTACTAGCTATCAAGTATATTTAAAGCCTTTACTATTTAATTTGTATTCTTAATTTGTCTCTTATGAAGTAAAAATTATTTAAGAAAAAAAGTCTGCGCCCAGATTTTGACATTTTGTTTAAAAAGTTTTCTATGTAATTATGCTATTTTCCTCTATGGCAGGGATTATTGAAAATGTAGAATGTTCCCCTTCATGAGTACTCAGCTAAACCACATTTTCCATCTCCCTTGCATCAAGGTGATGCCACATGGCCAATCTTCACCACAGGTATGTAAGTCCAAGTAGTGTGCCCCTACTAGATGGACACAATCATTTGTTGGCCAATCAGATGCAGAATACCCAGCAGAGGACTCTGAGGCCTAAGGCACCACTAAAAACAAAAAGATCCCGGGTCCCTGAATGACAATGTGGAGCAAAACACCCCACCCACTCCAACCCCAGCTGATCCACCTTGGACTGGGACATAAACAAGAAGTGTATCTTTGTCAGACTAAGTCACTGAAATCTGGGCACTGTTTGTTACAGTATTACCCAAATTGACCAATTCGTTGCCCTGTGAACGAGTGGTTAAATATTGTCTAGTGCCTTTGGAAGGCCAAAAACTTGCAGAGCATCGAGTAACCGAGCAAATCCATGGCTCTAATAGTCTGAACCACGACCCTTAGCCCTTGAGTTCATCCTGACTTGCATTAGCTCCTCATCTCAACTGCTGGCACCTGGAAAACAAAGTCTTTACTACTTGCCTACTGCAATTAGTACATTTTGAATAATTAATCATAGTGGTTAATTAATAAAATGTTTCAAGAGCCTGCTTACTTTTAGTTAGAAAAAATCTGGGATGGAGAAATGAAAGTAGCATTTGCTGAAATGCTATTGAATGCCTGGTGCCTTGTAAGTTCTAATGCAGATGACTCTGGATATTGTCACCTTAAGCCTCTCATGCCACACAAGGGGAGGTCCAAAGCCTTCTCTGTAAATGTCTAGGGAGGCTAACCCTCCCATGGTCATCTGTAGTTCAGATTTCCATCCCCTGCCGCATCTATTCAGTTTGCGGATCATCTTTCTATCTCATACATTCCCCCATCTGGCCCACTTCATGTCAACTCAAGCATGAAGTTCAACCTCTTCAGTTCCTACCACACACATGCATATCTATGCACACACATGCTTGCTCTCACTCTCTCCCTCTCTCTCTCAAATGCTGTTCATGTGTGTGATACACTTGATCAAAGATTTAGCCAGAGGAGAGATGGTTTCATCCTAGCAGTTCACCTAATTTAAACATTATCCTTCCTATTCTTCAAGGCTATTTGGCTCTGACCATCAGACATTTTTGGGGGTTCCTTCTTACAACTCCAGCTTCAGGTCATCTCAATAACTTTCTCACACTCTCTCCTCTTATCTTCCTTCTCATCCCTTTCCTTTCAGGTAACTCCAGTGCACCCCCCAAACCATATACTTTTCACTCCATTACAGAAAGGGTCCAGCTTACCCCCCGATCCTACTGCCTAAGGCTCCAGGAACACACTTGCATATATTAACTGAGACTCAGCTGACCCAAAGGAACTTCCCGTTAATGAAAGGCAGCCTTTCTAGAAAGTCACTGTGGCTTAATTTTTTTTTTTTCTTCCTCCACTACACACACAAGTGCATATAATAATAAAACCATTTACCTCCACATTGGTCAATGCTCAGATCTCATCCTACTTGGCTTCTCAATAGCATTTGACTCTAATGGGTCACTCCCTTCCCTCTGAACACTGTCTTCATTTGACCACCAGGATAACATACCCACCTGGTTTTCCTCCTACCTTCCTGGCTGCCAGACTTCTTAACTGGCATCCCCTACCATCCCAACCTCTAAATGTCAGTTTTTGGATCTATTCTCTTTTTCTAACTCTACATTTACCAAAATTAGACTAGATGTTACCCCATCCAGTCTCACGGCTTTAAATATCATCTCTTTGCAGACAATTCCCAAACTTATATCTTTATTACAGATCCCTCTCCTCAAGTGCAGATTTATTTATCTAACTGCCATGGTATATCTTTACTTGGCTTCTTAAATTCAGGAGGTCCAAAAACAAAGTCCTGATTTCCACTCCATGTGACAAACTGACTTCTCCCCCAAACCTTCCCCTCTCAGTAAACGGCGACTCCATTCTTTCTGTTGTTCATTCACCTTTGAGTCCTCTTTCTTTAACATCCCACATCCACGCCAGTAGCAAATCAGTTTTACCTTGAAAATACATAAAGAACCCAACCACTCCTCACCACTTTCACTACTACCACCCTGGCTCAAACACTAGTCTCTTATCTAACTGGTCTCCCTGGTTCTTCTCTTGGTTCTAAGTTCTATTCTGAACACAGCAACCACAGTCATCCTATTAAAATGCATGCCACTTATCTATCTAAAACTCTCCTCAACTCAGAGTAAAGGTCCTTACAGTGACCCGTAAAACCCTACATGGTCTGACCCCTGTCACCAGACCACATTGATTACTACTCTCCACCCCTGCCCCTCCTCTCCAGCCAACTAGACTAATCTACTCTATTTCTCAACCATGCCATGCGTATTCCTGCTTCAGGGCCTTGGTTCTTATCTTCCATCTGCCTAAAATGTTCTCTCACATTCTTCATTTCTTCCTGTCAATATCATTTTCTTCATGTAAATATCAATTGCATACTTCTTATCCTCATTTCTGCTGCATTTTTCTTCTTACTCTTATTACCATCTAACATATAGATATTTTACTTACTTGCTTTGTTCATTTTCTGTCTTTCCTACCAAAATATGAGCAGCTACTTTGATTGATGTTGTTCACTGCTGTATTTCAGTGGTTACAGCAGTGCCTGACATGCAGAAAGTACTCCATAAATATTTGAACGAATATCAGCAACAGCTCTGAAAGCGATTTTTGTGCCATGCTGCATATGAGGAACAGAAGGTCACAGAGGTGACAATAATTTGTTCAGTTTGTAAGCAAAGCTGGGATTCAAATTCAGTTTCAGCACAACTCTAAATACTATATTAGTGTCATAACACAATATTATCTTCCAGAGTGACTCAGCACTTCACAAGGAGAGATCTCTGCTACACTTCTGAGGCCTGTGAAACCAACTGAAATCAACTAAACACTAGCAATTTTCAAATACATTGTATATATTATCTCACTCATTCATTTAGTCAGCAAATATTTAGAATCTATTATGTGACAGGATATATGCCAGCACTAAGAATTCACAGATAACAAAAACAGACAAGGTTTCAATCTTCCCAGACTTGAACCAGAAACCACACAAATCAATGGAAAACTGCACCTATGATAAGTTGCAATGAGGAAGATGTGTACAAAGGTCAGTCTATCTACAAGTCAGAGAAGGCTTTTCTGGAGTAGGGACGTATAAACTGAGTTCTAAAAGGTGAGTAGGAGGGGAAAGGGGAATATTCCAGACAGAGGGAGCAGCACGTGCAAAGGCCCCATGGTGAGAGGGTGCATGGTGAATGGGAGGGATGGAAGGAAGGCCAGTGTGTCTGGCATCCATCATTTGTCAAACACAACAGATCCCTTAGGAAGATATTACTAGCCCATTTCCTGAAAAAGGAGATTGAGTCTTTTAAAAGTTAAGTGACAAGCCCAAGGTTACATGGCTGGCAAGTGGCAGAACCAGAATCTGGAAGCAGACTAGATCAACTTTAAAGCCCATGTTCTCTCATCTAGTAAATGAGAGAAGGACAGAAATGCTGAGGAAAGCAGCATTTGCCTCTCACCAGGGGGCAAGATGAGGCCAAAAATTCCCAATCACCTTCAAGATATCTGCAAGAACCTCTGTGTTCCATCCTTCTCTACCCACCTGCCCTGAGGTAGGAGAGACCTGTTCTTCAGCTCTCTGGGTCCTCAGGGCTGCTCTTCAAAGTCATCGGGGCCCAGGCCAAAGAGCAGGTGCTAAAGAGATGAACAAACATTGGGGTGTGATTGAAAAGTGACTGAAAAGTAGAGGATCAAAAAATATCGATAGCTCATATAGTCCCAAGAACTATAGGAACAGAGTAACTCAATTCTGCATTTCACTTGGCTTTTTCAAAAAGGTACTATTAATTACTATTATTATTATATTATTTTGGTGAAAGTTTGAGACAGTGGAAAAGGACTGGATTGGGAGCAGAAAAGCCTGGTTTCAAGTCTTAGCTCTGCCATTTGAAAACCTGAGCCTCAGTTTACATAACTAAAGAAGCCTTTAGAGGGTTGCTGGGAGTGTTAAAATAGATAATGCACGTGAAAGTGCTGTAAACAAGATTTAAGATGTGAGATCATTCTTGTGGATGGACTTTCAACTTTCACAGTATTGTGGGACACATCTACTGCTCTGTCTGTTTTAGAAACATAATTATTTTCTTGGTTTCCCTGGTTCCTCCTCCAGCAAGCTGACCCTTGAATGTTGGGGGCCACAGAAGTCTGTCTTAGTGTCCATTTTTCCCTCTGCCAAGAAGACTCTCTGTAGGTGATCATCTCTGGTCCCACGGCCTAAGCAATGACTATCTTGAAACCTCTCACAGAAGCTCCAGAGCCATTTCCCAACTAGAGCTTTAACATGATGTCCTGCAGGCCTCTCAAACATAGTTCAGAATGGAACTTGCTGTCTTTCTCCATCCCTTCAACACCATACACACCATCTTGGTGAATGACACACTCCCTCTCTCACCCTTGCTGTAAACTTAGAGTTATAATAATTTAACTAATATTTATTAACAACTTAATAGTTGTTGGAGCCTGGTCAACATGGTGAAAGCTCGTCTCTACTTAAAATACAAAAATTCACCTGGCATGGTGGCAGGCACCTGTAGTCCCAGCTACTAGGGAGGCTGAGGCAGGAGAATCGCTTGAACCCGGGAAGTGGAGACTGCAGTGAGCTGAGATGGTGCCATTGCATTCCAGGTCTGGGTGACAGAGTGAGACTCCATTTCAAAAAAAAAAAAAGTAGTTGGGCACCCGTGCTAAGCATTTTATATGCGTTTTCTGATTTAAGTATTAGAAGAACCACTGGAGGTTTACAGTGCATTCACTAGCAGCCTTATTTCATAGAAAGGAAAAATGAAGGTTAGGGCAACGTTAGATGTCCTGGCCATGGGGCTCAAAGCTGTTACTTCAGAGCCTTGCTATGCTGTGTAGCCTCATATTCAACTCTTCCTGTTTCCTCGTCTGCCCCATCTCACTGGTCACCAAAACCACTGAAATTGTACCTCAAAAATAAATATTTCTCAATTCCAACCAGGGCTTCCTTTCTATTCCTCCTGCCAATTACTTAGTCTTGACCATCAGTATCTATTACTAACATTCATTTATTTTACTTAACAATTATCTATAACGCATGTGCTATGTCCCAGGAACTATTTTAAGCACTTTACAAATATTAACTCATATACTTCTCCTAACAATCCCATGAGATTTATTATCCCCAATTTATAGACGGGGGAAATAAGTAATCTTCCCAGGATCACATAGCTAAGAAATGATGGAGCTGGAGTTTGAACCAAGCAGTGTGGCTCCAGCTGTAATCTTAACCGTAAATTACGTCATGATATCCCTCCATATAATCGCAGCAGTGTCCTAGGTGGTTTCCCTGCCGCCTGCTCTCTACTCAGCCTCAAGAAATTCTCCAGAATTTGTTTCACAAAAGTGAAAACTTTGATCCTTTCTGCTACATATAACCCCTGGCTTTCTCTTGTTAGAGCCCATACTCAACACAGGCTTTTGTGATCCAGATGCAAAGTAACATCCAGTCCCGCCTCTCTTCATGCACTACCCCAATCACTCCAAAATCATGAGTCTTCCCCAGGCCTGTCCTGAGTCCTTGAGCTTGCATCTGTTTTCACCCTCTATATGAAATGCCATCCCCCCCTGAAATAAAAGTCCACTCATTCTTCAAGACTCAGTGTCATCTCCTCTTAAGAAGCCTCATTCCTTTCTTTTAGTACTTTCAGAATACATTCCAAAGAATTTCAACTCCCTTTTCTGCTCACCTTCCTTCTCCATCACCCTCTGCCTCCAATACCCTCTAAAGCTGATACCTGTCATGTGCATTATTTCAGCCCTTTCCATGACTCTCGAGACATAGTAGATTCACAGTCCATATTTGCTGGATGACATGTAGCATCTATATAATTTGTCCAGAATCTTAAAGGAGGATATTGAAATATTAGTGCTTTGAAATTCCTATTTGAAAAGAAGGTAAGTAGTTTAAAATAAGTAGGAAAAGATTAAAAGTGTGCGTTGTGCATTTCTTTCTATGGACAAAATCCGAGTTGAGTGCAGGTGTACACAACTTGAGAAAAGAAGCAAAGCCATCTTTTAGGGGGGTTTCTTTTGGTTTAACAATCACTACACAACCTCAGAAGGCTGCGTAGTACCCAGAGCACACACATGACTCCCACACCCTCCCAGAGCTGACATTGCTTGGGAGAGTGGGAAATCTGTATGGAATTCATCCTCAGAAGTATTCCACAAACATTCGCTGGAGTCTTTTCACAGTTGGTTAACTCTTCTGTTTGTTTCCCCCTCCTTTTTTTTGCTTTGTTGTTGTTGTTTACTTCTTTTCTCTTGTTAATGTTGTTTAATATTTTCCCTTGTTTGTTGTCTTTGTTGTTGACTTCTTTTGCCTTTGTTGTTGTTCTTGTTGTTGTTTAGCTCTTCTTGTCTCTAGTTTGTCCAATAACAATAATGGCAAAATTTACTGAGCATTTCCTGTGAACCTGGCACTGCACTAAGACTTCTGATAAAATCAATTTGTGGACTTCTCTCTTGTGAGCATCAGAGTGAAATAAAATTTCTGGATCTGAAGGTCAAACTGGTAGTAAACATGTTGAACATAAATTCTTTGAAAAGAATCATTCTTTCTGGTGCTTCTATTGTGTCGGCTAGAATTCTAAATATGAGACTACAGTGTCAGGGGAAAGGCAGGCCTGATTTGGAAAGATGCTACTAGGTGGAATTCACTCCCACCAGCAAGACATGAGGGTATCTGCCTTATTTCTACCACAATGGGTGTTGGCCAACTTTTTCATTTTTGATAATCTACTGAACTTTTAAAAGTGGCAAATTGTTTCCATTTGTAGATCTACAACTCTAGAGAGTTGAACATCTGTTCATTTATGTTTGGACATTTTTAGTTTTGATCCTGTGAATTATCTGTTTGTCAGTTTTGCCAATTTACTACTGATTTTCATTTTCTGATCAATTTGCAAATATTCATTATACTTAAGAGCTTCTAATGCCCTCCCAGGAGGGACTGAAAAGAATTAAAGGTGCATCAATAGAGAAATAGTGTCAAATAAATTATGACACTGCCTTGTTATGGAATGTTGTATGTTTAAAAAACTGAGCTAAATCTGTTTGTGTTGACTTGGAAGGATCTCTAGAACCAACTGTCAGTGAAAAGAAGCAAATTGTAGGTAATTTCTTTATCATGATACCATTTTTATTTACAGAAATTAGAAAATAAACCCTACTGGGTGCATGTATGTGTGTGTAGGCATATGTATATGTTTATATAAATATAAATTTTATAGATAAGCTTGTAAAAACACAGGGAAAATTGTGAAAGGGTACACACCAAACTGTCTCTGCAGAGAGTAAGATTAGAAAAGGGGGAGAGAGTAGCTACTTTTCCCTTATGTGCCACTCTATTCGATGACTTACTTCAATGAGTAGTATTAGTGATATTTTTTGAAATCTAATAAAAACACTGAATTTTAAAAATAAACTATGACAATCATTTCCCAAGCCCCCTTATATAAAGGTGCACAGTCCCAAATATATTTCCAAAAATGCCAGGGACTAGAAATGTATAGGTCATTTTGCCTTACCTTACCTTCAATAGTTCCATTCCCTTAAATTACAGTTTAGAGAATTTTGTCATTTTCTTCTGTGTCATTAATGACATACATGTAAAACAAATCTCTCTCCCTCATCCAAATCTAAGGATATATTTATAAGGCTGAAAATGTCAGAATGGGAGCCAGAGAATGAATGGGAGAGTCTTCAATGGGTGTGCCCTGGCACTCCCCAGCTGGCCTGATCCCTGTTCCCACGGTGGTTGCCTCAGCTACCCTGGGGGCATAAAATGCTCTCCAGAGCCCAGAGAAAGTTTCCCAGGTGAAATGTATGCCAATTGCCCAACAGCTCACTGATTAGAGAAGTCCTTCCCTGAGAGCTTTTCATTCCTTTTGTGTAAGTCTTTTCTTCCCCCTCTTAAAAAAAGAAAGTACCCCTAGGAGAGGCCATCTACCAAGACTGATGCGCAATTTGCACCTCATTGAGAATGAGTTTATCTGCTTCTGTCTCCAGAACAGGATTAAACAAGAGGCAAAGGCCTGAGAGTCACCTGCAATGGAGCAGAGCATAAGGACCAGAGGAAGACATTAGAAGCCAGAGGCATGGAAATGAAAACTTTGCTTAAATCACTCTTTTGCCTGAGGTTAAGCAATTTTCCCTGACACTAGCCTACTGTGGTAGGAGTGGAAAGGCAGGATGTGTGAGGCAAGAGAGGATCCATGTGATGCAAACACACTGAGAGGCCCTAGGGTTGGGCTCTGAGTGGATGACTGTCCAGATCACCAAAGACCTTCCTGCCCTTCAATGCTTCTTCCCCATCTTTAGCACCACTGTCCATCCTTTATGGAAGAGATCAGGCATGTAAAAATAAACAAATATAATCCAGGCTCAGCCGAGTTGCTTAACATATCTTGGTAACAATTCTTTTCAACAGTAACACAAACATAAAAATACTTACCTTTCAAAAATTTGGGGAGCATTAAATGAGATAATGCATGTCTGGCATTATGCCTGGCCTTCAGTGGAAGACAGTATCCTTCTTGCTGACCAGAGAAAAGTCAGAACAACCCAAAAGAAAGGTCAAGGCTCAGCACAGCTGCCCTCCTTCTCTACTAAATGCAAGGTATTTTGGGATGCACAATTCATGTTAATTTGCATAATCTCTTGCCGATTCTGTCCTTATTCTGGGGATAAGTGACTTCAGTCATCAGCACTGTCATCCCGTCCTCCTTGTAAGTGCCAGGAACATGTATCAAAGAAAAAAGGAAAAAATAAAAAGAGGAGAAAGGAGAGTAGAGAAAGGGGAAGAAAGGAGAGGAGAGAAGAGGAGAAGAAAGGGAAGGGAAGAAAGAAAGGAAAAGAGAAAAGAGAGGAGAGGAGAAGAGAAGGAAGGGGGAGGTGAAGGGAGGGAAGGGGAGAGGAAGGGGAAGGAAAGGAAGGGAAGGGAACTGGAAGGGAAAGGAAGGGAGGGAAGGGGAGGGGGAGATAAAACTGGTATGTTGAACAAACTATACAGGCTAACTATTTTCCTGGTAACTTAATTGGCATAACACAGCACAGAGCAGAAAGGACCCTGGTAACATGCCAGGAACACTCGGGACCTTCAGTACATTCAAACAGGTTCTTTCACTCTTCTTTTGCTGATGAGCATTGGGCTGGCATTACACCAATAACATCCTATTTGTTTTCTATTTAGATGGTACCTCACTCTTTCACATGGAGTATCATGAAACCTTATGTTGTGCAAAGGATATTATTCACACCCAGCTGGGGTCATTTTTCAAGATTCTCCACCCATGCATGGGAAAGATTGAGAATCAATAACAGCCTGTTGGGCAAAAAATAATAACAATAATATGAACTGAAAGGAAGTACCACCACATTCTAAATAAACGTGGCAAAAAGTCAACTTTTTAAATCTTTCTTTATTGGAAGAGGAGGTGGTGGTCATGGTGAAGAGGACAATAGAATTTAAAAGTTTAAACTGATTTTCCCAGTGTTTACCTTCCCTGTTGTGTATTATCTAGATGTTATCTTCCCCTGCACTCCCTCTTGCTCGCTCTTGCTCTGGTTCTCTTTCATGCAGCACGTCTCTTTTTGCTATTTCCAACAACATAAAAGCATCCTGAAACACACACACACACACACACACACACACACACACACACACACCCCCCCTCTGGGTTCCCACTCTCACCTTCACCTGCCATTTCTGTTTCTCTTTGCAGCACCCTGTCTCCTCTTCCTCATTTCCCATTCATTCTTTCATCTACTAGGATTTTGCCTATCACTTCCCAAAACCTCTCTTTTGAATGTAACCCTTGAAAACAAACCCAAAGAACAACTGTGTCTTAACAGCTTTTGGCACAGTTGACCTCTCTCTCTTTCTCTCCTCCATGCTGGGGGCCATCCTCATCTTGTTTTCTGCACCCTTCATAGCCAGTCCTTCTGCCTGTCTTTGCTGGCTCCTCCTCTGACAGTCCTGACTTTTCCCCTTCCCTTTCCTTCCCTTCCCTTCCTCTTTTGTTCTTTCTTTTGCACTTTCTTTGATACACGATATTGGCACTCATGGGAAAGATGGAGTAACTGTGCTAATGGCTAAAGTCACCTATCTATCCCAAGAATAAATTCAGGATTACTAAGGCCCTTTGTTTCTCCGTCTGCATCCTCTTTAGAAGATCTCATTCATCACATGACTTTAAAAACATATCTGTGTTAATAACTCCCAAATTCAGAGATCTACCTTCAAATCCCCCAGTCTCATATGTACTACTACCTTCTCATAAGTTCTATTTCATAGATATTTCAAAGGTACCATGACCAAAAATGTGCTCTTGAATCTCCCTGCTCCCCAGTCCACTAAACCCCCATCCCCAACCAAACCCCTTCAACTCATTGTTCTTCATTTGAGTAAATAGCACCAACAGAAACTTGGGAATCATTTTTGATCCTGCCCTTACCACATGTCACACACACACACACACACACACACACACACATACACACAGAGTGATTTCAGCTCATCGACACATCCTGAAAGCCCCTCTTCCAAAATACAGCTCTAATCTGTCCATCACTCTTTATCAACTTGCACTTGGCACCCTCATCTTTCACCTGGATGATACACAATTACAATAACCTGCATCCTGCTCTCCTTGCTTCCACTCCTGCTCTCCTTCTGTCTAGTCTCCAAAAGGAGGCAGAAAGATATATTTTTATGATGCAGGCCATACCTACGCCCCACTTAAAGCCTTTGAATAGGTTTTTTTGTTGTTGTTGTTTGTTTTGAGTCAGAGTCTCACTCTGTCGCCCAGGCTGGAGTGCAGTGGCATGATCTTGGCTCACTGCAACCTCCGCCTCCCGAGTTCAAGCAGTTCTCTGCCTCAGCCTCCCAAGTAGCTGGGACTACAGGCGCCCGCCACCACATCTGGCTAATTTTTGTATTTTTAGTAGAGACAGGGTTTCACCATGTTGGCCAGGCTGTTCTTGAACTCCTGACCCTGAGATCCACTCACCTCAGCCTCCCAAAGTGCTGGGATTACAAATGTGAGCCCCCACGCCTGGCCGGCTTGCTAGGTTTTTTTTTTTTTTTTTTTTTTTTTTTTGAAAAAAAAGTGCAAACTATTACCACAGATACATGGCCTGTATGATCTGGCCTCTGCCTCATCCTCCAGTGGCATTTCAAGCCGCTCTCTCTGCCTCACCATTACTCATGCACGCCATCCTCCCAACACCTGGAAAACACCAACCTCTTTCAACTCAAAGCCTCCGCATGTGCTGTTGCCTGAAGCTGCCGGAATACTCTTCCCTGGATCTTCCAATGGCTCGTTCCTTCTCTGCTCCTAGATCCAGTTTAGGAACCAGTTTCTTGGAAAGGCTACCCAGATTAGGTCCCACCCCTCAGCCATCTTTATCACAGCACTTTATTACTTTTGCAATACCTCTTACTACATGTTTTGGTGTGTCATGATGGCCAGCCTCTAAGATCACCCACAGTGAGTCCCCCCTCTTAGAATCCACAACCTTCTGTAGTCCCTTTCCACTCTGTACCAAGGCTGAGTTGTGTAACCAATACAATAGAGAAGAAGTGATGGATGGTATGTCACTTCTGAGGCTAACTTAAAAGCCACAGCTTCCATCTTACTCTTTCTCTTTCCCTCTAGGGTAACTCTCTCTAGGGGAAACCAGATGCCACTGTGTGACCAATACCATGGAGAGACTCACAGGCTGAAGAGGCAAAGCCTCCTGCCAGTAGCCATGCAAATGAGCTGAGAAGTGGGTCTGCCAGCCCAGCCAACCCTTGAGATGACTGTAGCCCCAGCAAACATCCTGATCCTGACTGCAACCTCATGAGAAATTCTGAGCCGCAATTACTAGCTCAGGCACTTCTGAGTTCCTGACCCTCAGCAACTGTGCTGGATAGCAAGCATCGGTTGGTTTAAGGTGCTAAGTTTTGGTGCAATATGTTACTTAGCAAAAGAATGTATTTATTGATTGATAATTTAAATTTATAAATATAATTGTATATATTCATTGTCTGTCTTCCCTACTGAAAGGTCTAAATCATTCACTGTTGTATTACCAGTGGGTAGAACCTCTGCCTAACACACAGCAGGCACTCAATAGATATTTGCAGAAGAAGCAATTAAAATGTGTTACTATTTTTACCATCAATAAAACACTTATCACTGTACAGCCTAAAAATACTTGCATTATCTCAGTGAATCCTATACCTAACAGTAAACTAGATATGGCTTCCATTTCATAATGAAAAACTGGCATCTCCAAGACCTCTGGTGATTTGTTTACGGCCACCTTACCACTGTATTATAGAGTTAGTGTTCCAACCCTAGGCTTCTGATTTCAATCCCAGGAATTTTTCTTCTACACACATTGACTCTTATCAGTCATCCACAGAGCATGAGCTCTGTCACTCCGACGTTCATGTTTCTGCACAAAGCAACCAGCATGTTCGTGTCCTGGGGCAGCTACCTCTTGCCCATCCAACTCGTGGCTTGACCCATCAGGCTCACTTGACCCCATGTCAACACTGCGCAGAAAAATTCCTGTGTGGGAGCACAGCACTGTTCATTTCTCTTTTAAATGTAATGTATTACATGGGTTTTCTTTCCTCCACCAAAACTGTAAAAGGAAGCAAAAACATGCTTAACAGCCCCAGTACTCAATTTTAAATATGCTACCAAGCTCCAAATTCTCCAGACTTCTAAGGAATTAATCATTTGTTCAATCCCTACACAAACATTATTTTTAATGATAGCAAGTTCCCAAGCAGATTATCTAAGAATCCTCCTTTCTCCTGCCCAAGTAAGCAAGTAAGTCCTAGTTTGGTACAGGTGAGAAAGAGCATGTGTTTAATCAAAATCAAGACTCAGTGACCAAAAAAGACTTCACAACTAAGCTAGAACGTGTTTCTTTGTGCCATTCTTAAGCCAAATACAACCTGACTTAAAGGGATGAAAAAGATTTAAATGAATATGTTAAATTAATTTGCCTTCAAAATCAAGTTTTTGAAATGTTTTTAGTATCACATTCACTGATAATTACCATTATTATTTCTCATGTTTCTATAAGAAAATCCTGACCCAAGATAGAATCATTAAATTTTAATCAAGTTAGGATCCCAGATTTGTTTCTGGAGCATTCTTGGGTTTGTTGCCTCTGATTTACATATAAAATGGGGATGATAAGATCCCTACCTCATAGATTTGTTACTGTAAGGATTAAATAAGTGGTTAGAAGAGTGCCTAGCACACAGCAATCATTACGTAACTGCTGGTTATTAACATTGCAGTTGTTACCATTTTATTGTTATTATTTTTATCATTATTATTAAATTTTTCATGTCTTTGTTTCCCTCTAATAGCATAAATATTTAAAAATTTATTTTCTGAGCTAGGCTAGGTGGCGCACACCTATGGTCCCAACTACTCAGGAGGCTGAGGTGGGAGGATTGCTTGAGCTTAGGAGTTTGAGGTTGCAGTGAGCTATGATTGTACCACTGCACTCCAGCCTGGGTGACAGAGTGAGACCCTTTCTCTAAAAAGAAATAATAAAAATAAACATAAATGTATTTTCCTATATGGGTTCTGCAGGACATACAAACACATGTACCTCCTTCCAGTTGTTTTCTCCTTCAAGGCTACTTAAATAAGTCATTCCTATATCTTTAGTCATTCGTATCCTAAACAAAAACATTATTTAAGAAAGATCTTGGAGAATGTCCCATATACTATTCCTAGTTGCACCACTGCCTTCCTATATCATTTTGCTCAAATAATGTCTCTAATCTGCCACCAGAGGATTTTATGATCCCTGGCAGTGGAGTGAGAAGTTGGTAGTGATTACGGGACTGAAGAACTATCAAATAATTTAGGTTTTGTTTGAGAGGCACTGGGTATGAGACTTTGTATTATTCTTATTCTGTGCCCTGAGGGGAAAAAAAGAGTAAGGGAGATAAGCATTCTTTGCCCAGATGTCTCCAATCAGGATTAGGTTCCCTGAGTCATTTCCAAGATAAAATCTAGATTGCCTTATCTCACACACCTTGAACTAAGAGGGAATACCTGTAAAACAATAGAAATTTTGGAGCTAGTTCCTTGACGTGTTCATTTACATGAAAAAATTTTTTCTCACCATCAGCATTTTTTTTCTCCCCATGATTTTCAATTGTTTCAGATAGATTAGATTAGATAGACAGACTGATAAAATCTCCTTAAAAGAACATTAGTACTACGCAGTATAGTAAATTCACTTCATCCTTAATAGATATCAAACAATTTTCTTTGCATAACAGAAGGAAGGTTTTTTTATAAGTTTTGTATATGTTTATTGACATATGACATGATGTCTATATGCTTCCAACAAAAATGATTTAACATAACCATAATGAAGACAGTTCCAAAAGAGAAGCAAAATGTGTTTTTTGGTATTTTACCAGAGCTGTATTTTACCTCAAATAGTCTAACTCCAGAGGGTGCATTTTTAAACTCTAAGCAACACTGTGTGCCATTCTGGTAGACTCCAAATACCATCTCTTTGTTAATGACTTAAAATTTTCTGCTCTAACTTAGCCTTTCTTGAGCCCTTAACTGCCTACAGGGCATTCGTATGTGATCATCTAATAGAAGAGCTCAAACTTAACTAATCAATCACTCTTGCCTCAATGTTTACACAACACTTTGGAGAGACTGCAGGATGTCATGATCTACCTATATGTAGCAATCTCATTTTCTAGAACATTAAAACACAGAATGCAGAGATCTTTTGAAAATCTATTTTTTTAGTTTTAGCACATGACAGGTATTTTACAAATGTGTGTTGAACAAATATCTGTTTTGGTAACTACATTTATGATGCTGGTTAACAAGAACATAGCACTACCAAGCGGGCAGAATGGAGTCAGTTTGGCTGAGTGGGTGAGGATAGCAAAGAGGGATAAATGGTCACAAGAGGTCAGGGGATAGAACAGTCATGATTACAGGTCTCCAATCTACCTTTACCACATACCTGATACACAGGAAGCTCCAAACTCTCATCACTGCCTAGGCCACTTTTATGACAGTTCTCTTGGCAATAGATTTTTGCCAGAGTGTGAAAGAATTTCATGTTCAAAACCTCAGAGAAAGTTGATAGTTCTTCCTTTTCCAATAGGTCAAAAATCAAGCAACTAACAGGGAGTATTAAAAACGAATAAAATTAAAAATAAACAATTTAATTTAATTTAAAAAGCAACTAACAGAGAGTGTTTCAGATTCATAAAAACTGCACCAAGATAGTTTGGCCCCTTGGAGTCTTGCTGAAGTCAAAAATGTCCTAGCATGTTGAGGTAAACAAGGATGTCATCCCCCAAAGCTATAAAATTCGACTGTCCCACAGCTGTAAGGTGTTTCTGCAGACCTCCACAGCAAAAGAGTTCGTCCTGGTTGAGAAAAGTTCCATTCCAAACATAAAAGAATCTCTTGAATTTAGAAGGGCATATAGGTTCTCAAACATGGATTTGTAAGAGGTGCAATATAAAAACTAACTATATAATTAATTTTCCAACCTGAGACACTTTTGAAATGGAACACTAATAATACCCTGAGATAACAGCAAAAGTCAGAACTTTCCTAGGCACACCAGGGCAGGAGGTGATTCGAGCTGCAGAGGACAGGAATGAAGGATTTAGGAATGTGCGTACAACTCTGTCCTCATGCAATCCCATGGTGATGAATAAACACAGAAAGTCCTCAGCAAACTGGACCCTACTAACTCAGAGTTTGTGCTAAATGCAGACACTTCAGATGATTTTCATACTTAATTTCATTACCTCATCCATCAAGAGTTTGGACTATCTGGGGACAGAGGCATGATGGATTTTGACCAATCTATATAAATCCTCTCTATTCAATTATTCACTTAGTCTTTCAGCAAACTTTTGTTAAGCATCAAGTACAATTTGGGAACTAATTAGAGCTCTGGGCAGGGCAGGTTCAAAAATGAATGACACATACCTTCCCTCAAAGAGCATGCTAATAGGTGACATACATGAAACCAAATAATTGCAGTGCCATATATTTAAATGCCAAAAGCACGTACTTCCCAAGAGAGCATACATGACTCGTTAAAATCCTTGAGGCTGCTGGCATCCCTCATTACACAATGGCATCTTATTTTGTGATGTGAAACCCAGGTAAATTGTCATTCTTCCTTGCCTCACTTTTCTTACTGAGGTCTATTTGTATCTTAGTTCACAATATGTACTTAAGATTTATAAAATTACGTGTATTTAAATAGCTTCCATAATTCAGGTTGTTAAACTAAAAAGAACTCTCTTCTTTCCTCTCTTTCTTCTAGCTTTAAATTACATGGTTCTGTGGTTTTCCTTTGCCTTTTATTCCACATGAGTAAAGGTTTGCTTTGCAGGAATACTTATTAAGAAAGTATGGTAACCTCAGCCAAATTGCAAAATACACCACACAGTTTTAAGTAGGAAGCCAGATGAATGAACAATCTGAAATTCCCCTTCACTTCAATACTACTGAAATGCCTCAGCTGTGAGGTGACATTTCCATGAACTTCTCTTTTTAAGAGTTTAGAATTCTATTCTGTGGTCCAGATCAATTCCCTTCTGAAAGTTGTTACATGTGCTCCTATTTTCACCCCTGGTTTTAGAAGTAATCAACACCTCCGGTTTTGCATTTACTCAGTCATCTAAGCAATTGCAAGACGTCTGACATACATTGGCTCATTTATCTAGCTTTATTTCCTTTCAAATCAAGAAAGCTTTCCAAGTGGGTATGTTTATTTGAGAAAGGTGGACAATGAAATTAGTTCTTGCACTGATGTATTATTTCTCCGATTTTGCACATAGTAAAGTAAAATTTGGTGGACATCTGTGAAACTGTCTGCCAAGCATCCCCTCCATGTTCTCCTGAGATCTAACCACTTGGTCCCTTCTGCCTTAACCCCAGCCCCCATGGCTACTCTGGGAGTCACATACTCTTACCTGACCCTAGCCCTGGACATTATTGGTGGTTCCAGAGTACACATTGACCTACCCAGCCAGTCATATCATCCTGCTCCCTGCCCAACCATAAGCCTCACCAAAGCCAAATGGTTTGGGGTAGACTGGCCAGTCTTGGGCCAATTAAGTCCTTCAGGATTATTGAAAAGTACGAAGATAGTTATTTCTCTCTCCCAAAAAAATTCATAGCATGAAAAATTGATATAGATTTTACTCAGAGGACTTGAGAATTTCGCATCCTTGCTCCCTGTATTCATTTTAATGTTGAAAACATTATTAATCTTTTTTGCTCTTCTTTTTTGCAAAAGGTGATTTTTACTGTTATGTACTTCCTGAATATTAAGGAGGGTTTCACTTCACATGTTTATTGGCCATTTAATTTTCTTTTTCTATGAATTCTTTGCTCATATCTTTTGTGCATTTTATACTGGGATGTTGGTCCTTTATTGATTCATGGAAGTTCTTAATAGTTTATGAATATTAGCCTTTCATCAGCTTCATATGTTAATTTTCTACAGTTAAAAATAGAGACTTTGGCTGGGTGTGGTGGCACCTGTAATCCCAGCACTTTAGGAGGCCAAGTTGGGTGGACTGCAAGGTCAGAAGTTCAAGACCAGCCTGACCAACATAATGAAATCCCATCTCTACTAAAAATACAAAAATTAGCCTGACATGGTGGTAGGTGCCTATAATCCCAGCTACTCAGGAGATTGAGGCAGAATTGCTTGAACCCAGGAGGTGGAGGTTGCAGTAAGCCAAGATTACACCACTGTACTCTAGCATGTGTGACAGAGCAAGACTCCTTCCAAAAAAACAAAACCAGAGACATTTATAGTTATGATTTAGCTAATATTATTTAGAAGAGACACAAGCCAAGTAACAGAGAAAGGTTTAAAATATAAAGATTTTAAACATGTGCCAATAAAGTGCTAACAATAACAAAATAGATTTGACAACATAAAATTCATTCAATCCCTGCAGGTCAAAATACATAGGGGCCAAGTGTGATGGCTCCTGCCTGTAATCTGGGAGGACAAAGTAGGAGGACAGCTTCAGCCTAGGAGTTTGAGACCAACCTGGACAGAATAGTGAGAGTCTATTTCTAAAAAAAAAAAAAAAAGAAAAGAGTGGAACAAGGATTTCTGAGGAAAGAAAAAATAAAATAAGAGAAAAAAGATACATAGAAAAAAATAAAAAAAAATTAGTAAATAAAGTTCATTCAAAATAGAATTCAAAACAATAAAAATAAACAGGCAAAATATTATTTTGGCTTTTAATAACAGTAAACGACAGAGAAAATGTAAGGGTAAAATGTTAATGGCATGCAGTTAACAGTATAGATTTGAAAAATAAGGAACATAAATTACAGGAAATGCAAAACATAATTCACAGAGTGATTTTAAAACACTGTCTCTAAAATTAGCAAATCATTCAGAGGTTCTGAATACAAACTCTCATGCTGATTCTAACAGATACATATAGAGTTTTACACACAACAAAGGAAGAAAATATTTTTCAAACACGCATAACAAAGTTACTGAAAAAAACTTCAAAAGATAAAGTCTTATTAAACTTTATAAACAACAACTTATATTGAGTCCAGAATCTCTGCATAGTAAAATGAAAATAACAATAATGTCAAAACAATGAATAAAATAATATCTGTGCTACTTGGAAATTTTAAAACTCTTCCAAATAATTGTTAGATGAAAAAAGAAATCAAAATGGAAACTACAGATTATTTACAAATGTATGACAGAGAACAATGTATTAAAACCTTTGAGCTGCAGTTCAAGTGCTTTTTATACACTAAATATACTCATTAAAAAAGAAAGACAAAAACATAAAATCCTAAGCATTCAAAATTTTGACAATGCTTTAAACAAATTTGCCCAAAGTATGGATAAATTAAGCTGAGAGAAAAAAATAATAAAGAGAAAGAAAAATAATACATAAAATGAAAACCAAAGCTTTCTTCAAAAGGCCAAAGTAGGAGATCAATTTTTGTAAGCAAAAAATAAAAAAGACTCCAACACCATTAGAAATAAAAAGACATCCACTATACATATACAAATTTAAAAATATAAATTATAAGGATGATTTTTCTAGAAAGATATAAATTATCAAAATTAAATAAAAGAAAATTTGGGAAACTTGAATAAATCAATCTCCACAGAAGGGAAAATGTAGTACCAAGCCTGAGCAATTTTTATGCACAAATTTTACAAAATATATAATGAAGAGACTCTGTTATATAAACTCTTCCAAGGCATAAATAATAAAAGGTAGAAATATCCTGAATTCATTTGATAAGACAAGTATCCTGATATAAAAACTGAACAATTATAATACAAAACAGAAAAGCATATTCTCCCTTATGAGCAAAACTACTTAACAAAACAGTATTAACTCAAAATCAGCAGTAAATAAAAAACATTATGCATCATGACCAATGAGAGTTTATTCCAGGAACACAAGGATAACTACACATTCATGTAAACCTGAATTCATATTCAGAGAACTAAGGAGAAAAAATGACATATACATTGAAGTATTACTATGCATCAAGCACCCTTCTAGGCAATAAGGATGCAGTAACGATCAAAACACAAGAAATCCCTGCCCTTATGGAGCTTGCATTTTAGTCGGGGAAGACAGACAACACACAAATAAACAAAATGTACAATATGTCAGATGCTCATAGGAGCTGTAGAGAAAAACTAAACAGGAAAATAGGAGAGGAAGAAATAGATGTTGTAAAAATGTTAATGAAGTGGTGAGGGAAGAATTTATTAAAAAGCTGATATTTTAGCAGAAACTTTAAATTGATGAGAGAGTGAGTGAGGGTAAGAGTAAAAGAACAGGAGTCAAACAGGTAATAAGGAAGGCTGACCATATAGGGTCTTAGATGACTGTCAGAATTCTGGTTTTTCTCTGACTTAGCTTTGATATGGAGGAATTTGAGAAAAGACATAATCTGAGTTACAAACTTAAAGATCTTTCTGGTTCTTGTGTTGAGGATAGATGACCAAGGCAGAATTAAGGAGACCAGATAGGAGGCTAATGCAATAATCCACCAAGAGGTGATCATGAACTGAATCAACATGGAAGTAGTAGAAGCGATGGAGGTAGTGAAACAATTCTGCAGGCCTTTGGAAAGCAGGGTCAACAGGATTTTCGTCTGGATAATAAAATTTGAGAGAGAGTCTAGTGTCAAGAATCATGCCCATGATTTTCATCCAGAAGAACTAGTAGTTTAGAGACGTCATTTACTGAGATGGGGAAGGTTGCAAGAGGAGCAAGTTGGCGATTGAGGGCTATGGGATGTCCACAACAAGCTATACATATCACAATCAAACGTGTGAAGCAGCCCCAACCGTAGAAGAAAAGCATACTCCCAATTGTGGTAGTTAATTCAACATTACTCTTAATCTCTTCAACAGTGTGTGGATACTCTGTGTGTGTGTACACATATATATATGCACACATACATATACATGGACTATGAAAATTTTCTTCATTTTGAAAATGAAAGTATTATTGGCATTATTTGAAGAGATTGTAACTATCTAGAAAATTAGAAACAATAAAGGCAAAGATTTAGAAAGTTCAGCAAGGTAAACGAATATTAGAGCAACATGAAAATACCAATAGCTTTCTTATACTCCAACCATAATCAATTATAATATTTAACTGAAAAAAGAGACTCTTTGTAGGCCAGGCACAGTGGCTCACACCTGTAATCCCAGCATGTTGGGAGGCTGAGGTGGGTGGATTGCTTGAGCTCCAGAGTTTGAGACCAACCTGGGCAACATGGCGAAATCCCGTCTCTACAAAAAATTAGCCAGGTGTGGTGGTCCCCAGGTGTGGTGGTCCCCCAGGTGTAGGCCCAGCTACTCAGTGGGAAGTGGGGGTGTACTGAGGCAGGAGGATTGCTTGAGTCCAGGAGGTGGAAGTTGCAATGAGCCTTTATCATGCCACCATACTCTAGCCTGGGTGACAGAGTGAGACTCTGGCCAAAAAAAACCCAAAACTATTTGTAATAGCAACAAAAACTGTAAAATGTCTAGGAATAATTTAACAAAAAGTAAACAAAGCCCATAGAAGTAAAATTACACGCTAAAAAATATTAAAGGATAGCTAGAGAGAAGATGTAATAACAAAAAGAGTCAATTATTTTCCAAATGGATCTATAAATTTATTGAAATCCCCCTTTCAAAATCCTACCAGAGAAACAGAATAGAGAATCCAGAAATAAATCCACATTTTTGTAGCCAATTGATCTTGAACAAAGCGGGCAAGAACATACACTGGAGAAAGGACACCTTTTTCTTTTCTTTTTATTTTTCTTTCTTTTTTCTCTTCTTTCTTTCTTTCTTTCTTTCTTTCTTTCTTTCTTCTTTCTTTCTTTATTTCTTTTTCTTTCTTTCTTTATTATACTTTAAGTTCTGGGGTACATGTGCAGAAAGTGCAGGTTTGTTACATAGATACACATGTGCCATGGTAGTTTGCTGCATCCATCACCCCATCATCTACGTTAGGTATTTCTCCTAATGCAATCCCTCCTCAATTCCCCCCACCCCCCTGCTATCCCTCCCTTAGCCCCCCTTCCCCCAATAGGCCCCAGTGAGTGATGTTCCCCTCCCTGTGTCCATGTGTTCTCATTGTTCATCTCACACTTATGAATGAGAACAGGCAGTGTTTGGTTTTCTGTTCTTGTCAGTTTACTGAGAATGATGGTTTCCAGCTTCATCCAAGTCCCTGCAAAGGATACAACTCATCCTTTTTTATGCCTGCATAGTATTCCATGGTGTATATGTGCCACATTTTGTTTATCTAGTCTATCACTGATGGACATTTGAGTTGGTTCCAAGTCTTTGCTATTGTGAACAGTGACACAATAAACATCTGTGTGCATATATCTTTATAATAGAATGATTTATAATCCTTTGGTTATACACCCAGTAATGAGATTGCTGGGTCAAATGGTATTTCTATTTCTAGATCCTTGAGAAATTGCCATACTGTCTTCCACATGGTTGAACTAATTTACACTGCCACTATGTAAAAAGTGTTCCTATTTCTCCACATTCTCTCCAGCATCTGTTGTCTCCTGATTTTTTAATGATCGCCATTCTAACTGGCATGAAATGGTATCTCAATGTGGATTTTATTTTCATTTCTGTAATGACCAGTGATGATGAGCTTTTTTTTCATGTTTGTTGGCTGCATAAATGTCTTCTTCTGAAAAATGTCTGTTCATATCCTTCACCCACTTTTCCTTGTAAATTTGTTTAAGTTCTTTGTAGATTCTGGTTATTAGCCCTTTGTCAGATGGGTAGGTTGCAAATTTTTTCCCATTCTGTTGGTTGTTGCTTCACTCTAAAGATAGTTTCTTTTGCTGTGCAGAAACTCTTGAGTTTAATAAGATCCCATTGTCTATTTTGGCTTTTTTGCCATTGCTTCTGGTGTTTTAGTCATGAAGTCCTTGCCTATGCATATGTCCTGAATGGTATTGCCTAGGTTTTCTTCTAGGGTTTTTATGGTGTTAGGTCTTATGTTTAAATCTTTAATCCATCTGGAGTTAATTTTTGTATAAGGAGGACACCTTTTTCAATAAATGGTGCTGGGGAAACTGGATAACTATACACAGAAGAATGAATCTGGACTCCCTATCTCTCACCAGATGCAAAAATCAACTCAAGATGGATAAAGACTTAAAGCTAAAAGCCCCAAACTGTAAAACTACTAGAAGAAATCAGAGGGAAAACTTTTCAGGACATTGATCTAGGCAAAGATTTTATGACTAAGGCCTTACAATCATAGACAAAGGCAAAAATAGAAAAATAGGACTATTAAACTAAAAATCTTCTGCACAGCAAAAGTATCAACAGGGTGAAGAGACAATCTGTTAAATGGGAGTAAATATTTGCAAACTACTTATCCAATAGGGTACTAACAGCCAGAATATACAAGGAACTCAGACAACTCAACAGTTAAAAATAATAATAATCCCATTTAAAAATGGGCAAAGATCACAAGCAGACATTTCTCAAAATAATACAAATGGCCAACAGAAAAAAAATGCTTAGCATCATTAATCGTGATGGGAAATGCAAATGAAAACCACCATAAGATATCATCTTATCCCAGTCAGAATGGCTATTATCAAAAAGACAAATACATATATATATATATATATTGGCAAGGATATGGAGAAAAGAGAACTATTGTACACTGTTGGAGTGAATGTGCATTAGTAAAACCACTATGGAACAGTATGGAGATTTCTCAAAAAATTAAAAATAAAACTGCCAGGGGATCCAGCACTCCTATTACTACGTATTTACCCAAAGGAAAACAAATCAATATATCAAAGGAAAACATGTACTCCCCCTGTTTATTGCAGCACTATTCACAGACATAAAATCAACCTACATGTCCATCAATGAATGAATGGATAAAGAAAATGTGGTATTTATACACATTGTAATACTATACAGCCATTAAAAAGAATGAAATGATGTCATCTGCAGCAACATAGATAGAATTAGAGGTCATTATGTTCAGTGAAATAAGCCAGGCACAGAAAGACAAATATTGCATGTTTTCAGTCATATGTAGGAGCTTAAAAAGTTGATCACATGAAGGTAGAGAGTAGAATGATACATACTAGAAACTGAGAAGGAATATAGGTGAGGGTGGGAAAGATAAAGAGAGGATGGTGAATGGGTGCAAACATACAGTTAGATAAAAGAAATATGAGCCAGACATGCTGCCTCACACCTATAACCCCAGCACTTTGGGAGGTTGAGGCAGGTGAATCGCTTGAGGTCAGGAGTTCAAGACCAGCCTGGCCATCATGGCAAAACCCATCTCTACTAAAAATACAAACATTAGCTGGGCATGATGGCATATGCCTGTGATCCCAACCACTTGGGAGGCTGGGGCCCAACAATCATTTGAACCCAGGAGGCAGAGATTGTAGTGAGCTGAGATTATACCATTACACTCTAGCCTGGGTGACAGAGTGAGATTCTGTCTCAATAAATTAATTAATTAATTAATTAATGTTCTAATGTTTGATGGCAGAGTAGGGTGACTATAGTGAACAGCAGTGAATTGTACTTTTAAAATAGCTGGAAAAGAGGACTCAAAATGTATTGTACTTTTGAAATAGCTGGAAAAGAGGATTCAAAATGTACCTAACACATAGAAATGATAAATACTTGGGTGATGGATACCCTAAATACTCTGATTTTATCATCACATATTCTATGCATGTAACAAGATTCACACGTACCCCATAAATATGTACAAATATAAGTATAAAAATTTTTAAGTATCACTTAGATCACATCAAATCGTGTAATAATAATAATAATAGCAAAAAAAATCTTAACAGAACATCTTCATGAAACATGGCAAGTCAATTCTAAATTTCACCTAGAAAGAGAATATGCAAAAAGAGTGAACAAAATTTTGAAAAAGATGAAAAACAAAGCAAATGTCTTATCAACTAGATAAAGAATAATTTAAAACATGCCATATTGGCTCAAGAATGGACAAATGGATCAATGAAACAAATGATGGCTCAGAAACAGACTTATATATACAGGGGAATTTGTAATATGATATAAGTGACTTTTGAATTATGGGGACAAATAAGAGAGGGTCAACAAATAGTGTTACGATAATTGGACATTCGTATAGGAAAAATCTCATCCACAGTGAACATAAAAACAAATTTCAGACAGGCCAAAGATATGTCTTTGTTGTTCAATACATAGCCACTATTCAAATGTGACTATTAAAACTTAAAATTAATAAAATTAAAATGTTAACGGGGGAAAGAATTGTTTCTTCAATAAATAGTACAGGGAAAATTAGATTTCCACCTGCAAAACAATGAGACTAGATCCTTATCTTACACCAGACCAAAAAATCAACCCAAAATGAATAAAAGACCAAAATGTAAGACTAAAACCATAAAACTCCTGGAAAAGAACATAGAGGAAAAACTCCTTGGCAGTGATTTTTTTGGATCTCATACCAAAATTTCATTCTACAGAAGCAAAAATAAATAAATAAGACTACATCAAACTAAAAAGCTTCTGCACAGCAAAGGAAATAACCAACAAAATGAAAAGGCAATCTGTGGACTGGGAAAACATATTTGCAAGCCACATACCTAATAAAGAATTAATAATTAAAATTTATTTTTTAAAAAAGTCTCAAAGCTAAATAGCAAAAGAAAAAAAAAAATAAAAAAATTAACAAAGGACCTGAATGAACTTTTCTCCAAAGAAGATATAAAAATAGTCAACAAGCATATGAAAAGATGCTCAATGTCACTAATTATCAGGGCAAAGCAAATTTAAAACACTGTAAGGTATCCCCTCACACCCGTTAAGATGGCTATTATCAAAAAGACAAGAGAAAACAAATGTTGGCCAGGATGTAGAGAAAGAGAATCCTTATGTACTGTTGGTGGGGAAGGTAGATTGGTGCAGCCACTATGAAAAATAGTATGAAGATTCCTAAAGAATTTAAAAATGGAAATCCCATGTGGCCCAGTGTATTAGTCCATTTTTATTCTGCTGATGAAGACATAATGGAGACTGGGAAGAAAAAGAGGTTTAATTGGACTTACAGTTCCACATGGCTACAGAGGCCTCAGAATCATGGCGGGAAGCAAAACGAACTTCTTACATGGTGGTGGCAAGAGAAAATGAGGAAGATGCAAAATCGGAAACCACTGATAAAACCATCAGATCTCATGAGACTTATTCACTACTATGAGAACAGTATGGGGGAAACTGCCCCCATGATTCAAATCATCTCCCATGGAGTCCCTCCCACAACACATGGGAATTATGGGAGTACAATTCAAGATGGGATTTGGGTGGAGACACAGAGCCAAACCATATCACCCAGCAATCCCTCTTCTGGTATATATCCAAAGGAGATGAAATCACCACCTTATAAAGATACCTACACTCCTATGTCCATTGCAACATTATGCACAATAGACAAGATATGGAAACAACATCTGTCCATCAATGGATATGTATATACATATACACACACACAGACACACACACACACACACACACACACACACACACACACACACAATGAAATATTATTAAGCCTTTTTTTAAAAAGGAGATCCGGCCATTTGCTACAACGTGGATGGACCTGGAGGACACTGTGCTAAGTGAAATAAGCCAGACACAGAAAGAAAAATATTGCACTATCTTACTTACATGTGGAATTTTTTTTTTAAAAAAAAAGAAAGGTCAAATATATAGATAGAAAATAAAAAAAATGTGATCACAGGGAATGGAGGAGGCAGGTGGAGGAAATGAAGAGATGTAGGTCAAAGGATACAAAGTAGCAAATGAGCTGATTTTCTCACAGTAGTAGATATGTAGCATGAACAAGTCTAGTGATCTAAAGCATAACATAAGGACTATAGTTAATAAAATCATATTATATTTGGGATTTTTGTTTCCTAAGTAGATATTAGCTGCTCTTGTCATAAAAATAGTAACTATATGAGATTTCTTCAATATGGTATCCATTTTACTGTCTATATGTATCCCATAACATCATGTTGTAAACCTTGAGTATACACTATAAAATTTTTTAACAATAAAATTAAATTAAAGTGAATTAGGCTGGGCACAGTGCTAAGGATTACGCCTGTAATCCTAGCACTTTGGAAGGCCGAGATGAGAGGGTCATTTGAGGTCAGGAGTTTGAGACCAGCCTGGCCAACATGGTGAGACCCCATCTCTACTAAAAATACAAAAATTAGTTGGCCATGGTGGCAGGCACCTGAATCCCAGCTACTCGGGAGGCTGAGGCAGGAGAATCACTTGAGGTCAGGAGCTCGAGACCAGCCTTGCCAACATGGTGAGACCCCATCTCTGCTAAAAATACAAAAATTAGTCAGGTGTGGTGGCAGTTGCCTGTAATCCCAGCTACTCGGGAGGCTGAGGCAGGAGAATCACTTGAACCCAGGAGTTGGAGGTTGCAGTGAACCACGATCACACCACTGTACTCCAGCCTGGGTGACAGAGCAGGACCCTGTCTCAAATAAATAAATAAATAAATAAAGTGAATTAAAACTTCAGTTCTTCAGATGCACTAGACACATCCCCAAGTGTTCAATACCCACATGTTGATAGTAGCACCGTATTTTTTTTAGTATTATTACACTTTAAGTTCTGGGGTACATGTGCAGGTTTGTTACATAGGTATACACATGCCATGGTGGTTTGATGCATACATCACCCATCTACATTACGTATTTCTCCTAATGCCATCCTTCTGTTATCCCCTCACCCCCCTGCTATCCCTCCCCTAGTCTCCCACACTCCATGTTGAACAGCACAGGTGCGGAGTATTTCTTTCACTGCAGAAGGCTCTATTGGCACTGAAATATTTTAAACACTATATCCTTGTTAGAAAAAAATAGAACAATATCTTTATTATCTTGAAGTAGGGAAGGCTCTTTTTTTTTTTTAAAATACAAACAAACCCGAGAAGTAATAAGAGGGAAGACTGCCAATTCAATTACTCAAAACTAAAAACTTCTGTTTCAAGAAAGATACCGTAAAGTTAAAGGACAAGTAACAGAATGAAAATATTTGGAACATGTGTAATACAAAAGGAATGTGGGAAAAAGACCAACAACCCAATAGGAACACAGGTAAATGATATGAACAGGCAGGCAATGTACAGAAAAATACAAAGATGAAAAGATGTTCTGGAACTTTCATTTTAAAGAAACATACAGATCAAAACACCAATGAAATGCTAAAGTTTGCTTATCAGACAAGGTCCTCTTGGCGTATCAATGGTAAAGTGGCTGAGAAATCTGTAAGCTAATTTCAATTTATTTAACCCAATGTGTCTCAAATTTATTTACCAAATTATCTCTCACCCCCAACTGTTTAGGAAATACAGCTGTAGTGTAAAAAAGATGGCCAAGCAGAGGTCTACAGCAGTTCTATTTTAATGAAATAGAATTCTTTCTATGTTTTTATCAATATACTTGTAAATGATTGAGGCTTTAATATATTTACTGTAGTCAGCTACTTAGTAATTCTTTTCCTTCACAAATAACTCAGAGATAAACTCTAACTCTTGATAAAAGTATCATAAATTCAGACTTAAATAAGGACTAAGTGATTCAAATAAAAAGTTCTTCTATATATCTACTAATGAAAGTCTTGTTGGTTAAGAGCAGTGGTTATCTTCCTTTCTTGGGTCTCAGCTGGGGAGGAGGCTGTTACTACTCACCATGTACCAGTAGGACAAATCAAAAGGGGGAAAGGGTAGCAGGGTGCCTCAGAGGACTTGTAATTTAAAAGAGCCTCTAGGAAGTTGTACTTATCTTTATGGAAACATATCTCCATCTCTAGCAGAAAATCACTGGTTAAAAAGATCTACTTTTGGCCAAAACAAATTTTTATCTTCTATTTTCTGCTTATTAACCCAGAAGTCTCTCACCAGCTGATTTGACCAGCCTATGTCATTTACATGGCAGTCTGAAGTTTTAAACTTGCGATTTTCTGTGTTCTTCATACATCTACTCCAAAATAGTAAAAAGCAGTCTTATCCGAAATATAGCGTATCTGCAAACATGTTTTAGCAAAAATCTAATTTTTATTTACCAAAAATTATGTTTTCCAGTTTCCAGAAAAGTTTTCAAAGTTTCCATTCAAACATTCTCCAAATGTCATTTTTACAAACTAAGTTGATAATGTGGATATTTTAAACTCCATCTGCCTTTCTTCAGAATTAAAGATGCAAACACCCTACTAACTTTAATTGTAAAACTGATTGACAGTTCGTGCCTTCAGTAGCATTAAAATATATCATTTATTTGAAGATTTCATCATAGAAGTACAAAAGAGCATTCTGATATATTAATAATGTACCTATTTAATATTTGTTAGGTAGAATTAGATGTATTTATGAATGAAAATTTCAATGTGCTTAATTTTATTTTCCACACCTTAGAATCCTATTCACTCATCTTTTGAAAAATGACTATTTCATGTACTGGAAGTCACTGAATTGTACACTTTAAAATGGTTAAAATGGCAGGCTTTACATCATGTGAATTTTCTCTCAATTTTTATTTTAAAAATTACCTTATTATCAGTCAGATCTTCTAAAATTAGCTGAAGATGCTGAGAACAAATCATCCCTCCGTAATAACTGGCTTTGAACAACAGACGATTCCTTTGAAGTACCAAGCTCAGCCCCATAAGCCTCATTCTCTTCAGTTCCGTAAATTACAGGCTATTTATTTTGCATCGCACTCTTCCCACAAACTTTGTATTTTGGATACACGGTACTGTAAAACAAGCATTCTTCACTGCTGATGGCAAAACCACTGTCCTAATCTGCCGTTCAGTTTAAAATCTGATAATAATGGTTACTTTACCTCAAGAGAAATCCTACAGGCAAACATGTCATGAGTGGCCCAGTTTGACTGAGAACAGATCCAGGCCAGTGGTCATAAAGGGTAAACACTTAAGACATTTAACCCAGCCCAACAGTACTAAATGGAAGGGGATGGTCATCTGGATTATGAATCACCTAATTGACATGTCAGAAAATAAGCATTTTATTGACAGAAGGTGATTGTAGGGGAGAGTCATTTTTCATGTAAATGGCCAGATACCTTCCCTCCCTCTCTTTGTATTCATACTTCTGGGAGAAGGGGGAGCAATCCTCTGCTACACTTTAGTATCACATGATACACTCGCTTATTTCTTGCTTTGGTTTTTGTTTCAACAGCTCTCCAGAAATCCGTAATTGTTCACAGTTTCTAAACAAATCTCAATTGTTTATAAGAGATCTTTAACTTTCTCTGTACATCCTATCAGTAGTTTAATGAATAATTTTACAAGGAAGGTTGGTATTAGCCCCTTGTCCAACTCTTTCTCAGTTGGACACTTGTCAGTGGTTAGTATGCACACACACACACAACTACTACCACCACCACCCATACACCACATTTATTTCTCTCCCAGACTGGGACTGAACTAACTACAAATGGCTTAATCTGTAAGATACTTGAAGTTAGGAGTCTGCTGATACCTGTCTTTATACCTCCTCCTAACTCTGTTCTACCTCACTTGCGTTTAAAACAGTTGCTTTTATGTAGTAGGTACTCAGTAAATATTTGTTAATTTTCATTTGCTGATTAAAATGTTTGTAACTTTAATTTTAATTTGTCGAGATGTATGGATTGCAGAAAATATTATCAGGTATCTTCATGGCAGGATTAACACATTCGAATTGAAAAATAATAATAATTTTAAAATTAACACAAAGCATTGCACTGATTTCTCAGTTAAAATCACATTTTATTTTAATTCTTGTATATGCAACAGGCACTCAATAAGTATTTTGGAAGTCAACTTAATTGAATTGTCTTGTGGTGAGGTTTTCCAACTAACTCCCTGAATTCTATAAAGTATCTCATTCTATACTGCATGTTGATATTTTTCCCACCTTTAAAATCCTTCTGTAGGAAGATAACACCTTTAATCTAATTTATTTCTTTAGTAATGAGATCTTGGCTGAACAAGAGCTTTAATATATTCCATTTTACCTTATAGAAATAATAGCCCTTGGCATTCTTGAGTCAGAAAGTCAGAATCAAAGCTTAAACTGCAGACCTTACACATGACTGATAATATAAAGGGAAGAGGCCCACTGTGTAAACACAAAATAAATAAATGATAAGGAAATACATATGTAGAAATCAGAGAAAAGTATTGTATTTCTAGGGAAAACTCTCTACAGTTTTAAATTATTAAGATGTTAGTTGGTATTGTATTAATTTTCACAACAAATTATATTTTCTTCTTATTTCTTTTATAATTTATAAAAATTATAGGATTATTGATTTGTCTGTCCTCACCCCTCACCAACTCACCCCCTCAGGTGAGGATACCCAGTGGTTTCTACTCCACAGTGTGCCTGTGGAGGGGGCAATAATATGTACACATACCCAGAGCTCTAGGTCTGTTCAGAATTGGCAAATAACAGCCCCCAACAATATTTGACAGTCTCCAATCCCGCCTTTAAAAAAAAAAAAAGAAGAAGAAGAAGAAAAGCAAAATAAACAAAAGGACAAGATTCAAGAACACCTCTCTGAAAGCAGGTCTTCTTTAAGAAATAAATCAATCCTGGCCGGGCACGGTGGTTCATACTTATAATCCCAACACTTTTAGAGGCCAAGGCAGGTGGATCATTTGAGCTCAGAGGTTGGAGATCAGCTAGGGCAACATGGTCAAATTCTGTCTCTACAAAAAATACAAAAATTAGCTGGGTGTGGTGGCATGAGCCCGTAATCCCAGCTACTCAGCAGGCTGAAATGGGAGAATCACTTGAACCCGGAGGCAGAGGTTGCAATGAACCAAGATGACTTCACTGCACTCCAGCCTGGGCAACAGAGCAAAAGACCCCGTCTCAAACAAAAAGAAAAAGAAAAGAAAAAAGAAAGAAAGAAATCAATCCTCATTCCATCAAGGGAAAATACAATGAGCAATATGTATTTGAGAGATTACAACCCACTAAGAAGTCAAAGCATAACACAATTTGAGAATCTTGAATAGTTAACACCAAGCACTTTTTGTATTTCATGATTGGTTAGGTTAAGAGGACTGCAAATATCTTCATGTCACAGGTGTTTGTTATAAACTTCAAGAATGGCTTCTTGGCTTTGGGAGTAACCTAGGGGAAGATTCAAGCCTACCTGCTCACAGTGGGAGCTAAGGCCCATTTTTCCAAATAACCAAGTTACTTTATAAAAGAAATTTTATAAAGACAGTGACAAATCAGGGATCCCAAGTAAGCCTTTAGTCATCTCTGGGAAGGGATAACATCTCAAATTTCTTTGTATCTCCAGTGCATAGTTTAGTTTTTAAGACTAGTATAATATCAGTCAATATTTGGTATTAATGATGGAGAGTGGGAGAAGTCAGGGAGGTTTCCCAGATTTGGCAATAGGAAAAGCATATTACTTAAGACAAGAATAAGAAAATGTTACTTATCCCAGTCGCAATGAAAACCCAGAACTTCCAGAGATAGCGTTGAAAGGAAAATCTTCTGGAAGTTGGAAACGGCTGAGCCATGTGATGCCAATTCTGTTCTCTTGAGATTCACCTTCCCTTTTGGGGCAGGGTTTCTCAGTCTTAGCATTATGGACACTGTAAGCTGTATGGTCCTCTGTCGTGGGGCTGTTCTGTGCATTGCAAGACTCAGTTTAGCAGTATCCCTTGTCTATCCACTAGATGACTGTAGCATCCTCTCCACCAGTTAAGACAATCAAAAATGTCTCCAGACATTGCTAAATGTTCCCTGGGAGGCAAAATTGCCCACAGATGGAACTACCATTTTAGAGTCTCTCCTCGATTATCTCTGGCCTCAGGACATTCACTCCTTTAAAACTGGCCCAAGTGACAAATAGAAGAGCTAGGGAAATGCCATGTCCAAGAGTGTACCGGCCATGGTAAATGATCCTTGGCTTCTTTAGAATGTGCACAAAGCAGGATAAAAGGGAGAACTCTCCTGCATTAAAAACTGGCATGTGTATAGAAACTGCCATGTGAAAGATATAAACCTTGACTCTCAGTGGCAAAGTAATCTGAAATACATAATTATTAAATAGAATGATAGAAATGTAAAAACAACCAAACCAAAACCTACTGGCTCAAGTGTGCACAGAATTCATTGCTTCTGGGATATAACAAAGGGGAAATAAATCCAGAGAAGACCATGAATCTAACTAATCTTATTTACAAGCTATGGCTGACTGAAGCTCAGAGAAACAAATGGTATTTTGAGATTTCTTCCTACCTCCTGGTTTGCCTTCTCTTGATAGATACCACCTTTAAGGCTTTCTCAAAGGAAAATCTTCCCAGACACATGAAACCCTTAAAGGCTAGATCAAGGCTTCTTTCTCCAGCTGACATTGCCTGGTCTTCTATCTCACTTCCTATCTGGGATATTTCTTTTCCTTCAGGTAACTGAAACAGAAATTATCTCATCTGGATAACCATACATTAATGAAATAAAATAACTATGACATTTATTCAATAAGAGGAAAGCAACTATAGTTTCAAGGGAGTTCTTTCCTTATACAAGGTCACACTTTACATCTAATCTAATTATTGTAAAAGTTACACATGCTTTCACATTTTTCTCAGAATATCTACTGCTTCCTACTGATCTCTCAGATTTCCAGTGAAGGACGTGGTGAACAAGAGAATGAGAAGAATCTGTTTTTGGATGCTCAGTTGGCTGGTGTCTACACAACACATCTGCATGTTGTGATGGACGTGTTAGATGATCAGAGACCAACATTTTTGCTGTAAAGCCTTTCATTTGTTTTTCATCACAGTGACACACAATTTCCTGCATTCTCTGCCCCCTGGGGTGTTTTCTGCAAAGAGAAAACATTACTTTTGACTTTTAGCATATCTGCCCTAAATTAGCCTCATAAGTTCTCTGTGTTCTCCAAGACCAAGGGAGGAAAATTAACACAGCAAAACTGAAAATTAAGTAGAACCAACAAATTCTATATTTCCTGGAGAAAGTCTCTGTAGAAGAACAGTTGTACTGGGCTGACAGCAATCCTCCAAGCAGAAACCAATGAATAAGACCAATTCTAACAGGTGTTTGAAAACGAATTCACAGAGAGTTTAGGAACTATCCTGAAGTCTCCAAAAATACTTGGAAGTATACTTGAGCTCAAAGAGATGCATATTCCAAGTGATAAAGAAACCAGAACAAAAAGTGTGTTTATTTTTGAGGAAGGGCTTAGGACAGCATCAGCTTAACAATCACCCACAGCCTTGAGTCCTATGGCAGCCACTCATTTGCTGTTTGGTGTTAAACAAATCATTTAGCCTCTTCTGCTCTCAATTCCCTCATCTGTAAAATCAGAGTCTAGATAATTTTTTGTTGTTGTTGTTGAGTACTAGGAGCATATGTGCTTTTTTTTTAGATTGGAAGTTCTCATAATTATTTTCAATATAACTGTGTGGAATAAGGATTTTGTCATACAAACTTTTTTCCAAAATATTCTCTGACCTTAACTTTTTTACCTTCCATTAGATATATTCATTGATTTAATATATCTACTCTGCCTAAACCATCCTTCTGAGCACTTACTTCTGTTTCTCTCACTTATACTTCCACCATCTTTACTTGTCTAAAGCCTACTCATTTGTTAAGTCTTGGCTCAAGCATTGACCTCTCCTAGCACATATTCCATTTGCTAAACAGAACACTTTCCTTTCTCTGGGCTTCCTGCAACACCCTCTGTATATATCTATCTGTACTTAGCATGATATATTAAAATGATCTGTTCCAGGAAGTTGTATAAGTGGAATCATATCTCTTTTATCTTTGTATCTGCAGTGCCTAGCCTAGTGACTAGTAAATAATAAGCCATTGAAAAAAATACATATTTAGTTACTCTTGTTGAATGTATCTGTGATTATAGCGCCTAGCCTTACAGAAACAGGAACTCTAACCAGTGTGTTACTATAAAATGAGGTGATTCTACCAGTTTTATATTGTGTTGTAAGGCAGGACAGAGGACGAAAGAAAAATTCAAAAAGTGAATGATTATTCAATTTTTAGAAGAAAACTTTAAATAAACATAAATTGCATGGCCAAAGTAAAAGATAAAGTCCTATAAGGGTTTATAAGGCTTACACAGTCTGACTTGACCCCTACCCACTACCTCTGTAACCTCATCCACTTCATTCTCTTCCTTCCTCTCCTAGTCCAGTCCACCCAAAGACAGACACATCCAGCCCTGAGGCATTTATATCTAGTATTGTCTCTGCCTAAATCTCCACTCTCTCCTTAACCACGTCTTGGTCTCCATCTCCTTTTAGATCTTTGCTCAGAAGTCACCTTCTTAGTGAAGTCTTCCCTGACCACCCAATTTAAAATTGCAAAAGCCAACCCACTTCACTCCTTATTCCCCTTCTCTGTTTTATTTTTCTCTGGATTTTATCAACATTCAACATACTACATATTTTACTTATTTGTCTTGCTTATTGTTTGTCTGTCTCCAGTAGAATCTAAGCTCTAAACATATTAACTACTGTGTATAACCCTATTTACCCTATGCCTAGAATAATACCTGGGACACAATAGGTGCTCAGTAAATAATTAATTAATTAATAGCTAAGCAAATAGAGAGTCAATATGCCTGACCTTGATCAAATTACCTACATATTTCCTAGTGGCCTATATATGTGACCAAAAACTGAACTCAGCATTTGAGTATCAAACTTCCTACCTGACATCTCCACCTGAATGGCTACTATGTGACTCAAGCTTAGCAAGTCTAAAACCAATTGCTTAGTCCAATTGTCTTAGTCCATTGGGCTTCCATAACAAAATATCATAGACCGAGTAGCTTATAGACAACAGAAATGTATTTCTTACAGTTTTGGAGGCTGGGAAATCTAAGATCTAGGTACCAGCAAATATTACAAGGCTATAGTAACCAAAACAGCATGGTATCAGTATAAAAATCGATACATAGACCAATTTAACAGAAGGGAGAACTCAGGAATAAAGCCATATGCTTACAGCCAACTGATCTTTGACGAAACTGACAGAAACTTACATGGGGAAAAGGACGCCCTTTTCAATAAATGATGCTGGGAAAGTTGGAGAGCCACATGCAAAAGAATAAAACTGATCCCCTATGTCCCTGTGTCTCACTATATAGAAAAATCAACTGAAAATGGTTTAAAAACTTAGGCATAAGAAACTCTAAAAATACTTGAAGAAAACATAAGGAAAATTATCCTGGACATTGATATAGGCAGGCAAAGAATTTATAACAAATACCTCAAAAGCACAGGCAACAGAAACAAAAATAGACAAATGGGACTTAATTAAACTAAAATGCTTCTGTGTAATGCAAAGGAACTAATTAAGAGTTAAGAGACGACCTGTTGAATGGGAGTAAATATTTTTGAACTGTTCACCCTACAGGGGACTAATAGCCAGAATATACAAGGAATTCTAATAACTCAAAGGTGAAAGGAAAAATAAATAATTTCATTAAAAAGTGGGTAAAGGATAAGAATGGACATGTCTCAAAAGAAGACATATAAATGGCCACAAAAGAAGACATATAAATGGCCAACAGGGTTAGGATTTCAACATATGAATTTGGGTGGAATGCTAGTGTTTAGATCATAGCAATCTCTTCCCACAAACTTATTCCTCCCCGTCTTCCCCAGCTCAGTATGTAGATTGAGTAACCATCAGTGTGTAGTACAGTAACCAACAATCTCAGTATGTACATTGAGTAACAATCCAGCCAGTTACTCAAGCCAAAATCAGGCCGTCATTTGGGGCAGAGATCATGCTATGTGTTCACAAACCTATTTCACTTTTTTTAACCTGAACATACAGCCAGATTACATTTCCCAGCGCCCCCTACAGTAACATGGTTATATTATTGAGCTCTGGCCAGTGAGAATGTAGGTGAAAGTGATGTACTGCACATCTGGCCTGGCTCCTAAAATGTCCTATGTGGTCCTCCATGCTGTCTCTTTCTATTCTTTAGAGGCCACGTGTTGAAAATGGAGGCTTCATAAGATATGGAGCAGATCTCCTCATTCTCCTGTAGATCCATATTGGACTTGTGATATGAGAAAGAAGAAAATGGGTTAAGTCATTGAGATTTGGAAGGGGATGTTTGTTACAGCAGCTACTACCCTGCCTAGTACATGCTTTTGTTACTTTTCTTTCCCTCCCAAGTGCAACCCCTCATCTAAATTCTGAAAATTGTCTCATCACAATATATCTTCAATTCTTCCTCTCTTCTTTATCTTCATTGCCAACACTCTAGTCAAGAGTCAACCAGGTCTTACTTGGACGTCTACAATATCCTTTTTATTTTCATATCTTGTAACCCTCAAGTTTATTCTCCAAACATTCAGAATAATATTCATTAATTTCCTGTACACTTATAATTAAATCCTCTACTCTCACATGACCTGTACCTCACCCCTTGCCTACCTCATTTCCCTCTTTATTCACTACACTTCAGCCTTTTTGACCTTTTCTTTACCACCTCACAGTCCTTTTGTTCCCTCATCCTATTGTTCCCTCCACCAGAAGAGTGCTTACAGTAACTTATCATATGGCCAATCTCCTTTCATCTTTCAGTCTTATCTTAAGCCTCACTTCATTAGGAAGACCAGTTTTGAGTGCTCAGTCTAAAGCAGGTCCCCAGATTATTCTTAGTCTTGACACTTTGCTTTTTCCTTCATATCACTTCACAGTTAGTAATTACATGTTTACATTTACCTGTTTAAAGTCCACTGGTCATACAGTAAATTCTGAGACTGTTAGGATCTTATCCATTGTGGTCACCACTGACTATCCAGCACATGCACAGGGCATGGCACATGGCAAGTACTCAATAAATATTTGCTGAATAGATGAATGGATTAATGTAAATTGATCACTGACTCTGTCTGGAATTCATCATTTCCTTTTTCTCCCAATACTATGTGTTCCTTCAGATATCACTTCATTCATCATTATGGGAGCATCTTTTTTTTATTTGCAGGCTCACCTCCAATTTTACCTTATCTTTGTTTATAACAGAGAAACATTTCTAATGACAGAAAATGAATGACACAATCTCAATGGTACACTACCAGAAGTATTTTCATTGTTTTTGTTTGTGGTACAAGGACTATGTAGAAGGAAAGACTGGAAATTGATGTTGAGTATCAGCCACATAAGAGTAAATGAGTGTGATTCAAGCAGTCAAAGAGAGTTGGATAACATGCTTCAGTAAAAGACTTCCCTAAGAACCTTTCCAGAAGTTTCCAGAATGTCATAATCTAGAGACAAAGCTGAGTTTGGAAAATGGAATTTAGTCAGGAGCAGTTCTTAGTAACACTTAGATTCTACCAAGGGCCTTTCCTGTCATATTTTAATTTTGTAACTTTTTTTTTCTTTTGACCACTTGGTTGGGGTTCTTGAGCTAAGTCAGTTCTTCCTATTATCTCTCAGTCTTTATCTACACTGTTATATATTTTATATAGTTTAAATCACAAGGTCATGAGATTTATATTTAATTTTTATGTTGCTACACAGACTTTCTACCATGATAAATGTTGAATAATAATGCACCAAGTTGGTATATTACTTCTCTGTGTGCAGCATAGCATAGAGGCTAAAGACCCATGCTTCACAGCCACAGAGCCTGGGTTTGAACATTATCTTTGCTACTTACTAGGACCTTGAAAAATAACACGAACTCTTTATAAAATATTTTTCCCCATCTGCAAAATGGAATTAATAGTGATACCTGCTTCACAGAGTCACAGTGAGGATTCAGTGAGATATCAGATATAAAATATTTAGATTAGTACTAGGCAAATATAGCATTTTTTATCACTGGATATTTATGTTCCCAATTTTTTTTAGAATTACCAATAAAATTACAATAAACAACTTAATGCATAAAGCCATTTTCTTCATTGTTAACCATTTATCTAAAAAGTTATTTTCCTTTTCATCTTTTATCCAAGACTAAACCATATCCTTCCCTTAGTAACTGTATTCCTTTAAACAACTGACAATTGGAAATTGAACTATGAACAAGCTTCCATTGGGCCAATTTTAAGTAGCAGGAACTCATTCTTTTATGCTGGGTCTTGAATTCTGAGATTGGACTCAAAGTAAACAAGCAGGTGAAGAGGTTGGGATGATGAAAGACAATAGACCATTACCCAAGCCTAATGGTGTTGTAAAGGAGATAAATGTCTTTGAAGTAGCACCCTTAAAACCTGTGACCTTTAGATTGACCTTTCCTTTCAGATTATGGTATGCAGGTTGTTGTGGAGTCTGTGCAAAGTCAGCAATTAGAAAGAGGGACCTTGAGAGAAACAAGTCTTTGAGTAAGGTGCCTACCCAGAGGTATGACTCTATTTCTTCTACTAGCTACCCATTGGCTTCCAAATTCCTCAACTGCTTTCAAAATGTTGGAGGTCTGTGACTCGCTCTCTCACCAGTGTGCTTTCTCCAAGACAGAAAATGCATTGAGTCCCACCCCATTGTTACAGTCCACACTGTGAGCACAGAAAAAAACTAACACTGGAATCTGTACAAATTGCCCTTTACTTGTGAGGAGTAAAGTAAATGGAACAGATGGTTAACAACACTAAACACTAGTCACCTGCAAAGAAAATGGTGTCTAGAAGAATTATTCATTTTTGCTAAGGTCACTGAAGAAAATACAGGATTGATGAGTTTGCTAGAAGACACCAGAAACCATACAACTTTGATCAGAATGAATGATTTAGTAGGTAATAAAGTACTGTGGAGATTATTTGAAACAACTCACATTTGTACTGTATGTTAAAGTTTTCAAAAACTTTCCCTCGAGATGACAGTTCATCTTCACGCAGAGTTATGAGATGTGAAAGAGGATGATTATTATTCTCCCAGTACCCAGAACCTTTAATATTTATAATTTAAACCCATGCCATGCTGGACCATCCTGGAGCCTGAGACAGAAGAAAAAAATCAGCAATACTGATCCTATTTTTATTTAAAATTTTGATATTGTATTCATTGGGGATGTTTTGCATTCATTTTGCAGACTTTAATTTTTAAATATTGCATTAAAATGTTATTTACTTTGATTACTGAGTTTTTTGATGCTCCCCACCCTATCCATGAATTGTCTATTAGAATGTCCCTTTTAAATAGTATTTTTAAATGTCATTACCCTTACAACCCAGTATTATGAGTTAGTAAACTTGGTTAAATACTATATAAGTATGTGGAAATTTTACACCCAGGACATATTCTGCTTTACTACTACAGCTCAGATGCCAGTGAACCATCCCCCAAAAATTGACTATTTTTTCTTAGTCTGTTCTTAGTTGAAGTAGCAAGTAATAAGCAACATGACTGATTTTTGTTTAGTTTAATTTCTTGTTTAAAAATATTCCCCCAAAAAATACTTATACAGAATTTTATCTTAACCAAAGCTAAGCAGAGCTTATGATGAAGAATGTCTTCCCTGTCATGTTTTCCTAATGTAATTTCCATGAGCAGCATTTTTTAACTTTTAAAAACCATTTATTCTTGTATTTCTGCCATTATTTTAAATAAGACTTTACCTCTTCCTTTATGAAATAGATGGATTATTTACTGCTGTTATGATAGAGATCAAATTCTCTAACCCCAATATACCTTTTCCTTTCCTTCACCCTCCCAATAGTTACCAGATTTTTTAAGTAAAATCAGTAACTGTTGATTCCATCATCATGAAAACATAAAATATTGTTCTCTGCATAGCAAATGCTATAATTATGCTTCTTATACTTTCTATTTTTACTAGTATTTCCTAATTACCCCTTTTTATCATAATCATCTATATCTTTTATCTCATAATTATCTATAAACAATATCCTTAGATGTTTCAAACCGCTCCATCATATGCCTATGTTTATGTATCAGTTTTCTGTTGTTCCTGGATGCCTTCCTCATGAAACTCTTCCTCTTGTTTCCCAATTCTAAACCAGTTGTTCTTTGGACTCAAGGATGGCTGTTACCCTGAACTTAGATTTTACAAGATCTTGTCTAGAATTTCCTATATCCTGAAGCTCAAGTTTTTCCTTTCCTTATTTTACTCTCTAATTGTGCTAGAGCACATACTTTTAACTTCCTCAGTAAAGGTGAGTGAAAGTAACGTTTTTAGTATATTATTTAATTCCCATATAGTTTGAATTTTCCAGATTTTTTTTATGTCATTGATTTCTAATTTAGTTCCATTTCTAAACATATGCTTTGAAGAACTTGAATTCTTTCAAATTTATTGAAACATATTTTATGACCTAAAACATGATCTATCTTGCTAAACTCTGTGTTGATTTATTTGATGTGTAGTTGGTCCTTGATAAACTTGTTCCCTGTGTACTTGAAAAGAATGTGCATTCTGCTGTTGTTGGAAGGAGCAGTCTGTAAGTGTCAACTAGGTCAAAGTGGTTGATAGCATTGTTCAAGTTTTCTATATCCTTCTTGACTTTCTGTCTCATTGTTTCATGCATTAAGAAAAGGGTATTAAAATCTATGACTAAAATTGTGGATTTGTCTATTTCTCCTATTGGTTTTTGCTTCAAATATTTTGAAGCTACATTATTAGGTGCCGACATATTTAGTATCGCTATGTCTCCTTGATTTACTTACTCCTTTATTATTAAGAAATGACTTTATTTATCCCTGGTCATATTTTTTGCTCTGAAGTTCACTTTTTCTGATACTAATATAGCCAGTGCAGATTTCCATTAAATCATACTAGGATTAGTATATGTTCTTCTGTCCTTTTAGTTTTAATCTATTTGTGTCTTTATATTTACATGGGGTCTCTTGTAGGCAACATATATTTGGAGTCTTGCTTTTTTTACCCAATCTGATTATGTCTGCATTATAATTAGGACGTTTAGGACATTTACATTTACTATGTTTATTGGTATCACCATCATGATATTAGTTTTCTATTTGTCCTGTTATTTGTTTATCTTTTCCTCCTCTTTTTGTGCCCTTTTATTTTGTATTGAGTATTTTTGTTATTCCATTATATCTCCTTTGTTAACTAATTAGCTGCGATTCTTTGTTATTTTAGTGGTTACTTTGTGGTTTATAGTATAATCTTTAAGTTACAACAATCTCCCTTCTAGTAATATCATGCCACTTCACATACGGTTTAAGAACCTTATAATAGTTTACTTTTATTTCTCTCTTTCTAGCTCTTGTGCTAATGTTGTAGTTTATTTTACTTCTACATATATTATGTACCCCATGCTACATTGCTATTATTTTTGTTTAAGTAGGAAGTTATCTTGTAAAGAGATGTAAATAATTTTTTAAAGTCATGTACTAACCAATGGGGTTACTTTTTTATTTTATTTTATTTTTGGCTGAGCACAGGGGACTTTATGATGGTACAATACATGGGAAGGTGGGGCTCCCTAGGCCCCTCTCATTCTTCAGGGTTTCTGGCATGAAAACTGTGTCAAGGGGAGATTCTCAGTGTAGGGGTGAATGATTGTGGCAGGGACTTTCCCAGCCACTGAAGGCCCCTCTCCTCCATGCCTGCTGTCACCAGGGCTGGTGACACCAGGGGGTTCTTACTCCTTGAAGGCCATGTGGACTACAAGGTCTAACACCCTGTTGATATAGCCAAATTCATTGTCATACAGGAAATGAGCTTGACAAAGTAAGTGATCATTGAGGACATTCTACCAGCATTGAAGGGAGAAGAGTGGGTGTCACTGTTAAAGACAGAGGAGACAGTCTAGTGCTCAGTGTAGCCCAGGATGCCCTTTAGGGGAGCTCTCCAATGCCTACTTGACTACCTTCTTGATATCATAATATCTGTCAGATTGCTCCATATGGCAGATCAAGTCCACGATTGACACATTGGCAGTGAGGATATGGAAGGCCATGCCAGTGAGCTTCCCATTCAGCTCAGGCATGACCTTGCCCACAGACTTGGCAGCACCAGTAGATGCAGAAATTACATTCTGAAGAGCCCTGTGGCCCTCACACCACAGTTTCCCAGAGGGGCCATCCACAGTCTTCTGGATAGCAATGATGGCATGGACTGTGGTCATGAGTCCCCCTCTACAATGCCAAAGTTGTCATGGATGACCTTGGCCAGGGAGACTAAGCAGTTGTTGGTTCAGGAGGCATTACTGATGATCACGAGGTTCTTTTTTTATTTCTCATGGTTCATGCCCACCAAAACACAGGGGCATTAGCAGAGATATAAGAGATGATGATCCCTTTGGCTCCCCGCTCTAAGTAACCCCCAACCATCTCCAAGATACTGAAGATACTCCACAGCATAATCAATTCCAGCATCAACCCATTTGATTTTGGTGGGATCTTGCTCCTGGCAGATGGTGATGGTATTGCCATTGGTGACACACTTCCTGTTCACAGCCTTGACAGTGCCATGGAACTTGTCATAGGTGGAATTATACTGGAACATGTAGAAATATATAGTTGAGGTCAATGAAAATTCACTGATGGTGACAATATTTACTTCGCCAGAGTTTAAAGCTGGTGCTGCATGAGAAGTTGCAGCTGTGTATCAAATAGGAGGAACAGAGACTGGTTGCCATTTCTGATGCTCGTCATTCCTTTGGATAGGTCCATATTTCTATCTGGTATCATTTTCCTTCAGCCTGAAGGGCTTTCTTTAACATCTCTTATAGTCTGTGGTTGATAGACTCTTTTAACTTTTATATTTCTGAAAAATTATTTAATTCAACTTCAGTTTCTGCTTTGAAAGATATTTTCTCTGGTTATTGGAATCTAGGTTGAAATTTTCTCTTTCAATACTATTTAAAATGTTGCTTTACTATCTTCTTGCTTACATCATCATTGTTTCTAATGAGAAATCTTCTCTAATTCTAATCTTTCTCCCTGTGTCTGAAAGATGTCTTTTTTCCTCTGGACATTTTTACTTTATTGCTGGTTTTGAACAATTTGATTATGACATACTTGGGTGTAGGTTTTTTCCTAAGATTTGGGTTTATTGAGTTTCTTGGATCTGTGGGATTATAGTTTTAATCAAATTTGAAAAATTTAGGGCCATCGTTCTTCAAATGTCTTTTCCTCCATCCTCTTTTGATGCCCCAATTACCCATAATACAGGCCCCTTGAAATTGTCCCGCCACTCACTGGTGTTCTGTTCATTTCTTTTGAGACTTATTTCTGTTTCTATTATTATTGCTTCTATTGCTACATTATCAAGTTCGTTAATATTTTCTTCTGCAGTGTCTAATATGCTGGTAACCCTACCAAGTAGGATACTGATCTCAAACATCACGGTTTTACTCTCTACTGTGTGGAATACAGTTATAGCCATTGTTTTAATGTTTTTACCTGATAATTATGTTCTGTATCAATTTTAATTGATTGTGAATTTTCTCCTCAATATGTGTTGCATTTTGCTTCTTTTTTGTATGTCTAGTTATTTTTGCTTGAACGCTAGACATGATCAATTTTACCTTTTTGGATGCTGGATATTTTGTATCTTTATAAATATTCTTAAATTTTATTCTAGAAATAACCTAAAAATAGTTTGATTTATTGGACTGTTGCTACTAATATTTGATAAGCAAGATCAGAACAGCATTTGATTTAGGGATAATTATTTTCCACTAATAAGGAGAGAGCCTTCTGATACTCTTCCTAGTGACATATGCCAGTCTGGATGGTAGAAATAAAAACTACTCCCAGACCTATGTGAGCTCAAGGTACTGTTCCCTCTAATTATTTTTTATGGTTCTTTCCCCAGCTTCTGTAGGGATGCTGATCAGTAATTTACTGAATACTTGAGGGGGCACTTCTGCAGTTCTCTAGAGTTATAGCTCTGTTCTCTCTAGTACTCTGCCCTGTGAGCTCCAGTTATTTTTATCTCTCCAGACTATCAGTCAGCTTAATCTCCTTAACCTGCAGTTTAATCTCCCTAAATTCAGTTTCATGGCTGAAAAACTCTCTCAAGACAAAGACAGTAATTTGAAACATGCTTGATTGTTCCCCATCTCTCAGGGATCATTGGTTTTTTTGTTGGCTGGTATCTGATGTCTTGAAAACATTGATTTTCAGTTGTTTTGGGTGGGAGAATATATTTAATCCCTATTATGACATCCTATATGGAGGCAGAAGTCCCTCCATTGTCTTTTATTGTTTAATGTTGAGAAATCCAAAGCTCTTCTCATTTTTGTTTCTTCATACATAATTGGTTTTAGGGGCTCTTCTTTTCATTACTGGTATTCTGAAAATTCTTGAAATTTCATGCTGAGTCAATTTTTTTTATTGTACTTGGTACTCAGTGAGCCTTCTCAGTTTTAAGGTTTATAGTTTTAATATTGAGATTTTTTGAGACTTTTTTGAAGAAGGAAATGTCTAAGTGAGCCTGAACCATCTGGTAATTCCAAATAGTAAAGAAGCTATCAAACATTACTAATGTTATGTCAGAAGAGTCCAGTAGCCAAACCCACTGACCAAAAGTGGCACAATTTAAGCTTCAGTAAATGTAATAATATTAATGCCTTGGACAGAACAAAGTAAATATATTTAAATCTATGGATTCATAAAAACTGTGAAGCAAATCAAAACCTAATTGGTCATCACTGGAGGATATTAGTGAGCCAATTCATTATTTAGAAAATTACAAAGAGAAAGAGTCAAGTATTAATCATACCTTTCCTATATGTAAGCAAATGTCAAATGAGAGGAATTTCTTTTTATACAAACATCCAACTAATAAATGGAGGACTAATAAAATTAGAATATCAATATTTTGCATCACCTAATAATGGGTGAGCATCAGCAACTATAAACATCAGACAAAAAGAGAGAGCCAGATATTATATGCCACCAGATAAAAGAACACGGCACCACCTGAAAATATTTCTTTCCAAAAAATGTCAACCTAAATATGATCTGGCCTTTTGATCTATTCTCTTTACAGGAAATGTAGACAATGAAGATGTTAAACTATACCACAAAGATGTAACCAGTAAATCTTACCATGCTATCCTGCAGGGAAACCCTGGTTTCTTCAACAAATTGCAAACGAAAAAGAGAAAAAGATGGAGAGAGACCCTATAGATGAAAAGAGCTTAAAAACAATCCAACTAATTTCAAGGGAGAAATCTAAGTTGAAGCCTGTTTCAAACAAATTGTTAAACAAAATTATGACATTTAGAAGACAATTTGGGAAAATTTGAACACCGTCTATTGGATGATATTAATAAATCATCATTTATTTTGGTTCTGATAATAGTATGGTTATTTTCTAAAGAGTCAGTCTTTTTTTTTTCTTACTTTAGTAATTGTCTATTTATTTTGGGTAGACTAGGAAACAATAATCTGTAAAATAAACTCTGGTTTTCAAGTGGCATTTCTTTGAGAGATGCCCATTTAAAAAGCATAGCAGTTAGGGGGAAGTATCAGAGAAACAATGTTAGAACTGGCAGGAAGGTATGGCACAAATTTGTGTAGATGTCATGATGTCATGCCAATTCCTGACATTTGGAAAGCCCACAGCAGGATTACATTTAGTTATCATGACAACCACCACTGTAGGAGCTGCTTATTTTGCATCCACCTTAAAATGGAAACTGAGGTTAGAGGTTGAAATGATCTGTCAGGGTCACATGACTGCTAGTGGTCAGTGACAAAGCTGGGTTTCTATCTTGGCCAATGTCTTCCTCACCACTGTCCCCCGCCCACCTCATTTGTTTTCTATATAGACTATAATGTTACCAGTAAGAATATCTCTGCAGAAGTGAAAAATTCTTCCAGTCTGCTTCCTGGTGGCTGTGGTCATTCACCAGATCCCTGTTCCCCTCTGATAGAGCTGGTGTCTTGCAGAGAGCACTCAGGAAATCTGCCAGTACCTCAGCCTAGGCCTCCAACCTGGCCTCTTGCTCTCGGGTGCAGGGAGGAGGGAAGCAGCAGCATTCAGGTTCCAGGACAGAAAGGCAAGATGGGTCTGGCTGGGTCTCTGCTGCTTTTCCTTGGCCAGTCTCTGGCCTGCAGTCTGCATTCTGGGAAAGCAGTACAGAAAGAGCAGCAGGGATGGTGCAGGGAGATGGGATGCTGCCTGAGTATAGGCTAAGAGCCAGCCTTTGTTAGAAAAACATGGCATAAGACCTAAAACATCTAAGGATGAAATGATACAATGCCTGGTCTTTGCTTCAAAATAATATAGGTGGGAGAAATCAGGTAAAAGTAGAGATGAGTTGAGATTGGCCATGAATTACTAAGCATTGACTGTGAGTAATGGGTGTGTGAGGGTTTATTATATTCTTCTCTCTACTTTTATATGTTAGAAATTTTCTATACCAAAAGACTTTTAATTAAACTGTTTGGAAATTCTGTGAGTGAGCAAGACTTGTGTATTGGTAGTCTACACTCTGGTGAAATGGGTCAGCAGCATGCCAGCTGGATTTGGGGAACTCCCAGTTATCAGTAGGTGAAGGTTTTTTCTCTAGAGTTTCTCCAAAGAGGAGTTTTCCAGTTTCCTACCTAAGATTTCATGCTTGGATTTTTATGTTTTCAGAGATGGAAAGAGGGGCATATACTAAGGGTCCTATGCTTCATTAGGGTGGGTTTTCCTTACTCTTCTGCTTCAGCTCAACACCTTCCCTACCCTCCTCTCTATCTGATATCCTTGAATGATTCCAAATAATATATTTTCAGCATTATTCTTAGACTAGAATCCCCTGCTCACATAGCATCAGGGAGGAGATCCTGGGATCCAATTGCTCCTTTTCCAAAATTTCAGTTCATTAAGTTCTCTGTATTCAGTCTCACACTTTATGCTCACCTTCAGGGCTTCTTGGTGCCTCTAAATTCTTAAATACTACAGAAGGAAGTTTGCAGGGGAGATTGAATTTGCTTGTCATCAGTATCTTTCTTGGTCCCTCATCAGCATCCCTTATAATAAATAATTTAGGTTATAACTTCCTCTATTCTACTATGTCAGGCACAACTCCTAGTTCTGTTTTCCATCTTCCAAAAATTGGTTTAAATCTTTTATCCTTATCCTTTAATATTTACTTCTTTTTGTGGGCCCCAAGAGGTAAAGGTAGAAGAAAAATAAACACATGGAAATCAACACATTAATTTAACGAGAAGACCAGCTAAGACTGATTTAAAATAAAAGCTGCTTCATGGGAGAGACTGTTCATCTTGTTTACCGTCACACCTGACACAGTGTCATGTGCAGAAGTAATTCTGAATCATGCTTATGAGAGTCACAAATTTTTTTATTTAGGATGCGTGGCAGGAGGTCAAGGGCACAAGAGCAGAGGAAAACTCTTCTGCTTTACAAAGAAAACAGGAAAATGTCCAGAGCTCAGAAATTGATCGGTGATGTATGTGCCATTATTCTTTTCAAAGCTACATTTGAAATATTTTTGGCTTTAACTTTCCTTCCCTTATACCAATCATTTTAGTTGTTAAGTTTGTTTAGAAAGTAATTTTTAAAAGATTGCACTGATAACCCCGAGCCAGTTTAAGGCAGGCTAAGTCTGCGGATGTGGAACACTTAAAATGTCCATTAGTACTCCTCTTTTGTCACTTACCACCCAGGGGGTCACGCCTTTGGTATGAAAGTTGTTTATAAACTGGTAGCTTTATTTTTAAAACAGAATGGAAGGGCTGAGGTGGAGCTAGGCAGAAGATTGTATGATTAAAGTTTTTAGAGATCTGTACACATTATGAACCAGCCCTGGGCTTGTGAGTATTTTATCACTCAGCCATTAACCACTAATCTGTTGGAACCTGATGCAAAAAGTCTCAATCTCTCTCTAAAGCCATAAGGTACTGTTGGGAAGCCAATTCTTTCTACATAATCCCTCAACAAAAGGAGATAATAATAACTTCTATTTAGATGACATAATTTCATGAAGCTTATGATTATCTATTTCACAATTATTTTGGTATTATAGAAACCTACTCTGATGTTGTCCATGTTTTGGAAATGTGGTTAAAGAGACTAAATTGATCTAATTCAACCAGGCTTCAAAAATCACACCATCTTTTTTTTTTTTTTTTTTTTTTTTTTTTTTTTTTTTGAGACCAAGTCACGCTCTGTCACCCAGGCTGGAGTGCAGTGGCACGATCCTGGCTCACTGTAACTTCCGCTGCCTGGGTTCAAGCAATTCTCCCATCTCAGCCTCCCAAGTAGCTGAGACCACAGGTGCATGCCACCATGCCCGGCTAATTTTTGTATTTTTAGTAGATACAGGGTTTCACCATGTTGGCCAGGCTGGTCTCCTGACCTCAAGAGACCCCAAAGTGCTGGGATTACAGGTGTGAGCCACTGCACCTGGCCTCACACCGTCCTTTAGATAATGACTTCCCTCATGCTTGTAGTGACTTGTTATCCCTCTAAGATTTTCATTTGTATCACCTCCTTCCTTCTACTCAGGTACTCATGGTTGAAGCTGACTCTCTACCTCCAGCTTTTATTGGCTTAAGCAATCTGGCCATCATTATTGATTTAGGGCAGACATGTGACATACATGACATGTGCTGAACCAATAACAGTAAATCTGAGGACATGCTTTGAAATATTGGAGGCTTGCAGTGCTACAACCATTTTTTGTTTTTGTTTTTTTGAGACAGGGTCTCACTCTGTTGCCCAGGCTGGAGTTTAGTGCTATGATCTCAGTTCACTTCAGCCTCCACCTCCCTGGGCTCAAGTGACCCTCCCAACTCAGCCTCCCAAGTAGCTGGGACTATGGGTACATGCCACCATGTCTTTAGAGACCTGTACCAAGTTTTTAGAGATCTGTACACATTATGAACCAGCCCTGGGTTTGTGAGTATTTTATCACTCAGCCATTAACTGCTATTATTGGAATCTGATGTAAAAAGTCTCAATCTCTTTCTTAAACCTAATTTTTGTATTTTTTGTTGAGATGTGGTCTTAGCATGTTCCCCAGGCTGATCCTGAACTCCTGGGCCTAGGAGATTCGCCCACCTCCCACCTTCCAATATGCTGGGATTATAAGCCTGAGCCACTGTGCCCAAACTTACAATCATTTTTGTCATGATGAGGCAGCTCTGCCTGAGAATTGAGCTACTACCTGATGGGGGAGCAGAACCAGCAAAATCATGGCAAAACAGCTGGGACTATGATTACTAATCTACTTTTTAAAACTGACCTACTTTGTACATTTTCTGAGATAAAAATTTCCCTTTATTGTTTAAATGGATTTGGGTCAGGTTTTCTGTCACAAGAAAAAGTGTTTGCACTCATGCTACCAATCCTCTTGGAGTCTACATTTGGAAAAGCAACATTCGAATTAAATTTGATTTATTTTGTGTGTGTGGCAAAAGTGAAAGCAAGTACAATGATGTTCTGAAATGGACATAGAGAGGCTGAACAATGACCTACAGTTGGAGAGTGAGTCACAAAAAAATGAACTTGATCTCTTGATGACTTTCTATATGCATGCATGCTCACACTTTCTCATGCACAAACGTTTCTGATGTATGCTAATTTATAACCTTCATTCTTTCAACACACTTCCCTATTTCATTGATGTTGTAAAAATTCATGTAAAATATTTAGATATCCTTCCCACAGCAACCAAGCAGATTACTCCCAAGGGAAGGGGGAGAAATGACATCTGTATTTGCTACAAGCCTACTAGGACTATATGGTAGGCAGACTAATACCCCCACTCACCCACCCATGATGATATCCACATCCTAATCCCCAGAACCTGTGAATGTTAGGTTACATCATAAAGGGGAATTGAGCATTGAGCTTGCCAATTACCTGGCCTTTTTTATTTTCCTTTTTTGAGACCGAGTTTCTCTCTGTTGCCCAGGCTGGAGTGCAGTGGTGTGATCTCTGTTCACTGCAACCTCCACCTCCCGGGTTCAAGCAATTCTCCTGCCACAGCCTCCCCAGTGGCTGGGATTACAGGTGCGTGCCACCACACCCAGCTTTTTTGTAGTTTTAGTAGAGATGGGGTTTTGTCATGTTGGCCAGGCTGGTCTCAAACTTCTGACCTCAAGTGATTTGCCCGCCTCAGCCCCGCAAAGTGCTGGGATTACAGGCATGAGACACCGCGCCCGGCCGCAAGAGTCTTTATAAATGGAAGACAGAAGCAGAAGAGTGAGAACCAGAGAGATGGCCACAGGAGAAGGACTCAGCCCAAGTTTGCTGGCCTTGAAGATGGAGGATAGGGCCACAGAGCACAAATTGCAGACAGCCTCTGGAAGCTGGAAAAGGCAAGGGATCAGATTCTCCCCTTGAGTATCCAGAAAGAATGCAGCCCGGCCAACACTTTGGGTTTAGCCCAGTAAGACCTATTTTTTACTTCTGACTTCCAGGATTTAAGATAATAAATTTGTATTATTTTAAGCTACTACATTTGTTGTGATTTGTTACAGCAGCAAACAGGTAATGCAGGTCACAACAATACGTTTTTAAAATTGAGCTTTCTATTTACTAGTAGAAAATGCAGTCAATAGAAGGAAGGCCAGGAAAGGTAACAGGAAGTTTAAGTTGTTTGAACTCCAGGCAAGTCACTTGATGCAGCCTCTACATTGCTCTTGAACATGACTCAGCAATAAGAACTGGAAGGCTTTTAAAAAAATATATAATATATAATCATAGAGACAATTTGTGTAAGACTGAATGTTCTCCTTCCCTTATGCATAATCCAAAATGTCTGATTCTCTAGAAGAACCTGTTACTACATGATCTTTCTTTTTTATATGTCCTCTGGTTCCACAACATAATACAAACTAAAGTATTTTAGCTGATTTTTGTATAAAGCATTATTGTCTGTCTTTCAAAAATGTTGATCTTTCTGCTTTTATAAATAAGTAATGCTGGACACAATTTAGCTTTTGACACTGAGATGTAATGGTCCTAAATATTTCCTTTCACTGTCAAGGGATTGTTAATAACAACTAAGGTTTATGAGCACTTATCATGCACTGGACACTGTGCTAAGCCATCACAAGTGTTATTTTTTTAACAGTTTTATTGAGATATAATTAATATTAAAAAAAACTGCACATAATGTATACAATTGAAGAATTTGGGCATACGCATATACTGAAGCTATGACTATAATAAAGCTAATAGACGTATCCATCAATCATCTGCAAAAATTTCTTTGTGCCCTTTTGTGTGTGTCTGCGGTAAGAACACAGTCTACCCTGTTCACACTATCGTTAACTATGGGTGCTCTACTGTATAGCAGTTCTCTAGAAGTTCTCACCTTGCTTAGCTGAAACTGTATATCAGTTGAACAGCTCCCTTCTTCCCCTCCCCACAGCCCCTGGTAAGCACTGTTCTATTCTCTATTTCTATAAGTTTGAATGAGTACATATGCTCCTTAATTTACTATGGGGGAAACATCCTGATAATCCAATCATAAGTTGAAAACATCGTAAGTCAAAAGTGAATTTCATACATGTAATCTGCTGAACACTGCAGCTTAGCCTAGCCTGCCATAAACATGCTCAGAATACATACATTGACCTACAGTTGGGCAACACCATCGAACACAAAGCCTATTGTATAATAAAATGTCAAATATCTCATGTAATTTACTGGATACTGTACTGAAAGTGAAAAACAGAATGGTTATATGGGCACTCAAAGTTCGATTTCTACTGAATGCTTATTACTTTCACACCATCATAAAGTCAAGAAATCATTACACTGAACCATCGTAAGTCGGGGACCATCTGTAGTTATCATTGCTGTCCCCAATTTACACATGAGGACACTAAAGCTTAGACAGATAAAATGACTTGCCCAATATCTCAAAAAAAATAATGTGTGGAAGCACTGGGACTTAAACCCACTTCCCCTATCTTCAAAACCCAAATCTTCCATTCTGTACATGCCAAAGAAGTTTGAACCCAACTCGGAAGCACGTGTAACTGAGTTCTGGAAGCTACTTGTGAGTGGTCCTTTCTGAGCTTTATTTGCTTGTTTATCAGGATTTTGTCAGTCATTTTCCTTGTTTGTTTATTTTACTAAATCCTGACCTTGATTTATGCACCCTAAGATTTACCTCTTAATTTGGAAAGTGAACTCCAACTCTTGGTTATTGGAGTTCTGGTTAATTGGAGTTTAACTGAACAAATCCAGAATAGCACAGCTTTTTTTTTCATGCAAACAGCATCAGCAGGTTGTAAACTGGGCCTTGGGCAGGCTGAGCATTGGAAGCAGAATTAGCCAGTGGTTGCACCTTCATGAGAACCACAGTTCCTGCAGGAGGTGGAAAGTAAATACACTCAACCTAATTCCGTTGTATTGCATGATTTTCATGGGTCACCTGATATGTCTGTCAAAGGAGTGGAAGGTAGTTTCCTCAAGAATCTATGAGCCACAATCACCAAGAACCACCTCTCAGTGACAGTCACTTGTGTGAGTAAGCTGGGACCCAGGTTCTGGGTCATTCCACTGATATGCCTTGAGAAGCACACAAAATCCTGTCTTTCATTCTTCTGCCAGGACTCCTGGCCCACAGTCAGAATATGGCCTCTCCACTGCATCGACTGCACTTTCATTGATGATAACAAAGGCTATACTTCAAAGGGTTCCTTTCATTTGCAGGTACTGGCCTAGGTACTTTGTATACATTCTCTTATCCCCACAATAATACCCTGAAAGAGAGGTTTTATTGTCCCCCATTTTGCAGATGAGCAATCTGAAGCTCAGAAAATTCAAACAACTTTCATTAATCCAGTCCACAAGTACTTATGACTCTGTTAGGCATTTTGCCAAACTCTCAGGATACACAGATAAAGCACCACCAACCTCAAGGTACCTGAGGTCTGGTGGGAGTTCCAGACACAGAAACAGACAAATGTATCACAGGAAATTAAATGATAGAACTATGAACAGGGTATTGTGGGAGCAGAGAGCAAGCACAGGGAATGTGGGGAGAAGAAAGTTGAGAGGAGGCTTCCTGGCGAGGTGACACACAAACTGAGTCTTCAAGTCTGCCTAGGAATCAGATACAGAGATTGAGAGGAGGAAAAGCAATTCCTGGGAGAGAGCGAGGTACGTAGAGGCAAAAAGACATGAAGCAACTCGATGTGGGCAGAAACCCAGTAGAGTTTAATGAAGCTGCCACCTACAGGGAGAGAAGATAAAGGTGGGAGCTAAGGCAGGAGGTGCAGACAGAAGTCAGATTTAGGTGGACTTCATATCCTGTGGTAGAAATATTTTATTTTCTCCTGGAGTTTTAAAGCATTTTAAACACAGTGTTGACCAGAATAAAATGTATCAAATTTTCTAGAAGTTAGATCTCATGGCAAATGTTCTCGCCACAATGAGAAATAGAGAAATCTTAGGGCTATATCCTTTATACTTTCTGACTCTTCCAAATTTTCAGGGAACCTAAGGGAGAACTTGATTTGGGGGTCTGTTCACAGGTCGGCATGTCCCTTTTGTGAAATAGTCTTCATGCTTGATTTGTTGTGTTTGTTGCTGTCAGAAGCTTCAGTAGAGGTTGTCCCAGGTCTGGGCAGCACTTCTCAGTTTTGCTTTTTGTTGCTACAACCTTTGCCGTTTTGTACAGCTCACAAAGAAACCGTAACAGGCACCCAGACAAGAGTCCCAAGAAATGTACCCAGTTTGACACCTACATTCTTCAAAGAGAAAAGAGCTGGAAATAACATGAATCAGAAAAGGCAAGGTCCCAGCAAAACACTTTTCTGAATCACCTTAACAGAACAGTGTCAAAAAGATGTCACTGGGGACAATATCTATGACATAAGAAAGTTGGTGTTAAATATATCCATGGCTGCAAAACGGCTTGTGATAACATAGTCTAGTTATATGGCTGTGCTTTAAGAAACCAGAGCACCATTTATGGAGCATTCATAGGTACAGAATGATCTCTGAAAGGACAGGCCATATATCTTAATTTTTTCCTGGTGTCTAATAGTCTGTAAAGTAGAATAAAACAAATAGTGGGAAGTGAATAAATGAACGAACAAATATTGCAAAGAATTTGGATACAAAAAAAAAATAAACACAATTGTGTAAATCCCAAAGGGACCTTAGAGATAAATTCATGCAGGTCCCTCTTCACTAGCTTAGGAAATAGAGGTCAACAAAGAGTTTTATTATTGTTATCTATAAAAATCATCCCAGGGCCCATAGAAGTCAGCTGAACCACAGAAAGTACACTTGCCAAGCCTGAAAAGAAAAGGGTTCTATAAGCGAAGTGAGTCATAATAACCTCTTTTAATTGTGGGAACCAAACAGTGGCAGGTTATAAAAGGAAAATGCAGCATGTTCCCATAAACCACAGGGTAAGTTCTGCAGACAGTATTAATAGGCTTTAGAGTATTCTCCTCTATCTTATCAATTATTGTACCTATCCATGGGGATTCACAGTCTAGTTAATAAGAAAACATATTGGGAGGCTGAGGTGGGCGGATCACCTGAGGTCAGGAGTTTGAGACCAGCCTGGTCAACATGAGGAAACCCCATCTCTACTAAAATTACAAAAATTAGCCAGGCATGGTGGCATGCACCTGTAATCCCAGCTACTCAGGAGGCTGAGGTAGGAGAATCGCTTGAACCCGGGAGGCAGAGGTTGCAGTGAGCCGAGATGGCACCACTGCACTCCAGACTGAGTGAAAGAGCGAGACTCCATCTCAAAAAAGAAAAAAAGAAAGAAAAAATATGTAGCCTTCACAATGCCTTTAAGTCACTCAAAAAGTCACTTTCAATCAAGAGAAAACTAATAGAATGCAAGTGACGAGTGATAAGGCATCCAGGAATAAAGGATAGAGAAACTGTTACTCACAGACAGGCAGGACGCTTTTGCCTGCCTATGAATTGAAGGGTCACTCTAGTTTGTTTTCCCAGTAAAGGTGGTAGGCTACACCAAACCATTATCACTCTCTCATCTCTGTGTGTGAACATTGGCTCATAAATTTAAAAGAGGCTCCCTGACCAGTGGTAGAGGTACAGCCCATAGGCAAGGAAACACTTTTCTTTCTTTGACTCCGTTTGTCTTTTTAAGAAATCAAATAGAGCCATGGCTAAAATATCACACCCCACACAACTCACTTCTCAGACTAGATGATAAGATAAAAATAAAAGCCACACCAATAACCATGAACTTTGACTTGATCTCTCCTTGCGGAAAGCACTATCAGGGTTCTGCTAACTATCAGAGGTGTGGTTCCAAAGAATTATTTCTTATCTCATTTGTTTACATGCAGAGTTGTCTTTTACTTGTCAGAAATAGCTGTACTCATTCATGCACACTGTTTCGTGCTAGATTTTGTTGTTGGTGGTGTTGCTCCCTAGGGAACACAGCCAGTGTGAATAAGGAAGTGTTGGTCTGAAGACTCACCAGGCTTGCTTTCTAGGAGAATGATCTGTGCTAGGGTGTGGGCAAGGGACACTCAGCATAAGAAGCATCCTGGGGTCCCCCACTTCCCTCTGCCCATAGGATTAAGCTCTTAAAAGAGAAGTGCCACAGGCCTGGGATGCTATAATTATCTCAGCCATTTAAGGATTATGCTCCTGGGAGACTATAATTATCCAAATATTGTTGCATTCGGGGATATTTTACTTACAAGGAAGTGCCTTCATTTTTACAGGATCTTTCAAGAGGACCCAAAGGGTGTGTCCCTCTCTAATGTGGTTCCTAAAAGAAAGCTGGAAATAAACAACTGCATCTGGCTTGAGGGTGGGGTCCAGCTGAGTCCACCCAACCAAGGACTTTTGATAAGGGCAGGAAAAAAAAAATAGCTTCCTTTTGTCACCTTAAAAAACAGTTATCAGTCATTCTAGGTCAAAACCTGGGGCCTTTATTCTTTCTTAGTCCCACTCTTCCCTCCTCCTCACCCACTCATATAAACTTCTTCTGTCTAAATATCAACTATTTCAAAAAATTATTAAAGAAAGTTCTGGGCATTTAACATATAGCTTCTTCCTGAGGTTTGTGTATCATATTATTCATATCATAATACCCCTCCCTTTATTTCTCCCTCTAATTCCAATGCAATGATACTTTCTGTAAAAGTTATGTAGTCTAAAGTGGGTGGGAGGATTGCAGAGAAAAAGAAGAACAGTACTGTAGCATGAAAAAGAGATGGTTGATTCAATTCAATGAGCTGCCTGGATTAAATAGCTAACATTTATGCAGTCCTTGCTATGTGATAAGCATTATTCCAATGCATCTCATTAATCCTGACAGCATCTTTATGAGGTGTCTACTGTTATGATCCCCATTTCATGGGTGATAAATCCAGACACAGAGAGCTTGGGTAACTTGCTCAGAATCGTACAGCTGATGGGTGATAGGATGAGGACCAAGACCCACAGCCTGACTCAGAGCCCCTGCTTAGCTACTGTGCCATCTCACCTCCTTTTCTTGGGTGCATGTCCCATGCCAGTCATTGTAAACCACACAGTGGCAGGAACAGCAGAATGGAAAGGCATGGTTCCTGCTTTTCAGGGCTTTGTGAGCTATGAGGAAAGAGACACATGTATAAAAATCACCACAGAACAAGGAAAAATGTGACAGACAAAATAGGAGAGGTACAGACAACTGCTTCAGGAGCTTCGATTAATTCCTGTGTGGCATTAGGAATGGCTTCATAGAGGAGGTGGTATTTGACATGCCTACAGACAGAGAAGACATGGGCGGATGGCATTCCATGCTGAGGAGAACCTGGGAGGTTCAGGACAGGCCAGGACACGGCATGCATGGAAGGCAGCTATGAGAAACAAGATTACAAAAGTCTACTGGGGTTAGGGTGTGAAGAGCAAAGAGAGCGAAGAATGTGGTGGGACCGGGTCCTCTTTGGTTGGGGTTGGGGAAGGCAAGGAAGACGACAGGCATTGACTTTAGGGTTGGCCAAGTTTGGATTCCTGTAGTCTAGAGGATCATAAAGTGTCTGTTGATTCAGTCAGAAGGCCTTTTTTCTACAGCTTCTGACTGCTTGTTTCATATTACCTCTGTTCAGGCTTTTACGCAGTTCAGTTCAGCAAACAACTATTGAGGGTCTTCCTTGATTACTGAGTATCCCTGTCTCCAAAACTTAGTGACTTAAAACAACATGCACTTACTTGCTGACAATTCTGCCATTTGGGCAGGTGTCAGTGGGGACAGCTCATCTCTGCTCCACACAGCATCAGCTGAGGCAGCTCAAGTGGGGCTAGAAGATCCACTTTCAAGATGGCCTCACTCATATAGCTGGCCAGATGGTGCTGTCCATCGTCTGGAAGCCTCATTTCTCCTCCAGCTGGCGTCTACATTTGACTAAGTTAGGCTTCTCACAGCACGGGGATCTGGTTGTCAGACTTTCTTACAGGGGCTGGCTTCTCCAAAGAGTAAACCTGGAAGGTTCAAGAGTAAGTCCCTGGTCACGTTCAAAACTGGAGATTAAAAGTGTTAAGATGTGGTCCTTGTCCCAAAAGCTAGTGACCCATATCATGAAAGTTTGTGTTAAAGAGAGAGATATAATATCTGAAAGTAATGCCTACACCTTAATTGGACCCTGTTTTTTGTTTTTTGGGGTTTTGTTTGTTTTGAGACAGAGTCTTGCTCTATCACCCAGGCTGGAGTGCAGTGGGACCAGCTCGGCTCACCACAATCTCCACCTCCTGAGTTCAAGCAATTCTCCCACCTCAGCCTCCTGAGTAGCTGGGATTACAGGCATGTGCCACCATGCCCAGCTAATTTTTGTATTTTTTTTTTTTTTTAGTAAAGACAGGGTTTCACTGTGTTGGCCAGGATGGTCTCAAACTCCTGACCTCAAGTGATCCACCTGCCTTGTTCTCCCAAAGTTCTGGGATTGCAGGCATGAGCCACCATGCCTGGCCAGGACCCTGTTTTTTAAAAAATCCAAGTAAGAAGACATTTAAGGGGCAGTAGGGATTTACATGAAATTAGATGAAACAGGAAATTAATGTCAATTTTCTTAGATCTAATAATGATGGTGTGTCTATGAAAAAGGTTGTCCATATTTTTGAGAGATGAATTATGAAGTATTTTCAGGATGAGATATCATGATATCTGCAACTTACTTTCAAATGCTTCAGGAAAAAAAAAATATTGATTGACAGGTAATGCAACTATTGGCCAAATGTTAACAATTATTGAGTGTAGGTAGTAATAATATGATTAATTGTTATCCTATTCTTTCAAGTTTTATAAAATGTTTTGCTATAAAAAGTTGGAGATGAAAAGGTAATGGCCCGCTTTTGACCTCTCCATGGTAGAGGTTTTTGTGAAAGAAAACCAACCAGAAATACACATAGAAATCATACCTAAATGTATAACTTTCCTCATTGCATACCCTGATTTAGGCCTTCCTGCTTAACACACTCTCCAGAACCCACAGGGTAAAGTCTGGAACAAGACTCTCCTAGAAAGGAGAGGTGGCTGCACCAAGCGTGGCATCACCATGCTGTGTTCTCTGTGCTTCACTTTCTGACTACAGAGAACAAAATGCTCTTCCTTCATTTCCTTCTACAGCTGAGAGACACTGGAACTGTCAGAAGAGACTTTCCTTTAGGACAAACACACAGAACTCATAAGAGATACACACTACCAGGGGGTATATATCTAGCACAGGGCACTAATCCCACCATCACTTTTCACCAAGCTTGTTTTCTTGTGCACTGTCCATGTGAAAGCACCATCTTGATGGCTTGGGTTAGGGAATATCAGGGGAGGCTGAATGCTCTCCTGTACTTACCTAAGGATCTGGCTTCTGGGTTCTGGTTTGGGGTATGAAGACACCTCTTTCTCAGACAGTGGTACACCAAATGATCACACTTTTCCAGTGAGACTCCATGCCTGAAGCCAAAATTATGATTTAACATGATTCAAGAGCCATTGCATTCCTATAAGAACAATACACATGCACATGGAGCCTTCTTTGCACAGAGTCTCCTTACCACCATTCCTCTAACTTCTTCTTCAGTAGAAATCATATTAGTGTTGCTCTCCCTTCCTCCACAACACCTCCCTACTAACATTGGTTAGAAGTTCATCTTATCCTCCATGCACCTTCTAAATGGACACACATACACATGCACAATATTATTCCCTGGCTTCCATGATATGATCCTCTTTTGAGTCATCTTCTGTTTACTGATGTCCTCCTGCTCTGTGTCTTTCTCTAGCTCTTCTCTCATAAATGAGCTATTCCCATTGTTTTTTCACTCCACTGGTAGTTTTCAATTTTGGCTGAATGTCAAAATTACCTGTAGAGATTTTGAAAAGACATATGTGCCCAAGCCCTACTCTTGGAGTTTCTGATTCATTCTGTCCAGGGTAAAGAGCAGACATTCTATTTTTTACAAGCTCCCCAGGTGATTTCTGCCCTTTATATTCCTGAGAAATCTCATCAAGTAAATGAATGAATAAATCAGTGAATGAGGAACAAATGAAAATCAGGGCTTCAGTATTATGCCTATGCTGATGATAGTCATGTCAAATAAACTGCAAGTTTTTCCCAAATACAAATTTAGCAGCTTAAGAGGGCATCTAAGAATTTCCTGTGACAGTAGAATGTAGAATGTAGTAGGAAGCACCAGTGACCACTGCAGGAAGAACTGAGTTATTTTTGGATCAGATATTGGCAATTGATTTAAACAACAGGTATCCAGTATGAATTCATGGTTCAGTCCAGCCAGCTGAGACCACACCAAAACTTAGCTCCAGCTCTAAGAACATCAATAATTTCCAGTAAATAATTATTGAATGACTAGTCAAGTCATGTTATTTCTAGTCCCAATATATCTTACAAGTTCTAGCCCTACATGTCCAACTGTCTCCTAGATTATTCACATGCATCTCAAACTATATATGCATCTCAAACCAAATTTATCTAAAACTTAACTCATCATCTTTTGTGCAAATGTTGAGTTCCTATTATCACCATCATCTCAAAGTCTCAGACCTGAAACCTCAGCATCATCTTTGTCTCCCTTATTTGTGCAAATAGTAGGTCTGACCCATTGCCAAGTCCTTTCAACCCTAATCCCTAATGTCCTTTGCATCTTGGGGAGTAGAATACCCACGTGTGAAATATTCTTCCTCCCAGTGCTAGATGCAGAAAGGCATCATCTCTTTATGCAGCATAAAGCATCTTCTATTTTGGAGAGGATGTCTTGACACTTTCTAGCCATTAGACCTCTAAATGTTTTACTAATAGGGTAGACCTCTGAACCATTCAGAGTTTATCTCTTGTCCTCTGGAGCCCACATATCTTATCAGGCTCTAATATACTTGCCACTTCCTAGTCATTTGGTCTGTTAGAACGTTGTCATCCGAAGAGTGGATGTTTAGTGTTATGTTCTGAATGTTCAGATGGCCCAGGTGTCTTCGAAGTATACGACGATGGAAGATTGGAGAGTTAACATATATGTGGGTCAAGACTCCACCTGCCTCTTTTTGTCTACTCCAAGTGAATGCCAACTGTTTCTCATCCTCCTTTCTGCTATTGGGGCAGTGGTAACACAATTCCTAAATCAGTGGCTGCATACCATATACCCAAGGCCATATCAATTTGTTTTAGAAAAGACACCACATCTGGAAGAGCAGCCTTGCAAAGAACTGTTACTTGTTTGAGTTTGTTATGATTTACTGTCATCTTCCAGGATCATCTAATTTTCTTTTTCTTTCTTTCTTTTTTTTTTTTTTTTTTTTTTTTTTTGAGTCGGAGTCTCACTCTGTCACCCAAGCTGGAGTGCAGTTGCACGATCTCGGCTCACTGCAACCTCCCTCTCCCAGGTTTAAGTGATTCTCCTGCCTCAGCCTACTGAATAGCTGAGATTGCAGGTGTGCATCACCACACCCAGCTAATTTTTGTATTTTTAGTAGAGATGGGGCTTCACCATATTGGTCAGGTTGGTCTTGAACTCTTGACCTTGTGATCCGCCAGCCTCGGCCTCCTGAAGTGTTGGGATTACAGGTGTGAGCCACTGTGCCCGACCAGATCATCTAATTTTCATCAGGGTCAGACTGACAAATTAAATACAGACTTAATAGGGACCACCACCCTGCATACTTTGTACCTTCAAAGGTGACAGTAAGCCTTTCCTTCCCCTGAGAGGCAATGTTGTTTTTTATTTACTGTCTTTGGCAGAACGTGTGGGCAGTTTCAGAGGCTTCCACCTGGTTTTCTTCACTACAAGAGCTCTTAACCCAGAAGCCAAGGAATAAATGTGCAGGCTGTGCCAACTGCTAAGTACGTCCAGGTGTGGCAATGGTCCCAGTGGACCCACCGTAAACCAGATCTGGGGTAGGACTACACTTAGGACTCAGCCCATATTTATTAGAGTGTGTCGAAGAGGAGGCTGTGATGATTCTTTGGGTCCCCAGATATAAAATCAGGCCTTGAAGTGTTTTCCTATTTCCCTTTTCCAGTCTACAGTTTCAACATCAATGACAGAGGGAACATTCTTCTTTATGGAAAATTTCCAGCTAACAATGAAGGAGAAATAAAGAATTTTATAGCCCCTGATAAAAGAATAGTTGCAGGCAACAATGGTCAATGAATATTAAAACAACTAAGTAGGTGAGGGTGAACTTTTCTTTTTTATTTTTTTGAGACAGAGTCTCACTCTGTCTCCCAGGCTCGAGGAGTCAGAGGTGCGATCTTGGCTCACTGCAACCTCTGCCTCCCGATTCAAGTGATTCTCCTGCCTCAGCCTCCTAAGTAGCTGGGATTACAGCCAAGTGCCACTACACCCAGCTAATTTTTGTATTTTTAGTAGAGACGGGGTTTCGCCATCTTGGCCAAGCTGGTCTTGAACTCCTGACTTCTTGATCCACTTGCCTAGGCGTCCCAAAGTGCTGGGATTACAGGCGTGAGCCACTGTGCCCGGCTGAGGGTGAACTTTTTATAATAAATGAATGAGTCAGAGAGCAGCCACACCCATTGCTCAATGCAGCACCACTAATATAGGAACAACAACAGGTTATGTGTCTCCTGATGTAATAGACTAGGAAGCATATCACCTTGCAAATGTTTTTGTCTAAATAAAATAAACACGAATCTCATTAATCCTAGACCTATTGATCAGCTTATAGAAAAATGAAAAGAATAAAATAATAAGTTAAAGGGCACCAAAAGGAAGCAATCAACCAAACCTAGAATGTGAGACATTCTACAGAACAAACTGTCCATTCCTTTAACAAATAAACAGCACAAGGTAGGGGATACAAGAGGGTGGACTGATAGAGGAGGATGAAGAAAGTGACACGACAGCTAAATGCAACGTATGGACTTTGTTTAGATCCTTGTTTGAAAAAACCAACTGTAAGAAGACATTTTGAGACTAACAGAAATGTTGAAAAAGACTGTATCATGTAATAATTAGGGAATATTGTTAATTGTGGTAGGTGTGATGCTGATATTATGGATTAAGTCAAAAAATGATATGGAATTTGCTTTAAAATATCCAAGCATACTAATGCTAATTCTTTTTTATTCATCTTCTACATTGTCCTATACCCTGCTCCCTCGCTTTATGAAATATCAGCTAATGTGGCAAAATGTAATACCATGTGACAAATACAACTTGGGAAAAAAAAAGTCCCATAGAATGTAGTAGGAAGCACCAGTGAACACTGCAGGAGGAACTGAGTTGTTTTTCGATCAGATATTGGCAATACGGGTATCCAGTACGAATTCATGGTTCAGTCCAGCCAGCTGAGAGCACAAGCAAGTCAGTTCCGCAGCAGTATCAGTGAACCAGACATGAACTCAAATACCTATCGAGCTTTGAATAATGGTCATGTGAATAGATCTCCTTGCCTGACATTTTAGATTTCTTTAAAAATTAGTGGTAGTGAGCCATTTTTGTGCAGTATGGCTGGCCTCCCCTGAAGAGGGTTTTATGCACTTATCTTGCTAACAAACACAGGATATAGGAACCAAAATTCCCAGAAACAGAGAATATCTTTCGATATCACTCCATCTCGAAGTATCTGAATTTCCTCCAAATTATAATGTGAAACTTTCATATGATATGATCTATTAAAAATCAAGACCTCAAGAGTCAAACAGATGCGCAAACATTTGAAACCACTGCTAACACAGTATTTCTCTGCATACCTATACAATTAATCTAAGCTCTGTGACCCACAAAATGTCCACAGATTGGAGGCCTTCCCAGGTTAAACCACTATATGGAAAGGACCTTCTAAAGGTCCAAACAAATACAGACTAAATAAAACTGCAGATCATAGTCACCCATTTTATATAACTCTATTTCTGTTTACACACACATTTTTTCTGAGTCATATTACTGTGCTTTAAGCATTTGCCCATCAATAATTATTTGTGGAATAAGTGAATAAATGAATGAATGAATGTTTAGGAATGTTTAAACTTCCTCAGTATCTAGTGATTTAAGAAAAACTCAAGCTGGCTTATGAAAAACAATAAAAACAGAAAGGATAAAGGTGAGGACTTATTTCCTTGGATAACTAAAAACTTTCAGGGCTAGTCTGATTTCAGACTTCAGTGAATGAGACAACACAAACAATATGAGCAGGACATGGTTCCTGTGAATGTTTCTCTTTTCAAGCATGCTCTGCCCATGGTTATCGGCAGTGCAGAAATGTGTGCTTCTCTCTGCAATCCCAGAAGAAGAAATTTCTTCTCATTGGTTGTGGAAGCCCCAGAATTGAGCACAATATCAGGTGCTCAATAAATGTTTTTGAGTGAATAAATAAGACACAGTCAAACCTTTCAAATTTTTACCTCCCCTTCCAAAGTGGACTTTCAAGTGGACTTAGTTTTGTCTGTTTGTATCATAGCAAAGATGAGAAAAGATCCTGAATTTTATTAAAGGTATTTCACACTGGTATATTTTATAGAGCTCCCAGCCTGCTATTACATATATTCTTATTCAAAATGACTCTCAGCTGGGGACAGGACATTAATATTATTGTGATGTAGAAATGGAAGCTCCTAAAAGTTAATTGCTAAGGTCATGTGGCTAGTCGTGACCCTGCCAAGATCAGTGTGAGAATTAAAGAGGTGTGTGATACAGTAAATCACACTCTAAAATGTGAGTCCACCTCTAAAATAGTTAAACAAGATTCAGAAGTTTTCAGCTGTTTGTAGCAGCAGAATCCATTTTTCAAACAAAACGTTGATCAGAAGCTCAGTTTTAAATAAATAAATTAAATAATAAATGTGAGCCTTCTCTGGTTGAAAGAGGAGGGGGATGCCTGCAGTCCTGAGGCACCTCTGTTAAATCCTAAAATTACTAAACAAAATTTTATGATTCTTAAGTGCCTTTTTTCAGCTCTCGATAGAGAAGAAAGAGAAGGAAGAGAGATTTACTGCAACGGAAAATATTAATGACCATTAGTGGCCAGTATTAATGATTACCTCCACTGTATTTTAGATATTTCCATAGATTTCAAGGGCTTTGTGAACCAATGGATTGATCAAACCTGTCTACACAACAGAATTGTGAGAGGAATTTTTACAAAGAGTGACGCCTGAGTCTCACACTGGACCAACTGGATTAGAGTGTCCAGAGGGTAGAGCCAGGGATGTTTATGGAGATTGAGAAAACCTCTGCCTTAAGCTTCTCAGTCCAACATTAGAATCCTACCATCTCTAACTCCTTCTTCCCAGCCTGATTTCTCAGCACTCTCTAGGCTGCCCAGCTAAGCCAACCTACGCGCTGACCCCTCCAAATGACTGGTATGATTCTCCTGATGGGCACTCCCCTTGTGCGTATAGAATCTAGTGATGACTCTTGGAGCAGGATGTCTTGAAATAAGGTTTGATGGACAGAAGTGGGCATAAAGGGATGGACTTTCCACACACAAAGCTTAGCTAGAGTAAAGGTTGAGAACACCCTAACTAACATGTGGGCACACCAACCATGGGGAGAAAGGAAACAACCATAAAAGAGGAAAACAATGGAAGCAACATGTTCTCCAGAGCACAGGAGAACACAGTCCAATGAGCAATGAAAATCAATAAGGTAAAATAAATAAATAAATAACACCATGGGTAATGATGTCTGAGGTGAAATTAGACTAGCCTCTAAATGATATTCCCTCCTGCCTGTTCAGCACACCTGTTTCCAATAGCCAGAATCTATTTCAATCACACAACTGCCTGCACTAAACCAAAAATGCGAACTCACAGCTCCCTACCCCTCAGCCAAACTCTATCATTTTTCATGAGCCCAGACCCCTCAAATCATTGCAAGTTTAAAAATAGATCAAATTCATCTCATTAATTTTTTGATGTCAGTAGAATCATGTATATCTTCAACTTAAATGTAGTCTCCCAACAAATATATACTGGGAGCCCTTTCAGTGCTAGGCACCATGTTAGACCCTGATGATTAACAGAGATGAGGAGAATGTGGGGTTGGATTAAATGGGAGAGAGTGACATATGAACAATGTGAGAAGAGCCATGAAAGATGATTCCATGGGAGCTCAAAGAATAGGTCCTTAATTCTGGTGAAACAGGCCCTTTAACAGGAATAAACTTCTAAAAGAACTGTTGAGCTGGAATTTACCTGGTGTGCAGAGATGAAGAACATTCCAGGCTCAAGGAAGGAATCACATGTACAAAACCATTCAGGCTTGAAAAGCAGAGTATTTATGGGTAACTAAGGAAAATGTGAAGGACTGGGAGACAGAAAGCAGATTCTAGCAGAAGTCTATGCTTTTTAAAGAGTTCGGATTCTACCGTGTAGGTAACGGATGGCTCAGAAAATATAATAATCTGTTTTGCTTTTTTTTTAAAGTATGGAGAATGGATTAGAATGATCAGGACCAGAGCCAGAGAGAGTAGTTTGAGTTGGTTTAGCCACATAGTAGACACTAATTAGGATCACCCCCATACAATTTCCTCTTCTTCCTGAGCCCATGTGACAGCTATACTTCACATCCATCTTGCAACTGAAATGAGGAGTGATGTACATCACTTTAAGGCTGAGACACTTAAGACCTGGCAGCCACATCCACACTCTCCCTTGCTGCAGTGATCTTAGAAGGTCGCTGTGGAGAAAGGCAATCTTCTAAGAAAAGAAACCTAAGTCATGAAAATAGCTCTCCAACATACTCCAACCTGCCCCTGCAAACAGCATCAGGGCCTGGATGAATAAGAAATAAACTTTTGTTGTGCTAAGACATTAAATAAAAGACTTCATTCCTACCAGCAAGGGCCTTGTCTATTGGGAAGCTGGGAGGAAACACTGATGAATCAATCAGAGGGTAACACATGCCAATGCACAGCTGAGCATGAAATTAGATGGATAGATTGTCATGGTGGAGTAGTCTGGAAGGCTTCATGGAATAGGCAGCCTCTGTAAGAGACTTGAAGAATGTCAAGTAGAACTTGAAGAGGTCATGGAGGTCATTAGGCAAGTGGTTGAAAAGAACATCACAAATATGCCTGCTTTAATTGGGAAATGCTTGACTTCTCATGGTGCAGGAATCTATAAAAGGGTGGTGATAGCTCAAGTTCCATCTGATTGTTTTTCCAAGTGAGGAAGATCGAGCCTGGTTTGTTTTCTTAACAAACCATATTTTTAGTGGAGTCCATTATGAATCTTACATTTTTCAAGCTGTCTCAAAGCTTATTTTATGTTGACATATTTCAAAGCTTGCAAAATTCTTGCTCAGGCCGAGATGGAGAGTTCAAAATGAAAGGAAAGTGCATAGACAAGAGCATTACTTCATAACCCATTTAACCAGAGAGAAATGATCATTTGTGGAATCCCTCACGTTACCATCCTGCTATTTTAAAACACTCCTGTTTATAGTAGGCCTGGCTTGGTGAGAATTCATTGCAGACCAGGTGGCCACCTCCTGCTCAGTCCCCTCTTCAGAACCTATTTCAAAACAAGCCATCCACTGTGACGGCTGCTTGGCAGATCCCAAACCACAGTACACAGGGAGCCCTTAGGATTGATTCCTTTATCTCAGCGTCCTGGGGCCTCATATAACACAGGGCAAAAATATATACTCCTAGACTTGGCATGAGACTTGGCTCTATTAATACCTTTTAGCTTCTAATATCTACTCCTAACTTATTTGTTTGATCATTTTTTCAACAAATGTCCAATAAGGAACTACCATGTTCAAAACACAGTGCTGGCCAGAGACAGTGGCTCACACCTGTAACACCAGCACTTTGGGAGGCCAAGACAGGAGGATCACTTGAGCCCAGAAATTTGAGGCAAGCTTGGGCAACATGACCAAATTCTATCTCTGCAAAAAAAATAATAATAATAACAATACAAAAATTAGCCAGGCATGGTGGTGCATGCCTGGGTCTCAGCTACTTAGGAGGCTGAGATGGGAGGATCGCTTGAGCCTTGGAGGTCAAGGCTGCAGTGAGCTGTGGTCTCACCACTGCACTCCAGCCTGGGCGATAGACAGGAGGCAAAACCTGTCTCAAAAATAAAATGAAATATAATAAAATAAATAACATAGTGCTAAATGCCAAAGGAGACATGAAGACGAAGATGTAGGTCTTATCTTCTAAGAGCCCAGGCTTTTCTCTTCTACTGACTTTGTGGTTGGGCCTAGGAGCTGCTTCAGATAGTTGTTCAGGTAAATCAGAGTTTTCACTAGTGCTGCAGGAAATTAAACTACTCTAATTTTGGAACTATGTCTTTCAACTAGCTATTACCTGGTCAAAAGCCAAACTGAAGTTTTGGCCCTGGCTCAACTCATCACCCTCTCTTCTTCCAGTCAGACTTAGGATGCCAATGTTGGACCTTCAAGAGACCCAGAGACTGCTCTGAAAATCTAACTGGCTCACTGGGCTGCTAAATTCATTTGGTCACTCCAGGTTTTCACACAAAAGTGACACAGGAGAGAAGGAGTTCTTCCCTTGCTAGCTACTAAGTGGAGTTTTATTCAACCACCAACCAAGTTGGTTAATAAAATTCATAACCAGACTTGGTGACCCGAACAGAATTTACACAAAAGGAGCTCTCTGACAACCGGAGTGAAGAAAGCATTCCTCTTAAAATCCAATCACTGACAGGCTTAATTTCATAATCAGAAACAGCAGGAGCAATAATTTATTTCTTTTTCTCCTCTCAGCTTCCAAATACACCTGGCTGTGATAGTAACAGGCGGAGTGAAGTCGGATTCAGTAGTAGAAACATGCTACTCTTTAAAGGCATTGGCCAAGCAAATAAAAACACTGGCTTATTATATAAAAGAACATTGACTTTTATTTTAGCTATTATTGTTTTCATGAGTTCAGTAAATCCAGATGTAATTTTTACCATAACAGTAAAATACATTAGTTTTACAGTAAGCAGTCACAGCTGACTGATGGATTGATGGCTGATCATTGGTGTCCTCAGGTAGAGCCCTCTCTCTTGGGTTTTCTAATACTTTTATTTTGTGGCTGGTTTGTTTTATGTAGAATATGATTTATTTGTAGGCATTGTTTTCAAAAGTAGGAAACATTTATTTGGTTTTGTTTGTCAAAGAATGGCCTTGCACACCGCTGTTTTGGGACATTTAGTTGAACTGGCATCATCCTGTTTTAAAACATCACAGTGTTAAGGGAACTTGACCTATGTCACCAAAGTGCTCAATCTTCTCCAGCCAAGCCATGCCACCAGAATCCATCAATACATATATCATACCATAACTTCTCCAGCTGAGCTCCAAGAGTAAACCTCTCTCTGAAAAAGAATCAGGACCCTCTCTTTACCCACCAAACCTTCAGAATCTTACTTCTTTTTAAAGGCAAATCTCTTATACAAAAATGGAGCATTTTTATTTACTACTCCCTGGGCAACAGATTTTCTCTGGAATTAGCCACTGGAAGTGAGTGTCCATCAACAGTACTAGACTTTGCTAATGTCCCGTGGTGTTGTGTTTAAAATGAGGCAAATCTCCAAGAATTTTGACAACGAGACACAGATTTATGCACAAATATGTTAATGATCACATTTTTCATAATTGCAAAGGAAAAGAAAAGAAAAACAAGATACTCAATATTGGGAGATAGTTGAGTAAATTATAGTACAACTCCTATCATGGGATGTTATGTATTTTTTATTTACGTATTTTTTTTTTTTGAAATGGAGTTTTGCTCTTATTGCCCGGGCTGGAGTGCAATGGCGTGATCTCAGTTCACCGCAACCTCCGCCTCCCAGGTTCAAGTGATTCTCCTACCTCAGCCTCCCAAGTAGCTGGGATTACAGGCATGCACCACCACGCTCAGCTAATTTTTGTATTTTTAATAGAGACAGCGTTTCTCCATGTTGGTCAGGCTGGTCTCGAACTCCTGACCACAAGTGATCTGCCCGCCTTGGCCTCCCAAAGTGCTGGGATTACAGGTGTGAACCACTGCTCATGGCCAGATGTTATGTATTTTTTAAAATTATGTTAATATAGAATTTAAGTGACGTGGAAATGAGCATTATATAACAAATAAAAGTCAGAATGCAAAAATCTTACGTAAAGAATGCTCTTCGCTATGTGAAAAATAGGCTAAAATGTGTATCATTGTGATGGGACAGGGGGTGGAAATGGAGATTGGGAATAATTTTCCTATTCTTTATCCTCTTCATATTTTCTGAATTTCCACAGTTGTCACCCACGATCTTTGTATTTTGTAGTTCATGTTGTTGTTATTGTTTAGTAGATATTAAGGCAAAGCAAAAAACAGAATCTGCCATCCTGGAACTCAGCCCAATTTCAAGTTTGTTTTTAGATGGTTTTATGATTGTGAGATTGCATGGTAACTTATGCACTAGGGAGAGGATTGAGTGTACAGGGAATTTAGAGTCACAGAGTACTTTAACTTGTTTTACTTAAAACTCTGTTTTAAAATACATGGGGGGATGGGGAAAGAAAGATCTAAACAGGAACTGTCACAGAGAGGAAACAGGCATGGAAGCTTAAGGACAGCACAGCATAGACTTGTGTGAGGTCAGGACAAAAATGGCAGGTTTTGAATTCAAGACTAACACCTATACATCTAAGAAAAAACTACATAAGATGCACAGACTTGACTCACACCCAATTATAAAGACCTTTTCTTCCTTTTTAGGGTACGTGACTCCAAGATTTCCAAAGTTAGCCCTCCTTACTCAATGCTTAAAACAATCAAATAAAGTTTAACAAGTTCCTCTACAGTAAATAACCCTTCCTGCCCTTTCCCTATTGAGACAGGCAAATAGCACCTGGCAGAGAATATGAGCTTTGCTCAGCCTCCTTAGGGCCACAAGAAAGCTGAGAATGGTACAACTGTATCACAAGATTCGTTCAAAATACTCCAGGATATGTGAGAATTTCCTAAGAGCAGAGAGAATGAATGAGGTGGAAAAGATAATGGTTTAAATAAAATGCTCTGTCCTTAAATTTGGTGCACCTCTGGGTTGTTAGGTTATTTTTCTAAAAAAAAATATGAAGAAGAAAGGAAGAAAGGAAGGAAGGAAAGGAGGGGAGAGAGAAGGAAAGAAAGAAAGGAAAAAAGGAAGGAAGGAAAGGAGGGAGGGAGGGGGAAAGAAAGAAAGAAGGAAAGAAAGAAAGGAAAAAAGGAAGGAAAGAAGGAAAGGAGGGAGGGAGGGGAAAGAAAGAAAGAAGGGAAGAAAGAAAGAAAGAAAGAAAAGGAATGAAGGAAGGAAGGAAAGAAAGAAAAAGAAGGAAGAAAGGAAGGAAAGAAGGAAGGAAAAAGAAAGAAGGAAGGAAAAAGAAAGAAGGACGGAAAAGAAAGAAGGACGGAAGGAAAGCAGAAAGAAAGAAAAAGAAAGAGAGAAAGAAAGAAAGAAAAGAAAGAAAGGAAAAGAGCCCCTTGTGGTTACAAAAATCACATAGCTATGTTATGAGGACCAATAAAACTATTAGCTATTGGCCCAAAGCCAAGAATCCATTAATGACAGACTGGTATCTGTCCAGGAATGTAAAATGTTTTACTAAATAAACACTAGCGCAGGAAACATTCAACTTCTGTCATTATGTAAAACTCAAGGGTGAGTCTATGCCGAAGTGGAACAGCAAACAGGCCAGTTCAAAAAGAAAGAAAAGAAGCAGCAGCAGTTCTCTGGTACCAGGAGAAACCAACAAGACTTAAGATATTCTACAGCGTAACTTACAACACCTGGTTATAAGGCATAATACCATTGTTAGAGAATGCCAACGGTGGCATTTAAAAACTAAATGAAAGAAGGCACTTGTTTAGAAGGAAGTGGAGTTAACCACCTGGGATAGTGGTTAGTAATTAAACTATAATGACTGATTTTTACAGCTTTTCAAGGCTATACAAACAAAAGATTAAGGTTAATTGAAATATGAGATTGAAATAACAATTACTGTTTGTTTCTTGAGGCTAACTACAGCTTTCTCACATGTATTTACATATTTCTTCAGTGTAATAAAATCTTGTAAAAATTACCAATAAATATATAACAAATTCCTTGAAAGCATGTAGTGTCCAATAATAAAGCAGCAGCACTTCTTTTTTTGTTTTTGGTTTTTTTGTTTGTTTGTTTTGAGACGGAGTTTCACTCTTTTTGCCCAGGCTGGAGTGCAACGGTGCGATCTCGGCTCACCACAACCTCCGCCTCCCAGGTTCAAGCGATTCTCCTGCCTCAGCCTCCCTAGTAGCTGCGATTATAGGCATATGCCACCACACCTGGCTAATTTTTGTATTTTTAGTAGAGACGGGGTTTCTCCATGTTGGTCAGGCTGGTCTCGAACTCCCAACCTCAGGTGATTGGCCCGCCTCAGCCTCCCAAAGTGCTTGAATTACAGGTGTGAGCCACCGCGCCCATCTGTGCCTCACTACTTCTAAAACTCAGGATTGTGTATGTGTCCCATAACATTTAGGATTCTTCATGTGAAGTTTATCTGCCTTCATGTAGACCACAGGGAAGAATTTTCAATCTGATTATGCTTAAATCAGCATTAACTTTCACTAGTACTTAAAACTTTATCTAACTGAAGTATCAGTTAAGGATATCTATGGGAGTTATATAAAAGTAAGTGTCATTCAAATATTTTAAGACACATGAGGATAGCCCCAAACAAGTCATTTTGACTAAAACAATCACATTTAACTACAGAATCCACAGCTTGATATTTCCCCCTAACAATCACTTCACATCTTCTGACATGACTCTTGGGTAACTTCTATACCTTCTGGATGTCTTTCATCCATGGGGAACCAAAATAAATGTTTTTTAAAAATGGCAAGACTTCAATTATCCTGTTAAAAGCAACACAGATTGAGAGTCAGTGATGAACCGGCTCAGACTTCTCCATTTGCAAGACAAGACCATTTTCAGGATATAGTTTTTCATCCCCAGCTGTCGGATGAAAGTTTAGTCATATATTGTATGACTCAAGAAAAAGAAAAGTGAAGTTAGGTAGAGCCTTCAAACTTGAGAATATGAACAAGAATTAGAAAACGATCCAGGCAGCAGCTACTGCTGCAAGGCCATTAAGGGGCTAGGAATTTAAGGGGTAGCTCTTCAGAATGCCAGGGTCAAGTCAGTAAAGTAAGACCCTTGATCTTTCCAATATTGCTACCACCTGTAGATAACACAAAGGTGGGACAGTCTACGCAGGAGGACACCCACAAAGGTCTCCATAGCAACAGCGCTCACCCCAACCCTCTCCCAACACTACTGTATTTCCATTATGAAGTCCAGTTTTCATAGGTTTTTTTACAACCCACGAAGAAGTGATGCAGAAAAAGCCCACTCTTGAAATCCATTTACTAAAAACATTTGTCTACTACAGTAGTAATTCAGGATTGCACTTTAACTAACAGGCAGAAGAAATTCCGAATTACCAGAAAGTCTGAATGATAAAAGTTTTAAAATAAAATATATCTTCTTATTTCAAATACACAAACTGCAGGTTTTAATAAATAATCTATTTGAAATTAGAGGATCTCTGTAAACTTAAAGAACCATAATCAAAACCTCCATTACCCTGGATCCTGCTGATGTTTTTGCTGCAATCTACCTTTAGAAGGATGAATCAACTCACAAGACCATAACTCTGCATCAACAAATATCATTTAAAACTTCCAGAGACTTGATAGCCTAATTCATTCCCATCTACTAACCTGTGCTGAGTCGTCGTCATTGTCCAGAATGACATCCCTGAGGAATTAAAATATTCAGAAATCAAATTTAATTACCTTATTAGCTGAAACAAAAAAAAGAGAACATATTTCTATGGTGTTTGACCAAAAACAACAACAACAAAAAACTTCATGGTGCAAAAAAATTCAGTAACCCTATGAAGATTTTACCATATTGTGCTAATGTTCTCAAAAGCAGTTGTTATCTTTAATGTGGTTTACCCTATTATTTGCTTAGTAAACCCTTAGTCTACATATTTAAACCAAATCCAGGATGGATTATTGCAAAGACTAAATGAGGTAATGCTTCAGTAATGGGTTTATACTGTATTTGGGAAACTCCACCCACAATCAGTTTTATGAAAAACCCTGATACTTATTGCTAGTAACAATCATACCTGATTTTACCCCAAAGTCAAGAGAAACTTTTACCAAGTCCTGTAACATCAGTGTGAGAAGAATTAAAGAAACGATATCTCCACAGTTGAATTTGTAAGAATCATTCTTCAAAAAAAATAAACTCAGAAGGGGAGGAGATTTTTTTGACATGCTACAACATACAGAATTGACAGTAATTAGCAAAAGAGGAAAGATTAGACTAAATCTGGAAAACCTCAGGACAAAATCGTTCAAGATTAGGAGGGGGAAGCAGCTTTGCTATTTGAAACAACAAAAAGAAATAAAATAATGGCCTGCATATTGTAGATAAGGCTTGGTAACCCAAATGTATAGAATTTTTTACATTTTCTAACCCTGTGATTTAATTATTGGATAAAAAACAAAAAGTGAGCTAATTAAGAAATTATGTGAAATATATACCCAGAGTCCACTGAAATAACATTATGTGAATGGATTGCAATATACAGGTTTTTTATATTATATGAATTAAAATATACATGAAAGATGTCTACTAGTGCTGTAAGAAAGCAACCTCTCAGGCCTTGGTATTGGTATGAATATGGTGGGTGTGCATAAACATACCAGCTACTGGCAAGAGCATTCCACAAACAGATAAATGCTGGAAGTAGGAAATGTGAAGGTGGAAAACTGATAAAGTCCTTATGACTCTCTTAAATGGAGTTAAGACCTATTAGGTCAAACCCTGCTGGGTAAATAAACTGCTCCCTGGTGTAAATTAGAAACTTTTGGAGGTGCATTAACGTTTTCAGGCCCCTAAGGTACAGTTTAGTAAATTGCTATTCCAGTGAACTAAATGATACCCTAGGGGCCTGAAAGAGTTAATGCACCTTCAGAAATGAGCAATTTACTCTCTTCTCACCAGTAGGATATCACGCACCTGCACACCCTTGCCTACCCAACTGATAAAATATATTTGTTCATCCATTCATTCATTCATTCAACTACTGTCGCTTGAGCTCCATCTCTGTGCTAGGTGATGTTCAAGGCATGGGAGTATAGCTGTAAAAAGACAGACAAGAGAAGGACAGACAGAATTTCCCAAAGTTGACATTCTGACGGGGAAAGCAAACACTATATGGAAGTAAAGAAGAAGATGCATCAGAAATGACATGTGCACTGAAGAAAATAAAACAAAGGTATGTGCTAGAATGAGACTGGAGAGCTATCCTGCAGTGGATGTTAGAAGGCCAATCAGAAGCAGAGGCAAAAGCGAAGGCTGGAGTGTGGAAAAGGAAACAGAAGGGAACCTTTTTGGAGAGAGATTGTTACAAGCACCGGGAGCCTCAAATGCTAAGCAAGGAAGGAGACTTGAAGGAAGAAGGTCTGGCTGCCTGGAGTGAGGGAAAGAGTGGGGAGAGGCGCCCAGGGGGCCAGAAACTTCCAGCACTGTCAAGTTCACTCAGAAAACAATTTGGTGAGAAAAAGAAAAAAAAAAAACGGGAATAACTGTAATTTTTAAAATTGGAAGAAAGAAAAAACTAACACCTTTGATATGCTCAGTGGTGGCTGTGAGGGAGGACATAGCAAGCTATGGGAGATTCTGGAGGAAAAGTGAGATGATCACTAACAGTTTGGAACAGGTTCTGTAGGAATCAGCGATCTCCAGAGAGACGGAATCAACAGGTTGTATGCAGAGAGAGAGAGATTTAAGGAACTGGCTCATGAGATCGTAGTCACCGTGCGGGTCCCACATTTCATGGGGCAGGTGGGCAGGCTGGAAACCCAGGGAAGAGCTGGTGTTGCAATTCAGAGTTTGAAGGCTGCCTGCTGGCAGAGTTCCTCTTGCTTGTCAGAGGCAGAATAAGAGGAGGTCAGCCTTTGTGCTATTAAGGCCTTCAACTGATTGGATGAGATCCACTACTTTACCATTTGCTTAACTTGATGGCTACCAATTTACATCCTCATCTCATCTAAAAAACTATCCTCACAGAAACACCCAGCGTAACGTCTGACCAACTATCTGGACATCGTGGCCCAGCCAAGCAGACACATAAAATTAACCATAACAAGTTCACACGGGGAAATGAGAACAGATGGTCCATGTCAGAGGCATGGACCCACTTAGCACTTCCAGGGCCCAGAGCACCCGCCTCTTGTCCTCACAGAACGCACACTAAGTTAGAGACTGAGACTCCCAAGGCAGTTCTGCAACCCTTCCAAGTCAGGGCTCCATGAAGCCTGAAGCCCACAGCCTCACAGCCTCTGCCATTCTCACATGCATCTGACTTTGGAGTCAGCCAGACCTGGGGTGATTCTGGCTCCCTCTCAGAACAGCTATGTGGGCTTGAACAAGCAATTTAAACTCTTTGAGGCTCAGTGTTCTCATGTAAAAGAGGGTGATAAGAGCACTGCCCTCATGTGAAAGTTTTTACTGACTGTAAAATGAGATAACACAAATGGGGTGTTTGCACTATACCCAGTTCATAGTAAGCATCCAATAAATGCTACTTCTAACTGTTGGCTGAAGAGTCTTTCTAATCATTTCTGTTCTTTTTTTTTTTTTTCTTTTTAAAGGGTCTTACTCTGTCACTCAGGCTGGAGTGCAATGGTGTGATCACAGTTCACTGCAGCCTCAACCTCTCAGGCTCAAGCAATCCTCTTGTCTCAGCCTCTCAAGTGGCCAGGACTACAGGCGCACACCACCATGCCCAACTAATTTGTATTTTTAAATTATTTTTGTAGAGACAGGGTCTCCCTGTGTTACCCAGGCTGGTCTCGAACTCCTGGGCTCAAGCAGTCCTCCTGCTGTGGCCTCCCAAGTGTTGGGATTACAGGTGTAAGCCACTGCACCTGGCCACATCTGTTCTACTCCAAAACCTTTGAATTGTTGTTTATGTGTGTGTGTCTGTGTGTGTGCATGTGTGTTTGTGTGCGTGTGTTTACACACACATGCAGTCAGGGATATGTCCTCCACTGAGCAAGAAAGGAAACCACGATTTTCTCATTGACCCAAAATATGTCAACAACCAAGGAGAGAATTTTCTTAAGGGAACATATCTTAAGCCTCAGAGAGCAAAATGACTTTTATCACTTCCTCCTCCCATGCCTTTCACCCCTCCTCCTCTGAATGTTCTCAAAGGCCCCTTCTCTCCAAAGGTTTCAGGAAATTCTCAAGTCTCAAACATTTGTTTTCACATCCAGGAAACTAAAGTAAAGCATAGCTAAACTGATTTTCTCAAGGGTACTAAGGGAATTGGCTGCAGAGAATCTTTTTGACTCACCCATAGAGAGATTGGGAGATTGGGAGATAAAATCATAACATTTTCTAAATATTTCTAAATAAATTCAAAAAAACAATTCAATCTTGCTGTTAAATATTCACACGAATCAAGTATTTTATAGGTAGCTTAATAATAAAACCCAATAATAACATACTTGTAAAATCGACATCTTGCTGCTAAAATACCACCAATAAACATGATGGGTTAACCGTCTCGGGGTTAACCTGAGGTATGTCTGAATGAAGATGGGCCCTGGGTCTCTCTTCTCAGGTCAGTTGCGTATTTTTCAGTAGCCAGTGCCTTAAAAGAGAGAATCTCTTTGAATGAAGAAAGTAAATTGCACCATGCAAGTTGTGTCAAGTTGGGTCCGACAGAACACATTACATGGTGCAGCCTCACAGCTGAAAGCGCCCACACACTGCCAGGCAAATCCCAGGCAAGTTTGGTCATAATTGCTTTGCTGAATGTAAGGCAACCTAGTTAGAAGCTGTTCCACTTAATGGGACAGATTTTTAAACGGGCCACCCCTGTATAAAAGTGAAGGGAAAAACAATTACTCCCAAAAATTGAGTATTTAGCAATTGCCTGTAGGTAGGGTCAACTGAAGAAAGCCAGTGGACAGCCAAGTTATCACTGATCATAGATAACCTGATAAGATAAAAATGTGATTCTGGTTCAGTTCTTAAAAAAGTAAAAGACTGATATCTAGAGTCACCCTATACTAGTAGTCTTGCAACTCACAAGCACTTGGTTACAATTACTAGATCGGGAGAGAGGGGTTCTGTGATGCCAAACCAGAAATGACGCTTTGGGCCCCAGATCTCAGCTAATTCACTGGATTTGGTGTGATTGAACAGTAAAGTCCAATGAAGATACAACACATGGACCAAAGATGTCAGACATGACATTTTCCAATTCTTTCTCATTCACATTCACAATAAGCCCCTAAAATAAAGGTAAGCTAAGAATAGTGATACTCATTAGTTTACACAAAGCCTCATGACGACTGCTAAATAATGGAATCAAACTCAAACCCCTTATTTTCCAACTTCAAAGTCAATGCTTCTTTCCACTAAACTATAGCATGTCCTCACTTAATAGGTTGTCAATAGGTTCTTGGAAATTACAACTTTAAGCTCCTACATCATGCAGTAGGTCATTTTGCTTAAAAACAAGGTTTCCAAGAACCTATAGGTGTCATTAAGTGAGGGGCTTACTATACTCTTCAAATTGTCATACTTTTTTTTTTTAAGACAGGATCTTTCCCTGTCACCCAGGGTGGAATAAAATGGTGCATTCGTGGCTCACTGCAGCCTCAGCCTCCTAGGCTCAATGATCCTCTCACCTCAGCCCCCCAAGTAACTGGGACCACAGGTGCGTGCCACCACATCCAGCTAATTTGTTTATTATATAGGTAGGGTCTTCCTATGTTGCCCAGGCTGGTCTCAAACTCCTGTGTTCAACCAATCCTCCTGCCTTGGCCTCCCAAAGTTCTGGGATTACAGGTATGAGCCACTGTGCTCAGCCTCATCATGCATTTTGAAGGCCAGAATTATGTGCCAATATCTATGTAAAATAGATGTTTGTGTAAGTGCGTTTTTATGTGTGTATTACCAAACCCAGTCTGAGAGAAGCTGAGGTAAGCAACTTGGTGTTCATGTTTAATTTAAATTGTTTGGGGAAATACGCTAGGCCTTAATTTGCCTGGTCTCTGTTAATGCCTCTATCTGCATCCCAACATTTCTTCTCTAGGCACTCTGTGCTGATTGTTTTTTGATTAACACAAATTATTTTTATGGAAGAATGAAAGTATGCAAACTACCACAACGAAATATAATGCTTAATTCAGCTAATCAAAATATCAATGAGATTAAGGATGATGAAAGGGGGAAGAAAGGAAATGCCTAAACTCAGTACTTAGAAACATCATAATCTAATCTAATGGTTCTCACCCTTTTCAATATCAGGAATTTGTATTATTCCCTGGCATCCACCAAGCAAAGCAGTATTTTGAAACACTTGTTTTCATCAATCTATCATTTCAAACCACTAATCCGAGATTTCAATTGATACAATGTAACAACGATGTAAAATTCCAAGCCAATGCCTAAAAAAGATATTTTAGTAAACTGTCCAATCTCATTATTGCATATGTGTAAAGTTTACTAAGCTTTTTGAAACTCTAAAAAAAAAAAAAAGAACGCAATTACAATTTTAATGGATCCCCCCCAGAGGACCTCAGAATAGGAGTAGCCAAACTGAAATAATTGGCATTCAGATGCATCTCGAAGTAATTAACAAGTGTTTATTAAATAATATTCAGTATACTTGCTCTCAATGTAATGGAGTTCATCTGAAGAAGACATTAAAAAGAATATTTGCAAATGGTGAGATATAATAATTAGCATACTTGGGGAATTGGTCAATCTCACTATTAACCAAAATTTTTTAAACCACAAGATGTTGTTTTTTGCTAATGAGATGGCAGAGATATTTAAATATCATAATGCCCAGTTCTGGCATAGGTGCAAGTAAATAGATATTCTCATACAAGTACTACTAATGAGTGTTGAAAATAGCAAAAACTTCCTAGAAGGCAATTTGGTAACAACGAGAAGCCTTAACACATGCATAATTTTTTATTCAACATCTTGACATTTAACTATTTATCTGAAGAAAATAATTGGAGCTAGATGTGTGCACAAAGATACACACAGGAATGATCCTCTTGGAGTTATTAGAATGATGAAAAATAGAAAATAATCTAAATCTCCAATAACTGGGGAGATGATTTTTAAAACTTGTGGTATATGTGTCCAGACCCCTCCCTCCCAGTCCCATGATTACCCCAACCTGTAAGTGGCAGTGGTGCTGGCACTAAGCTGGTTTCTCCCTCCACAAGTTTTTGCTGGTAATAAATCTGTGTTGATGTTGAAGCTGAAAAAAAAAAACATCATCATGAATTATATAGAGTCATTTAAAGTCATGTTTTCATGCTCCAGCCCATCCTCCCACTGCTGATTTCTTTTTGTAGAGATGGGGTCTTGCTACATTGCCCTGGCTTCTCTCAAACTCTTGGCCTCAAGCAATTCTTCCGTTTCAGCCTCCACTTATGGTTTTAATATCCTCATTATATCACAGCAACAGCAAGCTATTATTTCAAACATTAATAATTGTGCAAATGAATGTTTTAGGAGAATAATTTATGATATTGGAAAACTTTCATATCATTGATAAATAAAAAATGTGCATAATGATATATATGATATGATTCCAATCTTGTAACAAGCAAAATATAGGTGCATGTGATTGTGTATATGAGTAGATATGTATACTCAGAGAAAGTAAGGCTGGGAAAAGTACATTAGCATGTGAACAGTAGCTATCTTCAAATAATGGGATTATTGGTAATTTTCACACTTTTCTGTACATTTTTAATTTTCTAAAATAGATATATGTTGCCCTTTTAACCACAGAAAAAAGAAATATATATTATTTATAGGCCAGTGAAATCTCTCCTTCAACTATAAAATGGTAAAGTCATTTGATGCTGATAATAATGGTTAAGTCTAACAATGAACTCCTATAGATGACTCATGCTTACATTTCTACAAAACTTTTGGAAAGTAATTTGGTAATAATGTATCATGAGAAAGAAAATTATTCTAACCTTTTAACCAATAACTCCACTTCTGGAATTTTCTTAAAACACTCGTCCTAGATGCTAATGCTTTAAAATACACAGCATTAATTATAATGGCAAAAAATAATAATAAAAATGTTTTAAAATAAAGGATTGGTTAGGAAAATTATGGCATTCAATCAATGACATATTAAGCCAGTATTAAAAATGATTTTCATTAAGAAATCTTGAAGATAACCAAAAAAAATCAGGATATAAAATATATCTATAGAATGATCAATAGCTTCAGACTTCAGTTCACAAACCCAAGAATTAAAAAAAAAAATTCCATAACAAGTTAATTTCCCTTTTGAAATATGTTCCTTGGAGTGCTAGAAACTTTACTTCAGAATCCAGGGTTTTTCCTTTCTCCTCTCTGCCCCTCAGTATCAGCAGGGCACTTGGGCTCCTGTGGAAAAGCCTACCCTCCAATTTGCCCATAGCCCTCATTTCCAGCCAAGATCAACTTTCCATCTTGGACCATCTTGTTGCTTCCAAACCACAGTATAGAACCCTCTGTGAGACTGATTTAGGCTTCCTTGTCTGAACACACCCAGGGCCATGTTTTTCTCTCTGATTTTACCATTTCCTCAGGTCCCACCTGGAAGATGAGAAGAGACTTCTTTGCTCTCAAATCTGATATTCTGGATATTCTGTCTTCAGTTGCTACCATTTTCCGGTGATTAACCTGAAGAATAGAGCCTAATGTCTTCTCTCTGGAATCTTCCAAATTTCCCCTGGGTCTCAGTGTTCTTCTCCCCAACCCAGGGTTAGAGTGTGTGTGTGTGTGTGTGTGTGTGTGTGTGTGTGTGTGTGTGTGTGTTTATTGAGGAGCTGGGGGAGTAAGAGGAAGGTCCTATACTTCTGAAATGCTGTCCTCCCAACGCTGATCTATAATCTTTATATGCTTAAACACATTGGCTTTCAAACCACAAAGCCAGGGAATGAGTTTTGTTTCCTCTGCTCTCTGCTCAGTCACTTATTTCCCCCAGAAGCAAAGAGCCCAGAATAGTCCAGCTGTTTGGGAAGTATTAGTAACCTAAGATATTATGATTATAAAATTGTTAGTAATTAAAAAGGAGTTAAGCATAGAGGGAAAAATCCACTACAAGTAAACTTGCTGAAATGTTAGTAATGGCTATTGTTTCTGGATAATGATTTTATGGGTGATTTTACTTTTTTATTTCTTCCCTATTCCAAGTTCCTCTGAAAGCCTGAAACTATGAAAAGTTTAGGGGGAATGGAACAGCTTTGGGGGAAAAAAGAAACAAAATAAAGATACATGGAAAAAATACAATTGGGTTGTTATTGAAAATACAATATCAATTTTTAAATGTTTTTAAAAATAGGCTAGGTCAAGGTAAAACATACCATGCATTAAGAATGCCATTGAAATGATAATGTAAGAAAAACTTGTGTCTCAAAATACACAATTTGCCTCTCTTGGGGCTTCATTTACAAATAACAAACATCCAGCCGCACAACACTGTTTATTATGCCTGGTGCGCTTTGATGATTTCTTCAACATGAGTGTTCAGAGTACTTCTAGACATTATGATAAATCTGATCACTAAAAAAGAATTTTGAGAAAATGACAAGCTTTGAATAGAGCTGAACAGAGAATGTCTATGAAGAAGCAGATTTGAAAGTTAAGTTTATAATTGTGCCAGCACTGCTAGCTTATTAACTGTTCAAGCTCATGAAGTCACCAGGATGTACAGTTAACTTTTCTTTTCCTTGGCTTTGCTTATTGTGTTGTCAGTTTTATAGCATTTGTAACGTACTGTCTAATTACATGCTGGTCTAGATGAACTTCAAAGAAAGAATTTTTCTACTTACTGAAGGTTTGGTCTCCACCTTCCTTAAAATTATGGTGGCATTGTGTTTCTGCTTGCTGAATAGGCACGTTCCAATGAGGAGTACTTACTTTCAGTTTGCCACTGACTGGCTATGTGACTTGAGTAAGTCTCTTCTTCCTCCTAGGATTCAGCATTTCCTTATCTTGAGAAGGCAGCCTCTCCTGCTCCATCTTGGAGGTTCTTCGTAGTCACTGTGGACTCTGAATAATACCTGCCACTGTGTGTCTCAGTCTCCTGTTCTGATGCCTCCTTTTCTCTGGACCTATTAATATCAGGTCATCCTAGGCGCATCTTAGGGCCTCCTCCCTTCTCTATCTACTCACTTTGAAGGTGACTGTCTTCACATCCATGGCTTTTAATCTATACCATTTGTATACTAATAATTTCCCAACTGACTTAGGTGTACTAATAATTCCCCAACCTCCCCCATGAATTCTAGACCCATATATCCACCGAAGTCCCTATTGAATATGTGATTATCATCTCTCACTTAATATGCCTACATCAAACACCTGCTCTTCCTCCCAAAACCTCTGTACGTGCTGCTCTGTACATTTCAGTTAAAAGCAACCCCATTCTTTCCATTGCTCATGACAAAAGTCTTAGGGTCATTCTTGCTTTTTTCTTTTCACACTTTACTTCCAATCATCAGGAAATTCAATGGACTTTCTCTTCCAATTTTACCCAGAGTCTGTCCTCTTCTCACCACTTCTACTCTTCCCCACCTGGGTCCAAGTGACCAAAATTCTTTCATTTGGATTGATGCAGCAGCCTCTGCTGGTCTTTCTTCCAACTTCCTTTCTTGCCCCCTACAGTCCTTTCTCAGCACAGCAAGTGGAGTGATCCCAAGGAAACATGAGTCAGTTAAAACATTGCTCTTTTCTACTCAAAGTCCTCCAGTGATTTGTCCCTCACTCAGGATAAAAGCCAGATCCTTATGGTGGTATCCAAGGCCTAATGCAATCTTCTGCTTCTCTAACCCTGGCTCACCTGGCTGGCTCCTCCCTGGCCTCCTGTCCCTCAAACACGCCAGTCACCTTAACGCCTTTGCCCTAGCTTTGCCCTCTTCCTAGAAAGCTGTTACTCCACATCTACAGGGCTCACTCCTTCATCAATGTCATCAAAGAGAGAGCATGTCACTCTCTCAATGCCACTTACTCCAAAGACCTTATTGTAAGATGCAACACCAAATCCGTCCTGCACTGCCACTGTCCCTCCAGGGTCTCCCTGGTCTCCAGGGCACTCATCGCCTTCTAACAAACTATTCTTATTTACTTATTTTTTAAGTTTTAATTGGAATAAATTACATAAAACCTGGTAAAATTTATCATCATAACAATTTTTAAGTGTATAGCTCACTATTGTTACATATTTTCACATTGTTATAAAACCAATCTCCAGAACTCTTTTTATCTTTCAAACCTGAAATTTTACTCATTAAACAGCCACTCCCCTTTGCCTCAGCGCTGCCCACTGACAACCACCATTCTGCGTCTAGGAATTTGACTACTTTAGATACCACATAAAAGTCGAATTGTCTTTTCGTGGCTGTCTTCTTTTACTCAGCATAAATGTCCTCAAGGGTCATCATGTTGTAGCATGTATCAGAATTCCCTTTATTTTTAAGGCTGAAGAATATCTCATTGTATGTATATATCACATTTTGCTTACCTACTTATTCTTCAGTGGACACTTGAGTTGCTTCCACCTTTTGGGTGTTGGGAATAACGCTGCGGTGAACATGGGTGTACAAATATCTCTTCAAGATCCTGCTTTCAGTTCTCTTGGGTATATACTCAGAAGTGGAATTGCTGGATCACAAGGTTATTTTATTTTATTTTTTGAGGAACTGCCATGCTGTTTTCCACTGTGGCTGCACCATTTTACATTCCCATCAGTATTGCAGAAAGGTTCCAATTTCTCCACATCCTCACCAAAAGTTTTGGTGTTTTTGTTTGTTTTTGACGGAGCCTCACTCTGATGCCCAGGCTGGAGTGCAGTGGCACTCGGCTCACTGCAACCTCTGCCTCCCAGGTTCAAGCAATTTTCCTGCTTCAGTTTCCCAAGTAGCTGGGACTACAGGTGCCCGCCACCACGCCTGACTTTTTTTTTTTTTTTTTTTTTTTTTTTTTTTTTTTTGTAATTTTGTAACAGGGTTTCACCGTGTTAGCCAGGATGGTCTCGATCCCCTGACCTCGTGATCCGCCCACCTCAGCCTCCCAAATGCTGGGATTACAGGCATGAGCCACCGTTTTTTTAATATAGTAGACATTTTAATGGATGTGAGGTGATATCTCATTGTGGCTTTTATTTTCATTTCCCTAACAATTAGGGCTGTTGAGCATCTTTTCATGTGTTAACTGGCCAATTGCATATCTTCTTTGGGGAAATATTCAAGTCCTCTGCCTATTTTCAAGTGAAGTTTTTATTGTTGTCATTGTTGAGTTGTAGGAGTTCTCTGTGTATTCTGGATCTTAACCCCTATCAGATACATAATTTGCAAATATTTTCTCCCATTCCGTAGGCTGCCTTTCCATTCTGTTGATTTTGTTGAGAAGAAGACATTTATTTACTTATTGTGCTTACTGTTTTGTTGTCTGTCTTCCCTCTAAAACACAGTCTCTGTGAGGGCCAGGCCGTATACATTTTGTCCACGGCTGCATCCCCAGTGCTATGAACAGTGCTTGGCACGTAGTAGGATCTCAATAAATGTTTGCCAGATAACTGAATGTGTGAATGGACAGATTAAAGATATGGTCTGGGCTTTTTGCAGTTCCTAAAAACCATGTGCAGTGCAAAACTGAAAAAAAATCTGAAGCATAGTTAACAGTTACTTTAAAAATGCCCTAAAACAATCACTTACAGATAGGTTTCCTGAATGACGGGCTTTAAAAAAGCTCTTCTCCCATATGCAGCTGGTTTCTCAGGCTAGTTGGAAAGCATGTCTACCTCCTTCTTTGGAAACCATTAAAGTGACAAATGCCAACTCTGAACACAAACCGTGCTCATTCCATTTCACCCACCCCGGATTATTGGCCCTCCTTGCCCCCACCCAGCTCCTTAATACCTGACTGCTCTCCCGGTCGGTTCTCTTCCGTGTCTGAGCTGCTCCCCCATGGCCCTCTCTCACATTGCCCCCATATCTGCTTTATGTCGAAGGTCCCAGCCTGGCTCTGTCAGGGATTACTTTGCTTCCATTGTTCCGCCGAGGACCACACACCAGGGCTCGGCTCAGGTACCCTTTACTCTAAGGAGGCCTGTGGGAATCTCGGAGAAAGGAATAAAGGGGGGCAATGATTGAACAGTACTTAGGAGGGGACAGTTACATGTCAACCCCGATTAATGATAATGGTAATTTAGAATCTGCTTATGGTTTCTATTGTTAGGCTTTGCCAAGAAGTTTCCAACACGGTATTTCAAAGGGTTCCGGGTCTGGCTGATGCTGCAGACTTAACCTTACACTGCAGGGAGATCAGCGAGCAGGGTGGGTGTGGCTTCAGAGGAGTGACTTGCCTGACACCGTGTGTCCTGTCATTAGCACAGATCCTGTCTGGTCAGGTGCATCTCTTCCTCCATGTTCACCGGGATCCACCCACTCCAGTGCAGCGATAGAGACAAGAGGACTTTGATTATTCTCATTACAAAGACAAATTGTTGAGATTGTTCCTTCTCCTTTACTCCCTCATCTAGGTTGCTGTGTTCACCCAAGGAGAAAAAAAAAACAAAAACAAAAACTCTACTTCCAACTGAGAACAATGGACTTCAGCAAGCTTTGCTGTCCAGAGGAGAGGCAACCTATAAAGAAGGTTAAGTGTATATGCACTTGGCTGCAGATTGCTGAGATTCAGATCCTGACCCAGCTGCTTTCTGGCTTTGGAACTTGCAGCAAAGCACTTAATCTCTCCAGGACTCATTTTCCGCATCTGAAAAGGGGGGGTGATGATAAGACTTCCTTTGTAATTGATAATGAGAAATCAGTGAAGTACTGCAAGTAAAACCCTATCAGATACGCATTATTACTATCATTGCACAATTAGGGAAGGGTCAAAGGTCTCTTCCTTTAGAACGGGATTTCCAATCTCAGCACAGTTGACAGTTTGGGCCTGATAATTCTTGGTTATGGAAGGCTGTCTATGTATTGAAAGATGTTTAGCAGTCTCCCTGACCTCTACCTACTGATGCCACCTTCACTGCCCCCTCCCCCAACTATGACAATCCAAAATGCCTCCTGTCAAGTGTCCCTGAAAAGGGAGGGGAAGGGGGAAGGGAGATTTTGCCCGGTTGCAATCTACTTCTTTAGAATAAACAGCAAACATTTTATATAAATGTGCATTTTTGTGGCCATATCCTACTGGATAAAGGCAGTTTTCCTTAAACTGGGAATTTCAATATTCCTAGAGGGCTTTGAAGAGTTACAAGATCACAGAAAGCGATTCCAACACACTTTCTATCCTTGCAATCATGGTTGGCCATGTTAGCACCTCCATCCAGCCTTAATCCCTGCCCTCCAGAGGGTGGCCCACCATTCATTAGCTGCTACCTGGCTCAACTCCCACCTAAAGCGCAGCAAGACCAGCTGCTGCTGCAGGCAGGACAGGGTGTGTGCCCTCCTCAAATCAATGCGTGGCATGTACTAGATGCTTTATGAAAGTTGATTGAATGAAAGCAAGAGTTGAGTCATGTGTTAGCATAGTTTCTTTTTTTTTTTCCATTTTCTGTGTGTTTTTGGTTTATAGAACAATGTCATCTTTTCAAAGAGCAGTAAATCTCACACAAAACTGAAACCTGAGTGGCAGAACAGGAAAACAAAACCAGAAAAAGTGTCCCAGCCTCAGAAAAAACAAAAAAGAAAAATTGCAAAGGAGTGATGGTGGGGTGTCTTTTGATTCCTCCATCTTCTGGGAAAAAAATCTATTCTGTTTTTGGCTAGTAATACATTTCTTTCCATCCTTTAGGAAGGCAATGAGCAAGGAAAGAAGACGAAGGAGGTCCTCCTAAGAGGCTTAGTGATTAAGGCAGTTCTCTCTTTCTCCACTTCCTGTCTGCCCCCAAAAAGAAGGCAATGTCTGCAGGCCACCTCGATAGAGTGGGACAGTCTCATCCAAAGGAAAATGAAGGCTCAGAGCACAACTGAGAGGAGAATTGAGCAATATCATCAACATCTCACCTCGAAGCTAAGGTGGGGGTGAAAGCGAAGCAGTCAGATGAAAACCAGAGAGACATCTCGATGAAAGACAGTTAGGATTGACCCAGTTGCTTCTACTAGGAGTCAGTCACTCTGGTCCTCTTTTTCTCTTGGCCATGATCTGGGCTCAAGTCAGGGCATTTGAGTTGTAAGGACTTGGGAGTATACTCTCGTATAGAAAAAAGACTGAGAAATTCAATTCCCCAGAAGAAGAAAGAGACAAGCCCCCCTTTCCCTTCCCCAGAAAAACAAGTAAACCAAGACGGAGACCAAAAAATGGTAATTCTAGGGGAGGAAAATGGGGTCATGTTGAAGGCTGAGTAAACTGAGAAGACTAAGTTATGGAGGCAGAGGATTAGGTCCTCAGACCTCCTTCTTGGCCTCTTTGCTGAAATTCCTTCTCTTCCTTGTGGCATTCTGATGCCACTGATTTTTTTTTTTTTTTTTTTGAAACAAAGGTGTTCTCGTTGCTTTCATTCTCCAGGAACTGCATTTTACTCATTCTTTTCCCTGTGTTCTAATGTAGAAAGAGTTCAGACAGGACATAGCATTGAACTGCTTAGACTAGGGAGATTCCCTTGAAGAGCTCTTGGATGCTGGTTTTTGCTAATGTCCACCGTGAGCCCATGCGTTGGAATGCTGTAGATAGCTGTCTTGACATTGTTGGGGATCTACTCTTCGTAGCAGCTGCTGCTCTTGCTTCTCAGTTGAGCATGTGTTTAGCCACTTCCTTCATAGACTTCTGTTCTCAGAAAATGATGGTGATGATAACAGCAGCATGACGTGGATCACGTGCTGCCATCTTGCTTTTGGTTTTGAGAGTTTACTGGGTGAATTTTGCTGCAATCAGAGCCAAGTACTAGTAGTTTCCCAAGCTAGTGAGTGAGGAAAAACCTGGCATAAAGTAGTAACATAAGAAATGGGGGCCAGGCAGACCACCAGTTTGTGTAAGTTTGTATTGAACTGGCCAGGAAAGTGGGGACAGGCAGATCAAAATGAGGTGGCTCAGGTCACTGTAAATGTCAGAGGGTCAGCTTGAAGTTTCAGAAGCAAATTAGTGCACCTCATTATTTATGGTATCCACCAACCAGCGGACAGAGAATATGGTATGGTATTTGGCATGGTGCCTAAACTTTGGGTGAGGAGCTCGTGCTAGATGTTATGAGGTGATCCGGGTCCTGGATACAGACCTTACAAATGAGAAGGATGCCCCATGCTGGAGCCCATGCCCCCACCTAGCCATTGAGTCCATAGGAAGCCCTGAAGCCTGTAATAGCTCTAAACACCTTAAATACTATATCACGATGGAGTCTGTCAGCTCTGCGTCCTCCCTTCTGTGGCCATAGCCTGCTGCAGACTGACTAACGACAAAGTTGTCTGGCCTGAAGATCTCGCCAAAATGATGCGAGCAAACATATTTCATAGTCGTTGATATAGAATCATCCTAGGTGACAGAAGAAACCAATCAACTACCTGTAGCCTTACTGAAACACCTGAAGATCTGGTCTGGCTTAGAGATCACCGTTTCGTTGTAAGTGTTGGTGGGCTTGATGCTGTGCTCATCACCGAGCATCGACCAGAACTTAGTACCCACTTGATTGGCACCCTACACAACTTGGATATGCAAGATTTCCCTCAGATGGAGAATTTACTTTTACCTTTATCCCTCAAAGTATGTGGAGAACAAGAGAACAGTACATGTTTTTTGCTTGTCTTACACTTTTAAGAGTGGGACATGGCCCAGAAAGCTGCAGCCACTGTATCTGAGTCCAGAGATTCTGAGATTGCTGCAGCTCTGGTTCTTCAATTATTTTCCTTCTAATTCCTTGTACCCATTTTAGTTCAGAAGCTTTTAAAGGCCAAAAGAGGATGTCTTCTCCATTCTGTTAACTGTCACTGTGCCTAAAAGAGTGTCCAAGACTGGCCAACATTTCAATAATCATTGGTTATTTAAAAGAAAAAGCTTTGCAGGCTGTCGACTTAACAGATACCTCTTGCGCTCATCATTTCTCAAACATGGTATGTGGGTGGATCTGGCCTGAAGAAGGAGAAATTTCAGGGGTATCAAGACAGCAATTTCTCAGGGCTCCATTATTTTCTGTTGCTCACTTTTCTTGTTCAGAACTGAAGAAGTACCAGCTACACAGACATCAAGATAAGAGCTGCGGGTCCATTAATGAAAGGGGAGGCTGTGTTGGGAATCAAGGAGTTTTTTACATTGCAAATGGGAAAAGGGAATTTGTTTTAGGGCCTTATCTGGCTTTTGATCATCTGGACAGGCTTATAGAAGAGGAAAGTTGGTGTTTATTTTAAAGACAAAAATTGCTTTTTCTTTCTTTTTTTTTCTTTTTTTTTTTTTTTTAAAGATGGAGTCTCGCTCTGTCGCTGAGGCTGGAGTGCTGTGGTGCAATTTCAGGTCACTGCAACCTCTGACTCCCCCGGTTCAAGTGATTCTACTGCCTCAGCCTCCTGAGTAGCATGCACCACCACACCCAGCTAATTTTCGTATTTTTAGTAGAGACGGTGTTTCACCGTGTTAGCCAGGATGGTGTTGATCTCCTGACCTTGTGATCCACCTGCCTCGGCTTCCCAAAGTGCTGGGATTACAGGCATGAGCCACCACACCTGGCCCAAAGATTGCTTTTTCATTGCATCAAATATATTTTGCAGCTGCTTATGCACATTGCTCTGAGAGGCAAACAAGGCAGACCTCTTCAGCCTAGGTATACAAGACAGTCAGCATATTAATAAAGAAAATTGTACTTAATGCAACCAGTTTGTAAAATGCAAGAGGACTTTCAAAATCCATGTCTAACTGCCTAAATGAACAGCATCCTACAATATCCAGAGGGTACCACAGTTAATAAGCAAGTGTCCATTCATATTAAGAGAAACAAAACAGGAAAACAGAAAGAAACACATTCATCTGGTTCCTCTTTTCTAATGTGGGACCAAGACTCTGAGAAATAACAAAGCTCATCTAGACTGCCAGTCCCCACACCAGGGGTTGTTTCAGGTATCCATTAGCTGCACAACTCTTACTAACTTATGTTGGCTACATAGTCAACTCCCTGTGGCTCCCTCTGAGCTCAGACTCACAGACTTATTCCCAGTCTACTGACCACCCAGCACTCTAATTACATCTGACTGCCACCCTGTCTCAATAAAGCACCTCTAGGGAGAATATGGTGTCTTTTCTACCTCTGATTCTTAACATGTTGTTTGGCAAATGCTAAACAACTTCTACTGAGCAAATAAATGAAACAATGAATGGATGGGCATCTACCGGTATTCCAGAGTGTGACTATCATCACTGCATGTTGTTCTCTTTGTGTACATGAGAAAAAATACTGAAACCCTAGGGTGGCTTTAATTCCTAAGTAAATGTTCATCAGTGAAATCTATTACAGTCCAAAGGTACCTCTTCCCCGGATGTTAAAAACCTGGCTAGCTCCAGTGAGTTAATCCCTTCCTTTCATTTCCTATCAGCCTTATCTCAATGGGCTCTTTGCTTCTGCCTCCCTTCTGTTCTTACCCTCAAATATCTTCCTTCTTCACTCACGTTTTTTGTTTGTTTGTTTGTTTGAGACAGAGTCTCGCTCTGGTCACCCAGGCTGGAGTGCAATGATGCAATCTCAGCTAACTGCAACCTCCACCTCCTGGGTTCAAGTGATTCTCCTGTCTCAGCCTCCTGAATAGCTGAGATTAAAGGCACTTGCCACCACACCTGGCTAATTTTTGTATGTTTAGTAGAGACGGAGTTTCACCATGTTGGCCAGGCTGGTCTCGAACTCCTGACTTCAGGTGAACTGCCCGCCTCAGCCTCCCAAAATGCTGGGATTACAGCCTGAACCACTGCGCCTGGTCTCACTTTTCTGTGCTCCCATAACATTCCCCTACATCCTTTCATCAGTTGTAACTCTTCCTATGGCAAGTAAGAAAACCCAATCCAAATGGCTTAATCAAAAGAAAACTAGTCTAGTGCTCACACAACTGAAAATTGCAGGGCTAGGACTGGCTTCAGGTAGAGGGCTCAGATGATTCATGAAGACCCAGTTTCTTTCTCCATCTATTAATTGTGCATTCCACTCTTACCTACCTTCTCTGATAGACTTTCCCCTCAAGGTTGTATAAAATGTCTGGAGCATCTCCAGTCTACAGTATTCTGCACTCAAGTCCCTCTCAAAAGAGTCTTCTCCCTCAATAGCTCCATTAAAAAAATCCCAGAGTTGAGCCTTCCTAGCTCTGACTTGAGCTTGGTGCATACTCATGTACAAATCACTGTGCCCAGGCGGCAAAATACACTATTGGAATTGGACCAAGTTACCCCAATGCTGGGACTCAGTGTCGTCTGCCAAACTCCAAGCATTCAGGCTAAACACTGAATAAAGGTGGTTTCCCCAAAACAAAATCAGGGTATTCTTGATTTGAGAAGTGTGTATGAATGTTGAGTGGCAAAAACAACAGCCACTACAATCCTAAACTTGCTTTCTGCTTTTCCATCTTCTCTTGTGTCATTCAGCACCCACATGCACCAGATACTCTTTTTCATCTCTTCCCTTCTCTACTGGTATCCTGGTCTCTACCTCAGACACACATTAGTTCCATTTTTGTCCCTGGCTGTTCTCACCCTCTTCAGTAATTTCACTCTTTCAGCCATCCCCCCAATTTCTACCTGGATTTTAACTTCCCACCATTATCTTCAAGACTTGGAGTACCTGCTGGTAAGAATCCTAGTATCAGAACTGTAACATCTGCTGGAACTGTTTGCTTTCTTTAGCGACCACAGGCTCTCCCTAATTTTTCATCAGCATTTTCCTTCTGTTTCTATAACCCCATCAAAACCAAATATACCCAGGCTTCCCCATTCATCTTAGGAAACAAGACAAAACCACTTTCATTTACCCTTGGCAGCATGCCCACCTCCACCTTTCTCCTTCCTGTTCCCTGTCTCCTCCCCACCATCAAACTATCACTCCATCTCAATCCTCCCCTCCAGGCTTAAGCTCTCTGAACTTGTCTCTGCTTTCTTTCACCAAACTCATTTCTTACATCCCTGCAGTTCTGTTTCTGGGGCTGTCTCCTTTCACCGCCTTCCCAAAGATTTCTTCATAGTCAAAATATTTGAGTCCTCTCTCTCTGTCACCTTCCACATCCAAATTGTCCTCAAGACCTTCCAAATAGACCCTGCAAGTGTCCCCTCACTCCATCTCTTCCTCTTTATTCCTCTGCTCCTGACACATTGGGAATTCTCCTCTCCTCCCCTGGTTTCCTCGCTCCAGCCAGACTCTCCATCCTTCCATGTCCTTCAAGTCAATGCGCACAGCAAGTTTGTGAAACACTCCCCTACATTAACAACTGTTCCTGGAAAGCCATGAGATAAAATTCTTATGCTCCAGCTTGAAATGCAAGGCTGCCCATCCTGCCTCCTTACCTGTATCCTCACCTGCCCTCACAATCCAAGAGATGCTCTGTACTGCAGCTGCCCCTCCCCGCATGTGCTCACACAGTCCTTCCACCTTTCCCCCACTTGTGCAACTAGGAAATCCCTATGCTTTCCTCAAGGCTCTCACCAGACATCTCCAACTCTGACAGTAATTTGGTCCCTCTCAAGCAGGTTCCCTCCCCACACCTTGAAGCAGAATTCACCGCTTCCTGACTGTGCTCCTCGAACAACACTGAGAATAACTGTTTGCTTGTGATTGTCTTAAAGCACCACACCCTGAGAGCTGCTTCCATGCGCCTCTGTCTCCAAGCCTTGCACAGTGCCTGGCACATGGCAAGTAGATCCTCACCACCCCTCCCTCCACACCCGAAGCTTCATCTGCTCTACATCTCTTCCATTCCCCAAATTATTGCCTCGCCAGTGTTGCTTCTGTTCCTTTGATGTGACCCACTAAGAGCCAAAATCTACAGAGCCTTCACACTTCTTTCTAAATATCATTATCCTGGAAAATCAAATCTGCTCCTAAGCACCTACTCCCAGGCTTTGCTCTATGTCCTTTCTTCACTTCAGTCCTGCTCCTCCACCTGTGCACAATTTCATTCATCTAACAAGTACTGATTGGTTCTTCCATGTTGTTTATGTAATAAATATCTATTATCCCTGGGGATCTTGCCATCACATAGACCATTACATCTTTCCCTCATGGTCCCTCTCGCTGACTGCTCACTGTCCTTGTGGACTGGACACAACAAGGTAGGTCAATTTTCACTATTCCATCATCCTGCTTTCTTTGGTTGTTTGTTTACAACTATCTTTTAAAGATCTATCTCTCCCCCTGAGTGTGCATTGCTAAGTATATGATTTATTCCTTGACCCTCAACCATATGTAAACTAAGGCTAGGAGTGACTGTATAATTTAACAACCAAACAGGATACTCAGGCAGTGAACAAGGGAGCTATTAATAGCTTTGCCTGGGCAGTAAGTATAAACCGGGACCTTCTTTGACCAATCAGTACATCTGGCTTTCCTAATAATAGCCTTATTACTCCAATTTTTTACCCACCAGGATCCAACACTTTAAACGCTACCACCATGATGTGATGTGGGCAGCATCATCTTCTTACCCTTCATTCCATCCTCAGTACTCTTTAGTAATTTCCACTGCTTTTAGCATTTTATTCATACTCTTCCTCCTGGAGTTTGCCACAAGCCTGTCAGACCCAAAGTCTTTGTTCGATTTGCTGTCAAGCAAATACTGGCAATGTCTGTTCTTTCTCTCTCTCTTTCTCGCTCTCTCTCTCTCTCTCTCTCTCTCAAAGATTTCCATCCAGTCCTCACCTGTAGGAATTACCTCCTCTTCATAGTTCAGATTTTCCCTTCTCTTTCCAATTAAAACCCACCTTGAAGTTCCCCTTCATCAGGAATTCCACCATGATGGTAAAAAATCTGGAGAGGAAATATTCCTCTCCAAAGCCAAACATCAACCTGCCCCACTTATTTCCATTGTGCATTATCTATAAGAAAGAGAAACAGAGAAAATGAAGAAGGGGGCTATTTGGGTGTTCATCTACATCTCTTTTCTACATTCTAACCTTGCAGATACAATACAACTCATGCCTTCTGCATGTTTCAAGCACCAGCATCTGGATTAGCACATGTATATTTCAAGAATAACAATATCAAGGATGTTGACAGGCTTTTCAAGTAATTAATGTACCTTTGATCACAGCTTCTGCAGGTTTCAAAATAAAGTTGCCCAAAATGGTACCTAAGGGCTCAGAGCTGCCAGAAAATATTGATGTTTTCTACTCCAACAGAATTTTTAAATTTAACAAGTGCTCTTTATCCTAAGAGTCCAGGCATCTTTGGAGCTAGGTGCCCATTCGAACTTGTGCCTATGTGGCATTCACATTCCAACAGAAGCTGCTCCCTCTTCTGGTCAACACTGAGGGAGAGTGCACAGGGAAGAGAGAGTCCCCCCTTTGCTCTGAGCATGCAGAGGTGTAATGTGAGAAGACAGATCGTCTTACTTTGGAAGACAATCACAAAGATGAGATAGGCTCATCTTCAAATCAGTTATCACATTTGGTTCAATCAGCTTTGTGAGACTTTCATTTTAACCAGAGTCAGAAAATGCCCACTGTCATTCTCAGCAACTCCAGAAAGTGAAAACAATCATTTCCTTTCTCCTAAAGCATGCAGCCCTGCCAGACCACTGTATCAGTGCAGTTTTCGCACCCGCCCCGCACCCCGTCAGCTCCACACCGGGGGAGTCTTGCCAAGCTGAAAAGGAAGGAGAAGGCAGTCCGGGTCATAAGAAGGAGTTGCCAAAAAGTGCTCAGAAAATGAACAATTAATTTCGGCTGTCAAAACAGATACTAGAGGAGCCCAGCTAGATTTCTAGCATTTTTCTCTACCAGCAAATCCAAGCCTTTTTAGTGATAAGAGATGGAGCAGATTCTGAGGATATTTGTGAGACGCATTACACATGGTCGAGACCACCATGGGCTTTGTGATCAAATTGTCTGCTGTGGGTCCCACCTTTGCCTTATTCTGGCTATGGCCACAGGCATTTTATTTAACCTCTCTGAGCCTCAGTTTTCTTATCTGTAAATTAGGGATAATACAAGTAGAGAGGAAGACATGGGGGAGGGTCGTACTGGATGAAGGAGATGCACCAAGTATTGTAAGAAGTGAAGACGTAGTTGCTGTTTTTTATTATTATGGGTGGTGGTGATATTTTCATGCAAAACCTCCTGCTTGTCTTGGAAGTTGGTAAGTTAAATCTGCTTGTTTGATTCTTCTTCCTGGATGGCTAGTACCTTGCCCAAATTTCAGAACATTTTCTGAAGATCAGTTCCTTCGGGGGAATGCTTACTGGTAAGCAGCAATTTATTGACTCAGTAAAAATGTTTCCCATGAATGTAAAACCTCAAAGTAAAGAGAAATATATTTTGTTGTTGTTCTCCCTCAGTTAGGCTGCTGTGTAGATGACACATACATAAGTAAAATGGAATTTGTAAAGCAAGAAACAGAATATTTTGAAAAATTAAAAGTATCTTATAAATCTTTAAGAAAATGCATCTGTGTCTACACAATAAAAATAATATCCCAGCCTACTGGTTTTCATCTTCTAGCCCTGGGTAAGCACTAACTCATTAACCCCTTCTACCGCTATTCAGTGTTTAGGAACTGAAGAGCGCTGCTACTGCTCTTCAGCGGGTGGAAATGAACACTGCACCCTCATCTCCCTTGACATGAGTTTCCCCCACCATGGGGGTTACAATTTTCCAGATAATTCAAGAAAGCAATATCTTAAAAGCAAATTGTACAATGACATTTGATAAAATTAAGAATAAATCGTCTTCATAATTGAGAAAAGTAGAAAATTTTTTTTCCAGTTTGTTTAAAAAAAAAATTCACCCTACATTCCTGGCTCCTCTTCGTTTCTCTGTTCCCACTGACATGTCCCATACCACTAGGAAGAATTTATGCCAACATTCTTCTTAACAACCATGGAGTCTGGTAATCCATACTAATGCCTATTGTCTTACAGACTACTAGTATCTTCCCAATATCCATTATCCCTTCTCCCATGGTTATAGAACTTCAGTTTTATTTCTGGCAATAATGTCATTGGGTAAAAGACTACATTTCCTATCATCCTTTGTAGCCAGGTTGGGCAAGGCACATGACTAAGTTTTAGCCAATGGGATGTAAGTGAAAGTGTCAGGTGTGATTTCCAGAAAGACTTCTTCAAAGTGGCTGACTCTGCTGAGGTGGGGGTGACCCTTTTTGCCTTTCCCTCTTCTCTGTCTTGCTCACTGGAACATAGATGTGATGACCAGAGCTCCAGCAGCTATTTTGAACTCTGTGACAAACTTGGGGATAAAAATCATACTTTTAAACGATTTTTAAAAATTATCTGATGAGAAATCACCATGGCAAAACTGAAATGCCAAACTCCAGGTTTTGTTTTCATTTCTTACCAGAGAGAAATAAACTACAGCTGCTCCTCAACTTACAATGGGGTTATGTCCTGAAAAATAATCCATCCTACGTGAAAAAATAGCATAAGTTGAAAGTGTGTTTAGTACCCCAATACTAGTACCCCAAAATGTACCCTGTAAGGTCAAAAAAAACCCCAAGTTGAAAACATCATAAGTCAGGGACTGTCTGTATTCTTGTTTAAGCCACTGTTGTTTGGGGACTGTCTGTTTTAGGCAGATGAACTAATATTAATTGATGGTTCTACTTTTTCCTTTTTGGCCCCAAAATGAATTCTCTGCATTGGTTCATCTGATTATCTGTTCTCAGAGTTCATTCCACCAAGCAGGATTGACACAATGCCCCCTCCATAATTTTTAATATAGTTTGCTAAAATATAGAGTCCAGATGAGTTTGCTAATCAGGGTTAATAAGATATGTGCCAGTATTCTGATTCTCCAAAGGCATACATAGTTCATTTCAGGTAGAGAAGAAACTAATTTTGTGATCACATATTGCACACTAAACTTGGCAGGCTATCTCAGCAATGTGAGAAATTAACATTGAGGGTGAATGACTCACTAAAGACTCAGGGAAATGTCACTTTTGTACAGAGGAGATCTGCTTCCTCTTCTTTAGCATTTTATTTTAATACTTAATACTATTTACCACATTGGGCAATGATTTTAGCAAGTCTTGTTTTTTACAGAGATGTTTCTATTTAAGTCCGTATCCTTAGTGCTAAGCACAATACCTGCCAAATGGTAGATGCACAAAAATTATTCACAACTATTTAATAAATTGTGTCCTTTGCTAGAGGCTTATTTCAACTACTGTTCCTATCACCAGTCAAAAATGAATGTAGCTTTCAAAAACTCTATCAAAAAATAATAATAATTAATAATCATTACAGAGTACTTTTTCTTTTTTCTTTTCTTTTTTTTTTTTTTTTTTTTTTTGAGACAGGGTCTCACTCTGTCACCCAGGCTGGAGTACAGAGGCGCAATCTTGACTCACTGCAACCTCTGCCTCCCAGACTCAAGCAATCCTCCCACCAGAGCACTTTCTATATGAATTTTTCCCTTAGTATCCATGGGGGATTTGTTCCAGGACCTCCCTCAGATACCAAAATCCTCCATGCTCAAGTCCCTGATATTAAATGGCATTGTATTTGCATATAACCTACACACATCCTCCCGTATACTTTAAGTCTTCTCTAGATTACAATGTAAATGCTACATAAATAGTTGTTACACTGTATTGTTTAGGGAATGACAAGAAGAAAAAAAGCCTGTATATGTTGAGTACAGATGCTTTTCTTCCCTCAAACTTTTTCCATCCAGGGTTAGTTGAATCCACAGGTGTGGAACACCCAGATACAGAGGGCCAAATGTACTAAGTCATTTGTTAAGCTGGAAAAAACTCTGAGAGAGGTTTACATATTGTGTGTATTTAGTTCAACATTATTTCTATAGCTACATTCCATCTCCAAGTCACAAAGTATCAAAAAGCCATTTAATTTGGTGCTGCGACACTGAAAGCCCTTCCTCTCCTCTCCACTCACCCCTACCATATCCAGAGCCTGAACTTACTTCTAACGCCTTGTTGAGCGTGCTTTTTGGAAGAAATACTTTGACCCATAGTCTACCTTTCTGGAGCAAAATAACATATGAGGTTATAGGACACTCAAAGAGTGGTCCATGAAGAAACTCAACTGATAACATTCATACAAACTTACCATCTTCTCCATCTGTAGAAAAAGATCAATGTGTTAAATAACAAATAATGCAGACTATTTTAGGTGTAGGGGAAAAGACATGCAGAAGCCAGATCTGCCTACAGCTGTAGACCCACCAATGACAGCCCAGATTCAGACATGTGGGATAATCTGGAGGAATTCTAAGATAGAGTGGCTACTGAGAGAATGCCTCAAAGGCTTCTCTAATCACTAGGCTGGCCCACTGTTTAGCCCAAGGTGCTCTCACTGCCAACTGGACAACAGCATCTATCTATGTGCTGGCTAAGAAGCCACCTTCAAATTAACACAAGTAAACGTTTAGAAAACAGAAAATTGTTTTTTAATAAAACTGTTATCTAGGAAATCATTTTAGGAAAAATCATTTGATCACTGCAATGGGAGGGGTTAATGGTCACTAGCAACTAATTCCCAACAAACTTCAGTAGTCAGGCTTTAGTAAATGATAAAGCCTGGAATGAATACATACAGTTTTGTTTAAGCCTAAACCAAACATACTTAAGAATAATGTTGTTGTTTGTACTAGACAGCAATTTTAAAGTCAGAAAAATGAAAAGTTCTTTCTTACATGAATAAAGCATTAACCAAGCCCTCTAACCAAGGGCTTTGAACAACTCTAAATCTTCTACCATGATTTCAATGCTGTTGGTGTCTAGTAAACAGTAGCCACTAGCAAGAGCAAAAATAATCATATAACTCAGAGGCTACTCATTTCTATAGTTTTCTCAGCTTGTTGGATATTTTAGGCATAAAATTGGAGATATGGGAAGTTCCAAAATTGAGACTGAACCTCTGAGACTTTTAAGACTATCTCAACATAGACAGGTAAATATTCCCCATATAGAATACTAGATTGGTTTTAAAGGAAAGGAGTGATGATATTTTGTAGTCCAAGTATCCCTTACTTTCAACAAATTAGAGCCCATCATTTTCCTAGAACTTTCAAAAGAACATTAACAAAGTAGGAATCAAATCACTTTTTTTTTAAGTTTAGAGAACGACTGGATGGTGTAAGTCACTTAGTTTTCCCAAGTAAATCATGAAGTTTTCCAGGTAGAAAAGAGATGTAAAGACACATGACAGGTGCTCTTTACCAACGAGGGGTGACCAAACATGAAGCTGTGGATGCCTGAATCTCAGCATCATGGATATATTCCCTTTAGTCATTGACCTAGTTTAAGAGTAAATACTCCTGCTGTGCTTGTTTCAAAATTCTCTTGACATGTATTGTTGGTGTTTAGCTAGTTTCAGGGGAAAAGGCATACAAACTAGTTTCACATTCCTGTTACTAATTATCATGATTAAGATCTTGCAACAGTGGTTAAAAAATAATCACTTGGAAATGTGAATTTTCAAAAAGAAAGTTGAATTAAGAGGTTCTAATTTTCACTCATGTGATCATTCTCAGACATATCTGGTATATCTATTTGCAGATGGTACCAATATGTAATAAGTATAATAAGTATTTATTAAATTCTGTTTTGTTTAACAAACGTATTATATTCCTAATAAGTCTGAATTTCTTAGAAGGGTCAGCATTATACCTGTTTTGAACATCAGAATGGTATAGAGAACCCATGGCTGTAAATGTTACCCTTATCCTCATCCCTCAATCCCTAATCATATTCTTCCTGCTTCCTCAATAGTTAGGGGGACAAGGACAGATTAAGCTTTGAGAGAATCTGTAAGTTAGAAAGCAGAGGAATAAGTCATAAAAGCAGAACTTAGGTTGAAGGAACAGCTTGCCTGTACGAGTCTGGAAAGTCTTAGAAGTTCAGCTTCAATTCTGAATTTCCTTTATCTCTAGTTCTATATGTAAAGTTTCCCAAAGCCTCAGTGTCTGCCAAACCATGGTAACTCACTAAATAACAGCTGGATGACAGCAGATGAGAATGCACTTTCAATTCTAACAGATTAAGTTCTAGCACCCCCCCACAAGCAAGTTATTGAACCTCTCTGAATCCTAACTTTCTCATCTGTAAAGCAGTAATAACAAATAGAGTTGTTGCCAAAATTACCTAATAAAATAATATTAGTAATAATATCCCTGTGAACTCTTCAAGCATAGGGACAAGTTTTTCATTAACACAACTTTAGTATTATGACCAGAGAACAAGACAAGGAATAAGGGATGTACGGTTTCAATTAGATGTCATGTTAATATCTGAAAGAGTTGTGACTCTTCCAGACAGAAGAATATAGAAGAAGAAACACACAAAATTCAGATTACCAGAGTTTGGTGATAAAGTCAAAAGACATTATGAACAAATATGTAAGGGCAGAATAATTCAATAGAGTGGCAATAAAGTACTTTTAAAGCCAAAGATGAATGCAAAGAAATGTCCTAAGAGAGACAAATAATAATAAAATCTAATTAACTAGTGAAGCAAGTTACCTACAATCTTAATGGGGAGAATGGAATTCAGTTTACCCAAATAGGAAGGAAAAATTAATTAAATGGCCTATCTTGAACCCAGGAGAGGCCAACTCGTAAAAGATAAGAATTTAGGGTTCCTTTTGTTTCTGTGACTCTTAAAGGGGATTTAGCATGTTAGTTAGTGCCCAGGGAAGGTCCATCTCATTTCTTGACCAACGCCTCTGGTAGATTTGCAGCCAGTCTGTTGAAATAGTCACCTCATCTTGCTTATGACATTATTTTTCTGTAATGGGTTAGTGTTTTTAACTCAAAGATATTTTAGAATGAAGTACAAGAGATTAGGTAAATCAAATTTAAATTATTAACACTTTTGTATGAAGTTCAAAAATAGCTTTTGTAATAATTGGGACTATCTGTATATATTTGGTATTTAAAATATTTGTAACTGGGCATGGTAGCTCATGCCTGTAAGCCCAGCACTTTGGGATGCTGAGGCAGGCAGATCATCTGAGGTCAGGAGTTCAAGACCAGCCTGGCCAACATGGTGAAATCCCATCTTTACTAAAAATACAAAAATTAGCTGGGCATGGTGGTGAGCACCTGTATTCCCAGCTACTGAGGAGGCTGAGGCAGGAGAATTGCTTGAACCCGGAGGCAGAGGTTGCAATGAGCCAAGATAGCACCACTGCACTCCAGCCTGGGCAACAGAGCAAGACTCCATCTCCAAAAATAACAATAAATTTTAAAAATGTGTGCAAGCTTTAAAAATGTACTTTATTAAGATGACTAACAGGTTAGCCTCCAACATCAATTTAAATTGGTAATTGAGTAATTAACTGTAGGTTCCTGATGTTAAGTCAAAAGGTATAAACTACATTCAGACGCTTAATAGAACTTATGAATCACCATCTTTAGAAGTTTAATGTATTAGCTTTACTTGGAATGGTTTAAGTATATGGGAAGGTTTTTCCTGTTAGAGAAATTTGAAGGGCTTTAAAAAGAAAATGGAATATAGTAAGCTCATAAAAGCAATGTACAATAGTTAAGCAAAGTTTATTAACTAAACTGAAACTAGAATTAGTTAATTAAGGGAGGTTGGTCCATTCAATGTGAGTTGAAGACATCAATCAAAGGCTTCCTTGAAAGTGACTGTTAAAATTACCACATTTATAAGTAGACTAGGATTTATAAATGTATTCATTCAGCATATTTACTGGGTGTCTGCTATGTGGTAGGCACTATTCTGGGTGCTAGGAATATAGCAATGAACAAAACGAGGGCAAAAACGTATCATAATGGGGCCTGGATACATTAAACTTAAGAACTTTAGAGAAAGCAAAAAACTAAGTTATTAAATTCTTTGCTTTAGTACATTAGACATTAATGATAAAACAAACTGGCCATAAATAGTCTCTTTATTGCACAGAATTTCTCCTAAGGGACACCAAAAACTCACATTGACAAGTGTCTCCATTCATTCGTTTATCACTAGTGCCTCCTTAATGTTTGACTCTCAAAATTATGGGTAGCTTGAGTGTTGAATCTTCTCTATGTTCTGGAGTTTTTCACATCATTCCCAAAAAATCCAAGTTAACCAAGATTTTCTTCTTAAAATGCAAATCTCTCTGTGGTTAAAGGCTAGGAGATATTTACAACTTCATGTAATTCAATGAGATTATGTTTTCCCTAACACCTGAGTTAAGGAATAAACTAATAGAGGAAAGAAAGAAAAGTGACTTTGGAGATGAAAATATTTGTGCAGAAAAGGGAAATCTCTGGATCGGGAAAGTATTAAAGTACAAAGCTGGGAATGTTCAGGACAGTTGTGAGCTTCGGCAAACTGGGTGCCAGGTATAAAAAGAGTGGTGGAACAAAGCAAAGAATTCTCAACTATTTCAAAAGCAGCTTCCACCCCAGAAAAGACAGTCTCTTTTCCGCTTTCCCAGGTGATTATGTCCTCTCAAAACCCAGAAGTCAAAATTATTTTGTTAAAAAGTTCCATTTGGGTAAATAAGTCTTCTGCAAAATGACCTGGAAACCCAATCACTGTGTCCACAGCAAAATGCTTCTTACTTCTAACAGTCCACTTGCAACCAGTCTTTTGAAACATGACCTATTTGTAAATTGACTATTGTGTTGATAACCAAAACTCATAAAAATCACACCCAGGGCAATCCCAGCAAAGTGTAGCGAATCAAAGCCCAGCAATGGCTTAAACTATAAGTTTACTGGGCCAAGCCCAAAGCTAAGAATTCAAGGACTTTTGCAACCCATACCCATTTTTCAGTTGCCCTTATGCTAGCAGTTACAATTCACACTCTCCAAAAGTTCAGGCAATGCTGCTGGCCCCTGTACCCTCTCCTCCTCCACCAGCTGAACAACCCTAAGGATTGTAGCTAACTGTGCATTCCCCACTTCGATGTTTAGGGATCAATCAGAGAGCAGGTAGACGATCCTGGGACAGAATTGTATAGTGGTTAACTCCTCAGGCCCTAGAGTCTAAATGAACTAATTTTAAACCCTAACTACAATTCCCTGGCTGGATGCCCACAGGCAGGTTACTTCAATTCTCTGCACCTTGGTTTCCTCATCTGTAAAACGGGATTATAATAATATCTACCTCTGAGGGGCTTAAATGAGATGACGCATGTAGAATAACATCATGCCTGATACAGTGAGTGCTCACACTCACACATGGGTTCCCCAATCCACAGCAAGCACAGAAAAACATTTGTATCTTCTGCCTCCAGTATGCCACAAATGTAAAGAATAATTACACTGACATCTTGGTTGACTTAGGTAACCACTTTCTTACCTCAATATTACTGCTTTCTTTTTCAATATTAAAGAAACTAAGAAATAATCCAATTTCAATTTGGATTCTTGAAATGCTGGGATGAGGGGACAGGCTTATAAACACTGGTCAAATAGCTGACATGGATTTGGCTTTATTCTAGTGAATAAAAATGTCATGAAAAAGGAGTTATGGAAGAGTTATGAAGAAAAAGTGTAATGTACCAAATTATAGATCTTAAAATCATCAGTTTACTTTCAGACATTCAGTCTCATACTGGAACAAACTACCTCTGACAATAATTCCTTGAGAAAATGATTTTTCTAACTCGATCCATATAAACCAGGCTGAGTTATTAAGGAGAAAAATGAGTTTAATAGTATAGCATTCGATTGCATATCATCCAGGGAAGGTGTCCTGTAAAAAATGTTTTGATTATTAATTGACCTCTGGTAACTTTAGTGTTGTAAATACTTCTATTATATGAGGTAGACAGTTTAAAAAAAAACTCTCCATTAGACAGACTTAAAATTTTGTAATAATATTTAAGAAAATGATAACATTATGAAAAAATGAAATATCTGATTAATGCTTAACTTTGTACAACTCGAATATAAACTTTAAAATATTAGAAATTATAACATTTGAGTGCATATAACGTTTTGTACATTAGGATGAATTGCATGCTGTCCTTTTCCTCTTTGCACTTTCAGTCACCTTAAATAAACAAATATATACAGCCGACACAGAACAACAGTGCATCCAAAGCAAATGTGCATTTTAAATTATTTCTCCTGGCCAAGTTTTTTTTTCACTTAGCATTTTATATTAGCATTTCTTATCATCCCCACCCTTTCTTTGACAGTTTGTAGTTCTCTGAACCAAACAAGCAACAGGTTTAGATTGGAAGAGAGCAAAATCACTTAGGAAAAACTAAAACTTTTTTTAAAGGTTGGTACAAATTCCATTGATTAAACAATTTTATAGTCAAAGATGAGGAGGAAGCTAACTCTTCCAAGGGCCTACTCACGGGCAGTGTTTGAAAACAATACTGGTGCAGGCTGGGGGAAAGTTCATGTTTTTGACTATCTGGGAATGGGTATTTCAATTACACTGTGCTCTCTCCAGCTTCCTCCCAAAAGACAAATTCCACCCCTGCCTCCTTCCTTACTGCCTGTTCCCCATCTCCCACCCCAAGCTCAATGTAACACTTGGCTCTTTTCACAGTTTCTCATTACTAAGTTTTAAAAACATTGCCTAACTGATAATTACAATCTGAAACAATTCTTTTGGGGGGAGCCCTGGGCTATTGCTGGCTGGTAATCTTTCAGGAATGTCAAAGAGAGGGGAGGGAACTTAGAAACTTCAGAGACAGGGACTTGTGTCCCCTTTCATCCCTCCCTTCCCCACTCCTGGCTCCTGGCCTGTTCCTTGATCCTCATCCTCCCTGAGGCCCACCATCTTCCCTCCTGATGGGACTCCTACTTCTTGGTTCCTATTCCCTCCTTTGTAGCTCTTACCTTAATTGTATTGTTCCCCCACTCCTGCCGTTTTATTCGAACTGAGAAATCACCCTTCCATTAGAAGGGCATGTCTGAATTTTGGCAAATTCCGTATCAATGAAAATCAGAAAGGGCTTTTGGGTGGGCTACCTCCAGCCTCGGCTAATGCACCGCGGCATGAGCCCCGGTCAGAGGCAGGCCTTGTGGTTTCTCATTATCCTTCAGGGGGTTCCATTTGGACTAATTCTTGTCATTCCATCCATACCAGCTCCCCTTGCCCCCACCAGAAAAAGCAACAAGAAGGCAGCGACCTGGGCCCTCCAGAGTGAGATGAAGGTTGCCAGTTCCCAGTGCGGGAAGAGGCCAGAGCAGAGCTGGTAAATTCACAGAGTACACAGATGGGTGAGAGGGGCATGCAGGAGCCCACCTCTCTCAAAGCTCTTCTATAGGCAGGACCATTCCTGACTTCACTATTTCTTTTGCCAGTTTCCCTATCGAACACTTTCTGTGTGGGGAGGGCACAAGACATGGGCTATAACATGGCCAGAAACCCCACCTTCTTTACACAAGTAAAAATCAACCAAACGGAGATGCTGTCAACGGTGATTCTTCCTCCCACATTGTTTCCCTTTTTAAACTATTGTTTTTTCAATTCCTGGAGCAGTTGAGAAACGGGTATGCATCTCGCTTCCCCTCCCCTTCTATCAAAACCTGTAAGACACACAAGGAAATCGAAAGCCACAGTGAAGAGAGAGAGAGAACACACACAGAGAACAAAAGAAATCCTCCTTGGCTTGTTTTTCCAGGGTGGCCAGGCAAGGTGTGAAAATTCGTATCTCCCTCTGGGCTGGCAGGTAGAAGGTTCTGGGAAGGCTGCGCTCCCTCTTCTCCCACTGGCTCTCACGTCCAGGCTGTTCCCTCACCCTCAGCCTCCCTCCGCGCCAGCTTCTTCCTCCGCCTCTCTGCAGCCAGGTCTCCCCCTGCAAGACGGACCTTGGCCCGCCTTGGTCCCGGGCCGAGGCGGCGGGGGAAGGCACCGCTACCTGCAGCCGCACGACTCTACCACCATGTCCTCGTACTGCTTGTAGACCACGTTATTGCCCGCGTCGATGTACAGGATGCTGATGGGAGTCAATTTGGTGGGCACGCAGCAGCTGGGCGGGGTGGAGCCGGGGTCCATGGAGTTCATCAGCGTCTGGATGATGGCGTGGTTTGTGGGCTCCAGGTGCGATCGCAGCGGGAAGTCGCATACACCCTCGCAGTGATAGGCCTCGTACTCCAGGGGGCGCGATAATCCAGTCGTCCCAGCCTAGCTCCTTGAAGTTCACGTGCAGGGGCTTCTTGCTGCAGCGCAGCCTGGACTTCTTGCCGTGCCGCTTGCCATGGCGGCTGGCGAAGGCCGTGCGCCGCCGCCGCCGGCCGGGTGAGGGCAGCCAAGGCCCGGCGTCCCGGGCGCCCGACGGCGGCGGCCACGACCCCTCAGCGGCAGTGCCGGGGCCCGCAGCCTCCGCCGAGCTCAGCTGCTCGCGCATCTCAGCGAATAGGTTCTTGCGCTCGGATCTGGTGAACACCACGAGCAGGGCGCGCTCCTGAGGGGGCCGCACCCTCCGGCCGAAGCCCAGACTCCGCAGGTCCGGAGGTGGCGGTTGCTGGGGTCCCTGCGCGCGCGCCTCAGCCTCCCCGGCGTCCGGCTCGCCCCACGCGGCCCGCAGCTCCAAGCACAGCTGCTTCCAGGGCTGGTGGCGCAGGCCCTGCCACACGTCGAAGACTTCCCAGCCGGTCGGCGGCGCCCCCTGCGGGTCCAGGGTCCGCGCGTCCAGCAGCAGGGGGCGACAGACAAGGGAAGAGCTGCACGTGGAGCGGCCCGGCTGGTGGCCCCCCAGGGCGCTGAGGGCGCCTGGCGAAAGAGCCGCAGCTCCGCGCCCACCAGCTCTTCTTTGTCTGAGAGCGTGGACACATCAAACAAATACTTCTGTCTCCGGGAGAGGAGTGTGCGAGAGATCGTCTGCGAGATAAAAAATAATTACAGTCAGTTTCACTTAAGGGGGAGATCAGCCCGGTGCTCTTCAGCCGCCCCCAGGACGAAAAGGGCGGGGAGTGGGGGCAGGCCGGCCGGGGAGTTCAGCTTGGCCGGCCCGGGGCCTGACCACCCCGGCTCCCCATCTGGCTGGTGCGTGGCGCGGGGAGGGGAGCGCGCCAGGGCAGGCCCCCTCCTCCAGGTCAGCTCCGGACTCTCAGGGCGGAAGTCGGTGGCTGCTGGCCAGGCGGCGTCGGCCTCCCGGGTTTCCCCCCAAGAGGCTTCATAACCACTAATGTGCCCTTTGTGGTCTCGAGCCTGGGTCGCGCTTCCCCCAGACCTCCTCCAGGCTGGGCTGGCTCGTTCTCGTTCGCGTCTCAAATGTCACCTCCTCCAAGTAACCATCCCGAGCACCCTGATCTAAAGTAGCCTCTTCGGGTGCTATCACAGGACTGGCGTATCTTCCTGGCATTTAGGATTACCTACAACTACCTTGTTTATTTTTATCTTCTTGGTAGTCTGCCTTTCTCAGCAACACTCTGCCCGCCTCCACCAGCCCAAAGGAGCTAGGTCGATGTCATTGTCCACCTTGCTCCCCCTCAGTGCCTAGGGCCTTGCCTGACCTGGAGCATACGCCGGTCATTTAAGTGGGAAACTCCCACGCCAACGACTCTTAATCTGGCTCACTAGAATCTCCTAGAGAACTGAAAAACTGCCAGGGCCAGCGCTTGACTCAGCCAATTGAATCAATATCTAAGGACAGAATTGGGCATGGGGTTTTTGTTTATTGTTTGCAGATGATTTAAAGGTGCAGTTCTGGTTTAGACCCACTAGTCTAGGGTAACATTGCTGCCCATCAGGCGGTTTTGGTGGGTCCAACACAGTGCACGCAGAATGAAGAGCTGATGAGGGATTTATTTGTTTCTTCGCCAATCATTAAATAACAAACAAAAGAGCAATGAAGTTTCAGAAGTATTGGGAGCAGGGAGTGACAAATGAACAAAACATACACCTTGCATCTGTCCATTGAGAAGATCCTGCAGTCAATGAGAAATACATACATACCTGGAAGGAAGAAAAACTCAGCCAGGGACAATCAGACGCGCGCGCGCACACACACACACACACACACACACACACACACACACTCACAGAGAGAGAGAGAGAGAGAGAGAGAGACTTTCCGATCTCTCCTCCCACTCCCAATCTAAAATTCTCTTGCTTTGAAACTATTCCTGAAGATAAAAGCTTTGGTTATACATGAGAAAAAAAAATTTGGGACAGGTGAGGTAGGGGAGTGTAACAGGCTTTGAAAATCCAAGGCAAATTCTTCAGAACCAAGGCAAAACTGGACTTCTTTTCTGACACATTTGTACATGAAGCCAACTCCACTTCAATGTGCAAGGCGGAAAGCTAACCAGATTTTCCTGGGCTGCCTTCCCATAAAATATTTACAACCCAGCAAATACAAAAATCCCCAAAGCCCCCAGCCTTCCCCAGAAGCTAGTAAAGTTTGGGTCGATTTCAATAGTAAAAGTGTCACTGGGCTCTGCGTCCCACCCTCTCTACCAGTCCAGATGTAGCCCAGGGGCACTGGCTCTGGAGCCTCAGCCACACCCAGTTTGTACTCAGGGCTGACTGTAGGACTGGCTGCTTCACTCTTACACACATGCCCCAACCTGAGATGGAGTGTGGGAAGGGTTAGAGAGGTGAAAAGGGAAAAGCTGCTGCAGGCAGTTGATTTATGGAAGCCAAGACCTTCAAACCGACCAGGGTCACATTAAAATCAGGGGGGAATTCAGCACACTTTCTTCTCCTTCAAAGAAACCTGTGTCTGACAATGCTCAGCCACCACCCAGATCTCTGGACCTACTGCCTTAGCTTCCTGCCTCTCTCCCCAAACTAGGGATGAGATGAGAGCAACAAATCTAAGGCACTTGCTGCACTAGCTAAATGTTATTAGGGCTAACATATTTCTAATCAATATCCACCTGCACAGAACAGTTCTGAAACGTAATTACTTGTATTATTCCCATTTTACAGATGAGAAAACCAAGGATTGGAGAAATTAAGGGATTGCCAAAAGTCAGGCAGCTAGGAAATGATGAGGCTGAGATCCGTATTATGTCTGTTTAATTCAGAATTGGAGCATTTAGCCCCTAAGCCCCATTGACTCTCCACTATAGTCCGGGTACTAGACTCTAAAAGTAACCAAAAGTGGCCAGGGTATAAGAAAAGGAGAATAGAATACATATTATTTGCAGGGCTTGCTAGAAATACAATCTAGGCTCCCTTAGGAAATCATTTCCATCTTTGCTTACATAACTCTTGAGATGGTTTGCCACTGGCTGGAGTGCATTAGGCAGGTGTAAAGATTGATTTATTTCTCTCTCATGCACTATAGGGGAATCAGCCTGCTTTTGTTTTTACTCTTTTAAAAAAAAATGTGTGGGCTCATAAATGATTAATTTGCACAGCTGAGTTAAAACTGAGGCAAGCATCTGTAGAGAAAGGTCTCTTACTGATTCTGTAGCCTTAGGATTTCTGATGATCTTTCCAGCAAGACCAGCCCACCCCTACCCTTTCCAGGTTTCAGGGCAAGAATGCAAATGGGACTTCAGCTTCTTCTCTTCTCTTCCCACACCAGCTCCATCACATACTTTAGGGGCCTCACCTGTGTACATGTGTATGCCCCCCCCACCCCAACTCACAGCTTAAAGCTGTGCACAGTTTCACAGGTGCACACATCAGTGGTGTGATCTACCTTTGGGAGGACTGAACAGATGAAGAAGCTGTCCAGACGCTGGAAGTGGGCTCAGGAATATTTGGGTAAGAATTCTGTGGCCCAGATAGCTGGAGTTTGGTCTGGGATAGTGACTCTCAAAGCTACTAAATCTGCAGTGGTCTTTTCATCATCAATATCACTTAGACACTTGCTAGAAATGCAAATTCTCTCTGGCTCCAGAGGCTTGTGGAAGGGCCTAGATTTTGCATTTCTAGTAAGCTCCCAGACATGCTGATTCTGCTGGTCCAAGGAATCACTGTAAGAACCACTGATCTAAGTGGGGGTTGTCCTCTAGGTTCTTTGAATTCATCACCAAGTAGGGAAGAGCACCAAACAAAGTGCTGGGCAGCATCTAAGGTGGTACACACCAGGACCAAGTCACTTCTACCTCTCCCAGCCCATTCCTGCTCCCCAAAGCCACCCCCATTATTTTATCCTTTCAACCACAAGTTCTCTCACTGGGTCTCCAGAACCTCTAACCCCTGAACAGAAGGTCCAAGAAGGTGGCTCCTCTGTGCAGCTACGCTGCAGACCACATTCCCCACCTGTCTAAACCTGCATCACAGAAATAGCTCAGAGGAGGTATCCAACCTGGGGAGTGAACACAACACCTTACACTGTTACCCTGAAGACACTTTGCCTGCTGCCTGCTGACCTGGCATCACAGAGCCTGGCTCAGCTGCCATGAGCCATCTGTGGGCAAAATGCCAGCTTTTCATGCTCCCTTCCACAAGCCTCCTCTCCCATTAAGTCTTGTATAAATGAAGACTGATGTCATCAAATGATCCTCTCTCCCAGGCCTTTGACTAAAAAAAACCATGCACTTGTCACTTCAAAATCTGTGGCACTTTCCCACATCTTGGAAGTGGAACCTATGCTTTGGGCCCTTAAATTGAAATTGACCAGCAATACATGGTGGGAGCTTTTTATTTCCCTTTTACTTTGCATCAACCTGGTTTGTTACAGCTGATTCACACCTCTGTTAACAACGTTTGCTGAATATTAGACATATAAACATTTCCAGTTACAACTGCTGGATTTGGATCTTCTTTTCCTGGCAGGTGGGGGAGAGAAAGGAGGGGGAAGAGAGAAAAATAAGAAGGAAGGAACAAACAGTGGCATATTAGAAGATACTCCTTCATAATGGTCAAAAGGTTGGTAAAAGGCTGAAAGCACTTCAAATTCTGGTGTAGAATTTAGGAAAATTTTAAAAGAGGGGGAGATGTTGGTCCAAGGGTACAAATTTTCATTTAGGGTGAATATAAGGTAAAAAAGAAAATTTAATTTAAAAAAAAGAAAGCAAGAGAAGGAATGATACCTATTTGCAAAGTAGGTACCATTGCACCCATTTTAAATGACGAAACTGGCTTAGAAAGGAAAAGGGCATCTGTCCACAGTCACAGTACGTGGCTGGAGGAGTGGCAAACTCCAGAGCAGAAAGGAAAGGCCAGACGCCCTGGAACCTGAGCCCCAAGAGGGCGGCATGAGGGGAGGGGAGCGCAGCTGCAGGACCCTGTGCACCTGCCCACTCCAGCCTGCCTGCTTCAGCCCCAGTGCCTTCTGCTGGGGGCTAGGACCTTGGGCCAACCTGTAGAGGGTTTCCAAAAACCAGAAACTTCCTTTGGTTGGAGGTGGGAAGGGCTCGGCATTGCATTTTCCCAAGACATCTCTGAGACATATACTCAGTTTGAGGTCCCTTTTGAGAGTCCTCGTTGGATTTTGTCACTCGCCAGTGTGTGCACCCGCGGCTCTAGCTCTCCGGACTTGCACGATTCTTGGCACCGCTGACTTTCAACTCCACGAAATTCCTCCGCGCGCATCTGGCTCGCATCTCTGGGTATGCAGTGACACTGGATAGCTACTGGCCAGGCGTCCTGCCACGCCTCCCAGCCAGGTCCTCCGGAGGCACAGGCCCCGCGACTGGACCAACGTTCAGAAAGCAGAGAAGATAGCGGATGTTACCACCCCCAACCCACAAGCAGGAAGAATCACCCATCTTTACAAGAGAAACTCTAGGCGCCTTTCCCCCACCCCCTCATTTTAGAGCCAGCTGCAGCATTGAGCGCTTGTAGGGCACCACCTTTGTGCTAGTCACGTGCTCAGAGCTTTGCTGGCCTCTCTCACTGAATCTTCACAGCGAACGTCTAAGGTCAGGCCTACTGTGATACTCATTTATAGATGAAGAAATTAAAGATCTAAAAGGTATCTTAACCTGCCCATTGTCTTGCAACTAGCAAGGAACAAGTGTTGAACCTCCTAATTCCAAGTGTTCTGACCCCAGTCCTGCAGCCATGCCACTCTACCAGGGTCTTGTTTGAGAAGGGAACCAAGAAATAGGACATTCCTTCATCATCAATGTAATCAACGTGGGCTGGGTTCCCCTAGGATTTTTTTTTCTTTTTTCTTTTCTTTACTACAAAGAAGACCTCCAAGCTCAAAATTCATGAGTGGGCCTGGAGTCATTTTCTCACCTGGATCTCTCACCTTCAGCATTGTACTGAGGGGGCAAAGTCCATTAGGTTGGAAATAGAGCCAGGTGTACTGGGTGAATAAAAATAAGCCACCAGCCCCTCCCCGCTGGAGTGTGAAGGGCTTTAAGGGGAATCTGTGTGCCAACTATGTACCTTCCCCCTGGAATCCGGTGATCTCCTGGGCAACCCCCTGAGGAAATACTCATCCTGAGTCGGGTCTCAGTTGAGATCTGAGCTTTACGAGCTGCTGACGCATTGCTAGCATTCTTACTGAGATGTGTCTTCTTGAAGCAATCCGTACGACTCAACTCACCCTTTCCAGGGTGCTCTTTCTTAACCCCAGTACTGATGCCTGACCCCTCAGCATAATAATCGTAAGAGCAAATACTGGTGTGGCACTAAATCTGTGCTAGGCATGATCTAAATTCTTAACTTGCAATGACTCATTTAATCCTCAAAATCACCTCTGAGAAAGCCATCATTCTAAACTAAAACAGACAGCTTGAGTAACTAGCTCAAGAGAGTAAGCAGTAGAGTGGGCAGTCTGGCCCCAGCATCTGTGCCACCACCCTAGACATCCCAACCCTGATCTCTGTGCCTTGCAGAAACCCTGAGAAACTCTTCCATGCTGCCCATTCCTGGAGGGAGGTCATCAATCCCTGGCCGGCAAGAGTCACTCACTTCAGCAGAACTGCAGCAGTCGTTTTTTTCAGCAGAAGAAATGTCAGTGATTGGATTTGTGAAAGAGAATTTAGGAGGAAACTTAACAGGGCCACGGAAGGGTACAAATGAGATAAGGTGTGAGAGAGACTTCAGAAAACAAATGTCAGTCACTACTGATGATGTGGAATGAGCATAGGAATTTCGAGTCTAAGACACATACGTTTGAGTCCTGGTCTGTGACTTAGTGGCTGGGTAACCTTGGGTAGACTGGGTCACATAATCTCTCCCAGCCTCATATGCTTCATCTGTAAAATGAGAGAACGACTTCTACCTTGCAGGATCATTGTAAAGGTCAGAGTCAAAGTACCCAGGGATGTGCATGGCATGTAGAAACATTCAATGAATGTAGCCAATGTTTCTATAACTACTTACATCTTGGTAGGAGAAGGTGCACCTGTCCTCCTCTTGACTTCCTTTGAAACCCAGTTCTCTGGACTTCAGTCCTTGTGGTCCAGTTCTCTCCACAAGATTCCAGAAGTGAGTGGAGGAAAGGTGCTAGGAAGCATAGAGGGAAAGAAAGATGAAGATGCTTCCAGTTCCTGCTTATCTGAAGTCAAGTGAAGGGCAAGGCTCATGGGGGCTGCAGCCTCACCTCATCATCCTGAACCTTCTCAGTCCTGTGAGGCCATATCACCACTACTGTCTCTCCTACAATGCCAGGTGAACAGACGACCTCCACCCCAGCCACATCAGGTGGGCCCTTCTTGCAGGTTTCCTCTTCTGCAGGGGTCAAGGCCAGTGACAGCCCTTGTGCTAATCCAGATGACTCCCTGGCTGGCAGTGCAGCCCTGAGAGGCCTGAGGATTTGTTTCTTTCCCCCCCTTTGGTGTCCTTTTGCAGGGGCACGATCTGACCACAGGGCTGGTCCGGGGTGGGGAACAAGGAAGCAGATGTTACCGATGTTCACTGTGCAAAGGGCTGGACACATGTTGATGGGGAGGGCTGCAATGACGGACCCCTTGGGCTGCAGCGTGAGGCCAGGCCTGCGGTGTCTGTCACTTTCAAAGGTCCTGTCCAGAGGTCTACTTTCAGTATGGGTTACTTCTCGTCACACTCTCACCAGTTCAGCTGTTCTCAGGTCTCTTGGCTTCCCCAGTGCCCTCCCCAATAGCTTGCCCTGTATTTCTCCTTCCAACGACCAGAGGGCTCCAAGGCGAGTCTTCCACAGAGTCTTGGAGAAGCTTTTTCACTCTCTCCCTCAAGCCTCCAGACCCACGCCCTTCTCTTTGTAAGGGGCCTGGGCCTGGTAGACTCGACAACTTAAGTGGGTCTGGTGGCCTGCCTGGATCCCTCAGAGAAATCCTTGTATCCACACAGCAAGCTCCGGCTCAAGGTGAGGCAAATGAATGAAGGTGGAGAGAAAAGAAAAGAAAGGGGATCCTGGAATCTCACCCAAGTGAAAACAGCTTCGCAGCCCTCAAGCCCAGGATGCTGGTTTCTGGCCAGCAGTGCTGGCTGGGGAGGAGCGCTCCCCCGCGAATGCTACACACTCCATCAGGAGCTCCAAGGTGCTTTAAGGAAACTCCTTTTGTCTCTAGAGGATGAAACAGATTCATTTACAAAAGTAGTTTTCCTGAACTTAGTCAGTGACCCTGACGGCTGCGTGCTCTCTTGAGGGGCCAGAGAGACAAAGCTGAGATCAAGGACATTTCACTGTGCTGCTCTCTTTTCAACGGGGTCCCATTCCGGGCTCCCGACCACAGCGGCTCAAATCTTAATTTGACATCTCCAACTGCAGATCAAACCCAAACCAAAGCTCTCCTACTGTTCCCGCGCTCCCTCCCCATCTCACTGCAGCGCGCACGCAGCACGCCCTTCCCCTGGGGCCCGGAACTGGTGAGTTTGCTGGGGGCCGCCTTCCCTGCACTGACGACCACGTAGCCACCAGGTCCTCCAGGAAGGTTAGGGGAGCGGAAAGGGAGAAATCCCGAAGCTGCCCTCGGAGCTGGAATGTGATTGGGCCTCTTGGCTTCAGTGTTGAGATCAAAAGTAGAAGGAAGGGTGTTCATTTGATGTGGCTTCCCCTCCCTGACCAGTTCTGAGGTTGCAGGTGGGGGCGAGGGTTCAAAGTGGCTTGTAATCTAGGGCAGGATATTGGACTTAGTGTTCAGGGGTCCTGCGCAGGAGAAACCGCTGTGCTGTGTGTGCTCTTTAAGGTGCTGAGCCGGGTGCACTCTTGGAGGAACAGAGAGCTGCAATCTCTGTCTGCGGCGTTCATTTTGGTCTGACTTTCGAAACAATTCAGCAAAATGAGATTCGTGGGTCCTGGTCTATTCTTAGTCAACTTCCCCTCCGCACCGAGTGTCGGAGCGGCAGTGGGCCGGGAAGCGGAGTGGGAGCTAGAGAAATACGCCTGGAAACCAGGTTTGCAAAGCAGACGCGCGGATTCCCCTGGCCTCCTACGTTATTCGGAGATGCCCGCCGCCCCCTGCTAAAGCCAATTCCCCGCGCTGCCCCTGTTCCGCCCTCTGCCCCTCTCCCCAGGCTAAACCAGTTTGGGCTAGAGGCCCGCCCCACGCCTGTTTCACGCCCACTCTCGGATCCCTAGGCCGTGCCCCGCCCCCAGGCGCCAGGACCACTAGCGCCGCAGCCCGGACTTCCCTAGGAAAGTTGTCCAGCGCCGCCCGCCGCCCGCCGCCCGCCCCCTCAAAACTCTTGCGGCCCCTCACCCCAGGTGGACCCAACCTTCAGTCCCCAGCAATGCTAATGGACTGTCTTAGAAGGCATAGAACGGCAACCCTGCAACCCATTAGTCCAAGGAGGACCTATTTAATTCCTGTAAACAGGAGATACTATTTAACCGACTTTGAGCTTAAAGATAAACAGCCAGGGCTTGGGATGGGGGATGGAAGGATGTCAAGCAACGGAATGGCACAATGAATCCACATTCCGGCATTCCACACCTCGAGGGCTCGGCTCGATTCAGTCCCCCTGGTCCAAAGAGCGTCGTTTGACCCCGGGTTATTCAATACCCGAGGGGTTATCGAACTAATGCCTTTCCTTTTCCGTAAAAGCCCCCGAGGATTATTGCTGATTTGCTCTGGGTCTTTTGGTGCACGCAGTAGTCCTAGCAGGAAACAAATTATCCTTCTGCCCTGTTTCTATCATACCACCTTCCTCCCCACCTCTCCATCTTATTCTCTTTCTTTCTTCTCCCTCACCTCTCCAGAAAGACGTCACCACTTTCGAGGAGATGTGCAAGAACTCCAAGGACTCCAGCTAAGAAAAAACATGTAGTGGTGTTAGGGCCTCCGATGCAGTGCCCTGCGTTCTGCGGGGGTCCAGGTGAAACGCATCCTCTCCGGTCGGGAAGAGGAGCTTTTGGCCGGGCGGGGTGGTTCACACCTACAATCCCAGAACTTTGGGAGGCCGAGGCGGGCGGATCACGAGGACGGGAGTTCGAGACCAGCCTGGCCAGCAGGGTGAAACCCTGTGTCTACTAAAAATACAAAAAATACAAAAATACAAAAGAAAAAAAGTTCGCTGGGCATCGTGGTGCGCGCCTGTAATCACAGCTATTCGGGAGACTGAGAATCCCGTGAACCCAGGAGGTGGAGGTTGTAGTGAGCCGAGATCGCCCCACTACACTCCAGCCTGGGCAACAGAGGGAGATTCTGTCAAAAAAAAAAAAAAAAAAAAAAAAAAAAAAAAAAAGGAGCTTTCAAGTCCTGATTCTGTCGTGGGGTGGGGAGGGCCTTTGGTGATCTGTGTTCCGGGCGACTTTTTCCTTTTAATGCGCAGAAACCACAGGATGTTTGAGCACGTTGTTAGATTCCCCCCCCAAACCCCCAGGGGCAAATCCACCGCGCAAACTCCCAGAGGCCCGAGAGCCTCCTGCGTTGGGGAAAACTCTGTGTCCGTCTCAGATTAGCCTCCTTTGCCAAGAAAACTTGCCAAGAATCCCTGCGCAACCTGCACTCTCGCGGTAGAACACACTAGGTGGTCTTTCTTTCTTTCTTTTTTAAATCTTCTTGCTTTTCCCTGTAAGGCGGACCTTAAGGCCTTAAGGACTGGAACTACAATAACATGTTTAACAGCAAGTCAGTGGCCAAGAGTTTGCTCTGTGGCCTTAAACATGGCTTAGCTATTCGAACCAGAAGAGCAGAACAACTTCTAGTTTAAGGCTTCTTTCCCTTACCCCCGGGCTTTTAGCAGGACCTTCCAGTTCACCTGACTGGAGGAGGATTCTGAACCTGGACAGTGGCGCAAACTCCGTGCCCGCGCTCCTGCAGGCGCGCCTTCACACACACACCGCACCTTGAACGCTTAGCAAGCCTTTTCCGAGGCTGTTCCCTTTTTCCGGGGAAATAAAGCCTAGATTGGAACCTTCTGCCCAGCTTCCTCATTTGGCCGTCTGGTCTGCATTAGTGTTTTTATAAGGGACTCAAACAAATCGAATACAAGGTCACCAAATAATTAACAGTTGTGAATTCCCTCCGTCCCCATTAAAATACTTCCCTGCTTATATTTCATTTTCGGTTTGCCAGCGACAACAGGGTACCGGGCAAAAGCACTGCCGAATTGATTACACCACTCTGTGGCCCAGGTCCACCCAGAAACCCGCTGTTTTGCATAACATGAGTTACCAGATGAACTTCAGTCCCGCGGGAACTGTGCAGCTCTCTGAATGCCCTCCCCGCAGCCGGCCTATTCCCAGAATGGTTCCGCTCTGCCCTTTGATAGTCAAGACCCAGAAGGTGAACGGAGAAGTCAACAAACAATCAGTGGCAAACTGTCCTGAGAGTTATTTCTAGTGCATCAAGTTCTTCAAGATGTTCCCATCTCGTTTTGTCTGTTCCATACTGCCTCCTTTTTGAGAGTGTTATTACAAGAAAAAAGTAAAGCGTATTCTGATTTCCAAGTCCTCTGGGAACCTCACTCACAGCAATAGTCTTAGACTCATTTTGGTTCTCTCATTCTTGAGAGTTTTTTCTTCTTGTTGGAATTATGTGGCACTTTTCACTACATAAAGGCTGAGTCTCTTCTCTCTCTCTCTCTCTCTCTCTCTCTCTCCCTCCTCCCTCCTCTCCACCCCTCCCTCCCCTGTATCTCTCAGTCCTGTTGAATTCAGAGAACTAATTGTCTGCCTTTCCCAGGCCCCAGGGCTGGGGGTCCAGGCCCCCAGTACTAGTAGCCTTTTAATGAGTTATTTCATGAGCAAATTGTATTTTCACCATACCCAACCTTATCCATTCTCATCCCAAGATGGCACCAAAACACATATACACACACCTTCTCATCTTTATGGATCCAACATCATTTCTAAAGCACAATATAAGAGCATTTTTTTAAAAATCAGGGATAACATGATTAAAATAAGAACAGGAAGAAGAAAGGCACACCAAAATTCAGACCCTCACATCTAGTTACACTCACTCCCAACTGGTTAGTGACTACAGACAAATATTAGACCGGGCATTGTGGGAGGAGGGGGAATCTTTCCATTTTTTTGACTTCTGCTTCTTGTCACCATCCCTTAGAAACCACCTCACCCCTTAAATTATCTATACAGTGCTCAGTTAAAGTGCAGGGTCTTGAATCTTATATGAGCCCCACCTCTCACTAGCTGTGTGACCTCGAGCAACTTGTTTAACTTCTCTGTCTTCTTCACCTGTAAACGGAGTGATGATAGCGTTTTTCTTGGAAGAGGTTGTGATAACTAAGCAAGATAATTAATGTAAAAATTTTTAGTGCAATACTTAGTACACAGTAAATTTTCAATAGATCGTGGTTACTATTATTACTCCTAGGTGTCTGGAGAGCATACTGAAAGAAGGAATCTTTTTCTTTTCTTTTCTTTTCTTTTCTTCTTTTTTTTTAATTTGCAATAAGTTCTCCTCCTGGAGGGTAGGGAGAAGTGGCCCGGGATGGACTAGTAGATTTATAAACCTAAAGCGCCCGTCATTCACTTTGGGCAGAGTTTATGCCTGCCTTACCACTCTCAACCACAGGTTTCAGGTGTAACTTTGGGGTTTCCGGGGTAAGGAAGGCTTTTTACTGACACTGTACACTAGCAAGTAGCTCTTGCCTCCTGGACTGGCTTCGGGGTTCCTTTCCTTTTCTTCGCTCCTCCCCTTGTGGGACCCCCTACTCCTTCAAGACAAGCCAACCCCACTCGACAGCGATTTAAACCTCCCTTAGGCGAGGCGCCAAGTTAGCGCGGCTGGCCCAGCTCTAGGCGGGCCGCTGCTCGTTCCTCCTCGCCAGGCCGTCCACGCGTTGGGGGGAGGGGACCTTAGGGGGTTTGGCGCGGGTTAAGAGCCCCACGTGAGAGGGGCGGAAGTCCTCTCCAGGAGCCAGGGATGAGCGGCTGGCGGGTCCCTTCCATCGCGGGAGACGAGACACCGTTTGATGTGTTATGACATGAACCCTCAATTAGATCGCTGAGTTGAAACACTCCAATCAGGGGCCCGATGCTAAGCAAGCCCCGGAAGGTCCAGCCCGAGGTCACCGCCGGTGACACATCAAATCAAAATCAGTGAGAGGGAAAGTGAGGCTTTCCCTTTATCAAGCTGAGGCTGCAGCCAGCTACGCACCCCCTCCTCTGCGCACCCCCTCCCGCCCGCGGCTCCGCACTCCTACACCCCCGAGCGGCGGGCGACAAGCCGCACCGCCTTCTCAGTCAACGAACTGCCTTTCTTCGCATTTCCTGGGAACCTGGAGACGCAGAGGAGACCGCGACTTTGAAGTTGCCGTCCGGGTGGTCATTCCGCGTCTCCTCCCGCTGTGGACCGCTCGAATCCCCAGCCCTCGATGGCATTCCCGGGTTGCAACCGGACTTGTGGATCTCGGTCGTGCTAGTCTGAAGGACTTGGCTCGGGGACAGAGGCCTCCCTAGCCTGGGTGCATATACATTTCCTCCTCTATCTCCGGGATCCGGGGGCTCAAAGCGCAGTGCCCAAGGAGGAGGCCGCAGGGCAAACTAGGGTAAAGTGAGTTCGCGTCTACGCCGGATTTGGGGCCCTCCAAGACGTCCCCCCTAACCTTTGTCTGAATGCCAAAGGTTTCAGTAGACACCTTCGAACACCCCTCAGGGTCTTTTGGTTCTGTGCCAAATTCACAGGGCGCAGCGAACCAGTTAGGGTGCCCACTTGGGGGAGGGGCGGAGATTCTTGCCACTTCACTCCTGGGCAAAGAAAATGCGCGCCCAACCGCCGGCCAGCCTAGGCCTCTGGGGATTTCTTCTCTTGAGGAAGGGCCTCTTGAGCAGTCTTCTCTGAGGTTCCTTAGCCTCCTTCCGCGAGTGTAGTAGAGAAGGTCACTATTAACAGAGGACTTGGAGGGAGAAAAACAACTGTAGCAGGGCGTGCAGCGTGCGGAGGGTTGGCGAGCTGCAGGAGCAGCGCGGAGGCCAGGGACTCAGTTGCACTACTATGAAGAAGCCACGTGTCTTTGCAAAGGTGGCTTTAGTAGTCCTAAAATCATCATAAAATACCCGGCGTTAATTTGCCCTTTGGACCTTTCAGCAGCTCATGAACCTCGCTGACCTCGGGCTGCAGCCGCGAACCCAGCGTGGGCAGGACTCTCGTGCAAGGAACGCGACTAAGAGAGGCGGGGGCTGGAGCCGCGGAAGAGCCCGGGGGCGGGGGTGGGAGGTAGCGTTAGGCTACTCTAAAAAGCTTAGGGGAAGTGATAGCAACCAGGGTAGCCGTGGTCGAAGCAACTTCCGAAGCATGAACTCCGGCGCTGCAAGGTTCCTGGGCAACCCCACTTAACTGGGAGCAGGTCAAAGTCGTGGAACTAAGTCTAGGGAGGATGGTGGAGTGGATAACTACCTAAATCTCTTTCATCCCCTCCTTTTCTTCTCATCTCCTTCCCTTTCCCTCTCTTTTCCTTTTCCTCCCTACCTTTCCTGTCTCCTTCCACGTTATTGTTTCTCTCCTTTAGGAGCTGAGTTGCCGATGCCTGTGGATCCCTCCCAAATTTCTGGGACCAGAGGTAATGTGAGGTTTTCTTGAGGGCACTGGCCACGCTGCGGATCAACGCCGGTGGCAAGAAGGGGGCGCAAGGGTTTCCGCAGACACCGACAAGCGCTTTCACAGAGGGTACCAAGGATCCTCCCCGACCCCCCACCAGCCCTCGAGAATAGCACTGAGAGAGAAGCGTTGCCTGGCTGAGAAAGGTGGATGGGCACAACCATGTACCTTTGTGTATAAAGTACCCCCAACCCCTAAACTTAGCCGTCCCTGCCCCGGCCCGCCCAGCTGCTGCCGCCGCATCTGCAGAAATTACTCGGGTTGAGGCCTCGGAGCAGCCGGGAGCGCGACGCTTGGAGCAAAAAAGCCGAAGGGCGCAGGGCTCCAGCCCGGCTGACCAACCCAGCACCCAGCGCGGGTACCAACCAAGAACCCGCGCAGTGTCAGGACCAGGGGGCTGCCCGACGCCTCTCGCGGACTAGCTCCTCAGACGGTGGAACTCGCTAGTGCCGGCTTTTCCCAGGTCTTTCCAAGGCTCACTCATGCCCTGGATCTGCCCCAGCCGCTGAGGCTTTGGACGGCGAACCCAGTACCCCTAGACACCGGTTCCATCAGTTCCCGCCCCGACCCCTCTCCAACCGGGTTCATCCGCCTGCTGCCTCTCGACCTCCACGTTTCCCCCACCAGCCACCAGACTAGCGGCAACCACGCCGCTTTCTGCAAAAGAGGAAGAAGGAAGAAGAGAGAGAGAAAGAAAGGCGGAAAAAGGAAGGGAGGATTACAGACTGGAATAGAATATGCAGCCGCATTCAGAAACTTACTCGGGATTGAGAAAAACAATTTAAGAAAAGTAAAGGGGAAGTGTCCAAAGCGGGAAGGCAATTCACAAATGCAGCCTCCCCGACCAGAGTAGCACCCTGGCTGCGGAACTCCAGCGGGAGGGGTGTCGGGCGTCTTCTTTGCCACTTACCTAGTCCCCTGTCTACAAAGCTGGTGATCGTATTAGCCGACTTGGAAGACTGGAAAAAGCTGGCATTGATACCCAGCTTCTCTGCGATGGAGTAAGTCCTGTAGATTGACAGCATGTACTCGTGGGGCACCACGCGCGGATCCCTGCTTGGAGGCTCCTGCGCCCAGGGCTGCTGAGCCTGGGGCTTGTCCTGAGGCCGCGGCTGTGGCTCCTGGCCCTCCCGGCCCGCGTCACTCTCGCGCGGCGCCCGCGGCATCTTCCCTTCCTTGCGGCTCCGCATGCCCTTGGAGCCCAGCTCCGCGGACGACGAGGAGGATGAGATGGAAGCCTGCTGGAAACCCGGCAAATCCCACAGAAAACTGATGAGGAAGACGGCCGAGAGCAGGACCCTGGGAATATCCATGGCGGGCAAGTGGCTGCGTCTTCCCAAGAGGCGGTGGCGGCGGCGCAGGACGCGCGGGGCACGGAGCGGCTGGACAGCGGCCGGGGCCCGGCTCCTCCGGCGGACTCGGAGTGCGAGGAGCCGGGTCCCAGCCACACAAACCCCGGCCCCGCCACGCCCCCTCCCGCCCCTCGCCGGGAGGGGGAGGGAGAGGGGAGGGGAGGGCAGAGGAGGGGTGGGAAGGGTGGGAGGAGAGCCGGGTGGTGCGGGATGGAGGTGTGGGGGGAAAGGGGCCGCGGTGCGCCGGTGTGGCAGGAAGACGCAGCGCCCCTGCGGGACGCGCGCGGGGTTGCCGGGCGGTGCATGCGGCGCGGGCCCCAAGCGCTGACCGGAGAAAGGCGGGCGCGGCCGGCCAGTGGACGGGGAGCAAAGGCCGGCCCGCCGCGCCAGGGTGCCCCTCGAACTCCTGGAGGCGCGGTCCCTCCGCAGCGCGGCCCCGGCTCTCGATCCTCGCCAGCTGCCTCCGCTTTCCTGGGAGCGAGCGGCCCCGGAGGAGCGAAGTGGCCGCGGCGCCCCCCCAGAGACGGCTCGGAGCAGGCGCCTGTGTTGCAGGCTGCACGCTGCCTCGAGGCGGTGGTACTTTCCCTCCTCGGCCGCAACCGCCAGGCCGGCCGTTCGCGCCCCTCAGGGGCCAGCCCCGAGCCAGAGAAGCCTCGCCGTGGGCCAGGCGCAGGGACTGGCTCGGAACAGCCCCATTTTCTCGGTGGGATGTCGCTCTCCACAAAGACAGGCGTCTATTCCCGACCCTCGAGGTCAGGCAAAGGCCACGAGCCTTTAGAGTTTGGATCGATGCTAAAAGCTGCTGCGCTCCCCCTGCAGGCCCCAGCCTCTCCTCTCGCAGTCCCCAACCTCTTCTGACGCTGACTTTAGCCGCTCCACTTCTCCTTCGTCTGCTCCCAGGATCCTCTCCCCTCTCGCGGCCTGTCCCCCGCCTCCACTGCGTCCCCATTTTCCCTCTCTTCTTTCCCTCCCGCCTGCAGGACTTCCTCCTTCCCCAAGTTCCTTCTGCATTCCAATCCCTCTTTCCCCAGCCTGCTTTTCTTCTCACACTGCCCTCCCATCTCACGCTGCCTTCCCCACCCTCTCGCTTCCCGGCCTCCCCCTCCCCTTCCAGTGGACCCCTCCCTTTGCAGCTCTACCCCAATCTGTTTCTCTTCAGCCCAGCCTCGCCCCATCACGAGTTTCCTTTATCTGTCCCCAGATTCCCCGTGCCTGTCTTCCCCGCCCACTGCCTCTCTCATTCCTGGGCCTGCACGCTGAAAGACAAGGCGGAGTAGCGCTGCTTCTGTCTCCCACAGTGCTCTGCCCTGGACTGCTATGGACGGAAGAGATTCCCTGAGCATCGATTGGGTGCTCAGGCACCAACCATAAAGCATCCTCCTTTAATCGTACCAACAGCTTTGTGAGGTTGGCGTGACTATTTTCACTTTCATGGATGGAAAAAGCAAAACCAAGACTCAATGGAGATAAGTGACTTTTCCAAGGCCACTCTGCCAGGACATGCAGCAAGGCACAGAACCCAGGCTCCCACTCCAAGCCCAAGATTCTTCCCACTGGGAAGTCATTCCTGGCCCAACGTCTCTATTTCATTCAGTTCTTGCTTTTTTCTTCTCTTTATGGTTTCACTTGATCTCAGGTGGCTTCTTCCTCCTCCATGCTATTTTCTGTGTGTGTTCCCAGTCTCTCTAATCTCCTCCCTCTCACTTTCTTCACCCTTCTACCTTTTGCTTTTTCATCACCTCTTTTGTCCTGCAGGGACCACTCACAGGACAGCCTCCAGGGGAAGGGAGTTTTCTGCCCTGCTCACCTCATTCCTTTAACTCCCTTAAGATCTGGGATACCCCCTCCACCCTGGAAACTGGCCTCCTCCAGGTAATGGCAAGCATCCACAGAGAACTTGGTGGCAGTCATGGTTTGAAGCCCTTTACCAATATTGTTTTACTTAATCTTCACAGCAATCCTGAAATAAGTGCTATATTATCCCTATTTTACAGATAGGGAAACTGAGGTCCAGGGTCACACAGCTCCAGAGTCTGGGCTCTTAACCACTGACCTATTGAGCTTGGCAACTCTCCCCGTGGTCTCCATGGATCCCCCTTCTGGCCCTATCCCAATTCTACTTATATCCCCTAGTTTTGGTTTCATGGTTGTCAAGTTCTGAGAACTTATACTTGAAGGTGCTTTTACTATAACATTTTCTTCCTTCCTCTCTCTTTGCTTTAAAATGGCTTATTATTATTACAATAAAATAAAAGGAGATGAAACTAAAAGAAGAAATTATTTCTCAGATTTTTGCCACTGCAACAAATCCAAATGTTTTTACCTTTTGGGTTCCCTTCCCCCTCCTTTATTTGTTATGCTCATATCCTTTTCATATTAATGCAATCCAGGGATAGATATTATGTTGGATTCCTCCCTTGTCACTTAACATTTTACAACCAAGTCCACTGCCTTCAGCGTCTCTCCTCCGTGTCCCTCGCCTATCTCTACAGGTCCTCACTGCCCCTCTACTGGCCTGCACATGCCATCTCTGCAAAACCACAGACTCAAAACTCATTTCTCATTTGCAGAAGCAACATCTCCCCCTCTGCCTACCTGTAACCCGTGGGATGTTAGTGGTCTTCTTTGGCCTGCCCTGTGTCTTGCTCTGTGTCTGCCTCTCAAGTGTCATCCAGGAAAGCGTCCTCCTTGTGGTCTATTTCCATCCCTTCCCTCAGGGAAATGAACACTTGTGGTTTGAGTTATCAGTATTTTCATTTCTATCAGTATGGTGTCTGGTTAGTTAACATTGATTCATAGTTTCAGACCCTCCATCCAATCAGTACTATATGTTTCTTGCCTGCAGAGGCAGCTCTATGTGTTCTCTCTTCATTTTGCCCACAGCAATTATTATCTGCTACAAGTTATCAGTAAACAGGAAACAAAGTAATGAGCCTATTGCTGTGGTTTAGGACCTCTCAGCATGCTAGATGGAGTCACATGGAACAGTAAATGATACTGAAACAGGGACCACAAAGGCTGTGGTCTGTTGTCCTTCAGGATTCCCCTGGGGCTGACATTACCCTCCCTTATTGCTATCAGCTCCAGGTCTTTGCAAGAAAAGTTCTGGCTAGTCTTTGCCTGAAAGGGCTGCAGCAGTCATTCACAGGTGAGGAAACAGACGTGCAGACAAACTCAGTGGACAGAGCCAGAGGTTTTAAACTAGTCAGAAATATAACTAGGATTAGGAAGCAAGATATTCTGAATCCTAAGCCAATGCTTCTCCTATATTAAAATATATATATATATTTCAAATATCATGACAGTGACTTACAGTAATATGTAGTATCTGATCTCTTCCTCCCCAGTAGGTATATTTCAGATAGTTTCAGATGGGAATCTGCCCCAATGTTGAGGCCACACCAAAGCCTTTGCACTCATACTCTCCTTCTCTCTCTCTGTCTCTCTCTCTCTCTCTCTCTCTCTCTCTCTCTGTGTGTGTGTGTGTGTGAAAAATAAAGATACAGAGAGCAAACTACAAGTCCAAATCTCTGCTTTTAGATCTTCAGGGAACATTTTGAGTCTTTGACCTAGCACTATAGAATTTAAATTTTCGGTCTAATCTTAGATTTTCTAGTAATGCCTTAAGCAGTTTTATCTGTGAAAAATATTAAAAAGGTGAAAGCTTCTTGAGATGAACTGAGAAGGTCTGATGTGCGTACCTTTAGCAGCCTGACCGTGGCATTCCTGCAGTGGTTAGATTTTTCTACACCAAGCAGATGGAAAGACACGCAACTGTGAAGTGTGGTATCTCCTGCCCCCCTGTGGACGCCGAGGGAGTTACCTGTGGAGAACCAAAACAGTACTGGACAGGAGCGCATGCTTACAGGCACTTTCAAAGTTGAGCAAGGGATAGTGGCATCTATTAACATAATTTTAAGAAATCAGAGAGTCATGCCTAAGATGTGTGTATCATTTGGCAACAAAACATCCATAAATGAGAGATCTGCCCACCCAGAGATACAGGACCAAAAGCAAATAGAATTGTCCTGTTATTATTTCAAATCGATGCTGTTATTGCTTTAAAATTATCATTTTACATTAATCTAGGGAGAGAAGAGAATCTTCAATAAATAAAAGATTTTATATTTTGTTTTATTTTTCATTCAGGTGTCACTCCAAAGACAACTGTGAAGTAACCAAGTAACCATTCTTTTTTTTTTTTTTTTGAGATGGAGTCTCACCCTGTCACCCAGGCGGCTGTAGTGCAATGGCATGATCTCGGCTCACTGCAACCTCTGCCTCCTGGGTTCAAGCGATTCTCCTGCCTCAGCCTCCTGAGTAGCTGGGATTACAGGCGCCCACCACCACACCTAGCTAATTTTTGTATTTTTAGTAGAGACGGGGGTTTCACCATGTTGGCCAGGCTGGTCTTGAACGACTGACCTTGTGATCCGCCCACCTCAGCTTCCCAAAGTGCTCAAGATTACAGGCGTGAGCCACCGCGCCCAGTCGAAGTAACCATTCTTTAAGGGGCTCTGAAAATATGCTCTAGGAACATGCCTTAGCACCTGAAATTTTGCAAAAATAAAGTCACTTTTTAAGACCCCAATTGAAATACAAACATTATCTAGTAGGACCCCCATTCGTATTTTACTACTGCTATTAGATTGTTCCAAATAAGATGATAACCCAATAAGATTAGCTAGCTGACACCTATTTGGTCTAAAATAATGAGACTTAAGACTGGTGGATTTTGATTATAAGAAGACAGAAAGGACTGGGTTTTAAATTCTGTCCTTTTGCATTCCTAGAGCCTCTGGCAAGAAGAATAAGGAGGAAACCTTATTCTTCGATCAGGTGCACCACAAGTTACCCACACTTGCTTCAGCCTGAGCAGTCCTGCTTTTATCTGTTTTTTACATCCTCATAAAATTTCATCTGCAAAAAGGTCCCTCAAAAAAAAAAAGAAAAGAAAAGAAAAGAAAATGAAAGCTATTGGCTTAGAGTACTGAGCAGTGTTCCTCCAAGGGTGGTCAGGTGAAAAATGTGTGAGGCCTTGAGCAGCAGAAGGAAAGGTAAAGACTCCATTTGCTTTAGGAAAGTGGAAGAAGAGGCAAAAAAAAAAAAAAAAAAAAAAAAAATCTGTGACAAATACACATAAAATGCAACTTCTTTATCTCTTAGACTGGGAGGTACCAGCGCTATTAATACTCTCTGCTTTCCCTAATTTATATTGACACAGATTATTCCATTTCTTTTCTTTATTTGTTTGTTTCCTTGGCAGAATAATTTACAGAGAAGTTAAATGAAATGAGTTGTGCCAGATGGCAGAATACTCTGGGCCTCAGCTTCCCCACCCCATCAGCTGAATGGGGTCTCAGTGAATGGCAAATCAGAGATTCAGTTGGTCCCATGAATGCCACCAGAATGACAGCACTGAGATTGGTAGGGAATTGACATTTTAGCTCTGAATATTGAGAGGAGCACCAACACTCACTGGGGGAATCAAAGCAACCCAATCATTGCCCTTCTTTGGTTCATTGCAGGGCACATAGATGTCCAACCATCTTGTAGTCTGCCAACACCAGTGGTTCTCCAAGTGTGACCCCTGGAGCAGCTGTATCAGCATCACCTGAAAACTTGTTAGAAATGCAAATTCTTAAGCTCCACCCGCAGAATCAGAAACTCTGGGGCTAAGGCCCATTGATCTGTGTTTTGACAAGCCCTAAGGGAATTCTGATGCACACCAAGATTTGAGAACTACTGGCCTACATCATGAAATAGGGGCAAGTTACCTGCCAAGAACTTCAAGAAACGCTTTGATTTTAAAGGAAAAGCTGTAAAGGAAATGCATAGTATGCAATTTTATTTTCAAATTAATGATTCTCATTCCTCATGAGCAAATAATTTTCATTCTCCATGTGAACCAGGTGTATTTAACTGCCTACAGCCATACCAGGCCAAATGTGGCTAATCTGGCTTGATCTCTAAAAAATAGTATTGGGATACTTAAATTGGACCCGACTATAATCTGAAAGGAAGACAGAAACATCAGAATGAAGTTGACTAAAGACATCTTATACACTATGGATGTTAAATGAGGGGCTTAGAACCAGGGGTTCCGATCTCAGCTAGGGGGTCACTTTCTAGCTACATGAATTCAAAATCTTCTACTGTGAGTTTTGTCACCTCAAATAGAGGTGAAAATATGTCCCTCTAAGTTTTTTGTGCAGATTATAAACAATAACATGTAAATTCTTACCACAGATATGAGTAAATATAGTGATTATTAATTAGTCAATTACTTGGATTTTTTAAATATTGAAGAATTCTTTGTTAATTTTAGTAGTACTCAACCTTGATACTTTTGACTTGGAGTTACACTTTAACATTTTGGTTTAGCTAGCCTTTATATTCTCTTAAAAACTTTTTTTGTTAAGTAACTTCTCTAAAATGGCTGTTTGACACAGCGAGGTTTTACTGTATTTCACTGTGAATTTGGGGCAACACTCTTCTTCTGTAATGCTTTGACATGTTTTATGTTTGTCCAAATATTCTAGATTAAAAACACATTGCAGTTTGCTAATAGGTCTTGGGATACTTAAATTGAACAGACGAAGTGCCTTCTCCAATGAACGTCTAGGATACTTATGAGAGTAAAGATTATTAAATTCTAGGAATGATTTGATCCTTGCCAAATCTTGCATAGAGAATAACAATCATATAGGAAATTGTCTTTCCTGTTTAGGATCAGATTTGGTTTGAAAAATTACTACTAACTTTGTAAACATTAAAATAGAAGCAATAAAGATGTGAAATTTCACACAGGGGATCTACAATGTTTGGATAATTATAAGCATATGGCTACTTTACATGAGATCCCTGTTAAAAGTGTATTTACTAGGGCTCTGGGAAAACAGAGGCTCTCAAATTCAGGGTTTATTTACATACACTAAGAATGTCACATTTACTATCCATTTATCATAATCTATTTTTACTTCAGAGTTCTAAATAGTATTAGCAAAATGATAGCAGTGTCTGTTGTTTATTGCTCTCTTGTCTGTTAGTTAACTTACCAGCTTTTACTCATGAGAGAAATGGAAAAGAGCAATTAACCTTCAGTCAAACGTGTCAAATCCTTTCTCGATAATTTTAGAATTTCCGATATTTTACGTTAATATTTAGGGCATATGCCTGTGTAGAGTAGTTTCAATATATTCTACTCAAATAAAAGTGATTGATGTAACGATTTTATGTGCTTTTTTAAAAACAGTACTTCAACGTATTTGTTTCTAGGAATAAGAAAAGAAAACCTACAAATTTGATGCCTATTTATGTAGAATTAATTAAATTAACACTTTAAATCGTAGAGATGGTTGAAATTTTATTTTGAAATGAGTAAGTATGGGATTTGAGAGTTTGAAAAGTCAGTATAAACCCTACCTTTCTCAAAAAGTCTTTCCATGACTTTTCTTCTCAAGTGCTAAGATTATGAAATATCACAGCTGCAAGTTATAATAAGTTGATCTTAAATACAAAGTACAGAGATGGAAAGTAGGATAGTGGTTGCCAGGGGCTGCGGAAGGAGGAAATGGGGAATTGGTATTTCATGGGTATAAAGTTCCAATTTGGGAAGATGAAAAAGTTCTGAAGATGGACAGAAGTGATGGTTGCACAGCAGGGTGAATGTACCTAATAGCACAGAACTGCACACTTCAAAAATGGTTAGGATGGGCCGCGCGAGTGGCTTACGCCTGTAATCCCAACACTTTGGGAGGCCGAGGCGGGTGGATCACGAGGTCAAGAGATCCAGACCATCCTGACCAACATGCTGAAACCCCGCCTCTACTAAAAGTAAAAAACATTAGCTGGGCATGGTGTCGTGCTCCTGTAGTCCCAGCTACTCGGGAGGCTGAGGCAGGAGAATCTTTTGGACCTGGGAGGCGGAGGTTGCAGTGAGCAGAGATCATGCCACTGCACTCCAGCCTGGCGACAGTGTGAGACATCATCTCAAAAAAAAAAAAAAAAAAAAAAGTTAAGATGGCCAACTTTATGTTGTATCTATTTACGACAATAAAAAGTACACCGACTTAATAAAAATTTTCCAAAAATTCCACTTGCAAAACAGATGCTTAAAGACAAAACTGTTTTAGACAGCTTTGTTAACAATTTTGGCTTTTTCATATCACTGCACAGACTCTGTTAATAAGCATAACTGAGCATGGTTTCATGTTTATTTGCAGACATGTCAAGGGGAATGTTTTATCAGTCCTTTTGGGATGAAAACCTGACTCTACCTCTCCAGCTATATCATGTGAACCATCCTGAATTCCTCTATTTTTTCTTAGATAAGACTATTTCAGTAAAGATTAGAATTTGCTAAGTTAATTCGATTTTATTAAAGGACTAATATGTGAAGGAGGTTTTTTTAATTTTTAATTTTTTTATTATTATGCTCTAAGTTCTGGGATACATGTGCAAAACGTGCAGATTTGTTACATAGGTAAACACAAACCATGGTGGTTTGCTGCACCCATCAACCTGTCATCTACATTAGGTATTTCTCCTAATGCCAGTCCTCCCCGTGAAGGAGATTTTTAAGCACTCAATGAAAAGTTGTCTGTAAGTTCCTGGTGTACCCATTCCAATGTTTAACAGGCCTCCAAGGAAGGAAAAATTCTGAAATAGTTAAAATTTATATTTTTCCTCTTTGCCTTCTCTTCCCAGAATCATCATGTTCCCAGTGTGTCTTTCTCTTGGCTAACTGTCAATTAATGCCTAATATCTACCTCCCCAAGAGTAAATTGATTCCAGGCTTAAGCTTTCAAGAAATATACATATTTCAATAAAATATTCCTGAATACCAAAAAAGTATTCAGGTCAAAAATCACAATGCCTGAATGGTGGTGGTGTTGGTGGTGGTGGTGGTGATCCAGGCACAATGTCCCATATGTTTATGTGGCTGTATTCCTTTCCTGGAGTCTTGCCACGTTTACCGTGTACATGTTACAATCACAGCTTGTTAGGGCAGGACAGGACTATAAAGGTCACATAGTCTAGCCCTTACTTTTAGAGATGAGGAACTATGCCTGTAGAAACTGGTAAGAGACTTACTGAAGCTTGCGTAGCTCGTCGAGTTGAGAGCCCCAGTCCCCAATCACGAATCCGGGACTCTTATTAGAACACCAGCACTTTTTCCTGTACTCTTCTCCGACAAGTATCCATTTAAACATCCTTCCTTTCCAAAAAATTTGAGGACTGTGAAGATAATTTTCACAGTTTTAGGTATTCCCCACTGGGCTGGGTAAGCATGACGTGGAGATATTCAGGTACTTGATATTTATAGGTGTCAAATACAGGTTTTTACACCCTTTAAATGCTTTTAGGTGTACCCTACTGGGTGAGGCACACATGACATAGTTACCAATCTAGATCATCTATTTAAGTATCTGTGTTGAAATGAGTTGACCTTCCCTTTCTCTTGTCCTCTATCACAGCAAGGACAACAGGAATTACAATCCATATAAAGCAATATACTTTCCTGAAGACTACAGTGAACTCAATGACCAATTTTTCCTTTTCTGTCTGAATAATTCTGGCTGCTTTAAGTGTTTCAACAAGACTCTGTTTCTCCAAAGTGCTGCCCTCCTATAAAGGAAGTTATGCAACCTAATCTAGACAGATTTCAGATAAAGCCATTGGTTCTCTTAAGCCACTTTCAGAAATATTCTAGTTCTGGCCTCTCATTAGAAAACAGTCTCACTAGAAAACAGTCACTGAGGTGAGCCAATGCCCATAGGCATGAGCCAATGTGTCTACTGTGGCCAATACATTCTAGCCCTAACTTCATCTCCCCTTACTTCCAAGCAGAGATCTGGCAATTGAGCTGCATGATGTGGATACTTCCAAGTCTGCATGTGTTTTTTGCCACCTATGTTCTGCAAACACATGTGCCTCATCTGGAAGGCTGGCCTGCCTGCCCCCTCTCCACCAGCTGCAAAAATTTCTAATTATTGAGGATGCTAACAATTTAATATTAAAGAACAATCAGAGTTGCAGGAACAGTGGTGAATCCTCCCATTAGCAATTTAAAGAAATTAACAAGAGGCGATTTAGGAGTTTGCCTAAAGGCGATTTAGGAAGTGAAGTTACTTTCACTTCCCTGGCTCCCTGAGACTTTCCAGGCCAGCCGGCCTCTCTCACCATGTGCTCTCTTTCTTCTCTGCTCAAAGACTGGCCCCCTTCCTCTCTACTCCTGGTTTTTCTCCATCTTCCTCCTTCTTTTCATTCCTGCCTCATCCTCTTTCTCCCAGCCTTTTCTTTTACTCTTCCTCATTCCAGCTCTCTTCCTATCCTTTCTCCTCTAACTAGCTAACATCTGGGGCTGAAGCACAGTTTAAAACTTTCCATTCACATTGGCCCTAATTTATGGATCAAATGAATTGAACCTTATATTTTCCTCTAAAAAAAAATATCCTACCAGTTGAAACTAATCTATTTTTCCTTTTATTTCAATGTGGCCCTTGATAGATTTATTTTCCCACAGTGGCCCTTGCAAAGGAGAAAAACTTTTTTTAAAACCCTATCTGCCCCATAAGGATTTTATTATTTGGTATTTGTTTAAATACGGCATCAAATAAATATGATTCCTTCCCTGTATTGGTGTGTTTTTATGGTTGGGTGGAGCCAACACTACAATTTCTTTGCGGCATTTTTTTGAAGGTTCATATGGCTGCCATGGATTCAGTTTGACCCTCTCTTAGAAGTTAGCTCATATCTTAGCAATATTAGGCAGTATGTAACTTGATAAGAATATCACTTTAGAAGTGTCATATAAATTAATAATATCTGAAATTATAATTTTAACACTATAGGCCTCTTCCACAAGCATTGTGGCTTCTTTTGGCACTCAGATCTGCTTTATGTTTTGTTTGTTTGTTTGTTTGGAGACAAGGTCTTGCTATGTTGCCCAGTCTGGTCTCAAACTCCTGGCCTTAACTGATCTTCCTGCATCTGTCTCTGGAGAAGATGAGATTACAGGCATGAGCCAATGCATCTACTGTGGCCAATACATTCTAGCCCTAACATCATCTCCCCTTACTTCGAAGCAGAGGTCTGGCAATTGAGCCACATGATGTTATGGATCCTTCTAAATCTGCATGTGTTTTCTCGCCACCTATGTTCTCCAAACACATGTGCCTCATCTGGAAGTTTGGCCTGCCTGCCTCCTCTCCACCATCTGCACCTAACTGTAACAGACACCTTTTATGTTGCCCGCCTCCGCCCTAGCTCCTGATGCGTCCTGCAGGACAGGTATATGTGGATCTGAAAGATAAAGAAGAAAAATAAACTCCTTGAGTGATTTTATCAGCTTTTCTGCCTTCCATGTCCTCTGACCACCTCTGCACATACATACATCTCCCCTAGAGTAAGACGCATTGGTTGGGGTTTATCCTATTAAAGTAACAGTTCTCTAGAGCCATGTAGCACAGAACTCTCCCAAAAGAACCACAGGCAGGTAATTTAGTGAGACTACATTTTGAGAAACTCCTAACCACCAAGACAAGAAGAATCACTGAAAGTCAGATCTGAGAAAGGCCTAAGAGATCACCCAGTATAATTAGTTCAAAATAGGCAGTGTAGAATAATGGTTCAAGCTGCCCAAGCACAAATCCTGCCACTACCATTGCAGCTGTACAGCCTTGGCATCTTACAGAATTTTTTCTGTTCTTAACCCCTTCTATAATGTGGCGTCAACATGCCATTTAACTCACAGGTTTGTGGTGAGGATAAAATGAACCAGTGCATGTAAAAAACTCTGAATACTGACTGGCACATCTTACCATTAGTAGTATTATTATTTTACAGATGAGAGGAATGAAGCTCAGGGTTAGATTCTGTGCAGAATCTCACGGTTAGTGACACAGCTGGGATGAAAAGCCGTGTCTCCTGACTACCATTCAACCAGCTAATAAAAGGGTGGGTGTTCATGAACTTCCTATTGAGTTTTTGCAGGATAACTGAACAGATTTTTTTTTAAAAAAAGTTGGGGGTACTGATCAGAGCGCACAGCTTCCAGCCAATGCCTTCTAATCACTATCCAGGCATGCCGGATTGAAAACAAATGGACAATTTCAATGTGGTGACGCAATGCCAAATGCTCTAGATTACAGTCTTCTACAAACTGTGGGTTGTGACATAGTAGTGGGTTATTGTATCAGAGTAACAAATAATGACCAGAAATTTTTTGAAGTGAAAGAATGGAATAGAATAAAACAAAACAGAAAGAACAGAATAGAATACAATACAATAGAATAGAATACAATAGAATAGAATAGAATAGATCAGAATGCCTTGAACATAGTATAAGCATTCTCTTGGAAAATTTGAGTAGTGCATGCATGTTTGTGTGTGTGGTGGGGGGGGGGGGGGGAGCATGTGGGAGGGCGCGTGTGTGTGTGTGTGTGGGCGCCTGTGTGTGTGGTGGATTGCCCATAAAATTCTTACTACGAGATGTGATTAATTTTTTTTTAAACCCTTCTTCAGAATTGTTCTCTAACACTTTTTAGCATGGTTACATATATAGCTAGAAAATTTGTGGGGAACAATCTTCTTAATTCCTTTGGAATAAATGGTTTAATCAGCAATGGACTTTTCTAGATACTCATCCCCTTCAGCCACATTACATTCCAGGCAAAAGAGCCAGGAGAAAGGAGGAGTGAGGGAAAAGTGGAGCTGCAGACAGAGGCTGCTCATTGCTACCATTTTCTAGAAAACTGCTACTGTGGCTGACTGGCCAGATGAGAGCACTGACCGTAGCCTCCAAATGTCCCCCAGGACAGGTTGCATTGGCCACATGATTGCATGGCTGAAAAATATTAACAGCATCAGCTTAAATGAAAGAGGGATTAAAAGCTAGAGACAGTGTCTCTGAGGACAGAGCTCACCCAAGGAAGCTCGTTAAACAAACTGATGTTTCCTTAAAAGTTGTCTGCAAAATGTGCAAACTGACAAAATGTTTACAGAACCCCTAGTACTGCACCAGCTAGGTTTACCTTTGGCAAATCACTCTGATGACTCTATAATTACTACAGTCCTCTGGTTATCTTTCTTATATGGCTGGAGATGAAAGAAAACCAATAACTGAGGCCAATTAATTCAAGCTGCCACTCCCCCCCCACAAAGACCTGAAAGAGATCTTCATGGCAACTGTTCAATGTGATTTTTTTTTTCATTGGAGACTCTCTTTTATAAAACTCAAATACACATACAGCAAACTTAACCTGGTTATTTCTTGTCCTCTTCTCCTGCCCCCATCAAATCACTGTTTTTGAAACGTCTTGATTTAGAAAAACTCAATTCAGACCAGTTAGCCTCAGGGTACACTAACATGCTTTTGAACCAGGTAGTTGATAAATTGATTTAAAAGCCTATGGGAAAATGCTAGCAGAGTGCCTGAGAGAGTAGCATGACTCAAGGGCCAAGCATGTGTGGGTGCCGGTCAATCTTGCCACCTCAATATTTCTTTAATCTTTTACTTTAAAGTGTCTGGAGCTTCTATCCCACAGAAGTAGGAAAACTAGTATTCTTCCCGTCCTCAGTATTTCTGGGGATTCTTGGAGGATGATGTTTCTCCCAGTTTCCTCTCATTCCAAAATTATGCCAAATTTTCACTTTCTTCTGTCCTTCTATGACTATCGTTTCTTGCAATCTTGCCTTGAATGCAGTTGTCATGCTTTTAGCCTCTGGCTCCCCACAGTTCACAAGAATGCCACCTGTGTCGGGCTGCTCCTGAAGGTGGAAGCCCAGCAGATGACTCAAAAGCCAACATTAGATGTCTTTTTTTTTTTTTTTATCTTGGAGTTTCACTTTTGTTGCCCAGGCTGGAGAGCAATGGTAGAATCTTGTCTCACTGCAACTTCCGCCTCCCAGGTTTAAGCTGTTCTCCTGCCTCAGCCTCCTGAGTAGCTGAGATTACAGCTGCCCACCACCACACCTGACTAATTTTTTGTATTTTTAGTAGAGACAGGGTTTCACCACGTTGGCCAGGCTGATCTTGAACTCCTGACCTCAGGTGATCCACCTGCCTCAGCCTCCCAAAGTGCTGGGACTACAGGCGTGAGCCACCATGCCTAGCGATGTCTCTGTTTTTAAGCAGTCTTCATTTGGGTCACTTCTCTTCTCACAAGCCCTCGTTACTTCCCATACCCCTCATCTCTGCCCAGTTTTCCCTGCCCTCTCCTTCCTCCACAGACTGCCCAGGACATCTCAAAATTTTGTTTCTTTATTACGTAAACAAATCAGCTTCCCGTTTCTTCTTCTATTGGTGCCCAAGAGACACAAAGCCCATTGCAATGGGCCAACCAACAATAGACCCAATCATGATGGTCAGTCTCCATTTATTGTGTATAGAAGCCTGTAAATATACTAAAATTTAAAGCTCATTTTTTTCTCTGAATCAGATTAAATTCTTGGGGAAGGCACCCTTACCCTGACATGAAATATGCTGCCCAATCTTTAAAAGTAGAAACAGACCTAGTCAGATCCTCTAACATTTTTTCTAACAGTGTTTTTTCTCTTCTCACTACTATTTAATAAACATTCTTAACTGAGAAACTGATTTATTAAATATGTGACATTTAGAGTTTATAAAAACCAAGCATGTTGAAAGAATTTTCTGAGCAAGAAAACATGTGCTCATACTTCCAGGACTCTTCAATTTAGCATTTGTTATTGTTGTTGTTAATGATATTTGCTATCTAGCCCGACGTGCTAGCTAGTACACTGCCAGCCCAGCCTCACCTCTTGTACGAAGTTAAATGTAAATCACATGGGTAACTTCATCATGGCTAAGGAAAAGCCCCCTAAACCAACAGCTTTGGCTGAGTCTGTAAGCCTTTAGCTAAATTAGTTAAGGGCACATTTCAACATTTGGCTGACCTGATTCCATCAAGGCAAAAAATGAGAACTGGGCCAGACAAGGTGCTCCAGTATACATATATACTTACCTAAGCAGAATGCCTGGATAGATGCTCTGCTTTCTCTGCATCTATTCTTGACTTGTCCCATAGATATTTTAGAGTAAGGATTAGAAGAGTTTGTTCACCACACGTTCTCACTCATAAGTGGGTGTTGAACAATGACAACACATGGACACAGGGAGGGGAACATCACACACGGGCCCTGTTGTGGGGGGGTGGGGGGCTGGGGGAGGGATAGCAGGGGATGGGGAGAATAGGGGAGGGATAGCAGGGGGGTTGGGGGATGGGGGAGGGATAACAGGGGGTGGGGACTGGGGGAGGGATAGCATTAGGAGAAATACCTAATATAGATGACAGGGCGATGGATGCAGCAAACCACCATGGCACATGTATACCTATGTAACACACCTGCATGTTCTGCACATGTACCCCAGAACTTAAAGTATAATTATAATAATAGTAAAGAAGAGTTGGTTCAAAGTTTATTGTCTATTTTAATACCTATGTTCCATAAGGAGATAATCCAACATGTAATAGCAGTTTTTCCACAATAGTTGTGTTAGGATAACATGGCATTGAAAGTCTCTAGAGGCAATACCCTAGGTTCCATATGGTAACCTTATTCTTAAAAAATAATTGTTTCCAAAGTTCATACTTTATCTTAGGTGAAATATAAATCTTTCCTTTTTCTTTTTTGTTTTGTTTTGTTTTGTTTTGTTTTGAGAAAGGTTCTTACTTTGCTACCCAGGCTGAAGTACAGTAGCATGATCACAGCTTACTGCAGCCTTGACTTCCTGGGCTCAATTGATCCTCTCCCCTCAGCTTCCCCAGTAGCTGGGGCCACAGGTGTGTGCCAACCACACCTGGCTCATTTTTGTATTTTTTTGGTAGAGACAGGTCACCCTGTGCTGTCCAGGCTGGTCTCAAACCCCAGGGCTCAAGTGATCCTCCAGCCTCAGCCCCCGAAAGTGCTGGGATTACAAGACGAGTCCCTGCACTGGCCTTGAATATCTTTTTTATTGTGAGTTTTCAAAATTTTACTCATTCCAATGTTTCTGGTATGAACTGCTTCATCAGTCCGATATCCAAATAAGACCTCATCTCTTTTGAATATTCAAGTAATCATTTGAGCTCCCACTTGTTCATTTTAACAGAAAAGCCAATTTCACTGGTTCCCTACTTTTACCTCTTTGCCACTCACTTAAATGATTCAAGAGCCTCAGAGACTTATTGAGTCCAAAGGAGCCAGTCTTTCCTCCTCCCTCCTGTATTTTACTCTCACCCAAGGATGCTCCACCCTTGGGATCTCTGGTGTGAAGCTTTTACATTTGTGTTTGGGTGTTCCCAACTCTGCCCTTTCTTATATGATGTCAGGGTCAAGACTGCCTTCCAGGCTCAAATATCCATTGAACTAGAATAAACAGTACTTCCCCTTTCCTGCATGTGAACACTCTTTGGGGTCCTTTGTGCCCATGAACTTTTGTTAAGGTCATCTCAGCCGATCAGAAAAGTTCTCATCAGAAAGGAAGGGCGGTGAGTCCTGAGTTCTTTTCCTCCTAGAAAACTCCTTTATTCCTGTGCCTAGTTCCCATCTGCCTACAAAATTGCCAGATCTGCATATTGAGGAGTACCAGAAAAAGCATCCTTCCTTGGCCATATAAAATCCTATTGCACCTGCCACCCAAGCCAATGAGAGTGCCTACTTGCATTTCCGTATCTGAGAATACTCCCCAAGGACTCTCCCCTGAAAAGGAAGACAAGTTCCCCAATGATGGCTCTCAAAAAGCCATGTGCAAGTTCTCCTTCTGAACAAACCATAGTCATAATAAAATTTTAAAATTCTCTCTTATCACACTGCCTTTTAGACTAAACACATATTTATAAATGGATTTTCCCATTAAAGTCTTTATTGTTGTTCTCCTCCTTTCTGTAGGATCAACTAAAGCCCGCCTTAGACCTTTGGGGAAGAAATTCTTAATAAGGTAAATTTTGGGTTCAACTGCAAATGTTAAGATGTGTGAGATATAATCCATGCATCCAGCACTTAATAATCATTGGTAAACTTTGACAATTTCCTCCCCCAATCTAACCTCCAGTTGGAGTCTGCTGTTATTTTGTTGACCCAGTGCTTTTTATCCCTTCTTTAGGTGACCAGATCTTCATCTTTGTGGAAAGTCCTCTTACCCCAACCCCAGCACCTCCCACCCCAGTCCTAAATAGGGAGTGAGGACCAGAACCCAGACTGGCCTGGTCATAGTATTCTGCCTACACTCCACCCCCTGTGATTGGTCTAGGTTTGGAGAAAGACAGGTACTGAGCCAATCAGAACCCTTTGCCAAGATTTTTCTAAATGGAGTTGGGGAAGATGGTCCTTCTTCTCTCTAGCGACACAGCTGATAAGAAGTCAGCAAAGAGCTGTCAGCAACTTCAGCTGAAGCCCCTCAGAGAAAGCTGGTGCTCCATCAGAGAAAATGGGGCCCACCTCTCAGAAAGGCTAAGCTCAAATGTTTACTTGAATATTCAAAAGAGGTGAGGTCTTATTTGGATATCGGACTGATGAAGCAGTTCATGCCAGAGTCTTGATGGCATGGAGTCCCTAGTTCTGTTCATCTAAGATCCAGCCCTGCCCTTTTTGGCCTAAGCTAGTTTTAGTTGAGTTTCTATCACTTGTGATGTGGAGAGTCTTGACTAACACAGAGGTTGCTTCCAGCCTTTAATATCCCTGGATCTACTCCCCCGATGCTGGGATGGTCAGATATTTTTCCATTCTGTAAACCACACCAAATGCCATTCCAATAAATCCCAATTTCTGCTTAAATTTGTTTAAGCTGGATTTCTGAAACTTGCTGCTTAACTTTCATGGATTCACTCCCTCTTTCTCCATTGCTCCATCGGTCAGCAGCCCTTAGGAAGAAAAAATATTACTGATCCTCCTTTAGAGACATATGGCCTATTTGGTTCCATGAATTTGGAAAAGGAGAGAAATTGAAATGCCTTTCTTTCAGGTCAACAGGAAAGAAGAGAGCGTTAGCCCCTTGTGGGCAGGAAGAGTGTCTGTTCTGCGCACTGCTGTGCTCAGGGCCTCACAGTGCATTACACCTAGATGCTGAGTAATAAGTACCTGTTGATTGAATGATTAGGTACAGAATTATTGCAGGAGAAGTGTGCCCTTAACGTTTCATACTGACTTGGTTCTCTTCCTATGTTCTCATTGCACGGTTGGCATTCCAGCTCTCATCCGATAGCACAGCAATTCCGTTGACATATATTTATCTCCCACAAGACCATGAGCAGCCCCAGGGCAAAGGACTACATCAAATTCATCCCTCAATGGGGCACATTTGGGACTCAGTGGCAAATAGCCAGCATTTAATAAGTAATGAATTGAATTGTTAGATAGATGAATAGAGTCTGAATCACGGATTTTAAAGAATGTGTTATTTTCAAAAGCATAACTCCTATCAGTTATTCCTAGTGAATGCCCTGCTGAGACCTGCTTTTACAGCGCCATGAGACTCATTTATATCAGCTTGATCTATTTACACATAACAAAAAAACCAGGGACCAAAAGCTTTAATTACACCCGATCTTGTTTGTGGTTTTCATTTGCTTAGCTAGTGTTTTCTCCATAACCTGCTCGGGCTCTGGCCAGATTTAAAAAGACGATGCATTTCCAGTGGAAGGACCTGGATGGCTGTATGTTGGTCCCTGTTGTGGGCCACTTTCATACAGAAGCTCTAGGAACAACCCCGGACTGGGGATGGTCCCAGAGCTGCTGTGGTGCTGCAGAGAATGAGCATCTACTGCTTGGCTCTGAGATGATTAAAGTGGCAGAGACTGGGAAGCTTCTCTCTGAAATTATTTAAAAGCCTGCCTCATTCTAAGTAGAAGGTTCGGGGCTTCTAGTATCCAGAATCACTATTATTTATCCTAATGTCTAGAACAATTCATACCTTGGAAACCATTTAAATCCACCTCTTGGTTACTTATTCATCTTAAGACTGGGGAAAAAGGGGGCTGAACACGGGGCCTCATGCCTGTAATCCCAGCACTTTGGAAGGGCGAGGTGGGTGAATCATTTGAGGTCAGGAGTTCGAGACCAGTCTGGCCAACATGGTAAAGCCCCTTCTCTACTAAAAATACCAAAAATAATAGCTGGGCATGGCTCATGCCTGTAATCCCAGCTGCTCGGGAGGTTGAGGCAGGAGAATCGCTTGAACCCAGGAGGCAGAGGTTGCAGTGAGCTGAGATTGCGCCACTGCACTCCAGCTTGAGAGACAGTGAGGCTCCGTCTCAAAGAAGAAAAAGGAATCAGGGGAAGTTCTTTCTTGTTTTACTATTAGTGACCTTAATTCAAAGCAAGACGCCGAGTACTCTATGTGTGAATCGAGAAGATTAAGATTGGGTTTTATTTCACGGTGTCACATCTGTCAGGTTCTTGTACCAATCACAGCAGCAGAGTCCAGAAACCAAGCTTATGGCGCCCTCTGGTGTTCAGACCACAGCATGAGCCGGTTTAATCTGCTTAAAAAGGTATAGTACCAAAAATACTGCCTCCTTTACCTAAGAGTGGCTCAGTTTGCAACTGACACATCACAAGAGACGGCCCAGAGGGAGCAGGTGTCACCAGGGGGGATCGCCCACCTCAGAATGGATGCAGGTATCTTGACAGTAGGCATGTCCATAGTAACCACAGTGGAGCGCTCATCCGAGAATGGATCTCTACCCCATTTTTTCCCTAAAAATGTGACTCCCAGGCTCTGATAGCCCAAGGAATGAAGACATGGCCACAAGAAGTAACTCACACCGAACTTCTCGCCAACGTTGGAGAATAGGAACTGGAGCAGGTTTTCATTTAGAAAAGCAGAGAAATGAAAACAACTTTCTCCTGGTAGCATGGAGCAATTCATACCGGTTTTATGTATTTATTGATTTATTTCTGTCTCACTTCATTTCACAAAAACTTTGAGGTCTATTTAAAAATCTGTAGAATACAAATAAACTCTAATTAACAGCTATGTTTTGGGAGCTGTCTAAGATCCAAAGTACATTCCCATGTTTGAGGAATTCCTTACTGTTTGAGTGGATGAAAGGCAGGGCTGTCTCTCATGCAGACACCTGAAAGCTCAGATACTCACTTTGCACAGCTTCCCTGGCTGTAAGGATCTGTGCACGTGCCTGGTCGTTTCCAGGTGGATCCTAACTCTCAGGACTCTGCATCTACAGTGTCAGGGACCTGTGTCCAGATGCCAGGGTAGCAGTGCTCTCCCCGATAGTCCCTGTGATATGATTAGGCTGCGGATCTCACTGTCCAGCCTCCATCGGCACCTGCCCATTTCCTGAGCCAAATGTTTTTTATCTTCCTAGAGATGAATTATACTGAAGATGAATTAGAGCATCAAATAAAGAGTAAGGAAAAAAATGTAAGTATTCAGGCCTTTAAAGCTTACAAAGTGGCTACATGTGAGTTAAGTATTTAACCCTGGGCTTCCTGGCAGCCGTAGCAAAAAGGGAAATATGGTCTCTTACCTAATTCTTGAAGACAAAAATACTTACTAGCTCCCCAAAGGAACTGAACATTTCACTAAGGGTTGAACTTTGAAAGGAATTTCTCACGCTGAGACTTCTCATAGTGGTCCCTGAGGCTATAATGAACCAACTTCCTAATATCAATCAAATAGCAAATGATTCTTACAGTGATTTTTCACAGCATTCTTTAGTGAAAGTTGAAAGCAAAGCAAAATCTTAAGTTACTCTTTGAAATGGACATGTTCTTATAGATTTTCTGATGGTGCAGCATTTGGAATATTTAGAAAAAGAGGGACTTCCTGCCTCTATAGATATTTTTCTCAAAAATGGGTTTTTATCAGAATTGAATAGTACATAGTTTGGAGTTGTCCATGATAAAAGTCTAGAGAATTCTGAATTGTTGGAAATAAAACAAAAAACTTATACCCTTTTCTGGTAAAATAATAGCAACTACATCACTGCGGTTTAGGTGCTGAATATACAGCTGCTTTTACTACATTATTGATTCATGAAATGTGTCAAGTATGGTGCATGTCGATGAATATGTACTTATAGAACTGACAATCTAGTCAGGGAACACAGTAACTCCAAGTAAAGACAATTTCAAGTAGTAATAAGCCATCATGTGAACAATAAAATGGAATTAGGTGATCAAGGTGTCAAGGGATGGCCATTTTTGATGGAGTGGTCAGAAAAGGCCTCTTTGAGGAGTGAACACCTGCCCTCAAGCCTGAATGATGAAATAAAAATAGCCACACAAAAGTCCAGTGGAGAGCACACCAGGCAGAGAAAACAGCAAGTGCAAAGGTCCTGGGGTGGGAACAAACTTTGTGTGTCTAAGAAGCAGAAACAACGCTATTAACTCATGAAACTTTATAAGCAATCATGATGTGTTGTTATGTTCTCATTTTACAAATGAGGAAATGATAGCTAGAGAGGTTAAGTACGAGTTGCCAGATCCTGTAGTTCAAGAGGCAGAGCTGGGATCTGAATTAGGGTTCCCTAATGCTACTTGGAAGAAGCTAGTTCCTCCTGTGGGCAGCCATGCTGTTCTGCATGGAAGAGGGCCCTGGGCATGAACCCCTTGTACAACAGGGAGGTCTTGATTCTCCCAGCTTCCCATTTGCCTGGTTTCCTCTCTCCTCCTCCGGGAAATGTTCACCTTCTCTTCCCTCTTGAGTCTGTGCCCCATCGGTCCCAAAGAAGATACCCTATGGCCACCCTTCTTCCAAACCCAGGGGCAGCTCCAGGAAACTGAGAAGCAATCCTACATGTATCTTGCAAAGCAACTGAGATAAATGTCAGGGAAGAAAGTTGTGGGGGCACAGAGATGGGAATCTGACCCGTCAGAAGGGTCATGGTGATATTGCTCTTAGAAAAAGAATCTTTAGGGTGGGAGGAGGTCATTTAGCCCATCCTTCTGTCTCAGAGCAGAAGTGGACTCAACTTGCTTTAGGGAGACAACAGCCTTGTCCTATGGGTAGTGGGGTGGGGTGGATAAATATTTCTTCATAGATGGACATTGGAAATTGCAACTGTATAGGAGAGAATCTGTAAATGCAAAAAAAATTAAAAAAGATTAACATACCCAAAGTAAACTTCAAATAGAAATGCAACAAAGTGAAGTTCATGTTCAAGTAGATTCACTAAAACAAGGAAAATATTGTTCCCATCCACACCTTTACCTCACCCCTGTGTTTTTCCCTGGGTCTGGGCATCCATTAGACTAGTGATTGTAGCAACTAACTTAATTAAGGGTGTATAATATGCTAGACATTGCCCTGAATACTTTAAAGCACGTAATTAATTTTGAAGTAGGTACAATTATTATTCTATTTATTTTAATTAATAACTTTATATTTGACACTTACTCTGCACCAAGCACCATTCTAGCGCTTTCCATGTATTAACTCATTTAATCCTCATAGCCATGTTATATGGTAGGTATTATTAACCCCATTTTATGGATGTGAAAACTGAGACCAAAGGAGGTAGAGGTTAAGTAACTTGCCTGGGTCACAGAGTTACTACTTAAGACAAGCGGATTTAGATCCAGTCTATTTCCAGCGCCTCATCCTTAGTCTATATCGAACTGTAGTGGGGAGTTTCCCATCCAAAAGCATGCATGGACCAGGACGGGGCAGGGTCCTTTCTGATGATCCATGTCTGCTGGCCTGCAGCAGCCTGCTGTAAACTCAAGCACAGGCAGGAGGTGGAAGCCTGGCCCCAGTCCTCTCCACCTCCCCCCAGGCAGGACAGGAACAGTTCTTGCCCAAGGTCCCTCCAGCTACAGGGGAGTTCCCAGCCCGGCCTTAGTCTCCCTGGGCCACTCATAGTCACATTGCACTTTGCAATTAAAACGAGCTTGATTCACATTCATTATTTCATTTGCTCCTGCCACACCGTTAGCAGGCTCCCTTCCTCCATGAAGCTGTCAAAGACTTTCTTCTCCTCTGATCCTCCAACCCCCTCATCCACTGTCAATGGCTGCCCAGTACTCTGGCTAGAGACCACACTCCTCCGAGTGCCTGCAGGGCCTATCCAGGTCTGGCCTTCACTGGCCCCTGCAGCCTCGTCCCTCCTCTCCCCCTACACTTTAACAGATCTTCCATTCCTGTCATGTCTTCCAGTCCCCAAACACATCATTCTCTTCCTTTTCCTGCTTTTCTCAAGTCATCATTTATGCCTAGAGTAATCTTACCTCAATCTCCGGTCTTTGCTTGGAAACCTCCTTATCATTTTCTCAATAATCACAAAGGCAGGCATTTCCTCCGTGCCAGGCACCATTCCAACCATTTCACTCCTATTCTCTTACTTCTCAGCTATCATCATCCCCATTTTTCAGATGAGGAAATGGAGGCACGGGGAAGTTAAATAATGCCCCCAACATTGCACGGCTAATAAGTGGCAGGGCCTGGATCCACGCTGGCTCTATGACTCTGGGGCTCCCCCGCTGCTGCGCATGAGGCGGGCAGTAGTCATTGTGCTGTCCTTTAGCACCACTTTTGCTTCTGACACAACCTCCCCAACAGCCCCCTGCAAAGTTAATGCATTTCGTCCACTCCTTTTTTGTGCACCCTTTGTGTGTTCCTCTATAAGAGCATTGTGATGGGGCATTTGTTTCCCAAATAAACACTGCTCTCCATGCAAGACCAAGCTTATCCACCACAGCCCCAGAACTCATTATGTGTCCAATAAATGTTGGCCGAGTTAATTTTTCAAATGAAAATGCAAGGTCAGGTACATCGCCTGGGCCACACGCTGCTAGGTGCCCATGCACGAGCTTAGCCCCAGGTTTCTGAGTCTCATGTGCTCTGTCCTTCTGTGCCTCTTTGCCTCACCCTACGTGAACCTCTGTGCCGCCCTGCACATTGGAGAAACAAAACCAAATTTGAATAGTTCTTGACTCAGAGGCATAGGAAAGGGCCATGATCGCTTTAAAAATTCTCAGACAGCCCTTTTCAAAGGTATCTTTCTCTATTCATCTGGTGTCAGTCTAACGGCAGATACCTGCACTTCTATGTTATTAAAAGTTTTTCCCTATAGTATTCTTCTCTATAAAAATGCAAGTACTCTAAAAGGAAGTAACATGCTAAGCTTTTCTTAATTTGTCATACCTCAGTGTAAATTAGTTTATTCACCCTTCTCAGCAGGAAGGTTCGCTGACTGCTGGGATTAAGGAGCAAGGGAACAGCACAGCAGTTCCATGTCGAGAGCCCCAGGAAGGGCAAGGGCGGAAGTGTCTCCTCAGAAGAAGGTTCACCCGGAAGGAAGAAGGCAGGGCTTGCCTTGGGAAGCAGCGACTAAAGCAAGACAGGAGAAGGCTCAGAGGGGCCAGGCACAGTGACTCATGCCTGTAATCTAAGCACTTTGAGAGGCTGAGTCAGAAAGATAGCTTGAGGTCAGGAATTCAAGACTAGCCTGGGCAACATAGCAAGACCCCTTTCCTACAAAGCATAAAAGAAAATTAGCTAGGTATGGTGGTGTGCATCCTTGGTTCCAGCTACTTGGGAGGCTGAGGCAGGAGGATCTATTAAACCCAGAAGCTCGAGGCTGCAGTGAGCTATGATAGCATCACAGCACACCCCCCTGGGTGACAGAGCAAGACCTTGTCTCAAAAAACAAGACTCCAGAGTGCTCATTAACCATGGACAAGACCCCACAGTGGCTTAAAAGATATTACTGGATTGGTAAATCACCAGCTTCAGACAGCTATCTGAAGTAGCTAGAATTTTACAATGCAAATAATTTACCACAGAGACAGCCAATTATAGACATAGACAAATACAATTGTCCACTTCAGGGTTGGGCACGGTAGCTCATGCTTGTGATCCCAGCACTTTGGGAGGCTAAGGCAGGAGGATCACTTGAAGCCAGGAGTTCAAGATCAGCCTGGGCAACATAGCAAGACCCCTGTCTCTACAATAATAATAATTGTTCACTTAACTCTGGCTCCCACTTCCTCTACAAATGAAGGCACCTTGGTTCGTTTTGCCAGTGTCTTTCCAAGACCCCTTCTGTTTCTCCATCCCCTGTACCTCTCATCTTCTGCCTTCCTAGCATCACAACACCCTATTTGGACTCTACACCTTGGTTCCTGCTCCAGAACTCTGGCTCTTGGATTCGTTACCACAGTTTCAACTCCCCACTCCTCAAGGACACTATTATGAGCCTCTTCTCTCCAGTTTGACACATCGCAACTTTGAAATGTCACTCGACCTTGTGAGATTTGCTAAAGCCAGGCTGGCTGTCCTCCTACTCTTCACCCCTGAGTGTAAGGGGGTACCATACATTGATAAATAATGACTACTAATCATTATGTGGACTTGACTACCCCTCTTAAACAGAAAGCCATTAGCTAGGTGTGCAATATGGTACCACCTAGTGGTTCAGACCAATTCTAAGGTGCTTTCACATCAGGGTCCCCTCCCTAGACAATATTCAGCAATTTTATATTCAATATGGTTGAATATGGGATCTGGAAATCGATTGTAATGATTCCATTTTCACATACACACACATCCATGCTTGCACACACACACACACACACACACACACACACACACACACACAGAGGCATTTTGGGATTCCCATGGCAATCTCCAAGAGAATGTGTCCTTAAACATCTGCAGGCCTCCGTGTGGGAGCATTTCTGCTTCTGAGTTAGCTTTTGACCGAGGTGCAGAGAGAGGCGCTCATAGAGAGTCCAGGGTTGGCAGCTCCCAGTGGGGGAGGCAGCCAGCTGCTTGTGCTTCCTCTCCTAATGCCCAACGAGGTGGATGAAGCTCATGCTGCTCCTCTCAGTCCTGTGAAAGCAGGTAATTCTGGAGCAAGTGAATAAAACTGTTCTGCTTGACTTCCTTCCTGGGGCACTGCAGCCTGCTCTTGACTTGGCCATTGTCACTGAGGATCTGAAAGCCACAAGAAGCACCTCTAACCCAGTAGCTCTCAGCCTTGGCTATACATGAGAATTACCAGGAGCATATGTTAAAAATTCCATCTCCCAGATGGCACTGTAAACCATTTCAATAAAAATCTTTGGAGTGGAACCCTAGGAATCGGTGTTTTGAAAACCATCCAGATGATGCCAATACGTGACCAAACATGAGACCCACTGCTCCAGGGAAAGCTGTGGTTCAGCCTGTCACCGTCATCACTAATATCACCATCATGTCCATTCTCACTTATCTAACCTGTTGACCCATGTGTTCCCAAAGTGACATATTTGGACATAGTGAAATAATCATTTGGCTAAGAAGAGTGAGAGGGTTTTGTTTTATTGTGTTGGTTTTTTTTTTTTAATATTTCATCACTAACTAGTTGTGTGATCTTAACTAAAACCACAACTACTAATATTACCGATGATTATTACAAAAACAACTATATTTATTGTATCCTTACTATGTGCCAGATACTGTGCTAAGAGCTTTATATGCATTGTTCCACTTAATCCTTATCTGGTAAAGTAAGCACTAGTTTACAGAAGAAACCAAGATTCAGAGAGGTAAAGTCAATTGCTCAAGATCACAGAATAAGTAACAGAGCTGAGATTTAAACTCAAGCTGTCGGATGTGGAAGCCCATGTTTGTAATCACTCTTCAATACCACCTCCTTCAATAACTTGCCCCCAGTGACAGAACCAGGGAAGTAGAGAATACAAGATTTCTATCCAACTCTGCCCAACCTCAATGCTCACTCTTTAGCTAGTATGCTATACTGCCATGCCATCAACACAAAAGGTATATCGAGTTGACATCTCTCCTACTGATCTATTCATTTTCTCAAAAATATATGGATGATAAGGAAAAACTCTTCATGGTAAGGGGGATCTAAACAACCTAATCCAGTGAAAAATATATCTGCACTGGGACAAGCGAGTGCTCCATTTAAATGTTCAAGGGATCTCCATGTGTGAGAAGAAAAACACAATTCACAGGTAAGATTTAAGACCAGAAACTGCAGGTTTGCAGGCTGGTAAATTTTTCTTGCACTATGTTCCATATGGTAATAGCAAGTGGGGTCTCTGATTTCTTTCATTTCTTTAGAGACCATAAAAAGTATACATTTGCAAAAATCAGTATGTGTTTCCTTTTCTGCCTTTTCACATGATAGATAAACACAGCCCCCAGTCCTACAATAGAAATTGCATTCTCCTTTTCGATTGCTCCAGAAATATGTATATAGCAATGTCTAAACTCATCAGGAAGTTTAATTTCAAAGTGTTCTGGTGTCCCAAGCCAGAATCTCTTGGGAACACGCTTTCAGACATTCCTGGGAAGCTTCGAGGACATCCAAGGCAAGGTCTGAAATTGATTAGAGCAATATATTCCAGGAGAAATGTTTTGCATGACTGTTCTGGAGGAGACTGTCATCACACTCAGATGAGACATGCAAGCTGATAGTAACTCACACCTGACAATGGGACCTGGTACGCAGGCTGGGCCAGAGGCCCTTGGTCATTCCAGTGGTATGTGACCAAGTGAAGGGTGCTTCTCCCTTGCAACCAGGTGAAGAAAGCATCTTCAAAGACTATATGCCCATGGAAATTCTGCTATAGACTTGCTTTAAGTAGGTCAGAGAGAAAAGAGGAATCTTAGGAGCAGGTCCTCTGTGGAGGTTTATCCACTCAGGGCCTGGACCATATCAATCATTTATAATGCAAAAAATGTGAGAGATGGAGCAAGAGAGGGAAAAGAGAGAGGAGGTGGATGCATAAGAGAAAAAGAGCTAGAGAGAGTAAGAGATGCTTGTTTTCTCGAGACACTTCACTTCCACTACCAGGTGGAAAAGTTGCCTAAAGTAAAGAAAAGTAAGTGTTCCAGCTGTGTTCCATTTAAAGCTAAGAATTGAACCTGGACGCCATTATTTATTCATGAATAATTTACACATTCACCCAACACTGAGTCCCTCATTTGGAGGTGTTGGAGATACAGTTGTAAACAAAATACCCCATCCTATGAAGTTTATAGTCCAATGAGAGGGGTAGAAAATCAACGAAGTAACCAACCAAAAAGACATATAATTCAATGTCAAGTGGTGATAGGTATTATAAGTTAAAACAAACATACAACAGAGAAAAAGGGTGAAAGTGCCAGAGACCAGCAGGACATGCATTCTGAGGGCACAAAATCTGAAGAGAGTCTTGAACCAAATGAGTGAGTGAGCCATACTCTGGGAGAAAAGCTGTTTAAGCAGAGGGAGCCATGAGTCCCACCAAGGGTCTTGAGGTGGGAATGTGCTTGGCTTGTTGAGGAACAGCAAGAAATACGAAAGCAAAACTCTCCAATCAGGAACTGACAGAACCATGTCGCCTGGATCTAACATCCAGCCCCACTTACAACTTTTTATATCATCGGTATCATATTGCTACTTTATCCATGGATTACATAATGATGGCTCAGTCTCACAAAACATGATTGACTTGCAACTAGGTAGTTGCTGTTGTCTATTGTCCCTCAAAAGTTCATGTGTTGGAAACTTAATAGTCATTGTAACCGTATTAAGAGGTAGAGCTTTTAAGAGGTGGTTAGGCCATGAGTGCTCTGCCCTCGTGAAGGGATTAATGCCATTACTGCAGAAGTGAGTTAGTTATCACAGGGGTAGGTTCTTGATAGAAAGGAGAGCTTGGCCCGATTGCCTCCCTCTGTCTTGTGTGCTCACCTGCCTTTCTGCTTTCTGCCATAGAAAGACCCTCACCAAATGGTTGAGCAGATGCCAGTACCATGCCCTTGGACTTCCCAGCTTCCAGAACCATGAGCCAAATATTTCTATTGTTTATAAATTGCTCAATCTGTAGTATTCTGTTATAACAGCAGAAAACAGACTAAAACAGTGGTGATGATCAACCTGTGAATATGCACAACCAGAATGTGCTATTTCAACACCACAGATATACTTTTTATTTATTTGCCATATATATATATTTATCCAGTGTATAAAAATTCAAATGGTATACACAATATGTAATAATGTTGAGTGTACATTTTCAAAGTATGAGGCTTACTTACTATTCTTTATAAAAGAATACATTTATACAGCCAACAAATATGTGAAAAAAAGCTCATCATAACTGATCATTTTAATGCAAGGTTAAAATGCCTATCAAGATGATAATTCAAGCTTATGCGTTTCAGTAATACAAAAGTGTTTTTATTTAATTCCCAAAGACAAAGCACTAAAGATCAAATGAAAACAACATTTGCAACACTGCCAATAGCAACCATCAGGCATACACAGGCCACCTCTCACAAGAGAATTTAAGGATTACAAAATCAATTGAGGGAAAGGCCTACAATCACAGCCCTTTAGACACCATAGTTTTGTAGCACTGACCTTATGTAGCACTATCTTGCATATATTTTGTATATTTTCCATGAACTCAGTGGCAATGCTGCTGATGGGATACCCAAGAAAACCCAATAAAAGAAATTAAATACTAGGCCGGCATGGTGGCTCAAGCCTGTAATCCAAGCACTTTGGAGGCCAAGGCGGGCGGATCACCTGAGGTCGGGAGTTCAAGACCAGCCTGACCAACATGGTGAAACCCCGTCTTAAAAAAAATAAAAATAATAATAATAAAAAAACTAAATACTAAAGAATACTAAGGAATAAGATTTCCTTTGGGGGGGGTCACAGATTATTGATTTTTTGTTCCCTAAGAACCAATTTTCACCCACTGGAGGAAGCCACATTGCCCTGATAAGAATGTATGTCCTAAACTGTGAGCTCCTCAATCTTAAGGTCTATAACCTTCATCTTTGTATTCCATCTTTAGCATAGTGAATTGCACATAGTTTATTATTATTATTATACTTTAAGTTCTGGGATACATGTGCAGAATGTGCAGGTTGGTTACATAGGTATACATGTGCCATGGTGATTTGCTGCACCCATCAACCCATCATCTACATTAGGTATTTCTCCTAATACTATCACTCTCCTGCCCCACTAACCCCCTGACAAGCCCTAGTGTGTGATATTCCCCTCCCTTTGTCCATGTGTTCTCATTGTTCAACTCCCACTTATGAGTGAGAACATGTGTTTGGTTTTCTGTTCCTGTGTTAGTTTGCTGAGAATGATGGTTTCCCGCTTCATCCATGTCCCCGCAAAAGCATGAACTTATCCTTTTTTTATGGCTGCATAGTATTCTATGGTATATATGTGCCACATTTTCTTTATCCAGTCTATCACTGATGGGAATTTGGGTTGATTCCAAGTCTTTGCTATTGTGAACAGTGTTGCAGTAAACATATGTGTGCATGTGTCTTCATAGTAGAATGATTTATAATCCTTTGGATATATAACCAGTAATGGGATTGCCAGGTCAACTGGTATTTCTGGTTCTAGATCCTTGAGGAATCTGCCACACTGTCTTCCACAATGGTTGAGCTAATTTACACTGCCACCAACAGTGTAAAAGCATTCCTATTTCTCCACATTCTCTCCAGCATCTGCTGTTTCCTGACTTTTTAACGATCGCCATTCTAACTGGCGTGAGGTGGTATCTTATTGTGGTTTTGATTTGCATTTCTCTATTGACCAGTGATGATGAGTTTTTTTTCATGTATTTGTTGGCTGCATAAACTCATTCTTTTGAGAAGTGTCTGTTCACATTCTTCGTGCAATTTTTGATGGGGTTGTTTCTATCTTGTAAATTTGTTTAAGTTCCTTCTAGATTGTGTATATAACCCCTTTGCCAGAGGGATAGATTGAAAAATTTTCTCCCATTCTATAGGTCGCCTGTACACTCTGATGATAGTCTCTTTTGCTGTGCAGAAGTTCTTTAGTTTAATTAGATTCCATTTGTCTATTTTGGCTTTTGTTGCCATTGCTTTTTGTGTTTTAGTCATGAAGTATTTGGTTACTGTAGCCTTGTAGTATAGTTTGAAGTCAGGTAGTGTGATGCTTCTGGTTTTGTTCTTTTTGCTTAGGATTTCCTTGGATATACAGGCTCTTTTTTGGTTCCACATGAAATTTAAAGTCGTTTTTTTCTAAATCTGTGAAGAAAGTCAATGGTAGCTTGAGGGGGGATAACACTGAATCTATAAATTACTTTGGGTGGTATGGCCATTTTCATGATATTGGTTCTTCCTATCTATGAGCATGAAATGTTTTTCCATTTGTTTGTGTCCTTTTTATTTCCTTGATTTGTAGTTTCCTTGATTTCCTTGGTTTGTAGTTCTCCCTGAATAGACCAACAACAAGTTCTGAAATTGAGGCAGTAATTTATAGCCTATGAACTAAAAAAGCTCAGGGCCAGAAGGATTCACAGCCAGATTCTACTAGAGGTACAAAAAGGAGCTGGTACCATTCCTTCTGAAACTATTCCAAACAACAACAACAACAAAAGGAACTCCTCCTTAACTCATTTTATGAGGCCAGCATCATCCTGATACCAAAACCTGGCAGAGACACGACAAAAAAAGAAAATTTCAGGCCATTATTCCTGAAGAATATCGATGCAAAAATCCTCAATAAAATACTGGCAAGCCAAATTCAGCAGCATATCAAGAAGCTTATCTATCACAATCAATTTGGCTTCATCCCTGGGATGTAAGACTGGTTCAACATATGCAAATCAATAAATGTAATCCATCACATAAAGAGAACCAATGACAAAAACCACATGATTATCTCAATGGATGCAAAAAAGGCCTTCGATAAAATTCAACACCTCTTCATGCTAAAAACTCTCAATAAACTATGTATTAATGGAACGCATCTCAAAATAATAATAGCTCTTTATGACAAACCCACAGCCAATATCATAGTGAATGGCCAGAAGCTAGAAGCATTCCCTTTTAAAACCAGCACAAGACAAGGATGCCCTCTCTCACCACTCCTATTTAACACAGTATTGGAAGTTCTGGCCAAGGCAATCTGGCAAGAGAAAGAAATAAAGCAAATTCAGAGAGGAAGAGAGGAAGTCAAATTGCCTCTGTTTGCAGATGACATAATTGTATATTTAGAAAACCCCATCGTCTCAGGCCAAAATCTCCTTAAGCTGATAAGCAATTTCAGCAAAGTCTCAGGATAAAAAATCAATATGTAAAAATCACAAGCATTCCTGTAGACCAATAATACACAAACAGCCAAATCATGAGTGAACTCCCATTCACAATTGCTACAAAGAGAATAAAATACCTAGCCATACAATTTACAAGGGATGTGAAAGACCTCTTCAAGGTGAATTGCACATAGTTTATTATTGTCAAATATTTGATGAATGAGAGAATGAGAGAGGGAGGTAATGAGTGAATAAATTAATGGAATAATAAATATTAATCTGAGAGACAGCTGTACACTGGAGTACTCAGCAAATGAATTATGAAGAAAAAGAAGAGAGAGAGAGCCTTCTTGGTAAGAGAAACAAAGAAGGGCAGGGTATGGAGTAGGTTTCAGATAGAGTGAAAAGAGAACTCTAGAGTGAGGATACAAAAGTTTTGTAAATCAACTTACAAGAAAAAAACAAACCCCATCAAAAAGTGGGTGAAGGATATGAACAGACACTTCTTGAAAGAATACATTTATACAGCCAACAAATATGTGAAAAAAAAGCTCATCATAACTGATCGTTAGAGAAATGCAAATCAAAACCACAATGAGATACCATCTCACATCAGTTAGAATGGCTGTCATTAAAAAGTCAGGAAACAACAGATGCTGGAGAGGATGTGGAGAAATAGGAACACTTTTACACTGTTGGTGGGAGTGTAAATTAGTTCAACCATTGTTGAAGACAGTGTGACAATTCCTCAAGAATCTAGAACTAGAAATGCCATTTGACCCAGCAATCCCATTACTAGGTATATACCCAAAGAATTATAAATCATTCTACTTTAAAGAAAGTTTTGTGTTGGGGGAGGCAGCATAGCATGGTGGGAAAAGTAAGACACCTCATATTAGAAATTCTTTGTTTCATTTCCAGCTCTACCATTGACCGGTTTATGATTTTGGCAATTCACACAACCTCCCATCTTCTAACCTGTAAAATAGGGATAATAATAGCAAGTTAATGTGGATAATATTAGAAATAAGTAAGATATGCAAAAAAAAAAAAAAAACTCTGTAAAGTGTACATCTCTGTAGTAATGTAATTATTGGGCCTTAAGTGTGAAAAGATAAGGTGGGGCCAGAATATGAAAAGTCTCAAATGCCACGTGGAGGTATGGAAATGATGCAGTGGGCATCAGTACTGTTCAAGGTCATCGGAAAGTCACGGGAGACTAGTGTTCATTGAGTGGCTACTATGCTCTCAGCAGATATCTCTCACCTCATTTAAACCTCATGGCCAAGCTATAAAGTAAATCTTAATATTCTTATTCCATGGATGTGAGCGTTGAGGCATAGGAAGCTTAAAGTTGACAGAATTTGCTGATGGATTGGGTAAGGGGTGTCAGGAAAAGGAAGACATTGAGGACGAGTTCTACCTTCATCACCAGGTGAATAGTGGTGTTACTGAAATCAGGAACAGTTGGCAGGAGAGGTGGATGGCAGGAATAAAGAGCTTTGTGGTGGGCATGTGACATTGGAGATGGCTGGGAGACATGCAAATGGAGAAGCAGATTAGGAAGTTGGGATTTTTAATGTAGAGCTCAAAAGAGATATTAGGAGTGAAGCTACAATTTGAGAACTCATCAGCCTATACATATTGTTAGTTTTTTAAAACCATAGAGAGACCACCTGGGGACTTATGGATAGATGGGAAAAGAGAAATAAGGCTCAGGGAATGCCACACTTAGAGGTTAAGATGAAAGAAGCAATGGAAGAATGCAGTGTCCTGGGAGCCAAGTGAGTTGAGTGTTTCAAGCTGACTGAAAGGCAGAAGATGACAATTGACACTTGACATCTGTGACAGTATAGAGGTGATGAGCAAGCTTGTTAAGAGGGGTTTCAGAAGAGTAATGGTTACCGCAATTAGGAAGGATCCAGAAAAGAGTGGGAGATGAGTAAGTAGAAAAAAAGTATAATAATTCATTTGAAAAATTTTGCTAGGGAGGAAAACGAGGTTTGAGCCTGTATTTGGAGAAGGAATTTGGGTCCAGGAGAAATCTTAAAAGACAGAAGATTTTACAGAATGTTGATATGCAGAAGAGAATACTGGAGAATAGAAAGGGAAAACAGCAGCGGCAAAGTTCTTGAGTAGATAAGAAGTGGTAGGATCTACTGCACAAGACAGAGGAGTTCACTTTAGATGAGAGACGAAAGTAAAAAACCGATTTGTCTTTTCTAACAGGACAAAAGGCTGGGCAAGTGGGTAGATAGAGAGACAGGCTGTTGTTCTGGTGGCAGAAAGATGAAATAGTTTTTCTTCGGACAGCTTCTACTTTGCTGGTGATATGAGAATAGAGGTCCTCCGCAAGAGTGAGGAGAGGACAGCATAGGACAGATGTACAGGGAGAGAAAAGAAAGTGTAACAGAGTTGTCCTGAGGAAGGAAGAGTGAATTGAGTGGGGGAAAGGTGGTAAGATCACTAGGTGGGACAGGGAGCCCACTTGAGATGCATGGTCAGAAATTTAAACAAGGAAAAATCAGCATGATGCATGTTTTCCCCTAGCCAAGTTAGCTGCTTGGGGGCAGGCACAGGGTAATCAGAGAGCTTGGTTAAATTTGAATTGGGGGTTTTCCAGGTGAGTATGGTGGAGGAAAAGAGGGGCCCGGGAGTTGAGGGTATAGGTAATAGATTGAGGGTGTAGTAATAGGCCACCATGATAGACTACAGAATTTATGCTGGATTGAGAGGGAAATGAGGGGGTTGGAGTAGAAGAGATGGTGCTGAAGGACAGTGAAAAAGGTGTTGAAAGAAAGAAGAATTTTTGGGGGTGGAAACCCTAAACAAAGGAATATGGGGTGCTGGAAACCGAGATTTAGGAGGTGGTACAGTTATTGGTAATGTCGAGATTTAGGGTTAGATTCTGGGAGTAGAAAACTAACACAGATTGCAGGAGACGTCATTAGAAGTGACAGGTCATGGGACTGAGGCACATGTTAGGGGGATTATCTCTCTGTGTGGATGCTGAAGCCACCAAATGTGATGACAAGAGTAGAAACTCAGAAAGCCCAGCTTCAGAGATGCTCTGAGCTATCTTTGGTTCCCCGAGGCCTACTCATGCCAGTGTTTTATGATTCCCATGATGTTCAGTCTTTTTGTTATAAGAGTACCCATTTCTGGAGATACAATGACAGAGTTTCTGTTCCCAGTAACCGAAAAACCATGGTCTGAGCTCACCAGGAGTTTCTCTTGTTTTCCATTCAGACATCAGCTTTCTATTTTATTTCCCCCTGAATTATGCTGACAGAACCTGAGTGCTAGCATGAGAGAAGAGATTAGGTTGGGTCCAAGGGATGGACAAGAAGAGGAGAGGAGGCAGAATGCTCTCTCCTTGGTTTATTTCTGACATTAGATTGGCCTAGTATCTCTAGAATTGCCCCCAGCTCTGTCATTGCAAGACACATGACATCTCCTTCATTGCAAACTCTAGCCAGAGTGAGTACAAACCATGGTCTACATGTGCAGGTAAGCCACATTGTGTTTTGCAAATTCCACTTTTCAAAGTTTGGTATATCCTAGATTTCTAAACACCATCTCTTTGCAGAGGAACTACAGAAGATTCCAGTTAGACCATGCACTTAACGGATACTCTGGACTGTGGGGTAAGATTTACAATGAATTAAAAGTCAGTTGAATCACCTAGAAACATTTATTTTCAAAAAAAGGAAGGCGAATAAAGAAAGAAACAAACAAATGAAAAAATACACACAACAACATGATTTGACAAATTCTGCTTCATTGAAACCCATTGACACATTATCGAAAGTGATCTGACATTTTTAACAATGGCTAAGTTTGGGCTGCTTTCGATAGACTATAACCTTCAGGGAGGCACAGCTGTAGCTATCCTTCCAAAATGAAAATAAATCATTTTCAGAAATAAGCCCCTGGAATGGTCATTTAATCTGTGGCAGATGTGCCCCACATGCTAGAATATCACCAGAATGCTCGTCTTTTCCCTATTTCTCTGCGGGAAAACAATGCAACAGAAAGGGATTTATCGGGTGTATTACCACTAATGTTCTCTGAATGTTTAAGTCTCTCTGTGGATTGGCCCAGATAGCTTGAAAAAACCTGCTGGCTAATAAGAGGACACATGGAACAGATGAGCAAGTGTAGCACATCACAAGAAAGAAACAAAGTTCTAAAGGAAGGAGATGCCTCCACCCCCATCTCACCCATAGTGATCATCAAAAAGTACTTGCCTTGTGGAATTCTTGCATCCCTGCCCAGTGATAGCACTGGCATTTGGAAGCAATATCAGAACACTGAGTCTCCTGTGACTTTGTCTGCCTTTCCCTCACTAAGGAGAAATAAGTGGATTCTGGGCATGAGCCAGAAAAACCTGCCCACAGCTTTTCCATGTCCTGGGAGCAGCCATGTTGTAACCTATAACTTTAGGAGCCAAAGCAGCACCAGCCCTAGTTTATGTGGAAACTGGCATGTTTTTGTTTGTTTGGTGACTTCGTTTTAGGATGTATGTTTAATGTCACACCATATATAAAAATATATACATTCAGGCTGGGCTTGGTGGCTCACACACCTGTAATCCCAGCACTCTGGGAGCCTGAGATAGATGGATCACTTCAGGTCAGGAGTTCGTGACCAGCCTGATCAATGTGACAAAACCCTGTCTCTACTAAAAATATTTTTTTAAAAATTAGCTGGGCATGGTGGTGATCCCAGCTACTTGGAAGGCTGAGGCAGGAGAACCGCTTAAACCTGGGAGGCAGAGGTTGTAGTGAGCCGAGCTCACACCATTGCACTCCAGCCTGGGTGGCAGAACGAGACTCCATCTCAAAAAAACCAAACAGATAGATAGATAGAGCGATAGATAGATAGATAGATAGATAGATAGATGCATACATACATACATACATACATACATTCGGTTTTATAGCTTAAGTTTTTCATTATTCCAGTGCTTGGCAAATGTTTAAACTATTTGGTGGTGAGACTATCTATGGAGGAGCGGGGGGGGAGAAAGGCAGAAAAACTAACTTTATGATGAATGAGAAACAGAAACATGAAACAGAAGTTTATCTCTGTAATTATTGGAAAAGAGCTAACACTTGGTGATAGGTGTCTTTAAACTGTGTTTTATTCATCTTGGAATTCTTAATGTTTTGATGATTAGGAAATGGCATATGTAATACAAAAAGTTAGCCAGGCATGGTAGTGAGCACCTATAGTCTCAGTTACCTGGGAGGCTGAGGTGGGTGGGAAGATCACCTGAGACTGGGGGGTTGAGGCTGTAGTGAGCCGTAATTATGCCACTGCACTCCAGCCTGGGTGACTGAGTGATCCCTGTCTCAATAAAAAAGAAGAGAAAAGAAAAGGAAAAATAAATAGTATATGCATGTGCCTGTAAGCACAGCTATCCAGAAGGCTGAGGTGAGAGGATCACTTGAGGTCAGGAGTTCAAGACCAGCCTGGGCAATAGTGAGAACTTGTCTCTACAAAAAGAAATTTTTTATTCAAATTAGCCAGGCATGGTGGCAGACACCTGTAGCTGTTTAGGAAGCTGATGCGTGAGAATCTCTGGAGCCCAGAAATTTGACTCTGCAGTGAGCTATGATCACGGCACCATGTTACAGCCTGGGCCACAGAGTGAGACATCGTCTCAAAAGAAAGAAAGATAGACAGAAGAAAGAAAGAAAAAAAGAAAGAAAGGAAGGAAGGAAGAGAAAGAAAGAAAAGAAAGAAAGAAAAAAAGGAAGGAAGAAAGGAAGAAAGAGAGTATATGACTCAAACACAAATTACATCTTGGAAGAATGTTTATTGAAAGGAAGTGTGTGTGCCTGCAATGTACCAGGCACATGTATGATCTCATGTTGTCCTTGAAACAGCTCTCTGAGGTAAATGTCATTATTCTCAGTTCACAGAAAGGAAAGCAGACTCAGAGAGGGTCAGCAGCTTGCTCAAGATCACACACAGCTATTAATTGTTAGAGCACAATCTGGAAGATCAAGTCTTGACTTCCCAGCCCCAGACCCTTCTATGATGCCATGCTGCCTACTGTCCGATTATACATTAGTGGCTTCACCACTAACCAGCTTAACACATGCCTTGGTTATCCAGCTTAAACGTCACCAGTGTTTGCTTGTGTCTTTGTAACCAAACATGAATTCCATGAGCCATATCTTTAAAGGGAAACACAATACCCTGAGTCAGAAATGCTGGTATCTTCTTTATCTTTATATCCTTAGCATCTGGTAAAGGTTTGGCACATCGTAGGCAATAATGTACATAATGAAAACTGAATAAAGCATTGAGCAATTTGATTGTGAGTCTAATCTACACAGAAACCAAATCCTTTCTATGAACTGTGTTAAGGAACTTTACATATATTATTCAACAGCTCTGTGAGTCTCACCATAAAAATAATTTCTTAGTGATTCATTCTTCATTCCTCCAACAATGTATTGTTATGTACCCATGACTGCAAGGAAGGAGACTTTCTTTTGGGAACAGAACTCTGTGAAGATTTGGTACAGCAGAGTTCTAGAAAGAGAATCTCCAAGCATGACTGGGTCTGATGATGCGGACCTGTCTACCCCCTCCTTCCCCATCTCCCCAACTTCCTGCTTCCTACTCTGTCAGCCCAAGGACCTGCAGTCTTCCACCCCTGGCCCCACAGCACCCATTTTCCTATTTCCCCACCTCTTTGCCTTTGCTCATGTATGCTTTGCCCAGACTTCTCCCTGCTCCCCTCTCCACCTACCCACTTCCAGCTTTCATTCATACCTTATGACTGTGAAGACGCCAGGTTTTTTTTTGGAGTCCTTCTGGGATTTCTTTCCAGGCTGGCAGATATGAAAGATCTTTGAAAACTGTATTGAAAATTCTTATTATGAAAAAACTATGCATGGATTTCAAAAACAATTTACACCAAAATAAACTCATACTAACTTGTTATAACATTTCTGGACAGGATATAGTTTGAGCCACTAACAAGAATTAGACATCAGTTTGAAAAGAACCCCTGTCAGAGGAACACAAATTTGCTAACACTGAAGCAAGAAAAAATATCAAATTTATGGTGAAGCCTGGGTGGAAGAATAGTGAAATTACTGATCCTTTATAAAAAGTTTGCAGGGATGTAGGGCTGGACCCTACAGACATCTCCTTCCCTAGCTGGCTAAACAGCAGGTGCTTTCCTAGCGCTTATGTTGCCACACAGCCGAGGCGCCCCCTAGCGGCCCTTACACTGACTTGGCAGAGGGCTTAAAGCATCTTGTCTTAGGGTCATTTATTTTACAATGTCACCCCAGGTTCACACTTCCGACCTGAGAGGCATTAGTAAAAGAATTCAGATCACCTATGAATAACTAAGATCACATATGAATAACTAATAACTACTATGACTATATTTCTAGTTTCTTTCTTCATTATTTATATGGAAATAGGCTGAGGCTTTTGGCTCCTGCCATGGCACTTATGGGGTCTTTTCCCTACATAGAGACAATGCCCCAAGGAAATAAGCAGTTAATAAATTGATTTCTCATTGTAAGAAGGCATGAGATGATGTTGAAGGTGAAGCCTGCAGTGGCAAATCATCCACATCAATTTTTGAGGAATAAAACTAACCTGGTTAATGCCCTAATTGAACGAGACCAACGATTAGCAGCAGAAACAATAGCCAACCTCATACACATCTCAATTGGTTCAAGCTTACACAATTCTGACTTCAAAATTAAAGTTGAGCAAACTTTCCACTCAGTGGGTGCCAAAACCATTGCACTCAGATCAACTGCAGACAAGAGCTTCAATGGAAATTTTAAACCAGTGAGATCAAGATTCTAAAGCTTTTTTATTTTTTTCCGAATAATTGTAATAGGAGATGAAACATGGCTTTACTGGTATGATCCTGAAGACAAAGCACAATCAAAGCAATGGCTACGAAGAGGTGGAAGTGATCCAATCAACGCAGAAGTGGAACAGTCAAGAGCAAAAGTCATGGCAACAGTTTTTTGAGATGATCAAGACATTCTGCTTGTTGACTTTCTGGAGGGCCAAAGAACGATAACATCTCCTTATTATAAGAGTGTGTTGAGAATTTTAGCCAAGCTTTAGCAGAAAAAAAAATGCTTCACTAGAATGTCTTTCTCCACCAAGACAATGCTTCTGTTTGTTACTCTCATCAAGAGTTTCAATGGGAAATCACTAGGCACCCACCTTACAGTCCTGAATTGGCCTCATTCTCACTGCTTTTTTCTTGCTAATATTAAAAAGTCTCTAAAGGGCACCTATTTTTCTTCAGTTAATAATGTGAAAAAAAAGACTGCATATATATCATTAAATTCGAAATACCTTCAATTTTGGAGGATGGGCTGAATGGCTGGTATCATCACTTCCAAAAGTATCTTGAGATTGATGGAACTTATGTTGAGAAAAAGTTTATATTTTTAAATTTTTATCTTTAAATTCCATTTTCCAATGAATTTTTTGAAGTCCCCTTATATTCCTCTCTTTAATGCTTCCATGTTTCTCCTTATCACTATACTTCCACATTCTACTAGGCTGTGAATTTCTCAAGGAATTCACAGCAGAAGCAATCTGATTCTCTAGGTACATAGACATTGCTAGGTTTTAAATTCTCTTTCCTTAAATGATTCTTACAGCATTTGCTGAACTTTGTAAGCTTATATGGCTGGGCCAATTTTGCATAGTACACATATTTTGTAGAAATTAATATGTATTCTGAAATAATTAGACAAATACACAACTCATTGGAGGTTTTATCCATAAAAGCTATTAAATGGAAAGGAAAGTCAAATTCATGTATAATGGGATTTGCTGAATGTTCATCTCTATGTGGCTCAAGGCTCTGTCAGTGTGGGACTAGTAGAAAAGTAATTCTGTCTATTAGGTGGTTTGCATAAAATCACCAAGTATCATTTTCATAGGGCCCCAATTCGCTCTCACCAAGTAATTCTAGAGTTAGGAATCTTTCCAAAGAATTCCTGTAGAGCTATACTGGGATAAAATCTGGCCCATTGTGAATATAAAATAGCAATTTTATTTAAACAGTTGTAGCTCCTTGGGTCTTTTCTGGCTGACTCTAATATTGCTCCTTGTCTATATACTTTGGACACATTTTCACCTCCCCCTAGTAGAGTTTTACTGCTTAATCATCTTCCTCTTACCACCTCCCCCTTCTAGTGAGTTCTGTGGTAGTACAATGGAACAACTTTTCCTTAGTGGTCTGTTGATGAATTTCACAGGAAAGTTATCACTAATAATCTCCAACACATGTCCCTAAATTTGGTACACTGAGTGAATCACTTAATCTTCCTATAGCATCATTTTTCCAGCTATAAAATTTGCTGATAAGTCTTCATACCTCAAGTTTTTCTACTGCAAAGGTTTCTGCTGCACAGCCTTTCCACCATTTCTTTGTCCAAAGCCACATTAAAAAGGCTGACTTCAATTATAGTTCCACCTATGTCACTTCTCTGGTAAACAATGGGCCAATAAAAATGCATGCGACCTGCAAAATCTGTAGTGCTATTTTTGCCGAGTAATTCTAGTTTATGACTGAACTTGAATCAGCTATGCACTGGTCAAATTATCTAATCATCAGACCTAGCCATCAGGATGAGTTTATGCTTATCCAATAATAGATTATAATTTATTTTAAAAAATATTTTATTTTTTGATTGGCACATAAGAATTGTACAGGTTTATGGGCTACATAGTGATGTTTCAATACATATCATATACAGTGATTAGATCAAGGTAATTAGCATATTCATCACCTCAGACATTTATCATTTCTTTATATTGGGGACACTTGATATCCTCCTTCTAACTATTTGAAACTATATCTTATCACTGATAACTGTAGTCATCTTACAGTGATATAGAACACTAGAACTTTTTTCTCTTATCTACCTATAATATTATATCCTTTAACAAATCTCTCCCTTTCTTCCTCCTTCCCCTGCCCTTTCCAGCCTCTACTTTTTACTACTGTGAGACCAACATTTTTTAGCTTCCACATGAGTGAAAATGTACAGTGTTTAACTTTTTGTTCCTGGCTTATTTCACATAACATAAAGTCTTCCAGTTCCATCCATGTTGCTGCAAATGACAGGATTCCATTTTGTATTCCATTGTGTATATGTATATTTCTTTATTCATTTATCTGTTGATGGACACCTAGCTTGTTGATTCCATATCTTGGCTATTGTGCATAGTGGTGCAAAAATCATGGGGGTGCAAGTATCTCTTCAATATACTGATTTCCTCCCTTTGGATAAATGCCAAGTGTTGGGATTACTGGATCATGTGGTACCTCTCATTTTTTTAAGAACCTCCATATTATTTTCCACAGTGCTGTGCTAGTTTTTATACCCACCAAAAGTACGTGAGAGTTCCCTTGTCTCGGCATCCTTGCCAGCATGTGTTACTTTATGTCTTTTTCATAATAGCCATCCTAACTAAGGTGAGATGATACTTCACTGTGGTTTTGATTTGCATTTCCCTGATGATTAGTGATGTTAAGCATTTTAAAATCTATTTGTTGGATGTTTGTATGTCTTCTTTAGAGAAATGTCTGTTTAGATCATTTGCCCATTTTTAAATTGGATTGTTTTTTGCTGTGGGGATGTTTGAGTTCCTTGTACATTCTAGATATTAACCCCTTGTCTAATTTTTGATTAAAGGAAAAAAATAGATTTATTATACAACCAAAAATAATTATTGGGTATGTATGATGTGCTGGGTATGTTGAAGCATGGCGAGGGTTGTTTCTGTCCTTAATGGTGGGAATGAGTTAACCATGGGATGAGATTTAGGCTATGAGTAAAACATTTCTATGGTTGACAAATGGGCTTATCAGTAACATCTAAGTAAGGACTCTGTCCTTGTTCCACTCTCTGGTACCAGCTTACGAAGGCCAGGACTACTTTTTTTCTCTACCAACCCCTTGGCCAGAGTAAAGAGCCAAACCCACCTCCCTAGGAGTGAACGGTATCCATGCTAGGGCACATCACATCAGCTACAGCAGCCTAGATTCACAACCTTCCTGAAAACTTATCCTAAAAATTCCCCTCAAGCAATCTGCAAGTCTTTCCTTCCCTTTGCCACCAAATGTCTTGAAACAGAAACCTACGTTTGCTGCCTACATTTTCTTACACCACTTTCTCCCCCTCTCAAGTTTATCTTCAATGCTACTCACTGTGGCATCTGATCCCATTGCTTGACTGCTCAAAGCACTTTACTAGCTCCTATGGGTTCCCCATATCAAGTTCAAACAGTTTAAACTTTTCAATCTGAACTGAGACCATTTCTATCTTTTTAATGAGGTATACTATTTTTTAAAAGTCTTTATTGAAAAGTGAGTATGTGTTGGGCATGGTGCTTATGCTCACTTTGTCTTCACAACAACACGGTGACATTGATACAATTATTAGCCCAGTTTACAGATGAGCAATAGAAAGCCCAGTAAGATTTAGTAACTGACCCACTGTCAGCTGCCTTAGGGTGGAGCTAGAAATCAGGCCTGGATCTGCCTGATTCACTGAAAGCTATCCATGCCTACTGCCTCTCACAGCTTTCCTGATAAGCCCATCTAACAGTTTCTCTCTCTCATCTTCCATATAGACAGGATAGCCCAGTGCAAAAGGACATGCAGTCATCTCCAGTATCTTTCTACATTTTCTGATCATCCTCAAGATGCACAGGGGCCTCCAGACCAAATGGAGGCCAAAATCATCAGGGGAACACAACTGAAACACAGAAAAGCAAGCCGCCAACAGCTACCCTCACCCACACTCTTGCAACGGAGGGAGAGATGGACAGTTTAAAGAAAGCATATCTTTGAATTAATTTCAGCAAATGCCAAATACTCAGCAGGCAACCCCCTGCCCTATATACATCACAAGCCTCTGACCTCTACTTCAATGGGGCTCCACTGCACTCCAGTTTATCAGGACAAGTATTTTGTTTCATAAACTCAATAGATTGTATGTACCTTATCTGATTGTCTCTGCACTCCAGCATTTAGCAGTGTCTGAGTGTGCACTGAATGGCTCAGCTCCATTTCCACCTTTCTGAGAAGCCTTCCCTTACACCAACTTGCATACTATTTCTAATGTTCAAGCAGTAGTAACAAAACCCTCCTCTGCATTTCCAAAGCACCACATTTGTATCACCAGAAAACCCTGTCACCACTACTGAGCCCTGGTTATCTCTCCAACTTTACCTTCTTTACTGCACCCTTGCTTTTTCATTTTTTAAACTTTAAATTAATGATTTATATTTGTTTAAATGTATGGGGCACAAAATGCTGTGATTTATGCATACGATGTGGAATAATTAAAGCTAGAGAACATATCCATCAATTCAAATACTTAACATTTTTTGTGGTAAGAACATTTGAAATTTACTCTCTTAGCAATTTTGAAATGTACAATACTCTTATTAACTATATTCACTACACTGTCCAATATAACTCCCTCCCTTCTCTTTATAGATATATACATACTTATATACATAAATATTAATATATGTACATCTATTCCTCCTGTTCGAGATTTTGTATGCTTTGACCATCAACTACTCATTCTCACTACCCCCTAGCCTCTGTAATCACCATTCTACTCTCTGCTTCTGTGGGTTTCATTGTTTTAGATTCCACACACAAGTAGATCATGTGGTATTAATCTTTCTGTGCCTGTCTTATTTCACTTAGCATGATGTTCTCCAGTTCCATTTATGTTGTCACAAATGACAGAATTTCCTTCTCTTTTGAGGCTGAATAATCTTCCATTGTATAAATATACCATGTTTTCTTTATCCATTCATTCATTAGTGGACACTTTGATTCCTATCATGGCTATTGTGAATAGTACTGCAATGAACATGGGAATGCAAATACCTTTTTGATATACTGATTTAAAATCTTTTGAGTAAATATCCAGCAGTGAGATTGCTGGATCATATGGTAGTTCTATTTTTAATTTTTTGAGAAACCTCCATACTTTTTTCCATAATGGCTGTACTAATTTACATTCCCACCAACAATGTAAAGGGTTCCTTTTCCTCCACATTCTCACCAGCATTTGTTATCTTTCATCTTTTGAGGCCATTGTGCAGATGTGAGGTGAGATCTCACTGTGGTTTTGATTCGCATTCTCCTTCTTGCTTTTCCTGCTCCAGCCACACTGGACTTCCATTCGTTTCTCAGTCATGCAGGTTGCCACCTCAGGGCTTTACACTCTCTGGGAACTCTGTTCCTCCGGAGCTATGTGGTCCACTCCCTCATTTCCCCCTTAAGAAACACCTCCTCAGAAAGGCTATCCCCCAAACACCCTATCCACCTAGTGCCAACTCCCACCATCACTCTCTAGACCCCTACCCTCTTTAGAGCACTGGCCCTGCCTACTTGATATTTCCTTTACTTACTTACAGTGAAGGGAAAGCTCCTTGAGGACAGGGACTTCATCAATTCTCTTTTAGAACAATAATAAGAGGGTAATAAGAGTAATAAGTAGTGTGTTCCCTTAAAACATCATAAGCACTTAATGCATATCTATTGAATGAATGAGTGAATTCCCTAAGGGACTCTGAGAGCCTCAAGAGCCAGGATGGTGTCTCACCCATCCTTCAATGGCTAGCATCTAATATGAGTGCCTAGGACAAGACAGGAGCTTATTGCCTTATTTATGCTGCAAATTAGAGAGGTGTGCAGAGAAGTAACCGACCTTTACTATATGATGGGTGTTCTGCTATGTACCTTCAGGATAATGCTTTATTTTATCCTCATAACTTTATGAAGTAGATGCTATTGCCCCCACTAAAGAAAGAAGGAGACTCAGTGTCACAAATCTGGTGCACCTTGCCCAAGGGCAAACAGATAGTTAGGGACATGCATGGGATGTGAAGCCAGTTTTCACATCAATGCCTATAATTCTTTCTTCCAGCTTGTTGCCTCTCCACAGAGCCTAGCTACATTTTAAAAACTGGATATTTGACCCGCACAAAGTCCTCTAAGGAATGAAGTAAATCAAAGTAGAAAATATAGAAAATTTCTTTTCTAAGTAACCTATTTTACTTTCCCTGATTTTAAAATTTATTTTTCCCCAAGGTCAATCATATTTTCAGGTTTCCTTTCAAGAGAAAGTAGGATGGAAGTGATTATGATGATAAACATGACAGTCAATGAAACCAATTGTGAATATAAAATGCTGTATCAAGCACAGCAGTGGTGAGGCTAATGTCATTGTTACTGCTTTCAAATGGGCTACATCTTTCTCAGAAAAATTAATTAACTTGCTCTCGCAGCTCTTTTAACTTAAACTTGATCAGTTGTAAATTTATCTTTTTTTAAAAAACGGAAGAATTTGCAAATATACTCCATTCCTGAGGTCTCGAGGAAAGACTGCCATTTCTTAGAAGTGTGCTGTCGGGGATGTGCCCTTCTGGGTGCAACACCAAGGACCAGACAGAGCTCATCTTCAAACTGTGTTTCATGGAGGCCTATTTGGAGAGTCGTGGATATTTTGCAAGAAGAGGGAAGCTTGGACTAGTTTATAAAATTACTGATTTTTAAATATTTTGCATTTTAGTAAGTCTGAAGTCAGTGCCATTGCCAGATGATGTCATCAGCCTGGTGATTGTGGTCCACATGCTCCCAGTCAACTAAGGACATTAGGAAACAACCATTGTGAAAATAGACACCCAGAGGCAGAGGTTTGTGTTCCTTTGACTCAATAATCAATGCCCCTATTGCAGTGCGGTGGTCCTGTCAATTAAAACCCAATAAAATAAAATAAGACTGAAACTTAAATTTAAGAGCTAACTTGTCTCAGCTTTAAATACAACCTGTGTGCCATTGACTTCTCAATGTACATCTCCAGCTAGAACCTCTCACATGGACTCTGCAACCCACCCATCTGCAGCAGCTAGCATCTCCATCTGGAGGGCTTAGAGGCACCTCGGACATACCATGTCCCTGAGCTCTAGCTGGCCCTCACCTGTGTACACCCACACCAGCCCCTGCTGCCATCGGCCCTGTCTCGGCAATGTCAACTCTACTCTTCTAGTGGCTCAGGCCAAAAATCCTGAAGTCATTCTTGATTCCTCCTTTCTCTCACATTGCACAAAAGACTATCAGAGATCCTCTCGGATTTACCTGAAAATACACCCAGAATTCAACCCATTCTCACCACCTTCTCTGCTGCCACACTGGTCCAAGCCACCATCATTGTTCCCTTGCACTCTTAAAATTGTCCCTAACTGGTACCCCTGCCTCTGCCCTTGTGCCGCAATATAGTCTGCAAAGTACTTTAAAAAACTAAATGGAAGTTCAATCATGATTATACTGTTCCACTGCTCAAGACTCTCCTATGGTCCTCCATATCACTGAGAAGGTAAGTCAAGGGCTGGTATCACTTTACTAGGGTTTCTGTACCAAATTACCACAAACTTAGAGAGTTAAACAACAGAAACAGAAATTTACTCTTAGAACAACAGAAATTTACTCTCTCATAGTTCTAGATGTGAGAAGTCTGGATTCAAGGTGTACATAGGCCCACACTCCCTCTGGGAGCTCTGGGGGAGAATGTGTTCCTTGCCATTTCCAGCTCCTGACATTGGATGGCACTCCTTAGCTTGTGGCCACATCTCTCTCTGTTCTGTCTTCCGACTGCCTGCTCTTCTTTGCGTCTGACTTATAAGTATACGTGTGATTGCCTTAGGGCCACCTAGATAATCTAGAACAAGCTCTACATCCGAAGATGCTTAACATAATCATATTTTTGCCATGTAAGAAAACATTCACAGGTTCTTGGGATTTAGCCACAAACATATATTTTTGGACAGCCATCATTCAGCCCATTATAGGGCCTTATGTATTCTATCCCCTTCGCCTCTCTGGCCTCATCTCCTGCTCCTGTTATCCTTGTTCTCTCCTCTCCACACTCACTGGCCTTCTTGCTGTGCTTTATGTAGACCAAGCTTACTCCTCCCACAGGGCCTTTGAAATGTTGGGTCTTGATTTGAGACCACATGGCCCCATAGGCTTAGGGCTCCATTTGGTCCTGTGTGTCTCTACTTCAAGCAGGATTTATCCATTAGCCTAGAAGAGAAGCTGACTGCATTGCTAGTACCTCTGCCTCAAGAGAATATGTCATGCAAAGTATTGCTGGGTATCTAGGACTTCACCAAACTTACAAGAAAAGGCCTGGATGAATGTCTTTTTTTTGCTAACAAATATGAGTGGCATAATTCCTCTGAGGCTTGCTTTTTCCATCGTAACGTACCTCCCAATGGACATAGTTTGTGGGAGGGATCATATGCTTTTCATTCATCTCTAATCCTCAGACTTTTACTCAAACCACTCTGGCAATTATGATAGGCCAACAGGGGCCCTGGTAGTATAGAAGACATAGGGGTTTCCTGGGGAGCTGACACAAGTGAAACATAAGCAATCTCCCAAATCTGTTTTGAGTACCCTTCTCGTCTCACTCAACACTCACTCTTTAATGTATCTACTCCCCAGAGATTCAAGGATCACTTCTTTGTGGATTTTCCCAAATTAATGATTCAGGTCTTCTCCAGAACACCAGATTTACTTTCCTGCCTGCATGGTGGCCATTTCCACATGGAGCCATTAATTCATTAATTTAGCCATTTATCAGACATTTATTGGATAGTAAGTACTCCAGATAAAAAATACATGAGAAGTCTTGGTGTTTTCATGGATGAGGGATGTCATGCAGGCAGTTAAAATCAATACATCCAGTATAGAACCACAGTTTTCTATTCCTTGTTTTTCAATTAAAGAAATCACCATTTCACCACCTTCTAAAATTTACAACCCCAAAGTCATAACTGTCTCCTCTCTCTCTATCATCCCCACAATTCTTTTTTACCTTTCTGCCCTTGACATGGTTCAGTCACCACTTTCCAGGGAAGAGCATAGCAATGTAATTGCAATAAAGTTTTGTTGGGTCGAACTGAATTTTATTGCAATCCCTAAACCTCTATCCTTACCACCCTAATATTTTATTGTTATCTTTTATAAGATCCCCTTTAACACAGAATGTTGTCTACAAAGAACTGTACTTTGTACTTTATTAACATTTGCCTTATATCTTTGAAACATTCTCTTAATCAAGGTTCCTCTTTTTTGATGAAGTTTCTAAGACTTCAAAAAGTCTGAAAACCCCATTGTCCGAACACCAAAACAAGCCAACTGACATGGTCTGGTTTTTTAAGGGCATATCTGAGGTACAGAAAGAAACTTCTTTGCTGCTGAGAAAGATGCTGATGGTGCTATTCAGAAAAAGACTCTAAGGATTCCAGTTTTAAACAAACTCTAATAACAAAACACCAGCCAAAAGAGAAAGTCGATCTCCTGACAGAAATAGTGCCAGCAATATCACCTTCCTGCCTTCTGCTGACGCTCAATGACGCATCTTCCACCCCACTTGTGGGAGAGCCAATCAGTTCCCTTTGAATGAAATCTTTATTCAAATGTTTAAACACTCCAGGAGGAAGAGGGGGAGAAGACAAGAAAAGTATTTCAGAAACAAATGGTGACCCAACGCCAAGTTTCTAAGTTTCTGTTCTTGTTACTGTGCAGGTTTTGGCCCCGTGAAGACGTTCTCAATTCCATGTTTTTCGTCAGGCTGGTTTGTTTGGCAAAATCCAATGATAAATACAAAACTCTGAGGTCAGTCTCACCTTACACAGAAAGCTAGAGCTGAGAAGCTCAGCTTTCTGTGGTGGAGAAACTTTGGAAGCCACTGATCTTCTGTTGACAACGGGAGGCAAAGATATGGGCCAGATAATATTTTCTTTACAAATGTATGAATCTAGGACTTTCCCCATTAAAAATCCAACACACAAGTAAATCTTTGTTAATGGTTCCATTCAGTGCCAGTGGCTGGGTAGGTGGAGAAGGCAGAGTGAACGTTAGGATAGAATGAACACGTGCAATCCATGCATACCCAGAAATCTCTTCTCTAGTTACTAATAAGCAACAAAACAGCCTCTTGCCTCTGTTCCTCTCACTCTCAGCTACTTGTAGGTAGTCATGCTCCCAAAAGGTCAAGACTTTGAGGGGAAATGGGAAGGAGCAGGGGCTTTTTCATCCATCAGACTAGCTGGTTGGTCTGGAACAGTTAATGCTGACATCTTGGGACCCTGACCCACATTCCTAGCGTTGTCCTCCAGGTCACATTTCCCTGCAGTTGCTCTTCTCCAAATTGGTAAAATAACCCCCTTCTATTCCATCCATTGTCACTTCATGTAGAAATGAAGAAGTCTAAATGTAAAGAGGAGCCTGTTTCAGTACTGGGCATCTGAAGGTCAGGGTTTAGTTGCGTGTTACAACCTGTTAAACCGTAATAAGCAACACATGTCAAGTGCTTACTAAGTGCCACGCACTGCTGTGCTCACTTATCTACCTAATCACAATAATCTTAGGAAATAGGCCAGGCACAGTGGCTCATGCCTGTAATCCCAGTACTTTGGGAGGCCAAGGGAGGAGGATCACTTGAGGTAGAAAGCTCAAGACCAGCCTGGCGAGCATGGTGAAACACCGTCTCTACTAAAAATTCAAAAATTAACCGGGCATGGTGGCAGGTGCCTGTGGTCCCAGCTATTCAGGAGGCTGAGGCAGGAAAATTACTTGAACCCAGGAGGTAGAGGTTGCAGTGAGCCGAGATCGCACCACTGCACTCCAGGCTGGGTGACAGAGCAAGACTCTGTCTCAATAATAATAATCATCATCATCTTAGGAAATAAATAATATTATCATCATCCTTATTTTTATAGATGAAGGAACAGAGGCACAGAAAAGCTAAGCAACCAGTCTAAGTTCATACAGCTTGTAAACAGCAGAGTTGGGATTTGAACCTAGATAGTCTGAAGTCAGAGTCCCTTAACTACACCCCAACCCCAGACTCAGACGGTCCTCTAAGTAAAGGTATGAGACTAACCCTAGGGAACATGCCTACCTCCATTCCTATCGTTAGAGGGCAGCAAGTGAAGGCTGCTTGCAAGAGCAGAGAGAACCACATAGAGAGAGAACAGCAGCTGCATTGACTCCTTGGACCAGGTCCTACCAAGAATACAGGTCTCACCACACTGATCCAGGCACAGGGTCCCTAGCTGCCAGCATGCCTGCCAACCAACCAATCAGAGAGGCCTAAAAAGTGCCTTAACATGGCATTGGCATGGATAGGTGCTCACCCTGATGAAAGAGAAGGAAAATGCATAGTACCCTCAAATGTGGATGAAATTGAGGCACAAAGGCTGGACATAATATGGGTATATCCATCCAGTGACCCACCAAAGGTATTTAGCTTGAATCCAGTTTGAGGACTAGAAAATTACCAGCCTGATAATCATAACACAGCCAAAAAACGTCTATTAGATGCTGTATTAGTCAGGTCAGGCTGCTATAACAGAATACCACAGGCTGGGCTGCTTAAACAACAAATGTTTATTTCTCATTGTTCTGGAGGCTAAGTGCCAAATGAAGGTGCCAACAGATCTGGTGTCTAGTGAGCACATTCTTCCTGGTTTGTAGACAGCCACCTTTTCATAATGTCACATGCCGAACAGTAGATACAGAGGATGCAAGCTCTCTTGTGTCTCTCCTTATAAGGCACTAATCCCATCATGAGGGTGCATGACCTAATTCCCTACCAAAGACCTAAAGTCCAAATGCCATTACATTGGGAATTAGGGATCTCAGCAAATGCATTTAGGGGTTTGGGGCAGGACAAAAACATTCAGTTCATAGCAGATACCATTCTAATGAGGCTTCACCAGCACCCAAAAAATAGTGAACCCATATGCACATGCACACACACACACACACACACAAACACAGAAACTGCACAGTCCTGGACCAAGTCCAGAGAGTCCTCATCTTCACTGCTAATCACCTCTACTCAATCTTCACACAGCCAGAATGTCTAATTAATTGTACTCTCCCACCCTTTGTTCTCAAAAGGCTAATTTGTTGTCACCGTGTCACAAGGGTAGACAGTTTATCAGCTTTATTCACCATCGTATCTCCAATGTTTCCTTGCCTGAAATACAGAAATACTTAGCCGGGGATATTTACAATCCCATTTCTTCACTTATCAGGGTCTGTCTATATCTTTCTTCTGAAAAGTCCAGTGTGTCCAAACTTCACAAAGTGTCTCTGGATTATGGTGAGACTGAGCTACCTCTGTCAACTCACAACAGAGATAGCTCCAATTTGTAATTACTGCTGGCATTTTCATAGTTGAAGAAAGTAAAGATTCCAGAGTAAAAATACTTTCAGCTTAAGATTCATGTAAAGATTTTCTAAAACTATTAGAAAGAACTGTAAAAATATTTGTTTCTGCTTAATTCAGGCACAATGCCTAAACTTCAAACACAAACTTGTTTGTCAAATGAAAGAATTTCTTTGGATATTTAAACAACTGCCTTCACCAGCCCCGCTACTCTCAAATCCCCATCTTATATCTCTGAACCGAAGTCCACAGAGCCTTTTCTCCTAGAACAATTGAGCTGTGAAATTGAGATTATAAATTCAATCAAGCCCCAAAGCCGAGTTCCAAGTTGAAGTGTTAAGGTCTAATGTTGATATTTTGCTTTTTAAGTCAACCAAGTTATAATTTGAAACAGTTGTTCATTGGCAAATCAGTTTTTCTTACTTTTTCCTGATCTTCAGATAACAGTCTCAACAGTAAAAGGCTTAAAATATGGGTCAGTCAGCTAAGCAATATATTTAGGACTAAATATTCAAGTTAGCTAGCTAACAAAATCTTGTATCAAAATTTCAATATTGATTGAAAAGAAAAGCAATGTAGGCAGAAAAAAGAAAAACAAACCAGTGACCAGCCCCAAAGTGACTGTTTCTTCTTTGGCCCACCCATTCATGATCACCTGGTGCTGCAAATATTTGAGTAAGAGACACAAGGTGCTCTCTAACCCCAGAAGTGAGTTGCAGCAAATGGTTCATCATGTTCTTTGCTTTCTCAACTGATATCCACTAGGAAGCTCTCCCACTGATGAAAGACATCTGATGTGTTGCTTTTATACCAAGTTTTGATCACCAAGTTACCGAGTCTTTCAATTTCCTAAGTAAAAGCATTAAGATCTGAGCCTTGCCTTGGAGGGCAATTTAGGACTTATCCTTTTTGCTGTACAAAAACTGCCCCCCGATCTTCCAAACTGGGACAATAAAAGCCATTTTTTGATAGTTAAGTATTTAAAATCATTTAAATGGTGGCAAAGCCTGCAATGCTGGCAAATTTATTTGTGAGTGTTCTGCCACAGATTCAATCCAAAATATTTTATACATGGTAACAATTCATATTAAAGTATGAGAGAGTTCCAATATATGTTAGAATAGTGCTTTATTATAAAGCACTATTAAATAATGAGAGTTCTAATATACAAGTTAGAATACTGGAATGCATATTAAAGAATGAGAGAGTTCCAATATATAAGTTAGAATAGTGCTTTCCAGCAAGATGCATGCTACTAATAAATAAGAAGGAGGTGGAAAAATGAAAAGCAAAAAAACGGGAGAATCATCACATATCTTAGTTATGAAAAACTGAAGAGAAATGGGGCATTCCAGTACAGGAAGGTTTGGAGTCTGATTTTAAATATGGGAAACATGTACATGTTTGGAAATATACTATGTTGGTAATCCTTGGCCAGAGGCATTCAGATGATTCTCATGGTTTTGGTGTTTGTTTGCATACTGATATTGTTCAGCTGTGTTCCCACCCAAATCTCATTTTGAATTCCCACGTGTTGTTGGAGGGACCCAGTGGGAGGTAATTGAATCATGGGGTCTTTCCTGTGCTGTTCTCGTGACAGTAAGTCTCATGAGATCTGATGGTTTTAAAAAGCAGGAATCTCCCTGCACAAGCTCCCTTCTCTTGTCTGTGGCCATGTGAGACATGCCTTTCACTTTCCACCATGACTGTGAGGCCTCCCAGCCATGTCAAAGTGTAAGCCCAATAAACCTCTTTCTTTTGTAAATTTCCCAGCCTCAAATAAGTCTTTATCAGCAGTATGAAAATGGACTAATACACATACTGAATCAGAATTTCTAGGGTAGGGCTTGGGGTATGTGTCTTATATTAGAACCACCTGGAGTGGTGGTTCTATTATCCACCCCCCACCTGTAGTGGTTTTAATGTACACACTCCTAATTAAGAAAAAAATTCTACCATATACATATTTTTTCTGCTTGATTTCTCCTATATCACAAATTAATTTTTCCAGTACCATTAATTTTAAAAAAGAACACATTCTGATTTTAAAAACAATTCACTGAAAATTTGGAAATATGAAAAAGCACACATAAAAATTTAACACCATTTCTAATTTCAGTAATCAGAAATCTAGTCTATGGAGTTTGAATCTGGAGAGACTTCAAAAGATCGGTGGCACAAACCTCTAAAAATTTATGGAAAATTACTGTTTAGCCTTTTTTTTTCCAAACCCATACGTGGGTTTTATAATATTGGTATTATATGTTTTGTTTTGAAACTGGTTTTTTATTCAGTTAACGAGAATGCATGCACATTTTTCTGTATCCTTAAGTACCCTTTGAGAATATCACTTTTGCAGGGTGAATAATATCCACCACCATCCTCCCATGCTTGAACAGTAACTTTAACTATGTTTGCTACTATAAATAATTCTGTCATAAACATCCTTGTACCTAAATCTCTACATTTTTGTATACATATTTTACATTTTGAGATGTGAAATTACTTATTGGGTTAAATGGTATGTCTTTTTAAAGACTCAGCATCTGCTGCCAAATTGCTTTGGAGAGAGGTCATCTCAGTCTGCACGCTGACCCAGAATGTATTAAAGTGTGAGTGAGTCTGTTTTTTTGCTGGTATGCTCTTTTTTTGTTTTCAAGTGGAATCTCACTCTGTTGCCCATGTTGGAGTGCAGTGGCGAGATCTCAACTCACTGCAATCCCTGCCTCCTGGGCTCAAGCGATTCTCCTGCCTCAGCCTCTCGAGTAGTTGGGACTACAGGCACCGCCACCACACCCAGCTTATTTTTCTATCTTTAGTAGAGACTGGGTTTCACCATGTTGGCTAGGCTGGTCTCGAACTCCCGACCTCAGGTGATCTGCCCATCTCAGCCTCCCAAAGTGCTGAGGTTACAGGCGTGAGCCACTGTGACCAGCCTGTTTGTATGCTATTGAAATGTATTGGGTAGCTTTGATTTCTTTTCAGATCTCTTGTATTAGCAAAACTTTTCTCATAAATGACAACCTGATAAAGGGCCCAAGTGTCCTTAAATGAGTTACCTGAAGAAAGACAAAAGAACTCACCTGAGTTACTCTAAAACCCTTCATCAGTCCCAGCCCAGGCATGTCCTCCTCTAGGAGGATCCCCTGACTATCCATTCCTTCCTGTGGTGTCTGGGTGTTAGATGTGTCCACATTAGAACCCCAGCATCTGAACATGTTGCCGGCTGGGTGGAGGGAAGGGATCCTTAATAGTGTGAATCCTGGTGGAAGGTAAACCCCTCTGTTCTGTTACCAGAGCATCAGAAACCATATGCCTTCTCCTGATAGCTGGCCCAGTATGCCTGAGCCAGGCTTCACCAACTATATGTTCCAACTCAAGAGTTTTGTCTTGCAGGAATCACACAGGCACAGAGATAGCTGAGAAATGACTCAGGGCAGCAGCAGGGGCCAGCAGCTACAGTGGCCAATGCAACACTTCAGGTCCTGGGCAGGACCTTGGCTATGTGCTCAAGGCCATCCATCCCTCTCTTACATTTTTCTCTCTGGCCTGCTGTCTGAGTAACAACCTCCCCAAAGATATTCCTGTCCTCCTCCCTGGAACCTGGGAGTATGTAACCTACATGGAAAAAGGGACTCTGCAAATGTGATGTAGTTAAGGACCTTGAGATGGAGAGATTATCCTAAATTATACAAGTGGGTCAATGTAATTCCAGGAGCTTTTATAAGTGGGAGGCAAGAGGGTCACAGATAGGTGAAAGTCATGTACCAGTGAAAGTAGAGATTGGAGTGATGTGGCTATGAGCCAGGGAATGCTGGAAGCCTCCAGAAGCTTGGAGAGTCAAGGAACTGATTCTTCCCCAGAGAAGCCATGTAACTCTTTGATTTTTATCTGCATAAAACTCATTTTGGATTTCTGATCTCCAAAGCTATAAGATAATAAATTTGCGTGGCTTTAAGCTACTAAGTCTGTTAATTTGTTACAGCAGCAATAGGAAACTAACACACCTTCTCACTGATTCCATGATGTTCTCTCAATACAAATTTCTACTTAATTAAACCCCAGACCACTTCAGTTGCTTATTACCAACTGAATGTCACCCATCTCTATCTCCAGTGTTGGTTGGGTACCCATCCTCTATGCTCCCATGCCACCTCCTTCTTCCTGTGCAAAAGCCTCTCTTGCCTTAAGTTGTGATTATTTGCTTACTGGTCTATCTCCCCCTCCAGACTGTACTCAGCAAGAACAAGGACTGAATGTGGTTCATCTTTTGCATGCCAGCACCTAGCACAATGTATAAATAAATAATAGTTACATGAACAAATTAAAACTTATTTGTATATAAATGTGTAAAAAAGGTGGAAGTGGCTTAAGAACAAAACCTTTTGAATAGATAAACGTACATACTAGGCTCCTTTTCTTTAGACAATGGAAATTATAAAAAATTGTATACTTATCTAAAAGGAAAATTCTGTTCTGATTTATGATAGAACTGTAAAAAGCTGACTAAACCTACAATATGTTAGCTAAATCACTTGGACAGAACTGAAAGCACAGTAAATGTAATCAACATGTGATGGTATTAAAACCTAAGGAGAAATTAAACGTTCGTTTCAGTGATGCTGGGTGTGTCTGTGTTTCTCACACTTCAGTGTTATTGTAGGACACTCCAGTGGCTGGTTGCAAAAGTTTGATGGTCTGCTAAACATAGCTTTATCCAGGCTGATGTAGAACACGCATTTGAGACACTTGAGCTTAAAAGATCTCTCTCCCTTGCATGACAGGGAGCCTTAAACGATTTTCTCCCCCTCCCCTAACAACCATGTTTCCTGTCTAAATGTTTTAAGCCTGTGGACTCTATCCTACCAAAATTCAGAAGCACAAGTGCACAAGGACATTCACTGCAGCTCTGTTTGTAATAACATTCAACTGGAAGCAACCCAACTGTCAATCAACAGGAAAGTAGTTGAATAAATTGTGGTACATCCATAATCCAGAGTTGTATGCATTTCTTGAAAAGAATGAGGTAGTTTATACATACTACTTGCCTTATAATCATATTTCACTGTTAAAAACTCTCCAGGGCCTGTAGTTGCATTTGAATAAAATTTAAACTCCTTCTTCTGGTCTAAAATGCCCTCCATGGGGTAGCTGTGCCTACCTTTCTGACCCGAGGGTTGGCACTCTCCCTTCTCTGGATTCTGCACAGTGGCTTTCTCTGTCGATTCCTCTTCAGCCACCCCCCAGCTCACGCCTACCACAGGCCTTTGCACTTACTGTCCTCTCTGCCAAGAATGTTCTTTTCTAGACTGGTGTTTATCAGCCTCAATTACACATTAAGACCATCTGCATCCAGGCTGTTTTCCAAACCAATTAATATAGAAATTCTGGGGGCGGGCCAGGCATCAGGTTATTTGGGGTTTGTTTGTTTGTTTTAAGATTCCCAGGTGACTCTCTGCACAGCCCACCTAAAGAATGAGGGCTTGCTGTGATGGCTCCTCCCCAATGTTCAAATGTCATCTCGTCAGAGACAGCAGGATCACTCTACTTTCACAACTAAATATTTCATTTAGGAGTCGAGTTTAAAGAAACATGTAAACAAACGATGAGTACAAAATGCAATAATTTGTAAAAATAAAGTGTGGGACAGCATTGTTGAAAAGACAAAAGAAAAAATAAAATAACCTGATTAAAACATGGGCAAAGGACCTGAATAGACATCCTCCCAAAGAAGACATGAAAATGGCCAAGAGATACGTGAAAATGTGCTCAATATCAGAAATCATTAGAGAAATGCAATTGAAAACCATCATGAAATATCCTCTTACACCTATGAGGATAACTAGTATGAAAAAGACAGGAGATAACAAGTGCTGGTGGCGGTGTAGAGAAAAGACAATCCTTGTGCACTGCTGGTGGGAACGTAGATTCGTGCAGCCATTACGGAAAACAGTATGGACATTCCTCAAAAAATTAAAAGTAGGACTACCATGCAATCCAGCAATCCCAGTTCTGGATATGTACCTCCAAAAAATGAAACCACCATCTCAGAAGATATCTGTGCCCACATGTTCAACGCAGCATTATTCACCATAGTAAAACTATGGAAACAACCAAAGTGTTTGCCAACAGATGAATGAATGAAAAAATTGTCACACACACACACATACACACACACACAAAATGGTATGCTATTTAGTCTTAAAAAAGAATAAGATACTGCCATTTGTGACAACATGGATGACCTGGAAGACATTATGCTAAGTGAAATGAGCCAGACACAGAAAAAGAAATACTGCATGATCTTATTTATTTGTGCAATCTAAATGTCAAATACATAGAAACAGAGAATGGTGGTTACCCGAGTGGGGAGGATCAGGAAATCAGGAGAAGTAGGTCAAAGGATACAAACTTGCAGTTATATAAGATGAACAAGTCTAGAGATCTCATGTACAGCATGGTGATTATAGTTAATTGTATTGTAAACTGAAAATTTGCTAAAAGTGTAGATTTTAGGTGCTCACCAGACACACACACAAAGTAGCTACATGTGGCAATGGTTATTTTAATTTTCTTGCCTGTAGTAATCATTTTACTATGTATATGTATATCAAAACATCATGCTGTACACCCTAAATAAAAAAGAAAAGACAACATAGCAATTTCAAGGAAGACAGAATCTGAATTTTCTGTTTGCTCACTTGCAATGCATGTACCCATTACCTAACATCTCTGAGCCTCTATAAAAAGAGGATAATTGTACTCATCTTGGAAAAATTTTCAAGTAATAAATGAAACCTGAAATGGCACACAGTGAACACTAGGTGAATAGTATTCATTAATACTAAGTAATCAATGATTGGTTGAAGCTGTAAGTGCTTTACAAAGTCAAAGAAAATAGAAATGTCAAGTACCTGGGGATGACAAAGAGCTTCTCCCAGTAGGCAGAATTTAATTTTTGTCTTAAAGTAAAGGTAGAATTTAGACAAACAGAAAGCATGGTGAGGACTGCAAGTGGCATTGCAGGGGATTGAGAACAGAAGGAACAAAGGTTAGAGGTAGAATTTTACAGAATGAGTTTGGGGAAGAGGGAGTTAAACAGGAGGAAAGGGAACACAATGTTTTCAGGATGGACAAACCTTCTGTTTTCTATCATATGTCATCTTTTTTGCACTGGCCTTTACCTGCATTAAATTGTATAGAAGAGTAAGTCTCTGATTGGAAGCAGATCTATCATGGGTAGAGGCAGACAGGTGGGGGATGGTAGAGCCAGGCTTTGGAAGGCCGTTCCCTTCAACAGGAACTAGTGTGGTCTCCTGCAATCTAACTCTGGGGCATGAGTTAGCTAACCTCAAAGAAGCAAGCTTTGGTTTTCCAGGAACAGACCACAAACCAGTTCTAAGTGGTAGCACTTGGTGCTCTCATGGGGCAACTCAGCCATTCTCAAGGTCAGCCCAGTTCTGTGTGAGTCAGGGTCCTGGCAGGAAAGCATGGCACACCCAAGCAGGCAATCAAAGAATGTCCAATGAAGGGACCATTAACAAAGGGCAGGCAAGGTCAAGGAGAACCAACTTTGATAGGGATAGCACAGTGGGGGAGGGATGGAAGGGGGAGCTGTAGGACCCTTGAGAGGAGCTACCTGACAGGAGCTGTAGCTTTCTGCAGAGGAATGTGGGCTGGGGAATAAATATCCCTATCTCTCTCTTCTTCCCACTCTTGCAGGTGGCCACCCTCCCCCCAGCTGGCTGGCCAAGCCCAAGCCAGAAGCCAGAAGTCAAAAGTGTCTATTTGTGTATCTCTCCTGGGGTACAGAGCTGAACCCAGAATGGGCAAGAGTAGACTCAGAATACCCAGCACAGCCAACATCTCACAGAATGACAAGCCCACAGAAGGGGCTGATAACCAGGCTGCATCGCCCTTAACAGACCCCTCTTGGTGGAGCCCCTCCAGTCCTCTCTGTCTTACCCTTCCCTACATCCACCTCCTACACATCTAATTGATATCAAGCTTGGCCAACTGGACCTCCTAATATCTCTCAAAAATATACTCTGCTCACACCATATACCTAAATTCCAGAGGGATTGAAGATTTATGGTTTTGTTTCTTATACCTGAAAGTAGTGGATGATCTTGCTGGATATTTATGAAACCTTGGAGTAAAGACAGGACTTCTCAAAGAATGACCTCAGAGGCAGAACCACAGAGGAGAGGACTGAGTATGTACTACATAAAAATCGGAAACTTCCGTTCACAAAACCCACCTATGAACAAAGTTGAAAAGGCATCCAAAAAAACCTCAAATAAAGTTCAAACAATGAAATAAAAATATTATTTCAGCAAATTTAAGTAAAAGGAGTACTATCTAAATATATAAAGGTCTCATACAGATAGATAAGAACTGACCCAAGTTTGGGCAGGGGGAAGGGGGAGCTAAGAGGAAAACCAAACAAATAAGAGAAAGTCTGTGAAAATTAAAAATAGACCCATAGGTGAAGGACACGAACAAGACTGATGAAAGAGAAATAACAACTTGATAATAGCATATGGAAAAAGGTCTAACTACTCAATCCAAGAAATGCAAGTTTAAACAAGAAACTCTCCAATCAAATTCACAGAGATTGTTTTCAATGAGAGCACTCAGGTGCAGGCAGGAATGCAATGGAAGGGACCTCGTGATTGCTTAGATGAGTATAAATTATTATAAACTTTTGAAAAGCAAATTGGAAGTTCAGTATTGAAAAACTTCAAATATTCGTCCCCTTTGCCCCAACATTTTCACTTCCCACAATCTATCCAAACCCTCTGCAGCTCACAGGATGCAGTTCAGGCATCTCAATATGGCATACACCTTTCAAGTTTCATCTCCCATGTTTCTTCAGCTGACATTTGCCACTCCATCAGTGCAAAACTGCCTGTCCTTCCCTAGACATATATCCTGCACTTCCAGGCCTCTGAGCATTTCCTGCTCATTTTCTTCTGCTTGGAAAGCCCTTCACCATCTTCTTGGCTTGGCTTACTTTGCTTACTCTTCGGGAATCAGCCACATTATCAGAGGCCCTGATCCCCATCCAGGTTGAGTTAGTTTACCTTCTCCATGTTTCCATAGCACCCAGTACATATTTTTTATGGATAATTCACACAGTATGCACATATGTGGTTACATATTTATGTATCTGATTACATATCTGTCTCTACTATCTTGGTTTTTCTGTGTATTCCTTACACTGGTGGTTTTTAGTTGGGGACAATTCTGCTTCCCCAGGGGACATTTCCAGACAATGTCTGGAAACATTTTTGATTGTTACAATTGGAGGCAGGAGGTGCTACTGGTATCTGCTGTGTAGAAGCCAGAGATGCTGCTAAATATCCTACAACGTACAGAGGAGGTCCCCACTACAAAGAATTATCTAGCCCCAAATTTCAACAGTGATGGGGCTGCTGTCTTCTACCTAGCTTCGACCTAGCGTGGAACATAAACTCATAACACCAATTTTTTTAAAAAACCTGCAAAACTATACAATGAAAAAACATAAAATGGAATTTCAAAGCCCAATTTCTTCTTCCATACAATGGGCATCATAATAGCCATGCCAGAAGGTTGCAGGGAGGAGTAAAGAAGACAACATATGAGCAGTGCCCCGTACAAAGCTAGTGTTCCATCGGTATTAGTTCATCCCAACAATAACGTGCATAAGTTGAATCACAGACTCAGAATGTTTCGGTACTGAAATAAGTCTTAAGGAGTTTTTAGTGAAAGCCTTTTATTTTTTTTTCTCCCTCCCCCCTCCAAGCCTTTCATTTTATAGCTGAGGAAGCCAATCTTTAATGATTTGCCTAAATCATTGGCCTCAGATCAATGTTTCCAGTTTAATGGCAAACCACATTTTAAATGTATGCATAAGAGAAAAATTGTAAGCTGACTCCTTTGTAAAACAAATAATTATCTTTTTTTTTGGTTTGGCTTGTGAATACCATTGTCATAGATATGTATAAAATTTTCTTAAAATATTTAGAATACTAACAGAACAATGATTCAACTGGATAATGTTACCAGAAGTTTCCAAGGATTTATTTTAAAATTACATTTTTCCATTTATGCAAAAATAGGCACATGTATTAAAATAAAAAGTTCAATAAATAATCCACTCTTTCTCTGTAGGAGATATAATCAGAATCCAGAATGACAATTTAAATAGTTTATCATAAGCCTCTGGAATATTAACAGGCTTTCTGACATCTATGCTAAAAATTAACCACTTTATAATGATTCAGTTCTTCTTCCCTGCTCAATTGCTAATATGATAAAATTTCTTAGCAAAATATAACTCAGAGACACTATCCAATCTGAGATCTCAGATTCTAACATGTTATGGCTTTTAATATGAACACCAGTATAACCAGAATTTAAACAAATTATGGCATATAAATTAAAACATTTAAAATATTTTAACATCTATAGAGTTTATTAGGTGTTCCTTATACAGTCATCTGGTATGTTTAAAGAGTGAGCAATCATATAAAAGGAAATATGGTCATAACTGATTGAAGTAATAAAATACTGAAACTAAATAACATCTCATAATTCATTGCACAACATATATTAGATTTCATTACATCAGTATATAGCTTAGTAGTAAATTCTCCTGATGGCCATAAACCTCTAAGGTGTTGTCATCCTGAAAAATGAAGGAGGGGAGGGAGTTGGTGGAGTGCAGAATGGAGAAATCTTCCATAGTGCTGGTGTGATGTACCCTAAGTTGTAAAGTTATAGTGCATCGCCCCCTAGTGGCAGAATGTCATGCCTTGGTCTCATAAAGGGACTTTCCTTGTTTTCCAAAGAGCAATGTGTATTGTTCACCTTCTAACTATCCCTCTCTGAGGCTGCCCTTCCTAAAATCCATGCCTCCTCCCATACAGTGTAATCCCATCTGCTCTTCATCCATCAAGCTGTCAAGGATTTAGTTACGACAATTTTTATGTTCACCTAACTTTTTAATTCCAAGTACTTTGGTTATTTTCAAAAGACTTATTTTAAAACTCAGGATGCCCATATGTTATTATTTTTAAATTATTTAAATCCATCCCCATATTTTTAAAACTCCCATATTTTTAAAACTCTATGCTGTTTGTGAATTTGAAAGGATTATTACTTTGGGCTTTGGCCCAGTTTTTATTCTTATTGCTGAATCTTTTTGTAAGTCAAAATTAGTGCAGAGTTAATTAATGCTTTAAAAGGGAGTCCTTAAAGTAAATAGCTAAATGAAATCATTACCAAAATCTACACTTTGCATTTATTAGGATTCTAAAATTTAAAAACAGGAAAAGGTGCTGTTAGTGAAGATTCTATCACTAACATTTTGGTACCACTTGCAGAGCATCACATAAATATTTAGACCATAGTAACTCAGCACAGGAATGTTAACAGATATTTCCATGCAATCTGGAACTAGGACCAGAGCTGGCAATTTGGGGTCTGAAGCCTCAGCATCCCTTATGCTGCTTCCCACACCTTTACAACAGGAAGGCTGAGTGATACTAGGTAGTGCACTACAACAGTGAACATACGCCAGCCATCTGTTTTTTTTGCAAAGTATAGTAAAATAGAAAAACAGAACATAGACCGCTTCAGAGTAAACAAACATATCCTTCTTCAAGATGTAGGAAAACCATATATTCAAAACCAATCTCAAACCTTAAACAATAAAAGATATCATATATTTTAAACTGTACAAAGCAAATGAGCAGGATTCAAAAAGTTGGCAGTTGAAAAACGTCACCAATCCAAAATGCAAAACAGGGAGATACCCAAGTCTTAGCTACATCCTAATCAAACCTGTCACGCAGCTCGTTCCACTCTTCTCATCTCCAGCAGTACTTCATTCAAGGAGGAGACATCCAAGGGGAGTAGACGGACCAGAAACAAGTGTGCCACATAGAAGGAAAAGAGAGGACCTTAGACTTCAGCTACTGGTTAGCTATTAGACTTTGATGATATTCAGCGTTTTCCCAAGTTATTTTTTCTCCCTTCTCATCACATAATTTACATCATACATACTATGTGCCAGAAACTGTTAGTGCTTAACATATAGTCAGTTAATTTTCACAACTATGTAAAGTAGGTTTCTATCATTAGCTCTAACTTAGGGCCAAAGCAACTGAAGCAGAGAGAGGTTAAATTGTATTCCCAAAGCTACACAGTGAGCAAATAGATTCAGACCTGTGCAGTCTAACCCAGAATTAGCTCTGAATCACTCTACCATTCTCTACAGGATGGCAAGCCTGTGTGTTTCCGACACTCTCTTGGTAATTTATCACACGGGACAGCTTTTGATAATAGAAAGTCCCTCTCTTTCAAATGAAAGGACTTTACCGATGAATTAACAAATTCTCACCCATTCACCTATGTGAGCAAAATACTAGATCTACTTTCTTAGTCTTTGTAACAAGCAGGACGATAACCATAATTTATAATGAACACAAAAACATTGATACAGTGTTCAAAGAACTTTCGCATACTTGTTCTCATTTAGAAGAATGAAGTAATCTGGTAACGTAGAATAGGCATACACTTTGGCTTTAGGAAGAAATCTCACAAAATCAGAGGTTGCCCTAGGTAATACCACACTTTCTACCTTGAGCAGGTGGATAGCCTGGGAGTTCCTGTTATATCTGTCTTGGTCAGTTCTATTTGTTTCCCTGTCCTTCAGCAGTGCCCTTAGGCTTGCTTTCAACATTAACAACATTCATAGCCACGGTTTCTACCCTCAGGGCCCATCCTCCCTCCATCCACCCATCTCCCTACACACCTTTATAATGCTCTTTGAGATACCTCAGTTCTACTCTCCTTGTAATTGTGCACAGTAGATGTCTGAACCAAAAGACCAGAGTACTGCAAAAGTGATCCTAAACCACAATTAAGAGGGCCTTTGGAGAGATCTACTCAAGAAAATTTTCTGAATAGACAAATGCTTTTAAAGGGGGTTCTAGACAGTCCATTTTCTTGGCCTTTTCTGCCAAGTAGGACTACACTAAAACCTTGTCACAATGTGATCTGAGCAAAACCATTATCAAGTGATCTAGTTGTCTTGAACTAGACAAAATTGACATGATTTCAGGATAGGTTTAAAAAAATAATCTGAATAGCAAAAAAAAAAAAAAAAAAAAAGTATGGGGGCTCCTAGGGAATTTTAGAGGCTAATATTTTAGCAAAAATTTAAAAGATGCTCTTTGATACGTCTCATGGCTTTACAAATTTTAAATGTAACACAAATTTGTTTTTCATACTGTTTTGTTATTTGAGGTAAGGCATTCCTGCCACACACAGCAGTGTCTTGTCCTGGAACACCAGGGAGGCTGCAGGCCCTGCTGTTTCTTCTCTACTAGCTCTGGCTCCATACTCACCTTCACCAAAGAAAGCATTTCAGAACTAGGCGTGGAAATGATGACATCATTAAATGATTCTAATTGTTTATTTTTATTTGAGATAGTCTTACTTTGTCACTCAGGCTGGAGTGCAGTGGTGTAATATCGGTTCACTGAAACCTCTGCCTCCCAGGGTCAAGCAATTTTCCTGCCTCAGTCTCCCAAGTAGCTGGGATTACAGGCGTCTGCCATGACGCCCAGCTAATTTTTGTGTTTTTAGTAGAGACAGGGTTTCACTATGTTGGGCAGGCTGGTTTTGAACTCCTGACCTCAGGTGATCCACCTGCCTTGGCCTCCCAAAGTGCTGGGATTATAGGCGTGAGCCACCACACCTGGCCAATGGCTCTAATTTACATTTTTTAAAATTATCCTATAATCTTAAAACATTTAACTGATTAGAATGAAACCCTTATTCTTTATAACAATCATTTCCAAAGTGGAAAAGTCACTAGGATATGGGGACAAGTATGATTTGTCTTTGTACTTCTATTTTTCTAACGTCTACTTTTTGTTTTCTAGTCTACATGTTAGCACAGGAGTATATATATTACATAAGTATACCTGTGTTGGGGTGCATATATAATTTCTTTTTAAATGATAGGATGCAAAATCAAATCTATTTGGATAGCAGTGAAGAGGCTGTTTCTCAATCCTGGCAAACTAGGGGGTGCATACCCCCTTCTTTTATTCAGTAACTTCATAAGGATGTAACTTACACAAGTTACATCCTTCCATAAACTGATAGGCTATCCAACCAGTGAGGAAAACTGATAAAGTGGCCTCTGAGCTCCAGGAAGCAGTTAAACATTTTTTCCAAACAGCTTTGGAAAAAATTTTGAATAACTACTGGATTCAGTAGTTATTCAGTAGAAGGTTTACAATTTAAAAACTCCAGCGATTACAACAGACATTTATTTAAAGTAAAACATCTGCAGACCAAATAATTCTTAAAATTGTTTGTTTCAAGTTTAACCATCTTCATCACAGTTGCATCCACAGACTTCAACTACGATTACTTCTTTTCCCATTCTTCTCTTTCTTTTCTTTCCCGAATAACCTCTTTCAGATATGGTTCAAGGTAGTAATTTTCCTAAAGAATGAATAAAATATTGTATGTTACCATCACATAGTGATACATTCCACTCAACAGGTCTTAGATAACAACAACAAGAAAAAAATAATTACTTTTTAATTTTCAAGTTTAGAAAATATATTCTCAACCTAAGAACCGTCTGCTTTTTAAAATGTCAAATATGCGGTGATACTGTGATAAGTTGCTTTGATAGGTTACGAGAGGGAAGTCTTCTAGGGAAGAAAAAGAAATGTGTGTCTACAGGCCTTTGCCTTGTTTCAATGCAGTTCAAGGGGTGAGGGTTTGCTTCACAGAAGCTCTTTTTGGGATCTAGAGGGAAACTCAATGGGCTGATCTTTTCATCTCAGTAGCAAGCAGAGTGCAGAGGTAGAACAACAATGTCCTGGGAGGCAACAGACCTGGATTTTGGTCCTGGCTCTCTATGTTAGAGACTTGCTTAGTGATTTCAGAAGAATCATTTCACCTGTAAGACTTGATGTGGTTTTCTTCTAAAATGGAGATAACACTTGCTCCATTAACCTCACCAGCCTGTTGATAGGATATTTATTTGACATGACTCAGAGAACTCTAACGCTACACAAATGAACATGTTTCTCTTGTTTCTAAAACTCCATTCTTAATGACAAACTTTGTCAAGTAGATAAAAGCTGTTCTACCTCTTCGTATTTGGTCCACTGCTCTTTAGGCAGGATCTGATGTTTCATGGTCAGGTCCAGTGCCCTCTTAATGCGAAACATCCTGTCATTATAAAGGTTCTCAGGAAGCCTTCTTATGGCTTCCTTTACGTTTTCATCCTCGTACATTGTATCATCTCGCAGTAACCCTATGACAGATGACAAAAGTTAGATTGCACATGCATCTCAAATATCACAATTTTTTAAATTAGTAAAATATCTTTATGACTTATAACTTACAACTTTTGGTGAACTACTGAATTCAAATCACTAGGTTCAACGGAAATTTCAATGTACTTCATACAATATTAGGTTGGTGCAAAAGTAATTGCGGTTGCCGTTAAAAGTAATGGGTTATTACTTGACATAACAGGTTATTTCTTGAACTAGACTATGGAAACAATATATGAGCCTCTTAAAATCCAATGCCACAAAATTCACATTTTATCTAAACCATTTAAAAAATACTTTAAATGTTTACTTTGTTCTTAAACACACATTAATAAACCACATCTCTACTTCTTACAGTTTAAATCTGAGCTCAAGGTATTAAAGAATCTTCAAATGATAGTATACTAACAAACCAGCGACTTTTGCTTACACTTGCCGGAGGCTTCAATAGCAAAAGATGAAGTTCATGGCAAACTATAAAGTTCTAAAAAAGTTTAGGAATCATATGATTGTACGGATGTGAGAAAATTTTTAAATTAGAAAAATCTCTACTTTCAATGTTTATATAACTTTAAATTTTAAGAGGAAGAGTTGGGAGAGGGGGTATATAAGGAAAATGTCTTGCTACTTACTTAAATCATTACCAAATCAAACATTTTAGAGGCTTTCATCCCTCTCCTCTCAAAAAAATTTTACAAAGGAACTGGATTTAACATAATACAACGTGATTTAATTTTAAAATCTTCTGATAGATATAAGAACTGAAATATTTTTTTGGAACCACAGTAACACTTGTAAAGGCAATACTCTCAGACACAGAAAAAAAAGAAAACAGAAAAGGAAGTACAGCTGCTTACCCAGTTTATTGAATCCTGCAGCATTGTAGTACCATTTTCGCATCATCTCCAGCAACCTGCTCGATGCTGAAACTGGTAATCGTCACACTGTTAGTTGCCAGAATTATACTATATGAATACATTGATGGGCAAGCAACCAGTATTCATAGTCATCTTGCTGACTAAGGCAAACATAGAAATTTCCTTTTAAAAGTATATACTCTATATAGCAAGAATTTAATCAAAAAAAGAATTCGATTTAAGAGAAAAAAGTTTATACACTGTTGATAAAAAAAATTGCTTATTTTACTTATGAACAAAAGTGGCTGCAGGAAAAAAAATCAGGTGGCAAGTCATGGGAGAAAAGGTTAAACTCAAACACTGAATGTACAAAAGATCTACAGGTACATCATGTGCCCTTATAACCCCCTGTTACCTTCAAAATTGAAGGGGTGGGGAGATAGGAAAAGGACTTGGAAATTTCTATTATTTGTAGTTTCATAAATAGATCACGGGAAATAATTGTAAAGCTTTCCATTTCAAAGGAGTTGGAGTTGTATGAAAGAGACTGAGATTTCAGCATAGGCTGGCGGGTCTAAATGACCCTCATCCTCTAAAATTTTTACTCAACATTAGTTATTTTACTTGGCCACACTCTCTAAACACACTCTCTAAACATGTATGTATTTTGGGGAGGATTCTGATACCATTAGTCATTTAAACATTAATATGGATTAGTAAAAGAAGTCCATCTTCCTCCTCCTAAGCAGCTAAGTTCCCCCCCCCCCCCACCCAAGGGAATGGATATTGAAAACGGATGAGGAGAAATAAGTAATTTTAAAACTCTTTGGGGAGCAGAGATGAGCCTGATGAAGTAACCCAGCAGGGTCCAAGGACAGCATGACAATACCTGACATTTTAGGAGAGACATTTTACAAAGGGGAGGTAGAACAAGTATAATTTTCTTTTAAAATTTTGTCTAGGGCTAGCCCCTTACCAAAAAGGAAAGCAAACTCTCACTCAACTCTCCTTGCCTGCACACTCAGCGCACTGCAGATTATATGGCTTTAGTAAATCTCCTTGGAAATTAAGAGTCATGTATAAAACTGCTGCTAGAAAAGTAAGCATGAGTCAACAATCTACAGACATACTTGTGGAAGACAGTTTATTATTATTATTATTATTATTATTATTTTGAGATGGAGTTTCGCTCTGTCACCCAGGCTGGAGCGCAGTGGAGTGATCTTGACTCACCACAACCTCCACCTCCCGGGTTCAAGCGATTCTCCAGCCTCAGCCTCCTGAGTAGCTGAGACTATCGGTGCCCGCCACCACACCCAGCTAATTTTTCTATTTTTAGTAGAGACGGGGTTTCACGAGATTGGCCAGGCTGGTCTCGAACTCCTGACCTTGGGATCCGCCCGCCTCAATCTCCCAAAGCGTTGGGATTACGGGCGTGAGCCATCACGCCTGGCTGGAAGACAGATTATTTTTAAACATCTACCAGTGACTATGATAATAATTAATATTCACTAAGCACTTATTGTGTGCCAAGCACTTTCCTATTTGCTTTACCAACATTAGCTGATTTATTTACATGTCTGTTATTACAGAAGGGGAAGGAGGCTTACAGAAGTGATCCCACCAAAGGTCAGAAGAGTTAGCGGATGGGAGTTGAGATCTGGTCTATATGGTTCCCAAACACAGCACAGAAGCAGTGTCTTGAATTTAGTAGGACTCCCTCAATAGCTGCCAAATTCAAAAAATAATTACTAAAAAGTCTCCCCACCCCCAAAAAGCTCAATGCCAATTAGGTTAACAGATTTTTCTGGCAACTTGCTGTTTCCTAACAGCTTCACAATTGCTGGAGAAGGGGGAGAAAAAGATCAATATTTTTTAAAAGCTACTCTTAATTTGTACCGCCAGCGGGCAGAGATTAGCAAAAAAAAAAAAAAAAAAGGGAAAACCCAACTTAATGTTCACTTTGTTTTAAATATTCCAGTAATATCTGCATTCTATTCCACAATAAATGCGTTTGAACCTACAATAAGTAAATTTCTCCAAATCTACTGATTAAGCTGACGTTCCAGATAATCCAAGGTTAACCTGAAGCGTCGCTCGTATCCCTTACTTAACTGCCTCTAATTCGCAATTTGAGAAGCGCGAGGGGTGCAATGAAGTTTCTAATTCTACTTCCTTGGGTCATTTTGCCTCAGTTATCTCATCAGCGTAGAAAGGAAATTAATATCTCCCTCATCGCACTGGCAGGAGAATTTATCGAGCCAATGCACACGACAGAGCGATTAGGTCACAGAAAGCACTGAGCTCATTCTGGCTGAAAGTCATCGACTAGTTATCCCCTTGTGCCCTTGAACTTTTTCTAAGGCCGAGGGGAAGGAATGCCGAACACCGGCAGCTGGAACTCCAGGGCTGTCAGAGCCACCGCGGGCACCTTCACAAACAGCGGGTTAATATCCCAGCTCTACAGGCAAGCCCGGCCTGGGGACAGCAAACGAATGGGGAGGAAAGTCCTTTTGGCTCGAGTCCTTTTGGCTCGACTGAAGCCGCCACTTTCCCTTCCGCGACAAACCTGGCCATTGACAAAGAAGAGAGAAAACGGAGCGAACTGCTGCGAAAATAAACGGTGGAGCGCGACTATGCCCGCCAAGGAAGACCCTCCCCACTCACTTACCAGCCGGCCTGCCAGCCATTATGACCAGAAAGCGAAGCGTCGCCTTCTGGGTAAGTCAAAGAGGACACGCTGGGCCCAGTGCGCAGGCGCATTACGTTGCGTCGCGAGCCGTGGAAGGCCGCTCGCGCAGGCGCAGTTCTGACGGCTGTCGTTGAGCACCTGCGTGCGCACATCTCCGCCAGGGTGAGGCCAGTGGAGTGGGCGGGGCATTTGGCGTGCTCCGTTCTAAGAAGATTTGGTTGCGATGTGATGGGAAGAACGCTAGGCCAGGAATTAGGAGACTGAGGCTTAAGGCTGGGTTCTGTTACTTAATGTCCATAGCTATGAGAGCGTGGGCAGTATTAATTGAGCTCTTTGTGCCAGGCAGGAAGCTAAATGTTTTAAGGGCATCATCTTATTTAGTTTTCTATTGAAGGACTGATGAATGTGCCATCCCAAAATATATGGAATTGGTACGTTATTTCGAGTTGAAAATGTTGGAGAAATTGTAGTTTCAGAAAGTGTTGATGACCCATCTCTTCCTGCATGCAGCAAGCCATAAAGTTTCCTCCAGGATTCCTCTGGAGTACTCGTCCCTTACCAGGGGGGAGAAAATAGCACCTATCACCAGAGACTGGAAACTGGGGGCTGCTTTGGAACTGAATATACTTTCCGAAGTAACCCTTGTCTTCCACTGAGTTTACACCCCCACCACACACACGTTTCTCCTAATGACTCCACAAGGAATTTACTGCCCCTAGCCAGATCCCCTTTCTTCTCAGATTTGGAGTTCCTCTAAAAAGTATAAAGGCATCTTACGTTGGCCACTTCACTCTCTTGTGAAGATCTCCATGTACATGTAAAACTAGTTTGTATGCTTTTCTCTTGTTAATCTACCTTGTGTCAATTTGGTTCCTAGATCCAACCAAAGAGCTCACATAAGAGCAAAGGGTAAAGAGGGTTGGAGGTGATCTCTCACGTCCCTACACTATCACTTAATTCTAAAAGTACTGTAATTATCTCATTGTAGAGAGGAGAAAGCTGAGGCTCAGAAAGGTTGAGTAACTTGTCCAAGAGCACACGGCTAGAGGAGTCCAGGTTCTCCTTCCAGAGTCTGAGAATCCAGACGCAAATTTGGGGCTACTTAATTCTGGGGCCATATGTTACACTACTAATCCAGGAGACACACCAAGCTTCTCAGGCCTTGGGTTTCTCCAGCTGAAGATCTACGTCTAGCTATTTTAGTGGAAGGTTAGGTCAAAGAAGTTTGTTTTGTCACCTCTTTTTTGTTGTTGTTCAGCCTTTGTCAGTCAGGCTGAATGGCACAATCTCGGCTCACTGCAACCTCTGTCTCCTGGGTTCAAACTATATGTGCCTCAGCCTCCTGAGTAGCTGGGACTACAGGTGCACATGCCACCATGACTGCTAATTCTTGTATTTTTAGTAGACACGGGGTTTCACCATGTTGACCAGGCTGGTATCAAACTCTTGACCTCAAGTGATCCACCTACCTTGGCCTCCCAAAATGCTGGATTACAGGCGTGAGTCACCATATCCAGCAGAAGAGATTTTTGAAGATTAAATCTAAGATGTATTGTAGAATTTGCAATTTTAAGACAAAACAGAAGTATTTGCTGACTTTTAAGGTCTCAGCCCCAACATGCGAAGTCTTAGGCATAAACATCTAGGGACAGAAAACAATTCGGTGGAGCTAGGATGACTGATAGTTACTAGTGTACTTCTACCATTACTCAGTGGTATCTTTTTCCCCCCGTTTTAAGCTCAGACCTGGGACCATATAGAATAGAACCTTGTCTTGTAAGTTCAAAAGGTTGGATTTAATGGTCTTAGTCACATTCCAGTTCTAAAATTCTATTGATTTTCCCTTTTCTTCTGTCTTCATGCTGCTACAGTTTCTTCTATTAGTCAGTCCTGTATGCAGCACTAAAACTGATGAATGACCTCTTCTATCCTACACTAGCCAAAGTGAAGTCTAACGATGTGAAGAAATACATTTGCACATTGGCACACTGCCCTGCAGAGGATAGGTGCTCAATAAACTCTTCTTTCTTCCTCCTTACCCTTTAAGTTTTAGCTTGCTGGTTACAGGTGAAGGTGGCAAGAGAAGACATATCGAAAGATAAAAAACCCAAAATTGTTACAAAATCCAACTCCTAAGGACTTCAGTCTCTCTAGAGAGACTGAATGTTTGGTGGTAGTCATTAATGTTGATTCAAAAACTAGTTTTGGTTTTCTTTCCTCCCAGCACAGGATTAGAGATTGCCTTTCTCTGCCCTCTTAAAGTTAGGCATGGCCATGTGATACTTTGGCCAAGAAAAATGTGATAACTTTTTAAGAGCAATTCTTCACATTCCTTTTGTTTTCCATAGACTGGCAATACTCCAGAAACGACGGAGACAGCATATATCAACCTGTATCATTAAACACGATGTGGAGCAGAGCCTTTGTGGTGCTAGAGACATGTATGAGATAAAAACTTTTGTAGTTTTTAATCATTTGAGGTTTTAGCATTGTTCATTGTATCAGCAAAACTTGCCTATTCTGACCAATACAGTGGTTCAGTGGGTTATTCATAAAGGCAAAATGCGGTTGTGAGCCATAGAGAGGGCAGGATGGTTCCATGGTGTCCCCAGCTTACCTTATTTTTTGTTGTTTCCTGTTTATTAATCTCATCCATTGGAGAATCCCATGACAGCACATATGGTATTATAGGAACTCAAATGTCTGTTGCATGAATGAAATATTTAACAGGAAGACCACTATACCTGGCCCTGACCAATTACAAATTTAGTTTTTCATCAGGTTTTTTAAAGGGCACCCATCACACCACAAAACCCTGTGCACAACAAACTATCCCCAAAATTAGTGGCTTAAAACAACTTTCTCCCAATTCTGAATTCAGCTGGGTCGTTCTGCTCAGTGTAGTGCCTGCTAAGGCTGGGACATCCCAGATAACTTCTTCATGCACGGCTGATGCTCAGTTGGCATGGCTGAAAAAGCTGGGGTTTGGCCAGGTATCTTTCTCTCCACCTGTTTCTCCAGCAGAATAACCAGACCTCTCTACACAATAGCTTAGGGTGCCAAGAGCAAATGTTCCAAGAGGGTAAGCCCTGATGTGCAAATTCTTATCAAGCCTCTGCTTGACAAATATCCCATGGGCCAAATCACATTGGCCCAGAGTCAGTGTGGCAGAGGACTAACTACACAAGAGTGCAAATACCAGGTGTGGTTCATGGGGGCCACCAGTGTTAACAGTCTACCCAATCTAGTGATCATAAGCCAGACAATCAAAGTCATACTTCATTTTACAAATAAAAAAGCAAAGACTCAGAGATGAAATCACACTTGCTTAGATAACACAAAAACAAATCTTTGTTTACTTGCCAAATCTTTAAGTCAAAGGCTAGTTAAGCCTTTCACTATATCTCATTGCCCCTAATCTTTACACTCCTGTCCTTTTTCTGATTCTTAGCCAACTGTGAATATCTGTGTTCAAGAAGATAACAATGTAGATATTCCAAAATGAAATGTGTCTTGTAGCATTATCTGAGCAGTAGATATTAGATGACTAATGTAGTATGCTCAGGAAACTCTAACATTTCAAAGGAAATAAAGCCATTTTATAACACAACCACTTTAAAAATCCTCCACTGTTTTCATCTTCACTAGAATGACAAAGCACCGACTTAAAAGTAAACCAGCTCTCCCCCTTTCTCTGAGCTTGCTGTATTTCCTAAGAAAGAAGGAAAAGGTCAAACAAGAATTAAGTCACTAGGAACTTAAAGAAAGAGCTACCACAGTATACGTACCCAAATTTACAGTATGAAATGGTTTCCGGTAGCAGTCGAGACCCGAGGCATTTAAAAATATTTTCATTTATTCATATATATATTCACTTTACAATACTGCATTTTAACATACATAAAAATCTAAAGCGTTTTTAAGAATTTTTCAAAGTCTTGTACTGATGCTTTGGCAATCTCTTCACAAAATATTTCATCAGGAATAGATACTAATTTGTCCAAAGAGATGTAGTTAGGTTTTGCTGGATCATACTGTGCTCTTCCTAAGTAGGTAAGAAACAAGTGTCTTTCTTTGACTTTAAACAATCTTGTATTAAATACCTAGAAAAGAAAAAAAGTTTTCAAAAAACATTGCACACTGAAGGATGAAATATTAAAAAGTTTACTTGGCAAAAATTTTAATAGGTTAACCAATACAAAGTACTGACCACATGTTCAGTAAGTATGATAAATGTCATAAGATTTAAATCCTATAGTTTCTGTTAAGAAACTAGAAAAAGGGATTCAAAATCAACATACAAAACAATAATAAAATAATTAAGGGCTACACTGTGGGCAAAGAAGATTGAGTGCTCCAGAGACAGAGGAGAATGTGTTAAAAAAGCAAATCCTCGGCCAGGTGTGGTGAATCAGGCTTGTAGTCCCAGCACTTTGGGAGGCCAAGGCAGGCAGATCACCTGAGGTCAGGAGTTTGAGACAAGCCTGGCCAATATGGTGAAATCTACTAAAAATACAAAAATTAGCTGGGTGTGGTGGTGCATGCCTGTAATCCTAGCTACTTGGGAGGCTGAGGCAGGAGAATTGCTTGAACCCAGGAGACAGAGGTTGCAGTGATCTGAGATCATGCCACTGCACTCCAGCCTGGGCAACAGAGTGAGACTCCTCAAAAAAAAGAAAGAGCAAATCCTCAAGCCTCACCCCAAAACTACTTAATCAGCAACCTTGAGAGCAGGACCCAGAAATCTGTCTTAACAAGCCCTCTAGATGATTCTGGTATCTACCAAGTTTGAGAACCAAAGTCAGAGATCAATGTTAATATAAAAAATGTATTTATTGCTCTAGCATTTGTGAAAGGAAAAAAAAAAAGAAATAAAAGAAAAATTTATTTATAAAATTTCATAATCTGTAACACCTCTCCTTCTCTCTTTTAAATTCCCACTGCTCCCCCCTAACTAGGATCAACATGAAATGAATTTGACCTCTGGGAGAGTAACTAGGGAAAATATGTCTTACCTGCTTCAAAGTAAAACTCCTAAAAACTAGAGTGGTGGTGCAGGGGGAGGGTTGTTGGCCACCAGGGGCCACTTTGCCATTGGCACAAAAATTTCATCCCATTAATGACACATTAAATTTTTGGGAATTAAAACAAGAAAAGTACCCCTAGCCTGAGAATTATTGGTCCCCTATAATCCTAAGGTGGACTTCAGCTTTGCCTTCCCAGAAAGTCACCAAGGGAGGGGGAGAGTCAAGGTTTCAGGGGATCCTAAATATAACCTCTTTCCTTAGCTTAGTGATTTCTTCACATTCATTACCCTAAAACTGCTTTTGTTAGTTATCCTTTACCTTCTACCATGTCTTCTTTGAAATGACTAAACTAATGATGATTATTAAGTTATACTTCTTTCCCCATTTTTAATTAATCCTAAATCAGATCTGCCAACCAGGAATATTATCTGCATGAGAAAATTAGTTCCATGCCGCTGAGTTTTAAACACCAGCCAAAAATTTAAAGTCTGTATCGGCCCCTTACAGCCTTACTGTCCGTTAATGTATTATTTCATTAACGAGCTTTTTATTTTTTTGGGTTTTTCCCCATAATTCCACCCAGACTCTGGGAATCTGAGAATCCCAATTTGGAAGCCACAGTTCTACAACAGAGCTTCTCAGAAGCTAGGGTTTGGGGGAGTCTAAAATCTGTGTTTTTAAGTGATTTTGGTGCATCTGGTCAGCTTATATTTTATTCTACTTGGAAAGCTCCTCTCCATCTTTTAAACACCACTCACTCTTCTGCAGACAATTCAAATGTCACTTCTAGCAGATCCTAGTAAATGGCTTGGGTTTTTAAACCTGACTGCTGGAGTTCTAATGCTGGCTCTGCCCCAACCTTGTTACTTGGGTAACCTTGGACAGATTACTTCAATCTCTTTAAGCTTAAGTTCTTTATGTGTAAAATAGGGATAATAATAGCATCTACCTTGTATGGTTGTTGTGAGAATTAAATGTGTTAATACAAATAATGCAATAGAGATTGAGCTGGCACACAGTAAGTACTTAATTGCTGTTATTAATTCTGTAATTCTACCACTTCTAAATTAAACTAATCATGCTGTAGGAGCTCTGGTTAGGATTCTTTACCATCACGTAACGCAATTCCATTTTTAAACCTGTCTTCCACACTCGATTATAAGTTCTACAAGAACAGAGACCATGTCAGCTTGACTTCTGTATCCTTAGTGCCCAGCGTCTAGCACTGATGGATGCTCAGTGATATGCTGGGAAAAATGACTGGACCACCGGGGCTAGGAGGGGACAATATCAGATATTCCTACCATCACCTGTGGTCACTGAATTACCCACCAACCCAGGGAAAAACAAATTGCCATTGCTTTTTGTTGAAGATTATTTCACAATTACTTCATGAGCCAAGTTCACAAAACTGTAGGTTTCTAACAGTTTTATAATGAGTATATTTACATTTGGTAAAATAGGAAAATCCTATATTAAGGGCCCATTCCTAGTGAAGTATAATAGGCAAAAAAAAAATCTAGCTGTAGGTGAAGGAACTGGACCAAATGTAATCTAGTTCTGAGAGTTGTGTTAAGGTCTTATTTCTTTCTTTCCTTTCTTTTCTTTTCTTTTTTTTTTTTTTTTGAGAGACAAGAGTCTCACTCTCTTGCCAGGCTGGAGTGCAATGGCACAATCTCAGCTCATTGCAACCTCCACCTCCCGGGTTCAAGCAGTTATCTGCCTCTGCCTCAGCATCCCGAGTAGTTGGAATTATAGGCACCCGCCACCATGCCCAGCTAATTTTTGTATTTTTAGTACAGATGGGGTTTCACCACCTTGGCCAGGCTTGTGGTGAAATCCTGACCTCGTGATCCACCCGCCTCTACCTCCCAAAGTGCTGGGATTACAGGTGTGAGCCACTGCGCCCGGCCAAGGTTATATTTCTTTTACCCATCTTCTTTCAAAAGCAGGAACATACCTATTCTAGCAAATGGAGTAGAGGGATCACTTAAATAAAAATTCACTTCTATTTATCCAATAAATACTGAGTGGCTATTTGTATGGGAAATAGAAAAAAATGATTACTTTGAGAAAATCCAATCATTCATTTGTTCAACAAATATTGTGTGTGTACTTAGTGCCACGTGTAGTTCTAGGCACTGCGGATTTGGCAGTATATAAATCAGACAAAGTTTCTGCTTTAACAGAGTCAATATTCAAGATTAATGATCTTGTGAACAGCAGATACTATCCCTCGCTAAAGAATAAGGAAGTTTCATTAGCTTAGAAAATATAATTACAGCTTTGGCATGATGGCAAACTGAAACTGCTTTATATTGGGATAGGAGATCATTACAATATGGCTTATTGATTCATGGGTTTAAATAAAATGTGACTAAAAAGTACATGTAGCAGTGAAAGGACCTTTAAGGGAAGTGATCTATTTCAACGTAAAATGGAGAAAAACATGAGAGAGACTACATTTGATCTGTTCTGCCTGAGTTCAACAATCAGAACTAGGAGTACGTAGAAACTCCAGGGGAAACAGATTAATCACTGATTTCTCCTCAGGAGATGTACATTTGTTGGAAGTTGTAAGATGTACATTTCCTGCAAGTTGTAAACTCTTCCCAGTGCACAGCACTATGCAGCTGGAGAGCAGTTCCAAATGAAGCGCAATAGTAATGCTTACAGAGACAGCTGTGAGTGGCATTACCTGTGGGAACTTGACAATGATGTGGTGGGGAATGCTCATCACATTGTGCACATAATCAAACGTCTCGGTAAGTTTCCTTTTATTTGCAGTTAACATTTTTGGGATTTTGGTGATCATATGTTGAATTTCATTATGTTTAAAACCAAGTTCAAGACGATAAACCTAAAAGGAAGTAAATTTGCTATGAATCCTAAGTAGAAATATTTATTTTGGTACCATGCTAAGGCTGCGCTGATTCTTTTTTTTGAGATGGAGTCTCGCTCTGTTGCCCAGACTGGAGTGCAGTGGTGCAATCTCCTGCCTCAGCCCCCCAAGTAACTGGGACTACAGAGAAATGCCAGCACACCAGGCCAATTTTTGTTATCTTTAGTAGAGCCAGGGTTTCACCATGTTGGCCAGGCTGGTCTTGAACTCCTGACCTCAAGTGATCCACCTGCCTTGGCCTCTCAAAGTGCTTACAGGCGTGAGTCATCTCGCCTGGCCATGATTCTTTTTTTTTCTTGAGACAGAGTCTTGCATTGTCGTCCAGGCTGGAGTGCAGTGGCATGATCTCAGCTCACTACAACTTCTGTTTCTTGGGTTCAAGCAATTCTCCTGCCTCAGCTTCCTAAGTACCTGGGATTACAGGCACCTACAACCATGCCTGGCTAATTTTTGTATTTTTAGTAGAGATGAGGTTTCACCATGTAGGCCAACCTGGTCTAAAACTCCTGACTTCAAGTGATCTGCCTGCCTTGGCCTCCCAAAGTGCTAGGATTATAGGCGTGAGCCACCACACCTGGCCATGATTCTTTTAAAACTTAAAATAACATTTTCTACATTGTTTGTAACTGAGGAGTAAAAAAAAAAAAAAAAAACCTTAAAATAACATTTTAAAATTTGGAGATAGCCAGGCACGGTGGCTCACGCCTGTAATCCCAGTACTTTGGGAGGTCAAGACAGGCGGATCATGAGGTCAAGAGTTCGAGACCAGACCAGCCTGGCCAATACGGTGAAACCCCATCTCTAATAAAAATACAAAAAAAATTAGCTGAGCATGGTGGCACACGCCTGTAGTCCCAGCTACTTGGGAGGCTGACACAGAAGAATCACTTGAACCTGGGAGGTGGAGGTTGCAGTGAGCCAAGATCCCGCCACTGTACGCTAGCCTGGCAAGAGTGAGACTCTGTCTCAAAAAAAAAAAAAAAAAAAAAAAAAAAAAAATTGGAGACAGCTACACCAGTGCCTTCAAGGAATTACAGCTTCCAGCGCCTGGGGTCACTGGAATTTCAAACACCTCAGCTGAGAAAGAGCTACACAGTGATTGTCATGAAGACCACCAAAGGGGCAACCATAATTACGAGACAGAATGAGTGACATGGGAGGGCTGGCAGGTCAGTGGCATGGGCCCAACAACAAACAGATCCTTCAGCAGCAGGATCTTCAAAATGCCTTTTGAGCTTCTGCTCCCAAGCACACTCACATATATGTTGTCTGAAAAATGACACATCAACATTCCAGGCAGAGATGATCAACTAAACACCCAAACATGGGCCAAGTCCTCTACTTGCTTTCATAGTGTTCTGTGTGCCCCCACAAAGTCACTGCCCCTGTCACTCTGGATTTGATCTCCCATTAGACTGCAAGCTCCTTGAAAGGAGGGGCTGTCTCCCCAGCATAGCGCTTGGGCAGGAGCTCAATAAAGATTTCTTCAATAACTGAACTGTTCACTTCAGAAAACAGCCCTTACATAGTAATTTCAAATACTACTATGGCTTTCTATACTAACTAGTCAGCTGCCCTTGGCTTCATGTTATTCTCTTGGAGGAAGGATGGTAAAGAGTGTCTGGTACGTTCCGTGACAGAATGAGAGTTGGCAATTGGGACAAGTGCTTAGAAGAGCAATATGGCCACTCCTCTCTTCATAGAAGTCTTTTGGATCCAGCCTCCCAAAGTCCCCAAAATATACACAGACTGTCATGCTGGGCAACAGGAGTAGTTTCATAGACTGGTAACACTGCCCAGGTAACAAAGATGTCAGACTCCCATGCTGGCAACAGAAGCAGTTTCAGGGCACCACTTATATCCCTAATCTATTGCTTTAGGATGGTGGGTATCAATGTCTGCAAGGTGATTTACTCACGTAACACCTGGTCAACATGTGAAAATATTAACTGAAACAAACTGCTTGCTAGACATTTGTTAATTTCCTATTTCTCTTTTTAGAAATAACTTATTTTAAAGTCTAGTTTTCTTTAAGATGACAACAGCAAAATCTATTCTCCTCAGAGGATTTTAACACTTAAAGAAACTGATTTCTCAAAAGTCTAAAGTCCTACCTTCATATTTTCTTTCACAGGTTCCAGACTTCCAGTGAGCAGCCTTGGGAGACGAACTACCAGATCTCTGGTCTATGGTTGCAAACAAAACAATCTAGTGTTACTATACATGCATATTTAACTAGTTTGGAAAATTGAGGCATTACTAAGATACAAAGTTAAAACTTAAAATATGACCCAACTGGCTGGGCGCCGTGCCTCACACCTCTAATCCCAGCACTTTGGGAGGCTGAGGCTGGCAGATCACAAGGTCAGGAGTTCGATACCAGCCTGGCCAATATGGTGAAACCCAGTCTCTACTCAAAATACAAAAATTAGTTGGTGTGGTGGTAGGTGCCTGTAGTCCCAGCTACTCGGGAGGCCGAGGCAGGAGAATTGCTTAAACCCAGGAGGTGGAGACTGCAGTGAGCCAAGATAGAGCCACTGCACTCCAGCCTGGACAACAGAGCAATACTCCATCTCAAAAAAAAAAAAAAAAAAAAAAATATATATATATATATATATATGTATGTATGTATGTCTAGTGGGTCATATATATGACCCAATCATATATGTGTGTGTGTGTGTGTGTGTGTGTGTGTGTGTGTGTGTGTGTGTATGACCCAAACAGAAAAATGGTAGGAACCCCAGGAATAAAGTTAGTACTGTTAGTACTGTTTGGAAAAAAAAGAAAACAAAAACTGAAGGAACCAGTTTGATGAAGTATTCTAATATGATGTAGCTTTATGTTTAAATTAGCAGGATAATTCATTTTGTGCGAAAAATACCAGGAATTTATAGGATTCACATGGGCCAGGCATCTGTTAGGAACATGAGATTTACCAGCTACTAAATGTACCTGACATGGAAATAAATAAATTCTCTCCTTTTCTTTACCTTCTTCACACTAAGTTCAAGTTCTTTCTGAAAAAATCCCAATCTGTTATCCAGTCTTTCCACGGAAAAGTTCAGCAAAAATGGTGCTTTTCTGACCATCTGTGCAACATCTGCTTTACTGAAGTTTTTCGAATACAGATAAGCCACCCTAGAGAAACATAAATATACATGCATGTGATGAACATTTACGTTCTTTTTTTTTTGAGACAGAGTCTCATGCTGTTTTCCAAAGTAACAGCTATTTTTAAAAAGGCTCCCACACCCTAAATTACTAACTAAATAAAAACATTCTGTAACAATGACACAAATATGGTTAAAACAAAACAAGCATTCACCCAACTCTGGAATTGTTTCCATTTATACCTGAAAACAGAAACTAATCATGAAATCCATGAATAGGTATCAGGTTGGTGCAAAAATAATTGCAAATTTTGCCATTACTTTCAATAGCAAAACCGTGATTGCTTTTGCACTGACCTTTAGACTCTCTTTTCAATTAATCTGGTTTATTACTTGGTAAGAAAAAATGAAATAGCATCTGTTTAAGATTTTTGTTTTTGATGAGAACAGAAAAAACACAAATGAAGAAAATAATTTGTGTAAAAAGAAAGACCCTTAAGCATAGTAATAATTGAGAGAGGCATTTTTTAGGTTAGCGTATTTACTGAGTATTTCTTAACTCCCGACCTCAGGTGATCCGCCCGCCTTGGCCTCCAAAGTGCTTGGATTACAGGCATGAGCCACCACGCCCGGCTTTACTGAGTATTTCTTTTCTTTTCCTTTTGTTTTTTCCAGACAGAGTCTCACTCTATTGCCCAGGCTGGAGTGCAGTGGCATGATCTCAGCTCAATGCAACCTCCAACTCCCAGGTTCAAGTGATTCTCCTGCCTAAGCCTCCCAAGTAGCTGGGATTACAGGCAAGCACCACTAGACCCAGCTAATTTTTCTTAGTAGAGATGGGTTTTCACCGTGTTGACCAGCCTGGTCTCGAACTCCTGACCTCAAGTGATAAGCCTAACTCGACCTCCCAAAGTGCTGGGATTACAGGCATATGGCGCCCGGGCTGAGTACGTATATTCATAAATAATTTTTACTACAGTCTTTCAATATATATTTTGTTAACTGAGATATTTTCCTGCTAAGTTTTTGAAAGTCAAACTATGTAAAATATTAAAAGTTTGATTATAGAATAACAGTATTGATTTTTTAAAATCTAAGAATATAGTAAAAGATAGTTTTACTACATATCTAAAATATATCAGGATACTATCTTGTTTAATTCCAACCAGAAAAAAAAACAAACAAACTTGTGAACCAGGTAAATTTTTCACACTACATTTGACAAACCATGGATTCAGGGAAGTTAAATAACTTGTCTGAGGTCATCACCTAATTAGTGACAAAACTAAGATGTGAATTAAGGCCTGCCTACACCTAAAGCCTATGGCATTTTTATACTATATACCAAAACTTATACTACTTTAAAATCACATGATTATTACTCCTTTAAAAATAGTTCCTTAGAAGCCATGAGAAGAAAATATTAAGTCTATAAAAATTTTAAATGCATGGCAAAAAATAAAAACCTACTATAAATGAAGTCAAAGACAAGTGACAATCTAGGAAAAATATCTGCAACATGTCTCAGAGACAGAACTAATTTTCTTAATGTGTAAAAGAATATTTACCAAAAAAGAAGAAAAAAAGCCTGATTAAAAAATAGCAAAGGATGTATTACAGAAAAGTAAATGTAAACAGAAATGCAACATATGAAAAGATGCTCCAAACAACTTTCCATGTTACAACATTCCATGTTTCAACATTTGATGCTCCAAACCAGCAAATGAAATATTCTTTTTATCTATACCATGAACTGAAAGCAAAGTGTGATGGCACTGTACTTGTGAGGATAACAGGGAATCTGGCACTTCTGTACACTGTTGGGGGAGAGTGTAAACTGGAAAACAACCCATATGAAGGATAATTTGGCAATGTCTATTAAAAGTTACAGATGAACATACCCTTTGACCTAGCATTTCCACTTCTAGAAATATGTCCTACAGAGAGACACCAATATGTGTGATTTTTTCGGAAGTATCTACAAGGTAAGTCACTGCAGCCTTGTCCTAACAGAGAGCTGGAAACACACCCCATGCTTAACAGTAGGTAACGAGAGAGATCCGCAGCCTGGACTGTACTAGAGTTAAAAAGAATAGGAGGCACCAAGAAAAAATAATCTCCAAGATCCACATTGTAATGATTTTTCCAATAAAAAAATCAATATATAAGGCCCACCCAACCAAAAAAAAAAATATTTAAATAATTAAAATGCAGATTAATCATTTGAAAATTCTCCAAGGATTTTAATTTTTTTATTGAAAAAATAAGTACATGAAATCAGTGGTATTATAGAAATAAGACTGCTGCACATATCAGAACCAGAAACAAAGTTCATTTAAATAAAGGTTCTCATACCTATGCCTACTCAGTATTTTTTACTGTATGCTCTTTTGAATACCTGTGGATGCATTACCTATTAAAAAATTCTAAGTAATTTTTAAAAAATGTTCTACAGCTTAATTTGATAGCCAGCCAGGTTTAGGAATCATTGGACTCTGCTATCTATGTGAGAATATTCCTTACTTCTTAGGAGCATGTGTGACTTGAGCAAGTAACTTAAGCTATTAAGCTTAAGTTTCCTTCAAAGAATTAAATATAGAGAGACAGTATGCAATAGTCAGAACTCTAGAGTTTAACTGAGGTTGAAACCACTTACTCTGCTACTTATATTGACGGTGTGTAATCTTGGGCAAATTATTTAACCTCTCTGTGCCTCCCATGTACAAAGGGGCTATTAACAATAATGGTGCCGCCTATGAAATGATCCCTACTCTCCTGGTATTCATGCTTTCTTGGAATAAATCTTGAGTAAAATGGGCAAGCTGGTTTTTGACTGGAAAATCAGGGTTCGTGACAGTCAGGAAAACTAGAGCTGGATATGTCAGATGAGTTTCTTAGAATCATACTCTCTCCCCTCTGTATTGTGATAGCCTATCTATATTACACCAGACTATTACTCCCATGAAGGGAAAAACTGTCTTTGATGTCTAAAGTTTAACCCAATGTCTCACATATAGAAGGCCTCAACTCGTTCAATTTAATAATTGCAGTTTTAGTTTCCTTTTCTTTCCTAACACAGAGAAAAGACAATAGACTCTGATGGTTTAAGGAACTGCAAAGCTCTCTGAAATGTAGTGAGAATCAACATCAGTGTGGAGAACAGTCTGGAGGATCAAGACTAGAGGCAGATCAATTAGGAGACCACTGCAGTGACCTTGGTGTGATACGATGGGGAACTGAGGCAAAATAAGCAAAGATTCAGAGAAATGTGATGACTGATTTGAGCTATAAAAAGGGTAGAACTGATGAGCTTTCATGCTTTATTAGTTGTAGATGATAAAAGAAGAGAAGCCAAGTTAATACCAATATTTCTGAGTTGGGCAAGAGTATTCAGCAAATCTGGGAAAACAGACAGGCTTGGGTGAGAGGTGGGGGTGATGATGAATTCAGAATGTTAACTTAAGGACAGGGGTTTTGCCTTGTTCTCTGTGGTATTCCCAATGCCTAGTAGGATTCTTATCTCATAGATCTATATCTCACTGTATTTATTTTCATAAATTCAATAATTCTTTGAATGGTGAATGAAGTACAGAGATATTTATAAAAGTACTCTTTAAAGAAGAAAACAAGGAACAACCAAAATAGCCAACTTATGGAAAAGATTAAGCAAATTATACAATAATTTGCCAAGACAATGTCAAATGTCTACCAACAAAAATTGGCCAGACAAAAACTACAGAAGATCAGGCTTTCATAGGTTTAGGTGCACTCTCAGATAAGTAAGCTATTTGTTAATGGATTTTTTTTGTTTTTAGGAAAAAAATGTACTCCAGTTTCTAAAGGGAAAGAGTTAATTACTGACTCAGTAATAAGTTGAAAACATAAAAATCATAATGGAGCTGGGCATGGTGGCTCATGCCTGTAAAATACCAGCACTTTGGGATGCCAAGATGGACAGATCACTTAAGGTCAGGAGTTCAACCAGCCTGCCCAACGTAGCAAAACCCCGTCTCTACTAAAAATACAAAAATTAGCAGGGCATGATGGTGGACCTCTGTAGTCACCCAGCTACTTGGGAGGCTGAGGCAGGAGAATCGCTTGAATCCAGGAGGCAGAGATTGCAGTGAGCCAAGATTTCGCCACTGCACTCCAGCCTGGGCAACAGGACGAGACTCTGTCTCAAATAATAAAATAATAATAATGGGTAGTTGAATAAAAGAGCTGTTGTAAATACTTAATTTAGATCAAAGAATCTCAGTAGATCCTTGTACAGCAGAGACTTAAAGAATAACTTCCACATGGATTTCCTTCATAACCACTTCTTGGGTTATATGAGAATCCTTTTAAAAGTCCTACCTGGTCTTCATATTTTCAAGGTCTTCAGAGAAAATTGCATAATTTTTTGTCAGGAATGCTCCCAGTTGGCTATCCTCTATACCCACATCTTTAAGAAACAGGAGTATCTGCTTAATGTCTTCTTCAAAATCCAGTCTCAGAAGGAGGTTTGCTGCATCTGGATGTTTTTCTATCTTGGACAAATCCACTCCTATAATAAATTATAAATACTGTTTGAAGATGACATCTTAGTTCACCCATTAAACTCATATACATAAGCACAAGAAATTACCAGTGGAGATCCATACCTATCCAAAGGAGCACTGAGATAGATCAATAGAAACTTCTAAATATTTTACTTACTTACTTATTTATTTAGACAGAGTCTTGCTCTGTCACCCAGGCTGGAGTGCAGTGGCGCAATCTCGGCTCACTGCAACCTCTGCCTCCTGGGTTCAAGCAATTCTCCTGCCTCAGCCTCCTGAGTAACTACGATTACAGGCGCCCGACACCACACCTGGCTGATTTTTGTATTTTTAGTAGAGACAGTATTTCACCATGTTGACCAGGCTGATCTCAAACCCCTAACCTCGTGATCCACCTGCCTTGGCCTCCCAAAGTGCGGGGATTACAAGTGTGAGCCATTGTGCCCGGCCGAAACTTCTAAATATTTTAAAACTAAGTTGGTTGCAGAAACAATAGAGTATTTATTTAAAAAATCAAGTACAGAGGAAAATAGAGCATTTAATGGTACATTTCCCCCCCCCCCAAAAAAATTCACTAAGTCATATTGGTGTAGGGTCCCCATCTTTGTTTAAGGGGTCTTGAATATTGTTTCAGAATGTTTGTCAGTCCCTAATAAACCCCAAAGTAACTGGTACTTCTGCAGGGTAACAAACAATATGAATAAAATGAGGAGTTTATCATTTCCTTAGTTATAAGCATGATTTAAAATATATGTTTATGTTTTCCATCATAGGGGGAATAAAAATGACCCTGTGCCTTACTCATCCTTGTAATCTCTAGGTCGTTAGCACAGCCACAAGTCCCTTGGAGAAACTCGAGAAATGTCTGAGTGAGAACAAGTGAATATATAGCCTTTCAAGTATACAAAAAAGCAGAAAGTATACAACCGTAAACCTCCACATTTAAAACTTCTTAGTGACATCCATAATCAAAAAAATAAATCATCATATTCATTATAACTCCAAATATTAGAACCAAATTTAATATAAATCCAAATTTCTTGATATTAAACAGATATTGATATAAGCTGCCCACGAACAGTAAAATGGATTAAATACACATAGACACAATGATATGATTCGGCTGTGTCCCCACCCAAATCTCATCTTGAATTCCCACGTGTTGTGGGAGGGTCTGGGTGGGAGGTAACTGAATCATGGGGGACAGGTCTTTCCTGTGCTGTTGTATGATAGTGAATAAATCACACGAGATCTGATGGTTTTAAAAATGGGGGTTTCCCAGCACAAGCTCTCTTCTTTTGTCTGCTACCATGTAGACATGACTTTCATCTTCTACCATGATTGTGAGGCCTCCCCAGCCACGTGGAACTGTAAGTCCATTAAACCTCTTTCTTTTGTAAATTGCCCAGTCTCCGGTATGTCTTTATTAGTAGCATGAAAGTAGACTAATACACACACTCATAGAATGAAGACCAGAAACAGATCCAGGATAAACTAAAAAATGTTATTATACAATAATGGCATTTCAAATCAATGGGGGAAAAGATGGACTATTTGTTAAAATATATGGGACCACTAACTACACTTTTTTAAAAATTATAATTCTCTTTATATCTTATGCAGAAATTAATTCTAGATAAAGAATCTAAACATATATTAGCTCAACTAGAAAAACAAAGAATTAAAGAAAATTAAGTTTAACTACAGAAAAGTATAAAACCTATGTATAGTAAAAGGTCTGGAAAGCTATTCTACAAATTGGTACTAGTGGTTACCTTTGAGAAGTGGAACTGGGGATGGAGAAAGGGTAAGAGGTTCTTCTCTTACAATATTTGCACTTTTGACAACCAGATGTAATTCTTTTGTAATAAAAAAATAATATTAGTAGAAAAATAGATCCAATTATTAGATGGACAAATAAGTAAGATGAAAACCAGTTCCAAAAATCTGTGATAAATGGGGGAGCAGATGCTTTAAAAATAACATAAAGGGTTCAGACTTCACATTTAACTAAATATTACAGCTGACATGAACTGAAGTGCCTTGCTCAGCATGAGCTGTCACACCCTGACTGTGCTTGAACAGAAATCCTGAAAAGCTGCTTTTAACAGCAGTAGGAGAGCAGAATCTCAACAGGAGTGCACACTGCTCTCAATGCAAATAACTTGGGCTCACTTCATTTCATTAACTTGAATAAATAGTCTCTGAAAGCCTACTACGGACCCGGCACTTCTGTTAGGCACTGGGATTATAAAAAAAGAATAGCACACGATTCTAACCTCTAGGTGACCAGTCTAGTTGGGCTTTACCTTATCAGTTCAGTAATTACAAATATTACCACTGTATTCAGTTATGGTTACACGTATTTAGTACATCAATCGGTCTAGCAGGCTATACAACATGCCCTGTAAAGTACAAATGACAAGGGCTTTAATGAACGGACTCTATACAGCGGTGCGAGCAGCCTTAAGAGAACAAACAAGAGCCCTCCCAACGCTAAAGAGACAAGGAGGCAAAATGTTACCAGGGCGCAGAGGGACTAGAGGTTATTAAGGAAGGGCTGCTCAGGAGGAGCTGTTGTCATGGAGCGAGGCAGTTACAAGACCCAAAGAAGGGAAGGAACAGGGGAAAAATATCCCCACCTGGCCCTTCTACCTTCTATCCTGCAGGTGCCTCCCGCTGGCTGAAGCTGCCAAGAAGCCAGCTAGCATAGGAGCCCTGGTGCATAGGGGTTGGCCTCCTGGGATACAGATCAGGCACAAAACAGGTCTCAGAAGCAACAGAGAAAAACTAGGACTTGGGTACTCAAAAATACTGTCTGACAGAGCAAATAAGCCTCCCCTAAGTTACTGTTATTTAAGTTACTTCTAAGACATACTGTCAAAGTATCAGCATACAGGTAAAGGAATGGCGGAAACATTCTGAACCTGTAAGTATACTGTAATATTGAAAGACAAGGACTAGGCCAGGCACGGTGGCTCATGCCTGTAATCCCAGTACTTTGGGAAGCCGAGATGGGAGGATAGCTTGAGCCCAAGAGTTTGAGACCAGACTGGGCAACACAGTGAGAACTCCTCCTCTACAAAAATCAAACCTATTAGCCAAGATGGCATGTGCCTATAGTCCCAGCTACTTGGGAGGCTGAGGTGGGAGGATCACTTCAGCCCCGGAAGTCAAGGCTGCAATGAGCCAAGACTGTGTCACTGCACTCCAGCCTGGACCGTGACAGAGAAAGACCCTGTGTCTCAAAAAAGATAAGATGGGGACTGTGTCTTAGGTTTATCTTGTATCACCCATAGCACCTGCCATAGGACAGGGAAAGCTGTTTTGAAAGAAAAGGTGATTATCTCCTCACAGCAGATGTCATCCTTTTCCTGCCTCTGAAAGTATATTTTTTAAATTATATATATTTATGAGGCACAACATAATGTTTTGACATCTGTATACATAGTGGAATTAAATCAAGCTAATTAACATATTCATTATCTCACATACTCATCTTTTTTTTGTGGTAAGAACACTTAAAATCTACTCTCTTAGCAATTTTTAAGTATACATTATTATTAACTACCATCATCATGCTGGACAATAGATCTCCAGCAGTTATGGCACCTGCACCTGTCTAATCGAAACTTTGTACCCTTTGCCCAACAACTCCCCCATTCCTCCCCCACCCCCCACTCCCCAACTCCCTCTGCTTCTATGAGTTCAACTTTATTAGCTTTCATGTATAAGTGAGATCATGCAGCATTTGTCCTGTGCTTATTTCACTGAGCATAGCATCTTCAAGCTTCATCCATGTTGTTGCAAATAACAGGATCTCCTTTTTCAAGGCTGACTAGTACTTCCATTGTGTAAATATACCACATTTTCTTTAGCCATTCATCCACTGATGGACACTTAGGTTGATTCACTTTATTTGCATCTCTCAAGTGGGACTTATCACTGTACCCTTTATCCTTGCTTCCAGTTATTCTTATATATTTAGATGTTTCTGAGGACTTGAAGCTTCTTGAGAGCAAAGGCCATTCTAAACATATAGGTAACATTTGGGTAACTGGGCACAGAGGGATGAGTGTACAATTATAATAGAGTGTGATCAGTGCTAGGATCCAAATGAGCAGGGACTGAAATGAGAGCCTGAGAAGGGTCACTCTGTCTGCAGGGTCAAGAAGACACTTTAGAAGTTACTTGGACTTCAGTGATATTCTCCAGTTGTTGGAGTTGGCTAAACAAAGGAGGGAAGTGGCAGGCCATGAAGCTGAACAGGTAAGCAGAAGCCATATGAGGAAGAGTTTTGATGCCATGGGAAGTTTTGAAGGATTTTAAATAGGTCACTGACTTAGATCTGCATTTCAGAAGGAGCACTAATACTGGAAAGACATCAGAGCCAATACTGCTGAGGAGAAGACTGTCAAAATAGGAGGCTCCTGCAGCCACTCAGTGACAAATGAAGACCTAAACGAGGTAGTAACTGTAGGGTGAGAGAAGTGGATGGATTTGAGAGAAATACAGACCGTAGAATCCATAGGATAAGGTGTTAAATTAGATGCAAAGGAGGAGGGGACAAAAGCAGTAAGAATCAAGGAGAGGATGAGTGTGGTGGCTCATGCCTGTAATCCCAGCACTTTGGGAGGCCGAGGTGGGCGGATGGCTTGAGGCCAGGAGTTCCAGATCAGCCTGGCCAACAGCGTGAAACCTCATGTCTACTAAAAATACAAAAATTAGCCAGGCGTGGTGGCACACGCCTGTTATCCCAGCTACTAGGGAAGCCGGGGTGGAAGAATCACTTGAACCCAGGAGGCAAGTTGCAGTGAGCTGAGAGACGGAGTGAGACTCCATCTGGGAAAAAAAAAAGAATCAAGGATGATTCCTAAAAGTTTCTAACAGAGCAAAGGTTTTTCTCTTTTCCTCTCCTATTAAAATACCTGCCAAAAATATGGGGAATGAGAAACAAAAAATAAGATCATTCCTTGATGAAACGAGATTATATCCCCCCACCACAATAAATGAAAACAGATGAAAGCATGGAACAGCTTTATTAGAGAGGAGAAAGAAGGCACTGAAATGCCTGCAAATGAGAATCTGGCAATTGGTAAGCGATCAGTACCACAGAAAAACTCAAAAGCCTCCAAAATTGCAGTCCCTAGAGATCTGAGAGATTAGAGGTGAGATACAGACTAAAAACTGGGGGATTAGGTATGGAGAAATCTGACCTCCCCCAAATCCAGTTTCTCTCAATGCATCAGGAGAAAGGAAATTCATTATCTGGGAAAATCAAGTATGAGAAGCACCAAACCCAGAGAAAATGAGAAAAGCAAAAGTTGGTAATGAAATTCCCGACTAAAAATAAGATGACTAAATGAAAGTTTGGAGGGAGATTCCCTGGCTCCTTCAGCTATCCAGATCCAAGTGCAACATAATGGTCAACAAGCGAAGACAGTTACAGAGCAGCCCTAGACAGAAACCATCCAAATCAGGAGGACATTGGCTTCAGGAAGGACGTCAGAGTAGTGGGGCAAGCAGGGAACAATCCACTCTGGGGAAATGCAATACATCATCTGATAGGGTTAACTGGGAAAAACGGTGCTGAGAGGCTGTTGCAAGATACGGACAAATTTAACTGCAGAAACAAACAAAGCAACTCATCAAATGAAGAACAAGGCAAGTATTAATGCCAGAAAAATGAAAAATTGTAAAGGAAGGTAAATAATAATAGCATACTTCCTGTTAGGGCAGCTAGCAATATTTATAGTCATAATGTAACTACTAATGATTTATGTACAGTTGTAACTTATATTAGGAGAATTGAAAAGAATACAGGAAAAGTACATGTGTACATACAAGAGATTAAATGATATCTAAAACTGATGAACCAAACAACAGCACTACAAACAATTATTTTAAAATGTGGAGGTTGGACACAAACAGAAAGAATGATACAAGTTAAGAAGATACATCTGGGGAATAGGATGCAAGATAACCAAGGATGAGGCAGGGAATACAGTTTCTCACTAGAAGCCTTTTTATACTATTTGACTTTTGCTTCTGTTTGTATACTACTTAGTAGAGATTAAAATGTTAATTTAAAAAAGTAAAGCGAAAACATAATGAAGAGTACACTCAAAAAGTACTTGTAGCTTAGTCAGACTTACCTAGAAGAACTAACTTCTGCAGAGTCTCAGAATGATCCACGTAGTCTCGAAGTGTGAATGAAGATGGGGGCAATGGAGGGGCTGCAATAATCTGAATAGCCTCTTCCTCCGAAACTGGCTGCATTGGAGACAATGGAGGCAAATCATCCAGTTCTTTGAAAGAGAGAAACAAGTTAGTGCTCTAATATGCACACTTAAAACTATTTCTACAACGACTGCCTCTTGCCTTGTTTGCTTCTTTCAGTGGTTAAATCTTGGGATCAATTAAGAATTAAACATCCAAGAAGCCCCCAGATTTTTCACCTTTTAAGAGGTAAGGTTAAAACTATTTAGACAGACTAACTACTGTTACTCCAAGATTAGAAATTGTTGGTAAATTTCAAAACACACAACTCCTTACCTCACTTAATCACTAGGTGAGAATGCTAAAGATCACCAGACTTTCAAGTGCATTTTGAAACAGAGATTGAATCTACTATAGCCTGTTAACTTGGCCAAAAGTACTCATATGCCAACAGCCTAAATTGCATAGGTTAAACTAATCATATCCTGAAAGCCTGTTTCCACCCAATGCCCTCCCCTCCAAATTACCCTCAAATACATCTTTAAGAGGACTTCTATGATTGTTTCTACAACCTGTAGTCCTCTCTACAGGAGATGTGATTCTCTCTAGTACAGCCCTGATTCTGAGGGGTTTCTTTGTGTTTTTAAAATCAAACACAGTATGGAAGACATTTAGAACTACACATCACCTTAAGCTAAGGAATTGGGTCTAGGATCTCTTGTTCTATTTTTTGCCTCTAATCATTAACTATCCTTTTTCATCAATTATAGCCAGCTTCTCCTCCCCGCCCTCTCCCCCAGCTCTCTTTCCTTCATAGTCTACTTAACCTCATATTATTCAATATTCCTAGAACGGGATTCACAGGAAGGAGAGGACTAAAAAGCGACATGAGAAAACTTTCTGCAGTCATATAACTGCTTTATTTGTTGATTGCGGTAGTTGTTACACACTAAATGCATATGTCAAAATTCATAGAACTGTATGCCCCAAAAGATGAATTTTACTTGATATGATTATACCCTAATAAACCTAATTACTACTTAAAATTTTTTAAGAATCTAAGCAATAAAGTATTTAGAAAGCAAATGCTTTATATGTGTAGCTATAAAATAATCTTACACGTTAGCCCACAAACTTCTTTTTCTTAGCCAGTAAAATAAAGGCATGATAGAAGTCCATCAATAGAACTGGCATTATTTTTTTCTTGCTTGGTACAAAATATGACCTAAAATGGGCTAGTAGACTGTAAACAGGCAGCGCATTTAAATGACCAAAGTAGGGAAAGGGAGAGTTTTCTGAAAGTTCAGAATTACCTTCTAGAAACACCTCAGAATCAAAGCTGGGTATCTTTTGTGTCTTCTCTGATTGTTCATTCATGGAAGGAAGCAGAGTGCTTTGGGCAGAATTATTCTCTTGACTACTTGAGCTAGTAGTCTGGGAACTATTCCATAAGGAGGAAGTCTTGTAAGTCTTAAATCCCCACTGGAGCAAGCAATTGTCAGAAGACATCTGAGGCTGAGCAGAAAAGCCATGTAACAATGTTCTCCCTGGTCTAGTAAAACGTTTCGTGAGTTGCGCAGCATTAATGAGGCTCCTTAACTTAACTGAGTTAAACCATCTGGGTATCTGTTGGGCTGACAAAGCCATTTTTCTTAAAGTAGTCTACAAGGAAAGATATAACTGTCAAGAGAAGAGAAATTTAATTTACTTACATGTTTAAAACAGTATTCAAACAACAAAATGATAAACTGGAAATTATTTTTTTCTAAATGAAAGGTATTTAAATATATTTAGTCTAAAATAGTGAGATGTTTCTTATGCACAGGAAAAGCCAACAACAAGGCAATCTCAGTTGCAAACCAACAGACAGGAACTTCCGAGCTGGAAAAATAAAGATACACTTTACAATTAAAAAACAAACTGCAAAACCACTGGCATAAGAAAAACGCTTAAAACACAAATCTGAAAATGTTCAAATGACAGGGGACCTCACTAATCTGTTAATTCAATCATTTAAAGTGAGTAATATGATGCAATTAAGTGCTCTTGAAATTTGGTGTGAAGGACATTTCTGCAGCAGATTGCTGATCAAAGTAACACTGAATTATTCAAATGCATTTTATGTATATAAATTAGTCCAAAATGAAAAAACAGAAATCTACTGTGTCCCAAACAAATCATCAAAATATTATCATTGACATATAGAACAGTGAAAGCAGTTTCTTGCTTCATTCTCAGGGCTAAACACTGTTGATTATTTCACAGATAAAGTTGTTCTTCCAAAGGGAATTGAACAAAACCAGTTTTGTTAAGTTTTGCTTCACTGTAGGAAAGGAGAAAAAGGCCTTCAAAAAGAAAAGGTCAAAACTAACAAAACCAAGTGACAGAAATATATAAGCAACCAGCAATGAATAAATGTATATTTTGGCTGAAAAAGTAGTTCTTTTCGAAAAGATTTTTTATCAAGAAGGGCAAGCGCTATGTTAAACTCCAGGAATATAAAGGGATTTTATATTTAGCCAGCTAATTAAAAAGGTAAATTTGATGCCTATAATCTTACGTTAAATAAGACAGTCCATATAAAACACAGGATGGAGTCAGGATATAAGAAATGCTCAATAAATGTTAGCCATTATTATTGATTACACAACCAAATACAAATGGATTCTGCTGAATCAACTGCTGCCTACAACTTTATGCTCTGTTTTTCTACATAGTGCAATTTGGCTTGTTTTATGCTCTAAATTAGACCAAATAGTTGAGGGTCGAATCTCTTCTTGGAGATTTGTAGTTTGGGGAAGTTTGCTGAAAGAGATTTTACAAAAGTGAAAGTCTCCTTTCATTCTGCAATTATTTTATTATTTTATTTATTTATTTCTAAGATGGAGTTTCACTCTCGTTGCCCAGGCTGGAGTGCAAGGACACGATCTCAGCTCACTGCAACCTCTGCCTCCCAGGTTCAAGTGATTCTCCTGCCTCAGCCTCCCAAGGCACCCGCCACGACGCCCGGCTAATTTCTGCTTTTAGTAGAGATAGGTTTCACCATGCTGGCCAGGCTGGCCAGGCTGGCCTCGAACTCCTGACCTCAGGTGATCCACCCACTTCGGCCTCCCAAAGTACTGGGATTACAGGTGTGAGCCACTGCGCTAGGCCCATTCTGCGATGATTTTTAGAAAAGTAAGTATTCACAATAACCTGATGGGACAGGAGGTTTTTGCTAGATTTCGGTAGGAAACGAGCCTCCAAATATGCCAAGTTTTCCCTCAAACCTACGGCATTCATTCTCTGCACAGTAGTCGTCGTAAGGGCACTAAATGGGAAACGGAAGACTATTCTCCACTCTCCCAGAGCCCTGCACTGCTCTAATGTTTGCGGAATGGAAAAAAAATCAACGGCAAGTACAGTTAACTCACTTTCTTACACAGTATGCAAAAGCGGGTAAGGCATGTGCAGATGTGTATAAAAGCCCCGTGAGGTGGTAACCGTAAGTCTTCTAATACGGTCGTTTCATCAGGAAAATTACAGAAAACCCTTAAAGAAACTCTAGTCTATTAACAATTCATATATACAACTCATATATATATATGTACTTAGTGCTTTGCTAGAAAAAGGTACTGAAATAGTTTTTCGAGGGTTCAAGATTTCTACCTATGAAAGGTTATAAATGAAATCAGTAAAGGATGGGAGGTTATGGGGGTAGTTTCCGAATAAAGGGTCTCTCAGTACTTCCCTAGGCCATTTTAGCCCATTTCAGTTCCCCAAACCCAACTTCCGCAGGAAGGCAGAGCCCCCTCCAGAAGATTCTCACAGCGCTAATTAGCAAGCATGGTTGAGTTTTCATTACATCAGCCGGGGAAAAACACAAAACCAAACCAATCACCCACGACTGGGCCGCGAAAACCTAAAGGCCCTGGGGCGCGGCCTGAACGCGGGTGCGCCGGGCCCTGAACCCCTGCCAGGAGCGCCATCACCGCGCTGGGGCAGCTCCTGCTTTACCTGTGGGGAGGCCTGCGCCCCGTAGCGTGTGCCCCGGGGACCGACCGACTCGCCGGGCCGCGCGCGCTGTCCCGCGGCGCCGCACGCCCGCTCCGCAGCCCGCCAGGCCCAGCGCAGCCGCGCTCCCCGGCCCACGTGGGCTGCGGCCGGAGTGGGCGAGACCATGTGCCCGGGTGCGCGGGGAGACGGCGGGCTGTGTGCGCGAGAAAGAGTCAGCCGAGGGGCCCAGCTGCCGTTCTCCGGCACGCCCCTCTCCTGGAGCCCCGTGGACTTGAAGTCTGAAGGCTTCTCGAGTGCATAGAGATGCCGCAGCTGGGACGACAGCGCAGGGACGGTCGGCGGCGCCCCCAGTCCCAGGACGCGGTGGCGGCGCCGCGACCCCGCCCTCTCGCGCCTGTTCTCCCCTCGGCTCCCAGCCTTTGCTGGGCGCCAGAACCGGCTTCGCAGTCCGGCAATTCACCTACTGTGGCTCGTCACCCCCGGGGTCCCGGCCTCCGCGGGCTGGGGCCGCCGCCACCGCGGCAGAACGGGGAAGCGGGCCATGGCGTCCTGCCTGGGGAGCCGGACCCTGAGCAAGGATGATGTGAACTACAAAATGCATTTCCGGATGATCAACGAGCAGCAAGTGGAGGACATCACCATTGACTTCTTCTACCGGCCGCACACCATCACCCTCCTCAGCTTCACCATCGTCAGCCTCATGTACTTCGCCTTTACCAGGTGGGGCGGCCCGGCGGTGCAGGGGGCGCGTCCAAGGGCGAGGGAAGAGGCGGGAGGGAGGGTGGCAGGGAGGATGGCCCGGCATGGCTCTGGGTGAGGAAGCCGGCTGGCTGCTCTACGCACACGCACTGGCAGCCCGCCGCCCACGCAGCCCCTCCGCTCGCGCGGTGTCTCACAACACGGTAGCCTGCTCCCCCACCCCTCAATGCTGCCTCTCCATACAGCGCCTCCGGTTACACAGGGAACGCACGCAAGTCACAGCACGATCGCCCCCCCCCCCCATCCCCCACCTACCACACTCAGCATCGCTCCACACAACATCACGACTCGAGGTCCACCTCTGCACCGCTCCAGCCCCCGTCCCTACCCAGCACACCGCGTGAATCATCTTGTATGCACCACTTTTAGCACACACCGCTACACATATGAAGCACCCCAATCCACAGCGCCTGCACGCATCATACATAGGCCCAGGATACATCCTAGATCCTTTCCTGTGTAACTCCGGTATTCGGCATGATCCATAATGCATACAAAATCCACTTGTGTGCTACATACACTGTCTTTCCCGTGCAGCACTTCCCGTCTGCTTTGCACACATAAATCATCCAGCATAATCCTCCCCCCGGCCTCAAACACTACCATCTGTACCACAGCACAAACTGCCACTCTAAACACACACATCACAGCGGACCTTTCCCTTCCAGCACAGTCCAATACCCATAACCTTCTGTGTACGTAGCTGCACAGACAGCATCCTCCCACACATCAGGCAACGCATACCCTGCTCACTCATTACCTAACATACATGCTAAAATGTGATCTTATCCAGGTATTTTAATGGTGCCTGGTATATAGTAACTGCTGCTGTGTTAAATGAAACACTTAAATCTCACACAGCGTAACACAATTCTCTTATTCCTCTGAAAACATACACATACATTCTAATATATACCTGTTCATAGGAGCTGAACACACCTCATGTAACTCTATGGCACTGCGCCTGTGGCCCCTCATCCCTAACCCAGGGAACGAATTTATCCCTGGTTCATAAGGGGATACACACCGTGGTTCCTACTTAGAAGAATTTGTACCTCTGAATGAACCTCTTTAAAGAAAGGAAAGTCACACCTCCCTCGCCACTGTGGCTTAAAAGGCCAAGTTAGAGTAGTGTAGTTTTTGAGCCACACTGTTGGTTTCAAAACTGGCTGTGTGTCCTTGGTTAAGTTGCATAACCTTGCTCTGAGCCTCAGAGGCCACACTTGTAAAATGGTGATGAAATATGTACTTACCTCATACAAGGTTATGAAGATTAAATGAATGTGTGTGAATGCATTTAGCAGAGTCCCTGGTGCACAATGTACAATTTATGTCGGTTACTTCTCTCCCAGTATTTTTATCCAACAATCAAGGTTCTCTGTCAGGGTCAGCAGAAAATGTGTAGGGATATACATATTGGGTAATCACAAGGATTGAGAGAACTGGTATTTGGAAGGAGGAGCAGTTAAAGGATACTAAATGTGTTGTGACATATGTGACAGCGCTGTACAACATAAAGTAAATTGCCTCCTACACAGTCGTTTATGTACACACAGGAGTGCGGTTGTGCTTCCCTTGGGAATAACTGCAGTTTTTCGAATCCTCATAAAACTAATATCCTCCCACCTCACACTCGTTCCTTACCTCCAGGATTCACTTGACTCTTGGTTCTTGTTGTGTAAGTGTTTATCCATTTGAAAGAATCTACCTAAAGATATAAAGCTTAAGTAACAATTACTTACTCTTTAATGATTGAGGGATCTTGCCACTATTACTATAAAATCTACTAAGGTTGTGCAACAGGATAAGACCAGACCTTTCCACGGTACCTGACAAGACATATTTCTAGCTTTGGAGAGAAATCAGTCATGTTGCTAACTATGGTTACTTTCAAATACTTCATTATGTTGCCTGATTTTATCACTTAATACCTGTGTGACCACATAATTTTGCTAGGCCTCAGTTTCCTTATCTGTATGTAAAATGAAAATATCAATATATTAATCTGTCAGGATTATCTGTCATGAGGATTAAATTTATCTTTTTAGATAATCTGTGTTTAGCTCAGTACATGGCAAGTATTAAGTGCTTAATAAACATTAGTTGTTATTATGATGTGATTTCATTGTATGCTAGTGTCTTCTAAGTTATATTTGTTATTGAATGAGTATCCTCAGTAATTGAGAAGAAGGATAAAAGCTTTAGAGAAATAGACAATAGATAACATAATACCTGTTTCATGTTAGCTTCAGTTTAACTTCATCTTATGGGTGGGTTTGAAATAATGAAATTAGTAGGGAGTTTCTTTGGAAATTAGAAAAATAATTGTAGTATTTTGTTTTAAATAATGAGAAGCAAGAATGAGCCATTTGTTTCAGTCTTTCATCTTTAATATTATTCTAGGTCCTTTCAAAATAGATTTATCTTTCTGTCTTCTTATATAGAAAGTCACATTTGGCCAGGCACGATGGCTCATGCCTGTAATCCCAGCACTTTGGGAGGCTGAGGCGGGTGGATCACAAGGTCAGGAGATCGAGACCGAGAACATCTTGGCCAACATGGTGAAACTCTGTCTCTACTAAAAATACAAAAATTAGCCGGGCGTGGTGGCTCGTGCCTGTAGTCTCAGCTACTCAAGAGGCTGAGGCAGGAGAATTGCCTGAACCTGAGAGGCAGAGATTGCAGTGAGCCGAGATCATGCCACTGTACTCCAGCCTGGGTGACAAGAGCGAAACTCTGTCTCCAGAAAAAAATAAAAAAGAATAAATAAATAAATAAAAAAAGGAAAGTCACATTTTTCTGAAATTTCCCTTTACATCATATTCTGCCAAGGCAGTCAATACATTGCAGTAGTGAAAGTATAAGAAATGAATATGAATTTTAACAGCTTGTCCAAAATAATAGAAAAACTATAATCTGAACCTCAGACTGTGGCCTCTTCCAAAAATGTTAACAATTTTATTTCTTCCACTAATTTCATAAAGGCACAGAAATCACATAATGAAGAACTAATTAATAACAAGTTTTACTTTATATAAAATCATAAGCACCATTAACAGAATTAGTACTTACTAAATCTCACTCATTTTGGGGGCATTACAATGATAGCTCTATCTTCCTCTGTAAAGACGGAAAGTAATGATTTTTTTTTTTTTTTTTTTTAAAGACAGGGTTTCACCATGTTGGTCAGGCTGGTCTTGAACTCCTGACCTCAGGTGATCCACCCGCCTCGGCCTCCAAAGTGCTTGGATTACAGGCGTGAGCCACCACGCCCGGCCTAGTAATGACTTCTTAAATGAAAATTTATCCTATGCTATTTTGTGATGATTAACTCCAGTACCTTATTTTATAAGGATTTTAGTTGGACAATTGTTTGGTGCCATTCTTTCTGTAAAACTTAAAAAATATGTCTTAAGGTTTGTTTTGCACAGACTAGTCTAAGAGAACAAGGAAGAAAGTATACTTTTGGGATGTCATATAGCCAGTATGTGAGAAACAGTACCTGGGTACTGTCACATGCTTCAGAGACCGAGAAAGAATTTAAGATTACAGAGGATTAGATACCTTGTACTGAAGTCTGAGACAAGTTTGGATTTGTCCAGTAGTTCTTTTGTTAGATGGCCCTTAGGCCAATTCCCTGTTAAACCGTAGTGTTTAAATCTCCTGTCTTTATCACCATCATTAAAAATAAAGTTAGATACTACCTAATCATTTTCCTATTTGAAAAAGCTCGTTTCTAGCCTGGGCAACATAGCAAAACCCATCTCTACAAAACAAAACAAAATAAAAATTAGCTGGGTGTGGTGGCATGCACCTGGAGGCTGAGGTAAGAGGAGCACTTGAGGCCAGGAGGCAGAGGTTGCAGTGAGCTGAGATCACACCACCATATTCCAGCCTCCACCGTACTCACTGAACAGAGTAACACCCTGTCTCAAAAGAAAAGCAATTTGCCACATTTTAGAATAAGTAGACTGGGCATGATGGCTTACTCCTGTAATCCTAGCACTTTGGGAACCCAAGATGGGAGGATTGCTTGAGGCCAAGAGTTCAAGACCAGCCTGGCTAACTAATCCCAAAACCAGGACTAGTCCAGTTATCTTGCACTGCTTCCTCAGCCCTGGCATCCCATTTAATTCAATTAATTCAATTAAACAGTTCCATAGTCCTCATTCCTTCTAGCCTAGGTTTCTGCCAACCTGAAGTTCACCATTGGTTTATCTTCACCAGGTCTGATTGGGCCTTTATAGCTTTCAGGGCTGTTCTCTTTCCATTCCCAAGCCTTTGCTTAGCAAACTCCCAACCCTTTGTGAACGCTGATGCCCAGGCCCTGGCTCTCTCTCCCTCCAGTGCTGCCCCTGTGATCTTTTAAGAGAAACTCATGGTTCCATTTTTCCCTATTTAAAATTCTCATTTATCCAATAAATACTTTAAAATATATCCCCTTTCTCCTCCTTCAGTTGACAACTTATCTGTAATTCCTCACAAGGATCATGACTTTCCATAAAACGAAATTAGTATGATATTAAAGATAATACCAAAGCTAGTTAGCTGACATCAATCGGTATTTCAGTAGATGCCCATCACCTATAGGAAAGTACTAGCTGGACTCCAGGGTCCTTTGTTATGAAGTAAGTCTACTTTCCCACCCCTATCCTCTCCCTCCACACACAGCACACCCGACACCCAGGAGGCCCTGACAGCTCACATGTCCCACACCTAGGCAGGGCTGCCATCTCTCAGACTGGAAGTCACCTCCCACCATCTCCTGCCCACACATGAGCCCTTGGCATCCTTCACATTCCATTGGGATGGTTCCCCCTCCAAGACACCTTTCTCAATTGTTCCAAGAAGCACAGAGGAAGAAATGTTTATATCCTTCCAAATACCGGTTATTATTGTATCTCTCATGTCATAAGATTTGTTTCTGTGTCAGCTGCTTGAGGCCAGTTATCTTAATCGTCCCAAGATAGACATTTAGTAAATGCTGAATGAATGGAATGCATGAAATCATTTATCCAATAAGAATTTAAAATATTATCACCTTTTTTTTCCTTTAGTTGATATCTCACCCATAATTCTCAACAAAGGTCATAACTTTCTGTAAAATGTGATGAATGTGGTATTAAAGATAATATCTAAGCTACTTAACATTGGTCTACCATGTAACCTGGGATTAAGTTTTGTATTGGGAGAGATGATCCTTAACAGTGACTCATCTAAACATGAACCTATAGGTCTCTATTTCAAGGACTCATATTAAAGGTAATGAGGGAAAAGACTGGAAGGGGAGAGGGACAATTGACCGAGAAGCCTTAGGAATCATAATAAGGGCTAGACATTCCTGGCTGCCTGACCCCAGGGAGGAAGACTTGTCTAAAAGATTGTAGGCGAGTGAATGGAGTTTGCTTTGGTTTCCTGAAGTTACCACCCTTCTGGTCAAATTCCTGAACTCAGATATTAAATTGACACAGAAACAGAGTCGGAGTCCGAAAATTCTTTGGAGTGCAAACTTCTTTCTTTTTTTTAAACTCGGGGCTTTCCTGACACTTTTCTTGCTGTTAAGATGTTGTCTCTTTGGGTAGTTCCCTATCCTAGTTGAAACAGTGCTCTGCAGAAGAAGCCAAGGTGTTATTGGGCTTTTAGATATTTGCTGATGTCTCAGTAGCCCTCTGTAGCCAACCCCCTGCAAGGGGACAGGGAAATCGCTGCCAGTGGAACCTATGGGTCGGGCTGAGACCCCTCACTCATGTTACCTGATTTGCTTGACCTACTCTGCCATATCATCTTGCTCATTCTTGCCACCTACATTCTTGTCACTAGCAAGTAGATGTCTGCTGTGTGCCAGAGCATTGTGCCAGGCACCAGAGTTATCTTGGGGAAATGAGGTGGGACTTGTGCCTTGGGGAGCTTTCTTACTTTAAGCTATACATTTGGTATTTTCTTTTTTTTTGAGATGGAGTCTTGCTCTGTCGCCCAGGCTGGTGCAGTGACACGATCTTGGCTCACTCCAGCCTCCACCTCCCAGGTTCAAGCGATTCTCTTGCCTCAGCCTCCTGAGTAGCTGGGATTACAGGTGCGTGCCACCATGCCTGGCTAATTTTTGTATTTTAGTAGAGACGGGGTTTCACCATGTTTGTCAGGCTGGTCTCCAACTGCTGACCTCATGATCCACCTGCCTAGGCCTCCCAAAGTGCTGGGATTACAGGCATGAGTCACTGTGCCTGGCCACATTTGGTGTTTTCACAGTCTATGGTCAGTATTATGCTGGAGCACTTCAGGAGCACCTCCTAAGTTAGCAGAGAGGGAGGAAGACTGCCTCCCTAAGCTTGTCTGTGTCCTTATTGGAGAATGTATAACAGCAATCTTGACCTAGAGCCAGCATTCCAGAAGCCCTCATACTTACTTCCACTCTGCCTCTATTTTTGTGTGACTGTGGGCAAGATAAACCAAGAGCTTAATTTTCCTCATCCTTCAAACAAAGATAATATTCGCCCTGCCTTCCCCACAGAACTATGGAGCAGTTAAATAAAATACCAGCTGTGAAAGTTCTTTGGAGTGTTCAGGGCAGTGCAGACTGAGGCATTTTGAAGTTAGTATCTGTGGTAGACCCAGGGAAGAAGTCAAGGAGGTGTCACAGCATCACAATGGAAAGTTTTAAGTCTTCTTATTTTTTGTTGCTATGAACCGAAATGTCTTAGTTGAGCAAGTACCTTTACGCCAGGAAGAACCAAGATGAGGATTGGGCAGCCCACACCACAAGTCACGATCTTTCCTGAGAAGCAGGAACTACATTGCAGCCTCGCAAAGCTGGGGGAGACAGTTACAACCCCACCAAGGGGCCAATCACAGGTGAATGCCTGGGCTTTTTTGAAGTTTGTCAGAGATAGTTTCTATACATGAAAAACATTTCCTTCAGGGCAAGACTATACTAAGATAATGTCTCATTGTCCTTTTTTATCTTGATCCACTTAAGAATAAGGGCCATATCTCTTCATCTCGGCCCTCAAAGAGTTCCTACCCAATGATAGGCATTAACCAGATGAAGGAATGAGTGGACCTAAATGAAGAGCATTCAAAGCTTGTGAACTCATGGTAATAATGGACACTAACTCTGTGCCAGGCACTGTTTTAAGTGCTTTACATGTGTTAAGTTACTTAATCCTCACACAACCCTATGAGGTAGAACTATTACCATCCTCTGTTTACTGAGGAAGAAACTGGGGCATTGAGAGGTTAAGTAATCGGCCCAAGGTCACACAGGCTGGTGGTCTGGCCCCAGCCTGTACCAGTCACTGTACTCTATGGCCTCCTACAAGGGAAAGAACTTGTACTTTGGGGCCAGGCCCCATCAGTAAAATGCAGATTATGATAATTTCTCACTTGAGAGTGTTAGGAAGATTCAGAGAGCTAACACACAAAGCCACTAGAATATAGTGGCCGTCCATGGATACTAGATCTTGTCCGCTCATTTGGGTTCCACTCATGTGGACTCTGCAGCCAAGTTCTGTTTCGTGATTAACTATGGAAACCTCAGCATGTGGTTAAATCTCTGGATTATTCAGGGTTCAGAGAGGAGGGATTCACACCAGGCCTTACAGAATGGGCCTGTGTACTCGGTGGCCGGAGGGGAGTTGGGCATCCTCACCTGCCAGGCATTCAGTTCTTTTTGTGCACCCCCACCACAGACTGGTAAGGGGCTAGGTGGGGATACCCTCTTTGCTGCCAAAACTCACAGTAGCATTGGGCCCTCTAGTCTGATGGGACTCACCGGGCTTCATAAACTCACTCTCCTATCCCCTAATCTTTGATTGCAGAAGTTTGATCTTCCCATACTGCATAATTTCAGTTTATCTAAAGACCTCACTGTCTTCCATTAATACGTTTTTTTTTTAATTAGACAAATATAAAACTGCCAACTTTTCAGACCCATCTGCTATTTTATTCCATTTAATCAACATTTTTTCCCCCTCTGAAACTAGGCCATCTATTTAATCCTCTTTTTCTAATAAAATTGCTCAAAATTTATAAAACTGCCATTTCATTGGTTTTATATCCTAATGTATTACTCATCTCGTTATAAATTTAGTCCTGATGCATACTTTCAAGCACTTTGGTAGATAATTTTAAATATAGACTAATTTACTGATTTGCCTTAGCTACTTATTTGTGGTTAATAATAACCCATTAATTAAAATTTTAATTAATGTTTTTAAAGAGAATGATGTATTCACGTCACTTGAAATCCAAGATACATCAAAGGGTGTGGGGTGAAGTCTCTCTGCATACTTCCCCCCCCAGCTCCTCATTTTTCCTCTTTGGAGAAAACCAGTGTCATCATTTTTGGGGTGGATTTCCAGTGACATTCTCTGCAGATATAAGCACAAATTATAAGTTGCATACCCATACACATTCCCCCACCTTGTTTTGCTGAAATAGTTGCTTATTATACCCACTATTCTGCAATTTGCTTTATTTACTTAATGATACCTTTTAAATTATTCTGAGTCAGTTGATTCTTAAAAAACTTCCTTTTTTTTTTTCAATGACTGCCTAGCTTTCCATTGCGAGACTGGACAGTGAATTATTTACTCAGTCTCCTTCTGGTGGACATTTCAATTGTTTCAACTTTTTATGAATACATGTGATGCCATAGTGAACAATCTGGGATATATGTCATTTTTGCATGAATGAGAGTTTATCTGGAGGATAAATTCCCAAAAGTAAAATTGCTGAGTCACAGAATATATGCATTTGTAGACTTAAAATATTGCCAACTTGCCCTCCATAAACGTGATTTAAGTTTATACTGCTACCAGCAATGTATGAGCGTGCCTATTTTCCTGTTTCTTCATATACTCCCCAGCTCAGTCATTAAAGTTTTACAGTTATCAATAAGGTAGATTTTTAAAATGGTATCTATTTTAACTTACCATCAATGAGGTTAACTATCTTTTCACTTCTGAGAGGCTTAGATTTTTTGTTCTATGAACAAACTCTTCATATCCTTTCCCTGTTTTTCTATGTTTATTTGTTGTTCTTTCTGTTAATCGATTTTAGGGAAAATGCTTTGCATATTAAGGAAATTAGTCTTTTGTCTTGATGTGAGTTGTAAATTTTTTTTCCCCAAATTTACCTCTTTTCCTTTGATTTTGTTACTGATTTCTTTGCCACGTGAATTGACCCCCCACTTCATGATTGTTGATTGCTTTGTTTTGAGGTTCATTTGTTTTTTTAATTCTCCAATTTCTTCCAGTATTGTTTTTTAATTTTTTAATATTCTAGAATATATTTATTATAAAGTATGAGTTACGGAATCAACCTTCTTTTCCCATGCAATCATTAATTTCAGCCTTGCTTTTAATTTGTATCTTACATATTGTGTGTTCTGTCAATGTCTCTTATACCAACCCTGTGCCACTAACATAAGTCAGGCTGATTTAGGATCACAGATCATTTTTTCATAAGACAGCTTGGCTTGAGGGAACAATCACTGTCTTCGGTGTCTATCCGACCTGGTTTTGAATGTCAGTTTAGCAACGTCTTACTTACACAACCTCAGACTAGTTACTTAACCTTTCTGACCTTTTACAACCTCATTTTATAAAATGTGGTTGATAATACTTCATTTTGCAAACTTGTTGTGACCATCAGAGATAATGTTTATAAACTGCCTGTTTGGTGCCTGGCACACAGTGGATAGATGAACGGGGGCTATTGCTATTGTCATCATCGTTCCCAATGTCAGTAATGTGATGTCAGTCTGAATGAGGACATTGTATGCCCTCAGCGTGCAGCCATTCTTAAGTAAAAACTGGTGCTCCTGGAAACCGGATGTCAGGCCTCCCTACCTAAGCCAGAAGGCATCGCAACTACCCTAGTAAAGATCACGCTGGCATTTTGAGGGCCACGTTTATAACCTCTGGGCAGAGATTCAACTGTTAGGTGTCTATTAAAAGTGCACTTCACTGGAAGGTAAAAAGTGTCTGATTATGTAGTGTGGTTTTATAATCAGGTCTGTGAAATTAACAGTCGGCATTAGTTTGTTAGTGCTGTTTGGACATATAGTGATCTAAGAAATATTATATGATCTATATAATCTCATTTCAGAACCTATTCAATCCTGTCCTACATCTAGTAGTTCCCCAGTTTTTAGAACATAGAAGTCTTCCTTCTGCTAGATTTTCTATTTAGATCTGAAAGTAAATGTTCAATGTTGTTTTTCTATTTTCAGGGATGACTCTGTTCCAGAAGACAACATCTGGAGAGGCATCCTCTCTGTTATCTTCTTCTTTCTTATCATCAGTGTGCTAGCGTTCCCCAATGGTAAGTGATGTCGTGTTTTACCACATTTCTCCTATGTGTTGTACCCTTCTGGTTTTTTTGAGATGAGTCATCTAGAAGATGGAATAAAGAAATAATCTGAGTTTTGTGTAGGGTTTAGGTGCACAGGCTCTGGAGGCAGACTGCCCATTCTGCCACTTCCTAGCTCTAGGGAAGCCCCCTAAGAGTGCTAAGAGTGCTTCAGTTTCCTTCTATAAAATGGAGATAACAGATAGGTATGTTTATGAGGGTTAACTAAATTGGGGCATGTTAAACACTGTGAACATGACTAACAAATTATAAATGTGGTTTCTCAATAAATGTGGTTCTTTCTGTGGCTGTTTTTGTTATTATCAGTTGAGTCATAAAATACTCCATTACTGCTGAGTTTTTCCTTTTTGCTAAGGACAGGGTCAATGCTATAATGAGTATTATTTAAATGGGTTGTCCCAAGTGATCTTTTATTACCATAAACTTTGCTGATTATGCATTTGTGATATGAATTTTCATCAGCAGGAAGAAAAGACAATTATTACTGTGAATTGTGCCCCCATCATGATTATGGAGTGAGGCAAAACTTTTGTTTAAAAAGCAAGTTTGGTGTTCTGTCATGCTCACAATTCATCCCTTTCCTCCAAATTGTTTCTTGAAAGTTGCTTTCTTTTTTCTTATTCCCTTTCAGTATCTTCTCACTAGAATATTCTCTACTGGTTTTTCATAACCATTTCTTTTTATTTCTTTTTTTTTTTTTTATTTTTTTTGTTGTCTGAAGTGAATGAATTGAACCAAATCTCCATAGCCATTTCTAAATGCTCGCTCTTGTCTTCTATTTTTTTAAAATGATATTTGGAAATTGTTCCAGTCTTTCTTATGGGTTATTCTCCATAACCACAGGCCGGCCCTACTTGGGTTTTAAATGTCATGCTTTAGGCTGCATTTCTTCTTTAACTGCCCATGCTATTCAGTAGGCTATCATGTATCATATAAGAAGCTCATTATGAATGTTATCAGATGCTACCTGGAAATGTTCCATGTCAAGGCCTTCAGGCTTGCTAAGATGGTAGCAGTGGAATTTTGTTCTATTTTTTGAGATACGAGTCATCTAGAAGAAGATAGATTTTTTTAAAAAAATCTGAGTTTTGCATCACAGTTAAGAGCTTGGGCTCTGGAGGCAGACTCCTATGTGTGGCACTGTGTTTACAAGAACGTAGTGGTTTTAGTATGTAGCAGAGTAGCGTAATAATCACGCTGATAAAACCGTGACTCTGAATCCCTCAGAGAATGTTCTACATAGCCAAGTTATTTGGGAGCTGAGTTTAGCTCTCCAAACACGCAAGCTTTTAAGTTAAAAAGAAGTTTTTAATGAAAATCTGCATACCTTATGCAGATAGGTCAAGTGTAGTTTGACTTTTCCGTAAGGATTGATGGTTCTGGTAATGCTCAGTTATCAGGGTATGAAGACAATGTATGCGTAATATGGGAAAGTCATAGAATGAAGGGGTATTGACCCTGCTATAGGATTTATTTTATTTTATTTTTCTATTTTTGGAGATGGAGTCTTACTGTGTTACCCAGGCTGGAGTACTATAGCTGTTCACAAGTGTGATTCATAGGGCACTGCATCCTCAAACTCCTGGGCTCAAGCTATCCTACCTCAGCCTCCTGAGCAGCTGGGGCTACAGGCATAAACCACCACACCCAGCTAATGTTTTGTAGTTTTTGTAGATAGAGATGGGGTTTCACTATGTTGCCCAGACTGGTCTTGAACTCTTGGCATCAGGCAGTCCTCCATCCTCAGCCGCCGGAGCATCTGGGATTCCTGCTATCAAATTTGCTGAAAAAAATTCCTAGTGTCAAACAACTTTTTGGTTATTTGCCAATTTTCCTTTCCCCTCCTATTGAATTTTAGGTTAGAGGAGAGCTTGGGTGTTATATAGATCCTCCTCTCCTTCAACAGTGCCAGCCAAAGGTGGGTTTCCTGAGCACTGGGTCCTGGCCTTTCCATATAAAGGTGGCCTACGAATACAACTCAAAGCAAGGAAATGGCAAACTCTATCTCAGGTTACATACCAACTCAATGCAAGACATGTGGAGCCTCTAATATGTGACTAGGTGACTATTCAGATGGTAGTGACAGTTTATTCCCCTTCCCCTCAGCCGTTCTGCCTTCTGCATCCTGTGATCTGCTGCTTCCTTCTTTGTCATCACTCAATGCCATGACCACTACTGTACTATTCCTACTTTTCTCTTATTTCTCTATGTCCTCTTTCCTGTCTTTGTTTTTCCCCTATCAGTCTGTCAGAGCATGATATGTGCATATGTGCTCAGGAAACTGATCAGTGCAAAGGTATCAGGTCTGTTCTTTAAGTCTTCAGCTTTCCTTGACTGTGTTACTTGTTGCTTAGTTCTCAAGGGTTTCTTTTTGGCTCCTTATAAAAAATTTGCTGTTTCTGAGTCCAGAGCTGTTTTAAAAGTATGAGTATTCTAAAAGATTAGTCTCTCAATTGCTGTGACTTTTACAGCCATCCCTTCTCTGAGTCTTTAGCAGGAGCTGAGTATTGGGGCTTCATTAGCAGATGTTTTCCTTGAGGTACCAAAGGCACTGAAGGTTACGGGATAAGATCTATTCGATTTAACACTTTGTGTGATTTCTGCTGACTTTGCCTCTGTTCCCCAGTGAAGTCCTCTAATCTTCAAAGTTGACTTCACCTGCTCAATCTCTCATTGTGGGACTGTGCTTTTGTTTTGATTTTGGAAAGATAAAATTAAAGCTTGGTTTTCTTATCCTAGCTGCATGGACTTTGTGATATACACAAAGTGGGGAGGAGCCACAGAGCTCACCTAGGTCAGCCGGCTCAGTTTACCAGTGAGAAGGCTGAAATGTGCCACCACATCCCCCAGCCTTTGATGTCAGCCTGCTGGCAGGGCCCCAGCTGTGCATTTTCCTTCCTCAGTGCTGTTCTGTTCATATCTCTCATTAGGTCCTTTATCTCTGCAACATGCTTTATCTCTGACTTTCTCCATAATATGTTTCTACCTTCTCCTGTTTCTCTTTTTTTCTGTCAATCCCTGGCTTGTCTTTTCCCCCCAGGGTTGGGTCTTAGTTGGCCTGGACCTAGCATGCTTTGCATCCCACAGGAGGTGAGTGGTGACTGAGTTGATGCTCCTCCCTTGCCCATGTGTTGTCTGTGACTGGCAGGAGCTGACACATTGATCTAACCCTTCCTACTTTCTCCTGTTTATACTCTATTTGTGCCTTACCATCCTTTCCCCTCCTCCCGTGCACTTACATACACACAGACATACACACCATTCACCGAGAGGCAGACCATGCCAAAAATAAGGTTTCAGATAGGTATGGAAGCTATAAACAAGGAGGATGACAGCTCAGTGTCCTGTGCCGGAGGGATTGGGACATTAGTCAGCAAAGGGAAGGCATGGATTCTCATGAAGCCATGTGTATATAGCAAACATACTGTGCTTACCTCATTTGTTTTCTGAAGATCTGTTTATTCACACTTTACCTAAGAGTAGTAAAACTAACTTTTCCACATGAAAGAATGTTACCGAATATTTTTAAATTAGGGATGGCCTTGGAAGGTGTCAGTGGAGTTAGTGGGGAGTTGGGAGGGCCCTGGGCAGGGTGCCCCTGAGGTGTGTGGCCTCCCCTATCAGACCAGCTCTCAGGCCACAGGACTCCCCGGGAGCCCATGCTGAGTGGCTGCCTCTGTGAGTGGAGTATACGTGCCCTTTCTCCCTCAGTCTTGTCTCCTTATTTTCCATTCTCCTCACCCTTGGCACATATTCTTAAATTAAGTAATGAAAAATGAATGGGAGAAATGGAGCTCCAAACTTGCCCTCCCCTTCACAGGCAGTTTTAGGGAAGTGCCTGCAGTGGATCGCATGCCTGGAACGATTTTTTGGCAACTTGAAATGTGTTTATCCTTGACCTGGTAAATGCTGCCCTGTGTATAGGCCAAAAGTGGATTGTGTTTATTTGTCTCATCGGGTATGTGTGAGTTCATATATATGATCTGTGTGGTAGACTTGGTCAACTCCTATAGGAAGGGAGCCTTGTGATTCTTTTTGTAGAGTCTAAATAACAAAGAAGGCCCTTGACTTTCTCCATAGTGTTTTATAACAGTCAGGATGCTTTTGGCTACCAGTGATAGAAAATGCATTTCAAGAGGCTGGGCGCGGTGGCTCATGTCTGTAATCCCAGCACTTTGGGAGGCCAAGTGGGTAGATCACAAGGTCAGGAGTTGGAAAGCAGCCTGGCCAATATGGTGAAACCCTGTCTCTACTAAAAGTGCAAAAATTAGCCAGGCATGGTGGCGTGCGCCTGTAAACCCAGCTACTTGGGAGACTGAGGCAGGAGAATCACTTGAACCCGGGAGGCAGAGGTTGCAGTGAACCAAGATTGCGCTACTGCACGCTCCAGCCTGGGCAACAAAGCAAGAATCCATCTCACAAAAAAAAAAAAAAAAAAGAAAAGAAAAAAGAAGGAAACACGTTTCAAAATGGCTTAAACAGTAAGGAAATTTTCTTACATAACAAGAAGTTCTGAGATAGGGTGCTTGGAGGGCTGGCTAATTCAGTGGCTCAGTGACCTGCGAAGACCCAACTTCTTTACCCCTTTCTGTTCTGCCATCTTCTAGCCTGCACTCTGCCCTGCTGGCCTTGAGACAGCTCCTGCAGGGCCGGCCATGTAGTGGAGGCAATGGCCAGCAGATGAAGAGATCATCTCTTCTTGTGTGTCTTTCTGTTGAGTAGCGACGCCTTTTCTAGCAACCCTCCAGCACACTTCCATGTCTTTGACTAGGGTTGGGCCACATGTCTCTTCTCAACCAGTTCCAAGGACAGAAATTTTTAGTGTTTAGAGGAGAAGATGTTCAACAGATATTTGTTGGCTAGAAGAATGCCAGGGGACTAGAATTACCTCTGCTGGTTTAGAATCCACCCCTGAGTTATATGGCAGAGGAGTGGACGTTCAAACAAAAGTTGGTGTGACAATCAGCAGAGTGAGTGGCAGGATTAGGTCCTAGGGTTCTTTCTTTCAGTTCCGTAAGCAGATGTGGAGGGAGAGGGCTGGCAGTGAGAGCAGGGGAAGGAGAGGATCTGATGTCTACTTTTACACATCTTCTCTCCTGCCCACTTCGCCTCTTCACTTCTCTTCATTCTCTTTTGGTGTCCTTACAAAAATGTTTTAATTGCTACCTTCATCCCATTATAGCAACTGACACTCAAGTGTATGTGTAATTTTAACTATACCACCTATCACTGGAGTGAAATTTAGAAACCTATTTGAGTCTTCAGTTGGCTGGAGATTTCTTTCAACAGGCGACCTTCTGGTGTACACTTCCTGCTTCTGAGAACTCCTATTAACTGTTCATCCCCTTTCCACCTTACCATACCCTCGAAACTAGCCCAGCCTTATTTATACTTCAAGTACCTGGCCCACAGTAACTTCTCATTAATATATGTTGAATTAAGTAATAAATCCACCTGGAGAAAAATTCACAGAACAAGCCTTGTCTTTTCTTTTTGTTGTCTGCAAGAGAAACATCACTCAGCACTTTTTTTTTTTTTTTTTTTTTTTTTTGAGACAGAGTCTCCCTCTGTTGCCCAGGCTGGAGTGCAGTGACTCGATCTCGGCTCACTGCACCCTCCACCTCCTGGGCTCAAGGGATTCTTGTGCCTCAGCCTTCCAAGTAGCTGGGATTACAGGCACCCACCACCACAACCATCTAATTTTTAAAAAATTTTTAGTAGAGACGGGGTTTCACCATGTTGGCCAGGCTGGTCTCGAACTCCTGACCTCAGGTGATATGCTTGCCTCGGCTTCCAAAGTGCTGGGATTACAGGTGTGTGCCACCACACCTGGCTGCACTCAGTACTTGTTTAAGGTCTTTGAGGAGAGTGAAAAATTAGTATTTCTTATTCTTTCTGAGTTTGTCATTGTTTGTCCTTCTGTGTCATTTGACGTTTCTGAGCTAAGATAATGGTAGTCGTGTCTCCTTGATGTTTGAAAGTGATCCAAAAGGTTCACCATCTTCTAAATTAAAAAAAAAATAGTTCCTTTCTCCTTCTGTCGTGTGTCCCCTGCTTCACTACTTTTTGTAAAAAAAAATTTTTCCAGCCGGGCACAGTGGCACACGCCTGTAATCTCAGCACTTTGGGAGGCCAAGGCGGGTGGATCACTTGAGGCCAGGAGTTCAAGACCAGCTTGGCCAACATGGTGAAACCTCGTCTCTACTAAAAATACAAAACCCATCTGGGCGTGGTGGCCCATGCCTGTAATCCCAGCTACTCGGTAGGCTAAGGCAGGAGACTCGCTTGACTCTGGGAGACGAAGCCTTCAGTGTGCTGAGATGGTGCCATTGCACTCCAGCTTGGGTGACTGAATGAGTGAGATTCCATCTAAAAAAAATGATGTATTCTAGATGGAAGGAACGATAAAGAAAATAAAACACATAGTTTTTAAGTGTGCCTCATCAGAAAACCAGAACCCAGCGTTGGTTGTTGCACCTCTGCCCTAAGAAGTCTTCCCCAGTTCTCCAACATAAGCAAGAGAGTGAGTAACCAAACTGCAGATCCAGATTCTCCCAGGCAGCTTTTATCAAATCCGGTATAAAGCACAGATAAGTAGTAGGAACTCCTGTGGAGAGCAACCATGAGGCGGAGCCCTTCTAATAACCTCAGAACCATAACAATAGTCAAAGAAAAGGAAGCCTGCCTTTACAAGACCACTGAGAAAATAGTCAATAGTCTGTTGGGAAATAAGAGTTGTGGGGAAGGCACTGAGATGACATGAACGTTCACAGCATCACAAGTGATGCTGTGGAAGGCGGGGCTCCTTTTCAGTTGCGTCCCCACCCCTGGCACATACACCCTTAGGCTCTGCAAAGGTGACTTGACTGGAGTAGCCAGGTGCAGGTAACCTAGTGAGCATAAGTATCAGGATTTATAATCTAGAACACGCCAGCCTCACCCTTGATTTTTTTTAAAGTAAAATGATACTTTTAGCAATATTGCTGTCTGATGGTAAAGATGACATTCTTAGTGTATAATGCTACTAAAATGTATTTTTAAAAATATCACTTTAAAAAAATTCAGAGTTTCTTCTCAGAAGGCAGTGGGCAGTTATGACAAGCCTCACACTTGCAGGGCGGCAGATTTGATGGTTGAAATCAAACCTAGACTGGGTTTTGAAGTTAGTTACTGAAAGGGTCACTTACATTCCAGGCCTTATCTCACCTTTCATAGGCAAAAGTTACCAGTGATTCCCACCTCCCTAGGTCAGGGTGGTCCCTTGCTTTTATCTCTAGAGCCATGAGTTCCCTGCCTTTTCCCTGGTCTTGCTTTTCCTGAGCCTGCTTATCAGTTCCACATTACAGTGAAGCCTCTGTCATGCCTTTCCCTTCTATTGCATCAGCTCTAAACACCGCTAGCTTGTTTCTTTCCCCTTGCTCTCCTGGTCCTGAAGCCAGTCTGGGCTCAACCCTCAGACACCCTCTCTAACCCTCTCCTCATCCTGAGCCGACCCAGTCCTGTGAGAGTTCACAGGAAAGTCCCCCAGGTGCTCCTCACGACTCAGCCTGGTGACAGAGGAGGCTGTGACAGAGCTGAGATGGACTCCATGAGCTGCATGACCCAGGGCAGGTTCCTGTGCCTCAGTATCTGTATCTGTAAAGTGGGAGTAATGGTGACATCTTTGTCACTGAGTCCTCATGACACTGTGTGGGGTGTCTCATTCCACAGCCTGGTGCATAGTAAGTGCTCAGGAAAGCACTGCTGACTCTTGTCATTATGACTGCTCTTGAGGATAACGTTATAGGATTTTTAAGTGCTGATTTTGTCACAAGCCGAAAAATAGGTCATACAGTTTTAGAGTTGAACCTTATAGGAGGAAACTGTACAGAACATTGGCATCCCATTTTATGTCCAAAAGGTTAATTTAATGATGTAGATGAAGTAATATTTGCAAGCCAGGCAGCCACCAAAATGCAGAAGTCACTTATGGTGACAAGTCAAGAGCTATTCCCTACCATCAGTAAAGAGGAACATTTGGAAATGGAAATAACTTAAAAGATGACCATTTTAGCCATGAGTTTCCCAATGACTTGATGAAAGGTGATGGTGTCATATTACCTGGCGGGGGATCCTGGTTTATCACCTTCCCTGTGACTCTCTGAGAAAGAAGCAGCTGATTTTGAAAAGGAACACAGGTATTCCTTACTGTCTGAGTCCTCACTATTAGAACTCAGAATCAAACAGATTTTGATTAATTTTCAATAAACCCCTAACCATCTGAGTTCTTACTACCTGCCATCCAAAACGCAGGAGCCAAACGCATTTGGGTAAAGCAGAATCTCTCATGAACCAAACTCAGCATCCAAATTGCCACCTAGGAACTGATGGATTTGAATGGTGGGGGTACTTGTAACTGATTTTTGTAATAAGAACTTGACTCATCAAAAGAAAGTAGTTAAGATATGATTCAATGTGGTCTTTTTAAGAATATATAAGCGATTTTAGAATGAATTCAAGAATAAAAACTACAGTGGAATGTTTGCCTCAGATAGGATTACAAGCAACAGAAGCTGACTCTGCTCATTAAAGAGCCTGTTAAAGACTAGGAGTGGCTCACAGTGTCATAGACTGGCTTGGAAACCAGCCATTGCCTGAGCTTCCAGAAAGAGGCACCACCCCCAGAACTGTGAGGAAACCCCAGCAAGTGTGGGCTATGGTCTGCCCCAGTGTCCCTTCTGCAATAGATTGTAATGGAGTGCCACTTTGGATGGCCACTGCCTGACTACTGCCCCTGTTGGCCAGGGCCAGAGAAACAGAGAGAGAGGAGAGCTGTGCCTACTCCATTTGCTGTCACTAGTTCCTGAGGCCAACCCTGGCACGAGTGCCACTGCAGACCCAGCCCTACCTGTAAAGAAGGCTGGGAAGCAAGCTCTGGTGTCTCTCTGGGGACATGGGATTCATAACGTTGGGAATTCTGCAAGTGTAGGAAGACTCTTCAAAAGGCGTGGGCAGCCCCACACAGAACAGGTCCTCACGGGAGTGGTGCTTTAACGTAGCTGTGAGTTGTAAGGTCAAGGCTCCGCTTGCTTTCTTCTCCCTCTTCTTTTTCTTTTTAATGAAAAAGAGGAGATACTGGTGTATCGCTTGTCATAAGGGAAAGTTGTAACCATGAGACTTTTGTTTCAGTTGTGTGGAATCTGCATGTGTCTGAACTGGGTTGCCATGTCAGAGGTGTTGTGTCAGCACAGGTCATAATCAAAAGCCACACAGTGTTTCTTTCTCCTCTTTTATTTATCAGTCATATTCTCTCTCTCTCTCTCTCTCTCTCTTTCACACACACACACACACACACACACGCACACACATGGGAATGCATGCACACGATGGTGACTGTGCTGTCTAGTGTCTAGAACCTTTTTTCCTGGAGCTCCTGGGCAGCTGGGACATTTTATTTGTTAAGGCGCAATATGTATGACACACACATAAGCCTAGCCTGGTGACCCACTCACTGTTACGACATTGTTTCCATGGGAAATTATGTTCTGACATGTCAAGACAAAGCTTTAAAAAAATCTGTTATGGAGAGTGGTGCCTGTGATGATTGTCGTGACAGTTATTACAATGTAGAGAAAACATTTCAAACAGACTTTGACCTCAGACTGTTTATGTAGCAAAAAAAAAAACAAACCTGTTTTAACAGTAGAGAGCTTTTTCTTATTGTTATCTATATGGAGATCAGCAGCACCTTCTTAAGTTTTAGCCTTCTCTGAAACCAGTTCATTCTGACTGTATAATGTTATTTATCCGCAGGTCCGTTCACCCGACCTCATCCAGCATTATGGCGAATGGTTTTTGGTGAGTTTCCATTAGCAATGTAAAAGGATGTTCTATTTTTGAAATCTTTTTTTTCTGTTTATCACTTTAAGACTTTTACTTGCCACTCTCAATAGTTGAAACTTTGTGATAGCTTTTTACTTTTTGATGTTCCTAATACAGATGTTTTCTTAAAATTCTTTGACACAGAATACAGTGTTGACAATGACCTAAATTCTCTTACACGTGAACTGTTTCAACTCCACACGCCTCCTTATGCTGCTGTCTCTTAATGTACACAGGATTTGACTTAAGCAAATATCTCTTGTTTTTCTTTATGCATTTTCATATTGCTTTTTACTAGTGCAAGCCCAAGTGCCTGCTATGAGCACATTTGTCTTGTGAGCATCTGGGAGGGAATGAAAACAAAGCAATTCAATTTCTTCAGTGTTATGAATGAGAAAGAACTTGGAAAGAGAAGACTTCTGACAAAGAACCCTAATTTGAACTAAGAGTTACAAATAAGCATATAAACATTAGATGTCTCATTTTTACTTGATTTTGTAGTCCAAATAGTGAAATCACCTAAATGGATTTAAAATGAATCTTCAAAACTTTGAATATTGGCTTCATCTTGCCTGAATAACTCACCAAATGAATTATTTTAGGTTTAGAAAAGGTAATCTTATATAAAAATGTACAAGAACTCTAAGAAACTGCTATTTTGCGAAAGGCTGCCTATTTTTCTTTTAGCCTTCAGAGCTCCTAGGTAACTCATAATCTCTTTGAGTTGACTGGTGAACTTTTCACTCAGCAGCCATTCACTGAGTGTGCTGTGTGACAGGTGCTGCTCTGGGCTCTGAGGCCACCAGGGAGGACCAGACAGACAGGAGCCTGCCCTCAAGGAGCTGCCCTTCCATTTGGAGACAGAGGACAGCTAGTAACACAAAACTATTACACAAATCAGTAATCAAAAAATGTCAGCTATTGCGAAGTATTAGGAAGCTGGTTTAGACCAGGGGGAGGCAACAGGAGCTGGGTGTCTGCTTTAGCTTGAGGAGTGAGGGGGAGGCCTGAGGGAGTGATGCCAAGTCGTAAACTGTCATACAAAGGAGGATCCAAGTCTGCAAAGATTCTGGGGGAAGGAAGCATCCCAGGTAAGGGAAGAAGCTGCTAAAATGGCCCACAACTAGAAACCACTTGGTGTGTTCCAGGCCAGTGTGGCACAGGCATAGTTAGCCCAGGGAGAAGAGTAGGAGGGAGGTCACAGAGTCATCGGGCACAGACAGAATCATGGGGACTGTGGGCCAGGGTAGAGAGCAGGGCATGAAGCGGAGGGGGAATCACAGGAGGAGTTTTCCCAGAGTGACCTGATTCCATTTACATTTTTAAAAAGACAGTCCTGGCTATAACAAACACACCTCCCATTGATTTAATAGTGCTGTTTGAAGTTAATAAGTTATTTTCAGCTTGCTGAACACATCTGAATTCTTCCTATTTCAGATGATCTATGGTAGGTAATAAGCAGCATTATTTCCTTCCTGAGAGCCTTTTGGGAACATGGAGCCCTCTGATAATCCGATGAGAACTATAGATAGTCCCATTCCCAATGTGTGCACCCACGGACATTCACCATGTGCAGTTCTGCATCTAGTATCCAGGCTTCACAGACCTCGAAGCCCAGCCGAGAACTCCAGATTGAGAATCCCTGCACCACAGATTCTTTCTGTCCTAATGTAATTATTCAAGAGGATCATAATTATTAAAAAGTCAAGTGGGGGGCATCTGTGGTTAAAATTGGTTAAAAAAAAAATAGATTGTGCATAAGCTTAAACTGAAGGCAATTCTCATATCAACTTGCCTAAAAATTATGCATTCCTTGGACCCTAGGATTTGCAATTATGGGCTGGCCACATACTACCCGGTCCTCCCTTGAGCTCCCTGAGGCCTGGAGAGGGGGTGCCCATTGGAAGGCCTGGCACTATAGTGCTTGCAGTGGATTTCATTCCAGCCACGGACGTGCTCTCCTCTGGAGTGGCTCACTGGAGATTAGTGCTGAGCCAAGTTTGGATGAGTGCTGTGATCCAAGCTCATTTGTATCACAGTCTCTAAATGTCCCGCATAAACATTCTAATTCCAATGGGTTCAACAGAAAGAGAAACCACAAAGTCCCTGGTGACTGGTTCTGAAATCTTTCTAAAATGTGTTGGACAGGCTTTTGCCTTCTGAAAGTACATTATTCACATTTCTTTTTTAAATGACACGGGATGATTATTAAGATAGCAACTATGAGATGATATAACAATAAAAGAATGCCTACAAGGGCTAATGTAGAGTGTAAGTCTCGAATAAGTGACCCTGGGCCACCTTTTGAACCTTACACCAGTAGTACTGTCCACAGCCAGCCTTGCCCTCCTCCAGTCCACTTAGTTGGCTTTTTAAAATATTACCTAGATCATCTCATTTCCCCCACTTAACTTACAATCAAATCTGAAGTCTTGGCTGTGGCCTTTAAGCCCTGTCACTTCAGGGCCGTCTTGCTCATTCCCCTCTCTGCCAGTGCTCCAGCCACTTACTGGGTCCTAGACATTTCTCTTCAGAAACCTACCTGCATGCTGTTCTCTACCTGAATGTTGCGTGCAATCCTCACGCTCACCCCACACACCCTTTGCCTGGCGGTCCTTCAAATCTCAGTTTAAGTTAGCATCAGTTTCCCGGAGGTGGTTTTATTGACCCCTCTCAATCTGAATGAGGACTATATCAGACTGCCTCATCAAAGGAAATCCCAGATTACAAGAGGAGTCTCAACAGGCTGTGTTGCAATCTTAGTGTCTGGTTTTGGCAGTGCCATTTGAGTCTAATGTGTATCGTGTGTGTCTGACAATTGGATCTTTTCTAAACTTAAGCGTGTTTTTGTTTCTCTCAGGACTCAGTGTGCTCTACTTCCTGTTCCTGGTATTCCTACTCTTCCTGAATTTCGAGCAGGTTAAATCTCTAATGTATTGGCTCGATCCAAATCTTCGATACGCCACAAGAGAAGCAGATGTCATGGTATGTACTTGTCAGAGCCTCTTGGAGAAACTGGTAGACTCTTTCTTGGGTGTAAGAGGTAGTAGACTTCACATTTTAAATTGTTCCCTCTCTATACTTCCTGTGTAGATACCTAAACACCAGGTCTCTGGGAGGGTTTTTGAGGCGCATGGCTGTCCACAAGTGATAGAGTCCAGGGAAAGGAAATCCTCTCATTCCACAGAGGGCTCTGTGAGGAAGAATACACACATGATCATCAGACAGCCTTGGGTGTGAATTCTGCCTCTGTTACTTAGTTGTGGGACTTTGGGCAAAGTATTTGTTAGATTATTCCCTTTTTTTGTAAGTTGAAAATAGTAATTCTTACTTGGGGCTTATTGTGAAATGAACAAAGCATCATCTATGAGGCCTACTGCAAGGTCTGACATGGTGCCCCCGACACACCAGGCCCTGGGTCACAGCGGCTGCCCCTGCACCAGTCAGCATCACCCTCAGCACCTGCACTCTGGCCTGGATGCCTTGATCCTGCCCCACTGCTTGCCACAGAGAGGTCATTTCATTTGTTACTAATGTTTTTATTAAACCATACAAAAAATTTTATTCTTGGCTAAAACTACTCTATTTTGGCTTTTACTGAAGAGACTACTTATATGGGAAAAACCAACTATTTTTCTCTTCATCAATGGTGAACACTTCTATGATGGGTTTTTCCCACACCAGTTCTCCAACTTTCCTGACACCTGGAGTTAGCGTCAGATCTCCCTAGTTAAAGGTCCAGTCCCTCACAACTGCCCACGTTTCAGATACCACTCGCAAGTCTAGCTGGTCACCTGTGCTTCTGACCCATCAGCTACAAATCAGGTTCCTGCAATATCCTCCTTATACACGATCATTTACTATGATGGCTCACAGAACTGAGGGAAATATTTAAGTTTGCCAGCTTATGTAAAGGGCATGATAAAAGATGCAGGTGAACGGCTGGATGAAGAGGTAGCTTGGGCGAGGTCCAGCAGAGTCCTGAGGGCAGAAGCCTCTATCTCTGTGGAGTTGGGGTACACTACCCTCCCAGCATGTAGATGTGTTTACTGACCTGGAAACTCTCAAACCCCAGAATTCAGAGATTTTTATGGAGACTTTATCACATAGGCATGATCTTTTTTTTATTTGTTTGTTTTTGAGATGGGGTCTCACTCTGTCGACCAGGCTGAAGTACAGTGGCACAATCTTGGCTCACTGCAGCCTCCCTCTTCCAGGTTCAAGCAATTCTCCTGCCTCAGCCACCCGAGTAGCTGGGATTATAGGTGTCCGCCACCACACCCGGCTAGTTTTTGTATTTCTAGTAGAGACAGGGTCTCACCATGTTGGCCAGGCTGGTCTTGAACTCCTGACCTCAAATGATCCATTCCCCCTCAGCCTCCCAGAGTGCTGGGATTACAGGCATGAGCCACCACGCCCGGCCATTTTTTTGTGAGATGGCACCTCACTCTGTCGCCCGGGCTGGAGCACAGTGGTACAATCTTGGCTCACTATAACCTCAGCCTACCAGGTTCAAGTGATTCTCCTGCCTCAGCCTCCTGAGGAACTGGGATTACAGGCATGCACCACCATACCTGGCTAATTTTGTATTTTTCATAGAGATGGGGTTTTAACATGTTGGCCAGGCTGGTCTCAAGCTCCTGACCTCAAGTGATCCACCCTCCTTGGCCTCCCAAAGTGCTGGGATTGCAGGCATGAGCCACCACACCAGCCCATAATCAATTTTTAATTCTGTCACCAGTCGTACTCTCCTTCCCAGAGGATGGAGGGTAGGACTGAAAGTTCTAGGCTTCAAATCATGGCTTGGTCTTTCTGATGACCAGCCCCCACCCAGGAACTTAGCAGTCACCTCATTAGAACAAAAGATGCTCCTATCACCAGGAAATTCCAAGGGATTAGGAGCTCTGTGTCAGTAGCTGGGGTCAAAGAACAGATATTAGAACAAAAGATGCACCTAGCACCCCTATTGCTCAGGAAATTGCAAAGGTTTTAGGCACTCTGGGCCAGGAACTGGGGGACAAGGACCAAATTATGTATTTCTTATGAACTACAATATCACACTATTTTATACTATGATGTGTTTGTTTCCAATTTTTTTTTATCCTAACATTTGGTACAGGTTAATTCCTTTCTGAAAAGGAGAACAGGAATTTGGTCCACAGACGGGTTTGCTTTGACAAACAAGAAGTAATACAAAGGGACTTAATAAAAGGTCCAAGAAATAATCATTTCCTCATAATGACATTGGTCAAATCCTTCTTGGAGTGGTATTTAAAGATCGTTATCTTTAAATTTTTTAAGGGATATGCTTAAAGCAAAAATAAGAATGCCAGAAATTATTTATCAGTCTCAGGGGGGAAAGTTTATTTCGGAATATTTTTACTCTAAGGGAGAGAATGGCAGAGGTTGACTTCCTAGCCTATGATGATGATGATGATACAGATGATGGTTATAATGAGGATAATGGCAGTTATTGATGATGAATTGTCTATTTGTCACACACTGTGGAGGGCACTTTATATTCTATATAAGCCTCATGCATGCATGCTAGATGTTCATATCACCATTTTACAGAGGAGGAGATGGAAGCTTAAAATGCAGCATCTCACTGAAAACACAAGCCGATGGATCTCTCTGGCTTCAAAACCTGTACTTTTCATTTGGAGTGTGCTTCTAGTGTGTAGTTATAAAAATAAGTGCTTTGATGCCTACAGGAGCCTTAGGAAATAGAAATTGGGAGGAAGATATTCCAGTTGTAATATTCTCCCAAACATCTTCTTACATTTTTGAGCAAAAGTGGTCACGTTGCAAAGTAAACTGACTTGCAGGTGGACATGCTTGTGTGCCTCTGTTGATCCGGTTCTCACAGCCAGTAGGAAGAGGTTGAATCGAATAACAATGCTCTTGACATCTGGCTTCCTTAGGAATTTGACATCACAGGGACATCCAGATGTCACAGTTACAGCCCCCAAGTAGCTGAAACTGGATTTTAAACTCTAGTTGTCAAATGTTGGCTAATTCTTTCTTGCCAAAGTAAAGCAGGAGGCTGCGTTCAGCTTGTAGCGTTCTAACTGGTGCTAAACAGCCTCATCTTCTCCATCTCTAATCCCATCCCTTTATACTTCTTTAAAGTTGTCTTTTGCAATTCTAAGGACCTATTCACTGCTGTTTTCTTTATACCAGACAGATCTGTAATTCTTGGCTTCCCAGAGTCCCTAGTCTCTCCATTCCTTCATGCTGCCACCCATTCCTAATCTTGATAGACCATGGTCCATGTCTGGTATCATACAATGAAACTCAGACTTCGTTTTCCCTTAGAATTAATATTATTAAGGCCGGGAGCAGTGGCTCACGCCTGTAATCCCAGCACTTTGGGAGGCCAAGGCGGGTGGATCATGAGGTCAGGAGTTCAAGACAGCCTGGCCAACATGGTGAAACCCCATCTCTACCAAAAATACAAAAAATTAGCTGGGTATGGTGGCGTGTTCCTGTAATCCCAGCTACTTGGGGGGCTGAGGCAGGAGAATTGCTTCAACCAGGACCCGGGAGGTGGAGATTGCTGTGAGCCGAGATCGCACTACTGCACTCCAGCCTGGGCTACAGAAAAAAAAATTAATATTATAAATTGGGAGTGGGGGAATCACTGAAATCCTATTAAAGGCAGGTTTTTTGTGTAATTGTCTGAAAAGTTGCTGCATTTTAAAATATTGATTTTATTCAAAAATATGTGTTTAAGCTTCAGACAAGTTTGTAGAATGGGTTGTCTTGAAGCAGCACTCTTTGGTTAATAAATGCTGACCCAGTTTTTCTTTGTTTCTTTTTTTTTTGCGATTCTCCTGCCTCAGCCTCCCTAGTAGCTGGGATATAGGTGCCTGCCACCATGCCCAGTATTTTTAGTAGAGACGGGGTTTCTCCATACTGACCAGGCTGGTCTCGAACTCCTGACCTCATGATCTGCCTGCCTCGGCCTCCCAAAATGCTAGGATTACAGGTGCGAGCCACCATGCCTGGCCAACCCAGCTTTTCTTCTGCATAAGACACCATGCTGGTGGGAGCTTAGAGTCTACAAGAAGGCAAATTAAGCAAATAATTGTTGGCTCTTAAACCCTAAGACAATTTCAACAGGTTTTTAGAAATTTATTATGAAAAATTTTAAACCTATGCAAGAGTAGAGAGAATCTATAACCTCACGTACCCATCACCCAGCATCAGTATTATTGACACAGGCCCAAACTTGTTTCGCCTTTTCACCCCACATCCTGGATTATTTTGAAACAGTTCTCAGAAATTAAACCTAAAATAGATGGCTTTTCTTTTTTTTCTTTTTTTTTTTAGCATAACCACTGAACAGTAAACAGTATGCAGTGAGTGTTCACATTTCTGCAATTGCCTCATAAATGTTCTGTACAGTTGATTTATTCAAAATAGGATCCAGACAAGGTTTACACATTGCATTCAATATGTCTTTTAAATCCCTTGTCATCTGTAATTCCCCTCATCGTTTGCTGAAAGTTGATTTGTCAGAGAAACCACATTGCTTATTCTGTAGAGTTTTTCACATCTGGATTTGCAGCTTGCATTTGCAGTGTCATCATTTAACATGTTCACTTTGTCCCCCTATATCTTCTATAGACTAAACTCAGGTGTAGGGGCTGGATGAAGTTCTAGATTCCAGATCAGTTTTTATAGTGGAATGCTTCAGAGGGGGGTGCTGCATTTCACACTAGGAGGCGCACAATGTCTGGTGATGTCTCTTTTTTATAACGTTAAGACTGGTTGTCGGAAATAGATGTGCGGGGCTTTTTATAATGTTAAGATTGGTTGTTGGAAATAGATGCTTGGTGCTGCAAAGAAAAATCAGCATTGAGACAAAGGATCTTTCAGCAATGCAATTTTTACTTCCTGGACTGCAGGAAGGGTACCCTCGCTAGCCATTGTGCCATGAGAGTACAATGAACAAAGGAAAACACACAAATTTATCCCTTACGCATTTGGGGTCATCCTTACTGCTGTGTCTGATCTCCGTTGGCTGGAGCCAGACCTCACAATTTAAACTAAAACCCGATGGGCTAATAACTTAAAACTTTTCTAAACAGGTAAAAGCAATGGCAAGCTGGGACATGCCTGTGAGCACGTCCAGCATAGATATCCTGGTTAAAGTACAAGGACGTAGAATGTACTACGTGCCTGTAAGCATGGCATGTTTCACAGCTACATAGGATAGGGCTTAACAAAGTTATTAGCACACTTATTCTTTAATAAGAAAGGAAACTTTAAAAAGTGACTTTTCTACTTCCCACATTGGTCATCAATTTTCATATGCACCATCAATTATAGGTATGACTTTTTGGAGGAAAAAAAAAAAACTTTAAAGTGCTATGCATTGTAATATATTGAAATAGTCACCCTGATTCTCAAAAAATAATACAGTGTGAAAAAGGCATGTGATAGATTTAAGAAAGCATAATCGTTAGATAGGGGACAGCTTGTGCGGAGGCTCTGATTGGGGTGTGGGGGAGCTGGGACCAGTCTGGGGCAGAAGGAGTGTAGGGAACAGGAGGCAGAAGGCCCTGCCTGAGGCTAGGGAAGCTGCCAAGGCTGAGCCAGATGGGGTGAGGAGTTTGGGTGTTATTCTAAATGCAAGAAAAGGCCATGGAAGGTTTATAAGCAGAGGAGCTGCATGATCTGTGTTGATGTTTTAGGAGGTCAATCAATAATACCTCCATTTCTAGTTGAGTTTGGAAACAAAAACAAGAGTTCAAAATCTCAGCTGATTTCTTCCGTAAAAGCTCAGTGGAGCAGATGGCTTTAGACCTGGGCTGAATTAAGCTAGCCTATCTTCCTCTAGCCCATTAGACAACCACAGGCTGCTTCTATGAAGCAGGGCCTGACCCACAAAAATTGTTGCATGGTTGAGGGAGCTGATGAGAACCTGTGCTGTCTGTAGGCAAATAATTTCCAAAGAGGACCCAAAAGAGGTTGGAGCGCTTTCGTCTTCCAAAGTCAACAACGCCCCAAGAGAGGAGTGAACAGAGAGTTGGGCTGGAAACCTGGCGTGCGCAGTAGTGGAGATCCCTCTACACTGGGATGGGCATGCTACCCAACCTGTTTCTCCTCACCCCCCTGCCCCAGACACCCTTACACACATGCATGCACATTCCACGGTCTAATTATAGTTTTCAAGATCTCTTTGTAGTCTTAAGCTGGATGTGAGTACCCCAGGTGCTTATTATAACATTATCTATACTTTGTTATATGGCTGACACATTCCACAGTTTTCAAAAGTTATTATTACAGAAGTCTAAGCAAGAAATAATAGTGTCAGTGAGATGAATAAAATAACAACCTGGGGAGGTAAAGTGAACAGGACTTGGTATTTGGTTAGGTGTCCAGCAAGTGAGGCAGAGGAAGGGGCCGCCAGGATCAGCCTAGGACCAGTTGGGAGGTCAGCAGAATCTATCTTTACCCATCTTTTGCTCATGGGCACAAACCTGCCCACTTGACCCCCTTTCCAGGCTTCAGCTCTACGCTGTCTTCAGTTAAAGCCCGTTCCTCCTGGTTCCCAGGGTTCTGCCTGCATGCAGCTCTCTGGCTGCCTGAAACTGCAGTGCCCTGTGGCCCTTCCAGGACCAGGACCTCAGGTCTTGCAAAGGGGATAATTGGCCAATCTGTCCATTACTAACTATACTGCAAATAGATGCATTGGTCTTTATGATTTTTAAAGTGCCTTCCCACATATCAAAGCATAGAAATAAAGAGTATAAAGGCCTCCAAAGTTATCTGCAAGCTGTGATTACTTTAAGAGTAGCCTTCCAAAAATAGATCTCACCCCTTCCTTATCTAACTCTACACAGTGTATTCCAGAGTAAAGAAGAGGGTGGGGTGGTTGAGACATTTGAGGTTGATGGGACGTGGCCCTGCTCCTTAATCTAATAAAAAACCTGCTTCAGCCCAAGGGCACTTCCCTCTGTCAGCCTGTGATTCTCTGTGACAAGAATGTGCTGTGCCCGAGTCTGGGAAGAGACTTTTCATCTTATTGCAGGGCAGTTTGTTTTTTTTAAGCCTTATCTTGACTTATCCCTATTGAATTTTATCTTCTTTTCTCCAGATTTCCCATTTACACAGCATAATCTCACATACTGCTTCTCAAAAAATAGGAGTCTTAAAAATGTTTGTTCAGCTTTGCAAGTTGAAATGCATTATATCTGAGAAGGAAATCTGATGTGTGGTAGGTTTCAGAAGAGACAGGGAAGCTCTTTTGCTGTCAGAAAGTGTCATTTCTGGAATTTGAAACTATTAGAGTTTATAGGAATTTTTCCAGCTGGCTGATAATAGGGGGTATTTGCCAACTCTTACTACTTCCTATCAGATTAATTTTGGGAAGAAAGGATGTGAAATATAGAGATTCTTGATAAATGTTATATTATCACTCATGTAGTCATATGATATTAAATTACTTAGAAATATGTATAATCAAAAACTAAGATATTAGAAATGGAATCAAAATCCTTAAAAAGGTTTGTAATTTTTTTTTTTTTTTTTTTTTTTGCCTACAAGAGCACACTTTATTTTTTTTTCTTTCTTGGCTTTCCTTTAGTTATTTTTTTAAAATAATTTATTTATTTTTATTGTACTTTAGGTTCTGGGGTACATGTGAAGATCATGCAGGACTGATGCATAAGTACATACATGGCAATGTGGTTTGCTGCCTCCATCCCCCCTGTCACCTATATCTGGCATTTCTGTAATTTTTAACATTTAAATTATGTAGTATCTAATATATTTTGGTGGAGGGGAGTTCTGTTTTCTTTTAATCACTGAAGTTAGGTGCTTTTCATCTTTTTTCTAGTAGAACTATTTAAGGCTTTATATTTTCCTCTAACTTCAATTTTTACATGGTGTATTTTCATTATCATCATTACGGCACATTCAAAAAATTTCTTTTAGGATTTCTTCTTTAATCCATGATATTTAGAAATGTGTGTTTAAATTGCCAAATCTATTGGGAATCTTTTTATTTTATGCTTTGTTACTGGCTTTAATGTCATTGCCCTATGGTCGGATGACATGATCTATGTGATATTACTTCTTTAAGATATGTTGAGCCTTTGTAAAATTATCTTGCTTCTCGTTTTAATCCAGCTTTTGCAATTCAGAGCAAAGCAGTTCTGATTTATAAACTCAAATACTTGTCCCTTTTCCCTCAAGACTCTTAAGTTATTAATACTTTCTCTTTTTTTATTGAGCAGGACATATTATTAGTTTTCATGGTCATATCTCTTCTTTTCATTAAGTGGCAGAATCCTGGAAGCAAGTTGATTTCTAGAGTTTCATTAATTATTCTCTTTTTTACTTTAAATAGGAGTATGCTGTGAACTGCCATGTGATCACCTGGGAGAGGATTATCAGCCACTTTGATATATTTGCATTTGGACATTTCTGGGGCTGGGCCATGAAGGCCTTGCTGATCCGTAGTTATGGTCTCTGCTGGACAATCAGTATTACCTGGGAGCTGACTGAGGTAAGAAGGAGGGCATGGGGGTTACCCATACAGTGCCATGTGTGTAGTTTACATGTAGGAAAAACTCTGTCAGTTACAATCAGTTAATCCATTCTCCAGCACCTATGGTAAAAAACAGTATTTAAACCATCGCATAAGAATATTTTATCCTTTTGTTTAAAAAACAAGCAAATATAAAAACAACTCCTGGTTAACTTAGTGTACCTCCTGTCCTATAAGTCTTAAAGAGAAACAAATGAAATAAAGCTAAAGAATGAAGTTAAAATTTCAAGTAAGATAAATAAATGGGAATGAGGAGATCTGCTTAGAATTCAGTAGTTCAGTTGACCTACTAACTAGCATCCAGTTTGAGATAATAGAATTGTGTGTTCAGGTACTAGAAGAGCATCCAGGGTATTTGGTAGCTGCAAAATGGATTTCAAATGTTAGCTCTAATATGTAGGTAATCAAAAGTTTGTTGTATTTACTTAATTAAAGAGTTACAGTCTTGAAAAACCATTAGCAAAATAAAATTTTGGGAACTAACTCATTATTGTTTTATTCTTAATCATTCCCAGTGAACAGAATTTGGCCACATGCACAGTATACTTCTTGATGCTCCTCATTGTCCTGACTTGAACTTAGAGACATGTGCCAGCTAGATGTGGCTTCCATTAATGTGCCTCTCACTGTTCTGGAGGCCGGAAGTCCAAGATCAAGACATCGGCAGGACTGGTTCCCCCTGGGGCCTTTGGAGCATTTGTCCAGGCTCCTCCTCTATCTCTGTGGTTTGCTGGCCATGGTGGTCCTGGGCTTGTTGATGCTGGCCCCTTCGTGGTCATGTGGCGTTCTCCCTGTGCGTGTCCGAGCCTTCATGGTGTTCTTTTTATAAGGACAGAAGAGCCTTCCCAGTGTTCTTTTTATAAGGACACAAGTCATATTGAATTAGCAGCTCACTGTACTCCCTATGACCTCATCTTAACAAAGTACCCCACCAATGACTCTGTCTCCAAATAAGCTCAAATTCTGAGGTATTGAAGGTTAGGGCTTCAACATAGGAGTTTTATTTATTTACGAATGAGACGGAGTTTCACTCTTGTTGTCCAAGCTGGAGTGCAATGGTGTGATCTTGGCTTACTGCAACCCCTGCCTCCCGGGTTCAAGTGATTCTCCTGCCTCAGCCTCCCGAGTACCTGAGATTACAGGCATGCGCCACCACGCCCAGCTAATTTTGTGTTTTTAGCAGAGATGGGGTTTCTCCGTGTTAGTCAGGCTGGTCTCGACCTCCCAACCTCAGGTGATCCACCCGCCTCAGCCTCCCAAAGTGCTTGCATTGCAGGTGTGAGCCACTGCAGCAGGCCTCCATTACTCTTAAAACAAAATCCAAACTTCCCACCCTGCTTACGAGACCCCAGGTTCACTGGCCCTTGCCTGCAGCCTCAGCCTCATCGTGCCTCTCTTATGCCCTTGGTGCTCCAGCTGCCTCTGCTGTCTTCCCCACCACAGAGTCCTGGGATTATAGGCATGAGCCACCACGCCCAGCCACAACATCGAAGTTTTGAGAGGACAGAACCCAACCTATCTATAATAGTGCCCAACACTTTACATATGCCTCTAAGTCCTCTCAACAAACCGGGAAAGGTGGTGTATACAGATTCTCATTGTACAGATGGGGGAACCAGAGCGCAGAGCTTTGTTTCCTTTGGTGAGCCAGGAATGGATTCTAGATGTGAAGCCCATGTTCCTGCTTTTATACCACATTCCACCTCTGAATTCCAAGCGTCTTTGGAACCTGGTGCTGCATAGGCCTTCTCGGCCTCGCTTACTTCGCCCTCACACTGCAGACTGAGCATCTGCTATACTTTCTTTCCCTGTTTCCCAGTGCCTGTGGTCGCCAGGCCCTATAGAGTTCTGTAGAGTCTTCTAAGCACCCAGGTCTTCCACTGAAGTCTCTTCAGATCTCTGCTCCCACTTGTCTCTAATCCATGGTCGTCTCCAACTAAATTGCTTGTCTCTTCCCTTTACACTATTTATTGCCAAATGATCCTCTTCAGACCCCGCCAAACCAAGGCTGTTTCCTACTCAGAGCTCTTTAGTGTTAGTCTGTTACTTTGGGTTTTTTTTTTTTTTTTTTTTTTTTTTTGGACAAAGTCTTACTTTGTTGCCTAGGCTGGAGTACAGTGGTGTGATCTCGGCTCACTGCAATCTCCGCCTCCCTGGCTCAAGTGATTCTCTTGCCTTAGACTCCCAAATAGCTGGGATTACAGGCACATGTCACCACACTTGGCTAATTTTTTATTTTTAGTAGAGACAGGATTTCGCCATGTTGGCCAGGCTGGTCTCGAACTCCTGACTTCAGGTGATCCTGCTTCCTCAGCCTCCCAAAGTGCTGGGATTATAGGCATGAGCCAGTGTACCTGGCCTCCATTGCTCTTCAACAGAATCCAGACTTCCCACCCTGCCTACAAGGCACCAGGTTCACTGGCTCCTTGCCTGTAGCCTCAGCCTCATCGTGCCTCTCTTTGCCCTCAGTGCTCCAGCTGCCTGTGCTGTCTTCCTCACCACAGAGTCCTCCCCACTGCTCTTCCCTCTCTTCTCGCCCTTCACCTGCTAACAAGCTGTCTCCAGAGCTCAGCTCCAGAAGGCTATCCCTGCCCCTCCGGTAGCTGTGCTGCATCTTTATACAGCTGGAAATAGAACACCTTGCCATTCTCGTTTGAAATGCTCCTCACATGTTAGTCACTCTCTAAGTGTCTCTTTTCTGCTAAACTTTGTGCCTCAAAAGGGTAGGGCCCATGCCTGTGTATTCCCAGACCCAAGGACTGCCTTACACATGGCAGATGCTCCATAAATCTGCAGTGAATGGAGGAATGCAGCCCCCTCCTCCTTGGGCTTGGGTCTTTTGGGGACCCATCTCACCTCCAGAACCTGGTACCTTCCTGGAAAGTTCCTTAGGCTGGAGGATGTCCTCCACATCCCACTCTTTTGCATAGTTTTGTTTCAGCAAATATATGTCATTGACTTCTGCTGAAGTTTCTCTCTTCTGTCTTTAAGGGCAGGAGTTAAGGCTGCATCTCGTGGCGTGGAACCTGGGAGTACACTTCAAGGGTAGTACCATGTTAAGAATGCAGCCACAAGCCATCACATGCAGCAGCTACTCTGTAGCTTCTTAGCAGCAGGTTCATTGAGAACAAAATGTTTATGTATATATTGTTTATAGCTTACAAAATGCTTTCATGAATACTGTTTTATCTTTGCAGTATTTATTATATTACTTCAAAGTTTTGTAATTATAGGCTTGTCTCTTTCCAGAGAACTCACAGGTATTGTCTTAGTAATTTCACCTTCTCACATTGGGCCTTCACATGGCAGGGTGTGCTGTTCTGAATACAGCGGATATGCCCCTGGTTTTGGACAAATTGATCTCCGGGGGGACTTCTGTTCCACCCCTGATCTTACTGTTCCCCCTTCCTGGAACGCCCACATCTTCATCTCCATCTCATGAAATCAGTCATTCTTGTCCTTAATGTTCCCCTTCCAATATGTCTTTCTTGTAGAAGCCTCTCCAGGAAAGTTCCATAGGCTGAAGGAACTTTCAGCCTCAGTCAGAATGAATGTTTTGTTTCTACCATACTCCATTTTATGTCACCATTGTCACACTTTCCTCAGTCTACCATATATTATGAATGTGGTTATCTGGATAAACATCTGATCCCAGCACTTTGGGAGGCTGAGGCAGGCAGGTCACAAGATCAGGAGTTCGAGACCAGCCTGGGCCAATGTAGTGAAACCCCAGCTCAACTGAAAATACAAAAATTAGCCAGGCGTGGTGGCGCGTCTCTGTAATCCCAGTTGCTTGGGAGGTTGAGGCAGGAGAATTGCTTGAACCCGGGAGGCAGAGGTTGCAGTGAGCCAAGATTGTGCCACTGCACTCCAGCCTGGGCAACAGAGCAAGACTCCGTCTCAGAAAAACAAAACAAAACAAAAAAAAAAAAACACAACATCTGACTCCTCCCCTTGAAATCAAGACCCTTGACTTTCTTTTTCTTACCACCTTACACATCATGGGCACTTAATAAAAGATTGTCATTATTGTGAATCAGTTGGTGTGAGATTTCCTATTAAGCTGCCGTCTTCCTACTTCATGTCATCAAGAGCTGTTCTTTTGCAACGTACTCACTGTTTTACCTAAGTATCTAGGGGATATTTTTGAAATGCACAACTTGAATTCTCAAGCTGCTAATTTTGAGAATTATGCCAATGCTTTGTCGTCAGGGTTGGAAACTTTTCTCCTTTCCCCTCCCAGATCCTTGTCATGTTGTCATTAGCCAAGGTAATTAATTGGTAGTACTTTTCAAGAGAGACTCTCCTTTCTTTAAAGCCCTGTGTCAAAAAGAGAAGAGCTGTTTAGATATGTGCTGTTTGTATGCAAGCCATCCACAATACAAAAAAAAACAAGAAACAGACTGCAGAACCTGTCCTGTTTTTTTTTTTTTTTTTGTACATTAGGAAAAAATGAAATGTCAAATACTTTTTTCTAAAATAATGTATTATTAAAAAGGAAATGTATCTGTCTGCATGGCACCCGAGTTGTGTTTATTTATCCAGCCTGGGCTCTTGTGTTTCTCAGCTCTTCTTCATGCATCTCCTCCCCAATTTTGCTGAGTGCTGGTGGGATCAAGTCATTCTGGACATCCTGTTGTGCAACGGCGGTGGCATTTGGCTGGGCATGGTGGTTTGCCGGTTTTTAGAGATGAGGACTTACCACTGGGCAAGCTTCAAGTGAGTTGCCTTCTTTTTGGATATTAGTCACAGGTTTTCATGATATATATTTAATTGTTTTGGTAGGAATCAATTTTAGCAAGGTCTCTGATGATAAGGAATAAATTCCATGTTAATAACTGAAACTCATAAATGATTATAAACCTGATTTCAAGCATTTGTCCAGATAATGCTCAATCATTTATGATTTTCTCTTTCTCACCCCAGGTATTCAAGGGGTTCTAACACCACCCTCTTGATTTAAAAGATTTCTCAAATTCATCCCCTTTTTCATCCCGACTGCTTCAGCCTACATTTAGACTCCCATCCCTGGATTAATTTGTCTGTTTCCAGGTTAGTCCTCCAGTCGTTCCCACACCATTGCTTGAGTGAGCTTTTTAAGAACATCGAATTCATCATGTCATTCCCCTGTGATGGCTTCTCATGGTCTTTAGGATGTACATCCGTTGCCTCAGTAGGGAAATCCTTTCTCTACACCCTCTCAGGCACCCTAGGGTCTGTTTATGCATACACTCCCCCTCTTTACCCTGGGATTTGGCTGTGTACCCATAGGCCAGCCTGATCATCCTTTTCTTCGCTGACTCAGCTCCCTTGTCATCCAGGAAGTTCTCGGACTAGTTTTAAGTTGCATGCCCCACTGTGCTTCCAGTGGAGGATAGTCACGCAGCCGGCATTGCTTTATCCTGCTTCGTTAAACTTGCTTCTCAGTTTGCGGCAGGAATCGTGCCATTGATGAGGAAGAAAAGAACAATGGCAGTGTTAATGAAAGCTGTGGTTGCTTCAGTTGTGTTTAAAACTTTGTTTACTTTATATAACGAAATAGCATTTTCCTGCATCATTAAGTACTCTTCTAAAACATGATTGGACTTCTTGGTACTTCAACATATGAATAAACCATGTAGTATTTAGCCAGTTCCATTGTATGGTTGTTTCGTTGTTCCAGAGTTTTTGCTTTTATAAAGAAGACTGGACTGATCATTGTTGGACATCTATCTTAGTGTGCATCTCTAGTTGTTTAGTTGTTTCAGAGTTTTTGCTTTTATAAAGAAGACTGGACTGATCATTGTTGGACATCTATCTTAGTGTGCATCTCTGTGTGCATTGCCGTTTTTTGATAAATAAATTCTTAGAAATAGAGTGTACCAATTTAAAATCTCACCTATAACACACCTCATATATGTGTGTATCCATTTCACTATTTCCTTAAACTGTATTGTTAAACCTTTGTCGAATTTATCACACACGAAATGGTGTGATACTGGATTTCTATCTATTTCTATTGGATTTTTCCTCTTTTATTTATGCTTTCTATAAGCTTACTAACACTTTGCCATAAATGTGACTTTATTTTTCATTTTGTCATCCCCTTTTTTTTGTTTGTTTTTCTGAGACGGAGTCTTGCTCTGTAGCCCAGGCTGTAGTACAGTGGTGCAATCTCAGCTCACTGCAGCCCCCGCCTCCCAGGTTCAAGCAATTCTCCTGCCTCAGTCTCCCAAATAGCTGGGACTTCAGACACATGCCACCACGCCTGGCCAATTTTTGTGTTTTTAATAAAGAGGGGAGTTTCACCATGTTTGCCAGACTGGTCTTGAACTCCTGACCTCAGCTTGATCACCCGCCTTGACGTCTCAAAGTGTTGGGATTACAGGCATGAGCCACCATGCCCAGCCTGTCATCCCCTTTTAAACTAGTTTGTGGTGGATTTTTTATTTAAACATCAAAAATAATGTTAATCTTCTTGTTTAGGTAAATATTAACCAGTATTTTCTTCTAGTTCTTTAATGGTTTTACTTGTTTTAAGTATTTAATCTGTCTCAAATTTATTTTGGTATATGATATGAGGGTGAGATTTCACAATGATTTTGCCATTAATTAACAGTTTTTCCCTTCCTATTTATTAGTAAACCTTTCTTTGGCCACTGACTTGCAAAGACACTTTTTAATATATTAAATTTTAATTCTAATTTTTATTTATTTATTTTTTTGAGTTGGAGTCTTGCTCTGTCACCCAGGCTAGAGTGCAATGGTGCAATCTTGGCTCACTGCAACCTCCACTTCCCAGGTTTAAGCGGTTCTCCTGTGTCAGCCTCCCCAGTGCCTGTAATCCCCAACTGGCACTACCATGCCAAGCTAATTTTTGTATTGTTAGTAGAAGCAGGGTTTTTCCATGTTGGCCAGGCTGGTCTCGAACTTCTGACCTTAGGTGATCTGCCTGCCTCAGCCTCCCAGAGTGCTGGGATTATAGCCATAAGCCACCGCACCCAGCCACTTTTTAATATATTTAAGACAGTATTTAACCTAACAAATATAGTAGCCATGCTTCAAGTATTATTCCAACCAAGCTTCACAAGCAGTATCTCATTTGAGCCTTACGTCAGTTCTGGGGTAGACACTGTTATTATCTTTATCTTAGGAATGACGTGATACTGAGGCTTAGGTTTAGTAATTTGCCTAACGACACAGAGCTAGCAAGCAGCTGAGTCTGAATTTGCACCAGGATGTCTGCTCTCTTTTTTGTTGTTGTTGTTGTTTTTGAGACAGAGTCTCGTTCTGTTGCCCAGGCTGGAGTACAGTGGCACGATCTCGGCTCACTGCCACCTCTGCCTCCCAGGTTCAAGCGATTTTCCTGCCTCACCACCAGAGTAGCTGGGGCTACAGGCACCCGCCACCACACCTAGCTAATTTTTGTATTTTTAGTAGAGATGGAGTTTTGCTGTGTTGGCCAGGCTGATCTCAAACTCCTGATCTTAAGTGATCTGCTGGCCTCAGCCTCCCAAAGTGCTGGGATTAGAGGCGTGAGCCACTACGCCCAGCCTCAGAATGTCTGCTTTCTTAAACACTGCTACAATATACTTCCTTGTTTTCTTATGCTTATTCTTAAAATATTGACTTCAGAATCATTTTGTCTAGTTCCCAAGAAATAAGCCCAGCTAATAAACAACAACAACAAAATCCTATTGGGTGTTTTTTAAAGTAATATTAAATGTATAAATGAATACAGATTAAATCAAATTAACCTCTTTTCTGTATTAAATATCCTGATTCTTGATCATGCTGCATCTCTATTTATTCCCATTTTCTTTTCAGGCTTTCCCTGCACTTTGCTATTTTTACAATACAAGTCTTTTGTAGTTCTTGTTTATTTTTGGATAGTCTCTATTTTTCGCTGCCATTGTGCAGCAGATCTTCTTGCTGCGATGTTTTCTCAGAACGAGTTTGTTGGCGGATAGGTGGGTGGATGAAGGAACAGCCCTGGTTTCCTGTCAGTCTCCCTGCTCCCTCCCACTAGAACAGAAGGCCTGATTAGTTGGTGCTTGTGCTTTCAAGTACTTTGCACAATGTTGTGGAGACATAAAAGTTCATGACATAAATATTTGTAGAATTAAAGACTCTTTACCAGTTATTAAATAATATTTATTATACCGTGGGTTTTGGCTCTCCTGGGCTAGTACAGGAAGGGCTGGAATCTATGCCCACCCCCTGATGCTGAGTCTGTCAGCCACTTGCTGTCCCTGAGTCTTCATGTCCTCATTTGTAAACTGTGGGACTGCTTGGTTCTTTCATGGGTGTATGAAACTTTTAATTGAGTGATTTCGAGGATTAAAATGAAGAAAGGTTAAATACCACTGTTCATCAACCCAACCTGTTCACTGCTCTGGGCAAGAAACAGGGTAAAGAAATGATGAGGGTGATCCAAGAATATGGAGGGTGTGCACTTTTACCTGGGAGGCAAGCAGTGGGTGAGAACAGTCTCTTTGCCTCCCTGTGCCTGTCATCAATGAAATTCCCCACTGAGTGTGCTGCTGTCACCTGCTTTACCTATATAAATAGAGAAGACCTTTGAGAGACAATTCAAATAAAAAGCAGTCTCTTTGTTTTAGCATTTGTTATAAAAATCATCCATGCACAGGGTCTTTTTCTTGTGCTTTGTTTCTCCCCCCTGCCTTATCTCCGGATTTTCACTGGAGCCCTTCTCTTCTTCAGGGACATTCACACCACCACCGGGAAGATCAAGAGAGCGGTGCTGCAGTTCACTCCTGCTAGCTGGACCTACGTTCGATGGTTTGACCCCAAATCTTCTTTTCAGAGAGTAGCTGGAGTATACCTTTTCATGATCATCTGGCAGGTATTTTTTCAGATTCCCAGAAGTTGGGGAAAAAACAAAACTAAAATAAAATTTTTTTAGGAATTCAGAGTTAATGTTAGTTTACATTGCTTTCCAGCTCCATACTTGATAAGATATAATATTCTACAGCTGGCATGTAGAATAATTAAGCAAAGTGATATTATTATGCCCAAGGTCTTGCTTTGTTGTGAAGACACTTTTAAAATATGGATCTTTGAATTACAAATTAGAAGCAGATTAGACTCCGTGAAAAAATTTGTGTCTAGTATCCATCATCCAATGAGTTAGGCATTGGATTGCTTTTCAGAATGATCATTTTCAAGACCAAAGGAACAAATGAGAAGGTTTTTCTTACATTCCTAATTCAGTGTCTATTGGTTACAATTGTTCCTCAGCTGTTACCACTTTGGGTAATCTGTAGCATGCTAAATGAGTGCTGGGGAACTGGAGGCTTTTGCTGAGTCCTCCAGAGTGTTGTCCTCCGTGGAGAGAAGCTGTATTTCCAAGTGGCCCACTTCACGACCGAAGTGATTCCACCAGCCCAGGGTCTTGGCAAAAGCTTATCAAGCATCTGTGTTTTTGAGAGATAGCATTTTTTTTGATGCTCCTGGCCCCAGGTTGTTTCACAGCTTTTGGAGACTAGCCAAAGGGAAACCAGCTTTTGCCTGAAGGATCTTTCAGAATCATCAGAAATTATGTTTCGGACACATAAACACAAAATACTCCCAACATAAGGAAAAAATTAGCAGATGTCACTTTTAGGACATACTATCTTCCTCTTTCACACAGAGAATTAACAATGCCCATCTTAATAAATGGAGTTTATGCAACAGAAGTGTGTGTGTGAATAGTTAAGTAATCACCATGGTGTGGAGAGGTCAGTATCTTTAAAAACAGGACTGTAGATGGATTGGGATTAAGCTTTGCCTTATCAGGCGCAATGTCACCGACAGCAGAAGCTTTCTTTCATTAGAAGGAGGAATGATTGGATTTGTAAAGGAGAGTAGTATAGTGCCGCTAGGATGGAACCACCTGGTGGTATGCGATGGAGCACACTGTTCCCATGAGTGTGATCACTGCACTGGGATCAGCTATCTATATATGACATTAATTCGTAGACTACTTTTTATTTTGTGTCCTTGAAGTCAGTGCTATAGGAAAACAACATGCATTTTGCGTAATTGAAATGAACCTGCCAGTCCATGTACTGTGTTCTCCAAGCACAGTGACATTTCTGTAGTCTCTACCCCTTGTTTGCTATCTGGAGCCACGCTCCAGGCAGAGAGCAGTCGCGTCCCAACCACAGGATATTTTGTGCTGCCAAGGACTCATCTTGATGAACTGCATGAGGATGCTGACCTCAGGGGAAAAGTACTACTGCTTTCACCTGATACTTGGACCAACTCTTCACACCCACTTCTAAGGACTGCCTTTGGTGGAGGATCTGCTCTGTCCCAGGCGTGTGCAGCATGAGTCCATCATCATCTCTCAGATGTGTTTTGTTTTGTTTTTTTTCTTTTTGAGACAGAGTTTTACTCTTGTCACCCAAACTGGAGTGCAATGGTGCAATCTTGGCTCACTACAGCCTGCAACCTCTGCCTCTCAGGTTCAAGTGATTCTCCTGTCTCAGCCTCCTGAGTAGCTGGGATTACAGGCACCCACCACCATGCCTGGCTAATTTTTGTATTTTTAGTAGAGACAGAATTTCACCCTCTTGGCCAGGCTGGTCTTGAACTCCTGACCTCAGGTGATCTGCCCACTTCAGCCTCCCAAAGTGCTGGGATTACAGGCGTAAGCCACCGCACCTGGCCTCAAGTTTCTTTTGATTGTTAAAGAGCTTACTTATCTACAGTTGGAATTCTCTTAGACCTGGCCTGACTTCTGTAAGGCAGCATAGGTGTTCCGTGCCACAGGTTTGCTTTCATGACTTCTGTGTGCTCAAAGCATTTCTCTCCTGACTAACCCAGTGAATCACACATGCGAGCCTAGTAACAATCATGCAAGTCAGGAACCATGACAAATAGCTGATATCCTGTGCTCCCATTGGTCCCTGCCCATATTGTACTGGCTGTTAACTAGTTTGAATAGCAATCCTTGGAAGACCACATCTATTCTCTGAAAATGCTTTGAACATACCAGTTATTTTTAATTGTAGAATGTCTATTTAAGGACTATAGGATTTTGAATTAGTATGAGGTACCAGGTTGACTAATTTCTCCATCTTTTTCAGCTGACTGAATTGAATACCTTCTTCTTGAAGCATATCTTTGTGTTCCAAGCGAGTCATCCATTAAGTTGGGGGTAGAATTCTCTTTATTGGTGGCATCACGGCTCCCACAGTGAGGTAATTCTGCACAAGCCCAGCTGTCATATGAGAACATTAACTTGCTCTAGATTGTCCTGTTTATCATAAGGAAAGTCACGTAAACTAGCAGATTTTCCATGAAAAGACCATCATAAAGAATTCTACATCCAGAATATGAAGAAAATGTTTTGTTCTCAGATATCAGTAACATTAACAAGACTTTAAAAAAGGGAAGCACAGAAGACAAAAAGGAAAAAAAAGGGAAGCCCTTGATCAACAGCACACCAGTAGTACCATCTGTTGTTGTCAGAATCCTTTCCAGTCTTGGACCGTTGATCTTCTTTTCCTCCTATAACATCATATTAGAAAAAATTAGCAGGATAGCGATGCTGAGTTTTTAAAAAATGAGATTGCTGGAAAAATGGAAACTTTTTATGATAGGGCTGAAGCCATAAATGACATTATTTTTTGAATGGGACTTTTAGCTTTTCAGACCCAGTTAATTTAATTTCCTTTAAAAAAAAGGCCCTTCCTGTAGTCCTCCAGGACAACTAAGTTTGGGTATTCCCGCGGTTATTCCCCTGAATTCATGTGGGGCCCTGGGAGGTGAGGCTTATTCAGAGACCATCCCTCATGTTGACTGGTGCCAGTGCAGTTCAAAGCAAACATTCCCATTTGTTTCGTTTTTCCTATTTAGAAATGGCATTCGGGTTGTAGGACTAATATGGAATACTGGCGTTAATGAGTAGCAATACCAAAGATCTGCCAAAGATACAAAGAGAGTCTAAGCAGTTAAAAGAGTTAGCTTTTCAGAGGCTGTAAGATTGCTTTTTTTGTGTGACGGAGTCTCCCTCTGTCACCAGGCTGGAGTACAATGGCGTGATCTTGGCTCACTGCAATCTCCACCTCCTGAGTTCAAGTGATTCTCCGGCCTCAGCCCCCTGAGTAGCTGGAATTACAGGTGTGTGCCACCATACCCAGCTAATTTTTGTAATTTTAGTAGAGACATGGTTTCACCATGTTGGCCAGGATGGTCTTGATCTCCTCACCTTATGATCCCCCCACCTCAGCCTCCCAATCACCATGTTGGCCAGGATGGTCTTGATCTCCTGACCTCATGATCCACCTGCCTTGGCCTCTCAAAGTGCTGGGATTACAGGTGTGAGCCACCAACCCCCGCCTTATTTCATTATTTTTAATATGCTTGCAAACCCCATAAGCAGCAGGCCTCACCTGCCAAGGATGGTAGATGTACACCTTGGTGAAACAGACTTCCAGCCAGTACCTCCTCTTGTCATCATTCATTATTACCGAAAAAAAAAAAAAAATCTGTAGATCCTGGTTTCAACAAACCAAATAAGACATGTCCAAGTCCTGAGGAGTTAAGCTTAACATTTCCATCTGTTCTTTTTGTTGTGACCAAAAATGAAAAGAAGAGTGGATGAGCCAGCAGCCCTTTGAAACTCCATAGATAGGTAATCTATTGCAGTTAGTAGCTCATAAGTCCTGTTTTTTTCTCGATGGTTTGGAGTCCTCATTTAATATGTAATTTAATTTGAGACTTTACAGTTTTTTATTAAGAGCAATCAATAAAGTCAGTAAGAGTGGAAAAAATTTTCTTCTTAGAACAAAATAGCAAATCACATATGATGTATCATGAAATTTCAGTATTAAACATTGCAAAACAAAAACAAGACACTAAAAATCCAATGTTTTGAACTCCTGAGAGATCCTCAAACTTTTACAGTACCCTATGGATTTCTCCACAATTGTCTTTGTTTGAAAATGAGACACTTCCTGTGCTCTCTGTTTAAGGCAGTTCCCATGTAAAGAGGTTCTTTGACAAGTAACCTGGAAAGCTGGACATGCTGCTAATGGATTTTAACATAGCCATCCCATTTTGCAAATGCCAGGCCTCAAGAGGAGAGAGCATTTAGAAGCTTCAGTATAAATCATACACACCACATCTCCAGCTTCTTCCTTTTCTATTAGACTTTCACATGAATCTGCTTTGAGAAGATATTCGAGTGAACATTCTTTTAATCTGATAACATAAAGTACAATGTAAGGAGATGGGTGCAGTTAGAAGGGAAAGTGGCTGAAACGGTAAAGACATATGAGGTGATGAGAATATGAAGTTAGAGGAAGAGCTACATTCTTTATAATCAGAATCTTCACTCTGGTCTTTGGGGCAAGGAGACAGTAGTTTATGGATAACCTTCAGGTATCTGTGAATCCCCTGAACTTTAATGCAAAATGTTATGCCCATATCATAGCTTTCATCAAATCCTCAAAGAGTCAGTGACCCCAAAAAGATGATGAGTTCCTGGTTCAGATGCTACTGCTGAAGGGGTAGATCGAGTTTTCAGGGATACTTATGAAGCTCCAAGCCATGCTGTCCCACACAGAAGCCTCTCACCACGTGTGACTGTTGAGCACTGGAGATGTGGTCAGTCCACAGTGAAATGCCTGGAAGCTACACACCACACGTTGAAGAGTTGGGGCCAAAACAGAATATAAAATACTTTATTATAATGTTTTCATATATCCGTTTAAATATTTAAAATATTAATAAAACGGATGTATCTGTTCCTTTTTCCTTTTTTTAAACATGTCTGCTGGAAAATTTAAAATTGCATTTATGGCTTGTATTATATTTCTGCCGGATGGTGCTGTTCTGAGCCTTTCATCACCATGTCATTGCCTGTGTTTTCTGAACTTGTCAGTAACATTCCAAGTCATTGGCATTCAATGCCAGTGAGATGTAGCTGGAGTCCCATTCCAGTTTCCAAAAGCCAAAAATCTGTGTATTTTTTCCTGGTTGCAATCAGCAAGCTTTGTCCTGGAGAGAACCGGAGGAGACAATCAATGGACAGTGCTGCTCACTCTCTGGAGTCACCTCCATGGAGCTAGACGTGGAAACACCCACCTGGGGTTGCTTTGGGCAGGGCTCTGGGAGTCTCACCACTGAATCCAGACTACCTTTGCCAATAATCTGGCTCTTTTTAGTTTTTTTTAAATTTTTTGTTTTTATTTTTAGGCTAGTCAAGTGAAGCAGTGGGAGTGGAGAAGGCACAAAGAAATCTGTAAATGGTTGTGATCAGTTAGTTGCAAACACCCGGCACTCAGACCAGACAATAATCTGGCGGTTTAAATGATACTCCCCTCCCTCCAGCCTAACCCCAGTGCCGAATCTCTTAAAGGAATGTTTCAGCAGGCACTGGCTTTCTCTTCTCTTGAACAGAACTAGACCAGGCAGCCTGACATGGGACAAGGAGGGACGTTTTTTGTATTCACCCTGTCAGAGTGATTTGATTATGTCCTGACTTGCTGGTCTTCCAGCAGCTCTCAATGAATTCCAACTTTGTTCTTTCAGACAGTACTACGCTTACCTCACCGACACACAGTGCAAGCGCGTAGGAACACAGTGCTGGGTGTTTGGGTGAGTAATCTGTTATTGTGGAGATTTAAAAACCACTTACGCCCTAAATTTCTTTGGGTATTTCTTGACCCTGTGTTAGGAGCCTTTTAGTATACTTTTTCAACGAAGGCAAGTGGACAGGATTTTATAACACACACACACACACACACACACACACACACACACACATACATCTTTTCATCTTTAATATTCCCTTTTCTGATTTAAGTTAAGAATAGTTACTTGGCAAATTGTGAAACAAGAGTATAGAAATGGCTCTCTTTTTTGGCAGGGTGCGGTGGCTCATGCCTATAATCCCATCACTTTGGGAGCTTGAGGCAGGCGGATCACTTGAGCCCAGAAGTTCAAGACTAGCTTGGCCAATATGGTGAAACCCTGTCTCAAAAATTAGCCGGTCGAGGCTGAGGCAGGAGAATCGCTTGAACCCGGGAGGTAGAGTTTGCAGTGAGTCAAGGTCGTGTCACTGTACTCCAGCCTGGGCAATAGAGCAAGACTCCGTGTCAAACAAAAAAAAAGAAATGGCTTGCTTTCTTTTTTTTTTTTGAGACGGAGTCTCCCTCTGTCCCAGGCTTGTCCAGGGGTTCCACCTCCTGGGTTCAAGTGATTCTCCTGCCTCAGCCTCCCAAGTAGCTGGGATTACAGGCATGTGGCACCACAGCCTGCTAATTTTTGTATCTTTAGTAGAGACGGGGTTTCATCATGTTGGCCAGGCTTGTTTTGAACTCCTGACCTCGTGATCTACCCTCCTCAATCTCCCAAAGTGCTGAGACTGCAGGCGTGAGCCACCATGCCCAGCCTGGGCTCTCTTTTTAAAAAAAAAAAAAAAATTAGGAAATCAGATGGTATTTCCCACAAACAACTATGAGACTTTGTTTTATGAAATACATTAGAGAGAAAATGGGTTGGTTGCATTCCCTCTAGATGTATCTTGAGTTTGGGATGTCATCCTGTCATGGGCTGACCCACACCCCATATTGTTGTCACATCAAAAGGACCCCTTGAAACAGCTGCTTGGTGTATACTGAAGCATAATTTTATTGTGCCAAAGAGAACTAACACAGCAGCACGATCACAATGGTCTTGTTACAGATTCAACATTTTATCTTAATTTATTATTTAACTGATGAGAAAGAGACCTTAGGTTATCTAGTTTAACCTCTTGCTGTTAAATGTGAGAACCCCTTGAATATCTCAGGTAAGTTGTTTTTCTACTTAACATCAGCAACAATTTACCATCCCGTTTAGTGACCCAAGTTCCAGAGACATTCAGCAAATTTGGATGAAGTTCAGTCCCCAAGGTGGCTTAGCTTCAAGACCTAATCTAGGTTCTAAATGGAGTGTGAGAGTATAAAGAAAAATTGAGGAAAACCTATTGTAGAGAACAAATTACTTTTAACAGATTTTTAAACCGTACATTCTTGCAATTAAAAAGTAATACATGAACGATGTTAAAAATTCAGAAAAGGATGTAGAAGAAACTAAAGATCACCCAAATAAGTCAACCATTTAGATATAATTGTTGTTAGTATTTTAATGTGCTTCCTTCCATTTTTCTCTATGTGTGTGTATGTGTGTGTTTCCAGCTGTCTTTTAGATTCTGAAGGGTGACATAGTTTTAAAGGCTAAAAATGTTGATACTCAGGTTAGATTTAGGCAGGTTCCTCCTGACCCCTGTAAGACTAAGGGCCATTGTTATCTCTTTCTCATAAGTTCTATGGTATAAGCTGATTTTCTTTTTCTTTCTCTCTCTCTTTTTTTTTTTTTTTTTTTTTTGAGACGGAGTTTCGCTGTTGTTGCCCAGCTTGGAGTGCAATGGCGTGATCTCAGCTCACCGCAACCTCTGCCTCCCAGGTTCAAGTGATTCTCCTGCCTCAGCCTCCCAAGTAGCTGGGATTACATGTGTGTGCCACCACCCAGCTAATTTTTGTATTTTTAGTAGAGCTGGGTTTCTCCATGTTGGTCAGGCTGGTCTCAAACTCCCGACCTCAGGTGATCCGCCCTCCCAAAGTGCTGGGATTATAGGCGTGATTTCTTACCCAAAGTGGTTGCAGCGTAAAGGGTGATGATGGCTTTGGTTGCCTTTGTTCATGATACAGCAGGAGGGAGAATTCACACCTCTCCCAGATTTCTGACAGAGCAGAGGTGGCACTCCCACTTCATGTGTGAGGGCCCTGTGTCCTAGAAGAAGGGATGTGGGCCACTCCTAAAGGCTTGTCCAAGGAGGAAATGGTCTTTTCTGCATGTGAGCTCTTCTCTCCACCCACACATTCTTTCCACATGCATTTTGCTTTCATATTTAAAAGTCCTTAGCAAGGTCTTATTATTCTGCCGTGCAGTGGATTTTTTTTCCCACAGAATTGTATCCATTTACCTGTTCAGGAGAATAAGTGGGTCAGAGAGAGAGGTCATGTCATGACAAAGTTTCTCTCTAATTGGACAGCCATAAACACCATCCCTACGGCGGGAGAAACAGCAAAGGTAAACTCTACCATGGCGGCTCACGCCTGTAATCTCAACAGCCTAGGTGGCTGAGATGGGAAGATCGCTTGAGGCCAGGAGTTTGAGACTCGCCTGGGGAACATAGCGAGCATTGTTTCCATGAAAAGTTTTTCAAGTTAGCCAGGCATGATGGCACACACCTGTGTTCTGCTACTGTGGAGGCTGAGGCAGGAGGATCACTTGAGCCCAGCAGGTCAAGGAGGTCAAGCCTGCAGTGAGCTGTGATTGTGCTGCTGCACTCCCACCCAGACGACAGAGCAAGACCCTGTCTCTTAAAACAAAAAAAAGAGAAGAGAAAACTATGCCAAAGAGTGGTAAACACTGCTCCAGAAAGTTGTGCCTTGTTTGAAAGTGATTGAAATATAGTGAAATGCAAAGGAGAGATCACTGGGCTAAGGTATGCATTACTGAGAATTGAGAACTCCCGGAACAGTGTGATATCGAGATTGATAAGTCTCGTGGGAACCAGTGAGCTGTGCTGAAAAACAGTGAAGCCCTCCTCATAAATCACACCCAGTGGATCCTCCTGTGTGTGTGAACAACCGTGTGACCTGCCCCCCCGCACGGTCCACACTGCAAGCCAGGGAAGGGGAAACAGAGCTACAGCCTCCCGCTCTCCTGACCCCGGAGGTCGCCCCCTTCCTTCCTCCGCCCCAGCTCTACCTCGCCGCCATTTTGCCTTTATTTCCTCTCCTATCAAAACAGAAAACACTTAAGTGTGTGGTTTCCTGGAATCACTAGTTTTTTTAAAATCACTAGCTGCTTTATAGCTTTCTTTTCACTAATTTTGGAATGATCTCAGACTTTGGCAAGCTGGAGAAATGAGAGGGAGCAGTGCCCCAAATAGTGGCATTCCGAATGTTGCCTTTTGGGAAGGGGGAAGGCAAAGGTGAAACAGGACCACCCGCCTGGGGTTCTTCCCACCACTCCAGTCTTTTTCTCCTGAAGAGAGTACTTTCTCTTCTGTAAAGATGGTATCCTCAAAATGTTTTTATGAATTACTTACTGTTGTAACTAAATATATGTCATCCCAACAGTTGGGCCATATATTGCGCTTTTAACCTTTTTTTTCTTTTTTTTTGTGGAGGATGGAGTCTCTCTCTGTTGCCCAGGTTGGAGTGCTCACTGCAACCTCCACCTCCCAGGTTCAAGCGATTCTCCTGCCTCAGCCTCCCAAGTAGCTGGGACTACAGGCGCGCACCACCACACCCAGCTAGTTTTTTATATTTTTAGTAGAGACGGGGTTTCACCATGTTAGCCAGGATGGTCTCAATCTCCTGATCTCATGATCCACGCACCTTGGCCTCCCAAAGTGCTGGGATTACAGGTGTGAGCCACCGCTCCTAGCCTTAAACCTTTTATACTTAAGGTGTTGCACTCAGCAGAGAGAGGGCGCCATTCAGTGAGGGCATGGGACCCCTAACGGAGAAAGCAGCCATGTGGAAAAGTCGGCTTTCTCTATTTAGATGTCACATTATGTTCTTTCAGCTTGGTGAGAGTTTGGGGCCAGACTGATGTGAACAAATTCCCCAGGTGTAGGGTTTATGTCATCTTTATCTTTGTCTTTTCCCCACTCCACCCTGATTAGAGTTGAGCTTTTCTGCCTCAAAAAGAGAGTATTGGCTCAGTTTAAATGGAAACAGTTTTATCGGCTCGTCCTGGGAGGAAGGTGGCCAGGTGTTGGCTGGCACAGCAGTGCGCAGTTACTTCTCCTCTTCCTGGGAGTGCGTGGGGTGGGCCCTCGTGGGAGAGTGAGCCTTCCCTGCCTGAGGGCCCAGGACTGCACCCTGCCTCCCCGAGGCAGCCCGAGCTGCTCCTGGCCCCACCAGCTTCCTCACCCCACCAACTTCCTCGCCGCCTGCTCTCCCACCTCTGCTAGTGCGTCCATCACAATAAGTTCCGCCTCTACTGCTCTCCAAGGTCAGCTCCAAACCAGCCAGTCCTTTCCCCATCCCCATCCTCTTCTCGTATCTTCTGCACAGAATCTGCCTTCTTCAGGCTGTCCTCTTCCCTCTGCACCATCCGTCCTGGATTCCCTCTCACTTTTCTGTTTTAGTTCTTTTTGCTGGCTTTCCTGTCTCCCCCTCTCCTCCTTATAAATCCGCATACTTGTGCTTTTGTTCTATTATTCTTCCAGGCCCATAGCTCAGGCTTTCTCTCTTTTTAAATTTTATTTCTTTTGAGACAGGGTCTTGCTGTGTTGCCCAGGCTGGAATTGAGTGTCAGGATCACAGCTCACTGCAGCCTTGACCTCCCAGGCTCAAGCAGTCCTCCCACCTCAGCCTCCCAAATAGCTGGGACTATAGGCACGCACCTCAATGTCCAACTAATTGTATTTTAGTTGTTGTAGAGATAGGGTTTCACCATGTTGCCCAGGCTGGTCTTGAACTGCTGGGCTCAAGCAGTCCTCCCACCTTGACCTTCAAAGTGCTGGATTACAGGCATGGGCCACAGTGCCCAGCCCAGACTATCTATCTTAAGGGTAGATGCAGCTATTAGCCTGGGAAAGAGAGATTTAAAGTTGAACTGACTAAAGGGACCTATTGCTTAGCTGTGCAGAGGAACCCCCAGTCCCGGGGGGGTAAGGAGGTAGGAGGAGATGGGTAGTCTCACACTGGCAGGCTTAATACAGACACCCACTGTGTCCAAGCCCCTGGCCTCAGCCCTAAAGTAGGCACCCTTTGAGTCTTGGTAGAAAAGCATTGTTAGCCTTCTGGAAGGGTGCTGTTGATTAAGACTCCCTCTAGTGGGCCAGAGGTAATGGTAGGGGCAGTGGCTGGTGGTTAAAGGAGCCCATGTGATCTTTGAGTTCCCACCACTTCTCACCATCTCCACAGCCCCACCCGGGTCCCCGCGCCTGGATGAGTACAGGAGCCTCCCTGCTTCTGCACTTGTCTTCTCACACAGTTCTGTTCGGCCTGCAGAAGGTACTTGAATGTTCATCACCACGCCATTCACAATAGTAAAGACCTGGAATCCACCTAGGTGCCCATCACTGGTGGACTGGATAAAGCAAACGTGGTACATAGATATCATGGAATAATACCCAGCCATAAAAAAGAAGGAGATCATGTCCTTTGTGGCAATATGGGTGCAGCTGGAGGCCATAACCCTAAGCAGGAATTGAAAACCAAATACCGCATATTCTCACTTAAAAGTGGGAGCTAAACATTGAGCACACATGGACACAAACACCAGAATAACAGACACTGCTGACTTACTAGGGAGGGGGGAGTGGGGGATGGGTGGGAAAAGGACTTGCTGGGTACTACGTTCACTACCTGGGTCCAATATACCCATGTAGCAATCCCACACCTGTACCCCCTGTATGTAAAATAAAAGCTGATTTTTTTTTTTTTTTTTTTTAGAGAGAGTCTTGTTCTGTTGCCCAGGCTTTAGTGCAATCTCAGCTCACTGCAACCTCCACCTCCCAGGTTCAAGCAATTCTCCCACCTCCGCCTCCCAAGTAGCTGGGATTACAAGTGCATATCACCATGCCTGGCTAATTTTCTGGTATTTTTAGTAGAGACGGGGTTTCACCATGTTGGCCAGGCTGGTCTCAAATGCCTGACCTCAAATGATTCACCTGCCTCAGCCTCCCAAAGTTCTGGGATTATAGGTGTAAGCTGCCACGCCCGGCCAAAGCTGAAAATTTAAAAAATATATATAAAGCAAACCATGTTAAACCCTCTGCTCTAGACCCTCTAGGATCCCCCTCAGACTAAAAGCCTACACTGACCTCAACTCAGCCCTTTCCCCTGATTCCTGACCCTTCTTGTGCCTTTCTCATGCCCAGGCCTCAGTCTGGGACCCTCCACATCCATGTAATCCCATAGCCGGCCCCCTGACTTCCTGCTAGCCACCTTCTCATGAGCTGTGCCCACACACACGAACAATGGCTTAGCTAAGACTCCTCAACACAGAGAAGCAAATCGTAGCGTAAAGCTAACTCAAAAGCCCTGGTCTTCAGAAAACTTCAGGTTGGCCAGGCACAGTGGCTCATACCTATAATCCTAGCACTTTGGGAAGCTAAGATGGGTGGATCACTTGAGCTCAGGAGTTCGAGACCAACCAGGGTAACATGGCAATGCCCCGTCTCTACAAAAAAACACAAAAATTAGCTGGGTATGGTGTGGTGAGCCTGTAGTCCCAGCTACTTGGGAGGCTGAGGTGGGAGAATGGCTTGAATCTGAGAGGTGGAGGTTGCCGTGAGCCAAGATCATGCCACTGCACTCCAGCCTGGGCAACAGTCATGCCCGGTCTCAAACAAAACAAAACAAAAACAAAAAACTTAGGGTCATTATGAAGCCAGTGAGTGAGTCCTGGCCAATATTTTCTTAAAATGAAATACAGTAGAAAAATATCAGAATAAGGATGGAAATTGTCTTATGAACCTTTTATTTCCGTGTGTGTGTGTGTGTGTGTGTGTGTGTGTGTGTGTACTGGATCACAGTGAAAATTGTGTTTCTTGCTATGGGGTCTTAATGAGTCTTAGATCACAACAGTTTGAGAAACACAGTGTTAGTCAGCCAGTCAGCATGCTTTTAAAAGGGGCCTCAGGCCAGCTCATGCCTGTAATCCCAGCACTTTGGGAGGCTGAGGTGGGTGGATCATTTGAGGTCAGGAGTTCGTGACCAGGCTGGCCAACATGGTAAAACCCTGCCTCTACTAAAAACACAAAAATTAGCTAGGTGTGGTGGTGGGTGTCTGTAGTCCCAGCTACTCAGGAGGCTGAGGCAGGAGAATCTCTTGAACCCGGGAGGCAGAGGTTGCAGTGAGCTGAGATCACGCCACTGCACGCCAGCCTGGGCAACAGAGCAAGACTCCGTCTCAAAAAAAAAAAAAAAAAAAAAGTGGGAGGGCCTTAAGTCTAGTTGAATATTTAGGAATGTTCCATAATAAACTCAGGGTGTTCTGTCTGACTTATGGGTAGATCATCATACTTATGTCCTGGGTTCAACATGCCATCACAGGAGTTCTTCAGGAAGGCCCAGCCAAAGATGAAATCATCCTTTTCATGTCTCTTCACTGCACAGGCTGGAGTAACAACATGTTACTGCCACCTAGCTTCTTAATCACAGTCTGGACTTCAGGAGTACAGAGAAAAAGCCTTCTGTGTTCCTCCACTGAAATGATGCTTTCTCACATGTGACATGCTAGGGCAGTGTTAGGACCCAGGGTAGGAGGTATAAGAGGTAGATACCAGCCTGAGACAAGGAAAAGCTTTCTAACCACTAAAGAGTTTGACCAGAAAAATAGGCCACCTTGCAAAGATAGAAGGTTCCCTATGCCTGAGAGGGTTCCAGCAGAGGTGATGTGATCACCCACCCCGATGGCCGTGGAGGTGCTGAGTTAGCTGATGCTGGTGCCCCTAGCTATTAAAATGTATGAGTCAAGATTTTGGTCTGGGAAGAAGGAAGAGGTGAAAAAACTTTATTACTTCCGAAGTAAATGCAGTTAGCTTGAACAATGTTATTTTGTGGGGTACCTGCTACCAGTGTTTGGGGCAGTAATCTTGTGATGAGTTGAACTTTTTAATTCCATCATGCATATTTTGAATAATGTGTATGCTCTGGTAAGATGGATTAATATTTAACCTCTGTTCTCTAATTAGGGTCATTGGTTTCCTGGAGGCTATTGTTTGCATAAAATTTGGACAAGATCTATTCTCTAAGACCCAAATACTCTATGTTGTGCTTTGGCTTCTTTGCGTGGTAAGTCATTGCATTTTAACCAGAGGCGTTACCTAAACTCTCATAGTATCACTTTAAATGGAGGGGGAAAAATCCCCTCTTGTGCATCAAGTTTCCTTAGAAAATCAAAGAAAGATGTTCTACTCGTAATTGTCTGAGACTGGGCACCAGCCTAAAGTTCAAGAATAAAACACAGACAGCTACACAGTATCTGACATGGGGCACCTTGGCAGGTTCCAGTCAGACGCCTTCGTCAGGTACACAAGTGCATTTACTTCACTCACGGGGATTTGTCTACACAGGCGACACATTTAGGGACTGCCGTGAAGGGACAGGGACCATCACAGTGCACTTTCCTTTCTTATCATCATGTGCCATATACGTTTAACATACATATCATAGCACGAGTTTATATATACAAGGACATATTGTTCATAGGCAATAAATATGTTTTGGAAGATAATTCGATCATGCCACTTCTACCCTCCAGGCCCACTTTATAACTCAAGCCTGGATATAGCCTTCCACTCTGAAGGGCAGAGGCTGGAGGGAGGCCCGCCTAAGCCCTGGTTCTTTTGCCCTGGGCCTCTTCCCTCGCCTTTCCAATGAAGTAAGATATTACCCACTTACACATTTTATGACTGCCGTTCTTCATTTAAATATTTGAAGTTATTATTTTGAAGAAAAGTTCTTACTTTATATTTAAGCTTAAGATTTTTCACTTAGTCTAGACAATTTATGGGGCTTTTGAAATAATCATAGACAATTTCAAACACGTTCAAGTAGAGAGAATAGATAACCCCTCATGTACCCACCATCAGTTATCAACTCATGGCCAGTTGTGTTTCCTTTCATGCTGTGCTCAGTGCCCCAACCCTGAATTATTTTGAAACAGATCACCTTTATTTAATATTTCAGGATGGATTTTCAGGATGGATCACTAAAAGAATTTCAGGATGCTTTTTAGATTTAATGCACCCACCCTACCATTATCATATCTGAAAAAAGAATTAACAATAATTCCTTAATATCATCAAATACCTAATCAGCGTTCATTACTTTTTCTTAAAACTTGTATTTATTTAACAATGCATTTGAATCCACATTCACCCATTACGATTGGTTGGCATGCCTTTTAAGTCTTTATTTTATTTTATTTTACTTTTTTAAAGACGGGGTTTCACCATGTTGGTCAGGCTGGTCTTGAACTCCCGACCTCAGGTGATTCGCCGGCCTTGGCCTCCAAAGTGCTTGGATTACAGGCATGAGCCACCATGCCCGGCCACCTTTTAAGTCCTAATCCATAGGTTTTCCTTCTATCGCTCACCCTTTTCCCTCGTCATTTATGGGTTGAAGAAAGCAGCTCTTTTGTCCTATAGATTTTCCCACAGTCTGGATTTTACTGATTTTCATCCTATCTTGTAATTGAACATATTTCTTTGTCCTCTGTGTTTTCTGTAAATCGGTAATTGGATCTAGAGGCTTAATCACATTTAGGTCTAATTTTTTCTTTTCTCTTTTTTGGCAAGACTAACCTTTGTATTTTTAACGTGTCTTTATCACCTTTAACGGTGTCTATTTTTAGGGTGACTTGTTAGAAATCGTAACTGTGCCAAGACACAGTGAGCCTGTTCTATCCTGTTTCATCTTGAACAATAAAAGGGAATAATGATCTCTTTTGTATTTAAGCGACAGAATTAATGCCCAAATATATTTTTCCATGTCAGTGAGATTACATGTAAGGAATCGTTAGGGAAATGTGTTAGACGTGCCCAGGGATTCTCCCTATGCCTTTCTCGGATATGTCTCTGGCCTGTGCCCCTCAAGTCCAAATTGTAATAGGACCTGACTGCAGGTGGGTGTTCTCATCACTGGGTACCAGAGAACCATGGGCCCCACAGGGAGGATGAGACAGGCAGCCCTCCTCACCACAGCAAGTCACAGGCCTCCCAGCTGCCTCCTCACCACTGCCCCCCCCCCGGGCAGCAATAGCCAGAAAGATCTTCTCAAGCCACCTATCCAAGAAGCCCTCTCTGGTCACTGTCTGAGTCCATTTTCTGTTGCTGTAGCAGAATACCATGGGCTTGGTAATTTATAGAGAAATTAAATCACAGTACTTTATTTGGCTCATGGTTCTGAAGGCTGGAAAGGCCAAAAGCATGGTGCCAGTTTCTCGCAAAGGCCACCCCATGATGATGGAAGAGCGGAAGGTGGAAGTGAGCTTGCAAGACAGCAGGAGGTGGGCCAGACCTACCCTTCTTATCAGGAACCCACTCCCATGATCACTAACACGCTCCTGTGGTAACAACCCCACTCCTGCAATAATGGCATCAATCCATTTATGGGGTGCACTTCTCATGAGCTAATCATGTCTTAAAGGCCCCACCTCCCAATACCATTACATTGACAGCTAAGTTTCAACATGAGTTTTGGCATGGACATTCAAGCCATAGCATTCCACCCCTGACCCCTGCTTCTCAACATACACAATACATTCATTTCATCCCAGTAGTCCCAAAAGTCTTAACTTGACCCAGCATCAACTCAAAAGTTCAAAGTTCAGAGTCTCATCTAAATCAGATATGAGTGAGAGTCAAGGCACAATTCATCCTGGGGTGAATTAACATCACATGGACACCACCAGGGTTTCTGGCCTATACCTTCCAGAGTGGTAGCCCAAGCCACACCAACGTCCACTTGAGCCACAGCCAAGAACTATGCCAGTCGTGAGCCTGTGAAATCAAACTGTTCATCTGCTTCCACAGTACAATAGTGGGATAGTCATAGGATAGACATTCCAAATCCAAAAAGGAGAAATGGCCAAGAAGAAGGGGATAAGCGGTCCCAAGTAAGTCTAGAATCCAACAGGGGAGTCATTAAATCTTAAAGCTGGAGAATAATCTCCTTTGACTCCATGGTCTACGTCCTGGCCTGGGGCAGGAGTTGGGCCCCAAGGCCCAGCAACTCCACCCCCTATGGCTGTGCCGGGTTCAGCCAGTGCTTCAGCTCTTCCAGCCTGGAGTTGCACACTGGCGGCCCTGCAGTTCTGTGGTTTTGGGGTTACCCTGCTCCCACTGCCCCTCTTTGGTGGCTCCGACCCCACATTTCTCCTTGGCATTGCCCTACTTACTAGTGGCTCTCTGCAGTGACACTGCCTCTGTGGGGAGGTTTTTGCCTAGTCTTCTAGGCAGTTCACTGCATCCTTTGAAATCTAGGTGGAGGAGGCCATGGCCTCCACAGCTCTTGCATTCTGCATACCTGCAGAATTAACACCACATGGACACCACCACGGTCTGTAGCTTATACCTTCTAGAATAGTAGCCCAGGCCACACCAAGGTCCACTTGAGCCACAGCTAAAAGGCAGCCAGGGAGCACTCTGCTAAAATATGGGAGTAGAGTCCCTAGGTAGCCTTGGTCAGTGAGCCCGTGGAGGGCTCCCCCATACCTGGAACCCAAAACCATCCTGCCCTCTTAGAGCTCTGGGTCTGTGATGGAAGGGACAGCCTTGAAGATCTTGGAAATGCTTTTGCTTTCAGCGGGTCTTCCTCCCATTTTCTTGATGAATGGCACCTGGTTTCTTTCTTTCCATAGTAATCTCTTTAACAGTCATGTGGCCTCACCCTTACTGCTTGGAATATGCTTTTTTCTTTTTATATGGCTAGGCTTTGATTTTTCCAGGTTATTCCACTCTGCTTCCCTTTTAATTATAAATTCTGTCTTTAAGTCATTTTTTTCCTCTCACATTTCGTTGTATGCAGTCAGAAGTAGCCACACAGTAGCCTGAATGCTTTGCTCCGTGGCTTTCTTCCACCAGATATTCTAGTTCATTGCTCTTAGGTTGCACATTCCAGAAAGACTTCAGGCATGGGCACAATTCAGCCAAGGTCTTTGCTACTACTATATGACAAGGATGTCCTTTACTTCACTTTCCAGTCCTCGCTCCTCATTTCCATCTGAGACCTCATCAGAATGGCCTTGACTGTTCATATTGCTACCAGCATTCTGGTCATGAACACTTAAGTAATCTCTAAGAAGACTGAGGCTTTCTCTCTTTTCTTCTGAGCCCTTACCAGGACTGCCTTAGTGCTCAATTTACAGCAATACAGGCTTTTCCTAGCCTGCTTCTCCAAATTATTTCAGCCTCTACCCATTAGTAGTACCTGGTGAAGAGAACACCCAGCCAGTACCAAATCTGCTGCCACATTTTCAAGTATTTGTTATAGTAGCCATCCCACTTTTGGGTGCCAATTTTCTACTTTCATGAATTGCACATCTGGTCTTTACACTTTGAGGGAAGGTATTTTATGATCCCTCTTTTATAGATGAGAAAAACAAAGGTACAAAGAAGTTCAGTAACTTGCCCAAGGTCACATAGATGGTTAAGTGGCAGAACCAGGACTCAAACCCAGACATTCTCTCTAGGGAGCTGCTCTTCATCACTGCCCTCCAAGGATTTCTGGGTTCAGATGGCAATTAGACATGCAAACTAATTATGTTAATATGTGATAAATACTATAAAAGATGTATGTGCATAAGGCTAAAGCATTCTTAGAGCAGCAGACATGCTGGGAGGTGGTGAAGGCTTCTTGGTGATATTTGAGCAGGATTTTTAAGGGTTGCAGTGAACAGCTGGCTGTCCCCCAACCCTCCAAGCCCCAGCTAAAAACCTGGAGGCTGCTTCCTGTCCTCCATCACTCTTTGAATCAGCAAGTCACTAAGCTCTGTTAATTGGACAGTGTAGCTCAACTCCACCTCCTTTCCATTCCCACTGCCTCTGCGGGCTGTTAGGACACGCATTTTCTTACCATTCTGCCCCTCCAAATCCATTCTCCATGCTGCTGTCAAGATGATCTTCCAAAATTCAGGACTCAATTTCTTTCCCCTGCTAAGAATCATTCTCTCTGGTTGGATGCTTGACAGGGCACAATAACACAATATTTTTCCCCCACCTGAGTTAAAAAATAAGTAAGAGATAAGTAAGGTAGAGGAAAGATAGGGGATCAGAGTAGCATCTTCATTGCTGAGAATTCACCTTTTTCAGGAAATGTCAGCTTCCTTAGAGTCACCAGTCGAGGTGTGACTCCTCCCTAGGGAAGCAGTGAGGGGTGGAGGGGAAGCAGTGAAGCTTCCTCCACATAGGAAGAAACTTCAGGAAGGAAGAAGGCTCCCTACCACGAAACCTCCCAGATGAATTACAAAATCTGTCTTTGTAATGGGAGCACTCCATCACATCTGGCCACTTGTACTCTATTCTCAGGCTGCACCTGTCTGCTCGTAGTTCCCTAAAGAAGTCATCCTGCCAGACTTCTTTTGCCCTTCCCATGATGTTTTGCTGCCTGATCTGAAAGACTTTCCCTGCCTTATCTACCTGGCAAAACTGATACCCCAAAACCAACTTCCATGTATGCCCTCCATGAAATATGCTCTGACCTCCAAGGCAAGCAGTTAGCTCCCTCCTCGGGACCAGTCACACTTTGTACATAACTCTCAGTTCTAACCCCAGTGCAGTGGAATTGGTTTTATTCCTGTCTCTTCCACACAGCACTTCTTGCTCACAAAGAATAAGTTGAAGTCATCTTTTTGCCCCCACTGTCTCAAGCACAGTGCCTAGTGCATAGGAAGCCCTCAGCAGCTGCGTGGGGGAATACAGGAATGAGTTCAAGAGACAAAGACTCGTGACACGCAGGTGCCTGGGGGGACAAACATGCAAAGACAGGAACCTGTGAGAGTGCCAGCAGCTCAGGAAGGTGGCGACCTGTTTGAGGAGTGACAGTGAAGACAGCAAGTTGGATGAAGAGTAGGACATGGTCTCCTGCTTAGGAAGGGTTTGTGCGGCTGTAGTTGGAGCCCCGGTGATTTTTAAGTGGGAAAACAATGTGGTTTGATTTGTGTCTTATAGAGAAACACCATGGAGGCTGGGAGAGTCTAGAGGGAAGATGGATTGGGGCCAGGAGGTACAGTCAGAGGTGCTGCCAGGCTTAGCTGATAAGTAACTGAGGCTGAACCAAGGCAGAGGCATTGAAGATGCAGATAAAGGGCTGGATCTGAGAGTTGTTTAAGGAATCAGCTTAACAGGATGCCATTCCTCTTGTGATCACTGGGAGGGGACTTGAGTGCCACTCCAAAGGTTCTAATTGGTGCCACTGTGTGGCCACCACTGCCAGTGAAAAATTGGGGGGATATAGGAGAAGCCCATTGAAAGGAGGAGATGAATTTGCTTCAGGGGGTTTGGGTTTGAGGAACCTTTAGAATTTACAGGTGGACGTGTCCTGTTTTATGGGAAATTCTAATCTTCAGTAACACTGGAAAGATTTGGTCATTGGGAGATACCCATGTGGAGGGCGCTCTTGGAGTCCTGGGATTAGGTTAAGAGTTCGAGCTTGGGGAACATGTCTCTGGGAAAGGAGCTGACTGAGGCTGGGATTCTTTAATAAGAGGTCAGGCCGGGGATGATGAGTAGGATTTTGAAGACAGGCAGAATCTCTGATTAGACTTACCAGGGATGAGACATGAGAGAGGGACCTGGCCTGAAAAGTGGCCCCAATGGGATGATTAGGGGTCTCCACTGCCTCTCACATTTACATTCAAAGAAGAATAGAAACAAGGTCCTGGCACTTTTTTATATTCCTGACCTTCATTATAAAGGGCAAGATTGATCTCAGACCCAGGAGTAGAGGCGAACATTATTCAATAAGAGAGCTTCAAGTTACACGGTGCCTCTGCACCACTCAGACAAGCCAAGCCCCTAATTACTCCCCTGGCCTGGTAAGAGAGCGCACACAGAGCTTGAGATTAATGCGGAAGCAAAGATCCCGGGTGCTGGTTAATAAGCTTCTTCAGAAGCGCCGCTGTCTGCTCGGCGGTCATTAATTTGAATGCTCATTACCATAATGTGGAAGCCAAGCTGGGGTCCTTCGCCCTCATTGCCGCCAGCCCCGTGGTCCTGGACAGCCCGGCTCTCATCCCACGGCGATTTTTCTTGCTCCCCCGCCCTTTCTTTAAACAAAGTGTGCAATTGCTATTTTAAATCTGAGCCTTGGCATTTTCAGTGAGCATGCGCCTAGATTTCCACAGGTGTGATTGCAAACCTGTAAATTACCAGCTTCTGTCTTCTGGAACAAGTGTAAAATGGGCCTCTTTGTACGAAGGTGAAGTAGATTTGGCAATCACAGCAGACCCTTTGTGTGGCGATTGTGATAATAAGCACCTGTTGCTCTCCACCTGCCTGCTGTTTGCTGCTGGAGGGAGCGGCAGCTGCCACTGCCTGTGCCTTGGGGTCTGGGGCTCGGGAAGGGAAGAGCCCCGAGTGGCTGCCCTCTGGTGGTCAGAGTTTGTAATGACAGTCTCGTGGAGGGACCCGCCTCCCCACAGCCCTCTGGTTTGGGGAGGTGGAACCTAATCCCCCAGTCCCCTGTGTGAAACCCAGGATGGCCTGTTTTGCCCTTTGTAATGGGCCTAACGCACACACAGGCTTACACTCTGCAAATCATTTCTATCCTTCCCACTCTTTCCATGTCATGGAAATGGCACACTTAACATTAGTATATATACGAAATCAGGGCAAGCATTAGAGTGTGTTAAAGGTTGGAAGTCATTTTCACTTTGCAGTTTTAATGGATTCATTCATGGCCTAATTTTTTGATGGAAGGATATGAGCTTTTTAAAAATCCCTAACCTGTAGATACATGCGTATGCACATGGGTTTAATATGAAATGAACCAGTGGCGCTCCTTGTGCTTCTCATTCTCTCTCCACCCTGCCACTGTTCCTGCCCCCACGTAACTGGCATGGAACGGGAAGGCCAGCCGGAGTGTTGGTCTCCTTTCTTTTTGGAACTAAGATGGCGCTGTGTATCCAGCAGCCACCAGGAAATGTCGCTGATAAAGGAACTGGGCCAAAGCTAGACTGCAAGCTGCCGTGATGAGAATTCACAGCCCCTGCTTTCCCGCCCTACCTCTGCTCCACCACCGGACTCTGGCTGTGCAGAGTGGAAGCTGCTGCTGTTGGCTGTTCCCATGATGCTTTTCTTTCTCAGGGGATGGATATATGGATGGAGAAACAAAGCTATATAGGCATAAAGCCAGTATTTGTTTATATCAATAGCCATCCCTTAAACTCAGATCCGGGGGGTTGCAAGAGGGCTGAGTTCCGGCTCCAATGTTCACCTCTCTGAGCTTTCATTCTTCTTTTGGAAAATGAGAAGAAGAAGGATCTCTGAGGTGACCCTTTGGGATCTAAAGTTCTGATTCTTAGAACTAAAGTTGTTTCCTTGAGAAGGTCCCTCCATGTTTTCACGGCTGTCCCCCACGGCTGGTGCAAGATGATAGGTGTCCAGGGAAATGACAGGTTCCCAGGGGTCCACAGGAAATGCAGGGGAGAGTTGGAGGCTCGACAGCCGCGATGGCTTGGTGTGAATGGGTTTCTAGAGCAAGGAATTCTGAAGGAACAGACAGTCGCCTTGCTTTGTTCTAGTTGCTTTGCTTGCAGTGGGGGAAGGTAAGGCCGGGGAGATTCATAGCCTCGCTCTTCCCGCTCGCCCTCCCTCACTCCCTCTTGCCTTTGATACGCAGTCTAAGCAGCCAGAGACTTTTCCCCAACCTTCGATTTTTTGACATGTTTTGAAACGTTGGATTCTGGTGTCTGCTTTTCTTTCCTTAAATTAGGGTCTAATTTGGGGTGTGGTGCAAGGCCAGTGGGTCGGGCAAGTGTGGAGTAGAGGTTGTCCCTGCCTCTGGGCACCCACAGGCCACACCCTTCTCATTCCACTCAGGGCCTTACAGAACATCTTTATTTTCTCGTTGTTTTCCTCTCTGTATAACCAAGAAAAACAGGGAAAAGCAAGGGCAGCCCCTGTCCTGCCGAGCTCCCCACCCTCTACCCCGGGAGTGTTCATCACTGGGCCCTCAGGTGCTATGGCGACCTCTTCCCCCTAGAATCCTCTTAGCACTCTCCTGGGATGGGGGAAGCTGGGAGAGGATGGGCCCTGAAAATCAGAAGTAGAACATAGAATCCTCTATGTCTTCTTGAGCAGAACCTGCAAAGCTATCAGGAAAATGCCTCCCACCGTATCCCACATCTGAAAATGGTCTTGCTTTCTGACACTAGAGTCACAAATAGTAACTGTGGTCTCATCATAACCCTCGTTGTCAGAAGCTTTGGGTGTGCACCCTCCCCTTGGGGTCCGATCTCTGCCATGTCCAGCCGTTTTGTAACTGGCGTCCAGATGGCAGAAATACATTGAGCCGTCCTGCATGAATTCCCATTGAAACCCTGAAGTTCTGGGAAAATGAATTTTCTTGTGCAACATAATTTGTTTTTCTCTTCCAGGCTTTCACCACTTTCCTCTGTCTGTACGGCATGGTTTGGTATGCAGAACACTGTGGTCAACGAGAAAAGGTATAGAAGGAGAGGCAGGGATGGCCTTTATTTATCAGACCGGGCTCAGCAGGTTAGCTCAGAGCACATGCCTGTAAGGATATGGTGAGGCGAGCACTGAGATTGGGCCACCAGGCCTGCCACTGCAGAAACCTGAGCGTGTCCAAGTCGTTCCTAGCAGTTGTTGGCCCTGCTTAGGACTGCTCTCTTCAGTAGGTCAGTATTTTTATCTGTCCAGGGAAATGACAGGTTCCCAGGTGTCCACAGGAAATGCAGGGGGAGAGATGGAGGCTCAACAGCCGGGATGGCTTGGTGTGAATGGGTCTTGTAAGGGGTTTAACAATTATGTTTGTTTGGAAAAAAAAAAAGTGGTGGGAAAGCCCTGGACTGGCTTTGGAGGCTAGGTTTTCTCCCCAGCTCTGGAACTGTGTAGCAGCCTCTGCCTGTGTTCCAGCCTGTGGCGCCTTTAGGCAAACGCTTGCCGTGACCTCCATTTAGTAGATATGAGAATGAAATAGAAAATAGACATGAATGGCTTTAAAACATGATGGTAGTCTGGTAGACGGTAATTTTTTTTAAGTAAAAATAACACTTTCATCCTTCATTTACACCTTCAGTCTAAAGAACTAAAAGCATGTTATGGAAAGTATATGCCACATCACCTGGGAGAGGAAAGAAGCTTGATTTTATAGCTGAGAAACAAGCACAGCGGGGTTCTGCCACTCACTAGTGATGATCGCAGCCTGGTAGAGGCAGGGACGCAGCGTGCTCACCTTTTTCTCCTGCCGCTCCTCCGGGGGAGGTCCTGAAGCTCCTCACTAAGCCTGTCTCTCTCCCCAGACCTACTCAGAGTGTGAAGATGGCACCTACAGTCCAGACATCTCCTGGCATCACAGGAAAGGTACAAAAGGTATCTTGTTCTTGTTCATTGTTTAAAATTTTACTGGGTCCTTGAGTTGTGGAATTATTACTTATTCTCTGAGTGGTGATGATGTAAGTCTTGAAGGTTCTTAGGCCTACCCATCGAATGTCTCCTGTCACTTATTAAGAAACACGCATTGGCCAGGCACGGTGGCTTAAGTCTGTAATCCTAGCACTTTGGGAGGCTGAGGTGAGAGGATCACTTGAGGTCAGGAGTTCGAGACCAGCCTGGCCAACATGGTGAAACCCTGTCTCTACTAAAAATACAAAAATTAGCCAGGTGTGGTGGTGGTGGGTGCCTGTAATCCCAGCTACTCAAGAGTCTGAGCCAAGAGAATTGCTTGAACCTTAGAAGCAGAGGTTGCAGTTAGCCGAGATTGTACCACTGCACTCCAGCCTGGGCAGCAGAGTGAGACTCCGTCTCAAAAAAAAAAAAAAAAAAAAAAAAAGAAAAGAAACGAAAAGAAAAAGAAACATGCAAAGTGCTCACAGGCTCTACCTGAAAAACTTGGTTTCTAACAAGAGGCGTCATGGAGCTCTGCACTTCATGAGGCAGAAAACATAGCAAGCCCCACACCGTTTCAAGCACCCTGATGGGAACGTTCTTCCTCTTGGCTTTCATCATAAGTGAAGAGGAAGAATTATATATCGGGCCAGGCACAGTGCCTCACGCCTGTAACCCCAGCACTTTGGGAGGCCATGGCAGGATCAGCTGAGGCCAGGTGTTTGAGACGAGCATGGGCAACACAGCAAGACCTATCTCTACAAAAAGCCTAAAAAATTAGCCAGGTGTGGTGGGATATGCCTATAGTTACAGCTACTCAGGAGTCAGAGATAGGAGGGTCACTTGAGCCCAGGAGTTTGAGGCTGCAGTGAGCTACGATTGCACCACTGTACTACCTGGAAGACAGCAAGACCCTGTCTCTTAAAAAAAAAAAAAAAAAAAAATTGTGTATCAGGAGGAAAAGCCTTTAAAAAGAGGGGGGATGGTTTTAATGGCATTTATTCAAGAGGCAGGGCGGTGTAAGCAATTACAGTGCAGTTAGGAGGCCTCCACTGGCCTCTAAGGATCACTGTGGGAAGATTTGGGGCCACCTGGTTATTTCAAAGAATTAGACTTGTAGAATAATGACATCGTGGTGACTTCATTGGACAGTAATTCCTTGTCAGTTCTCATAAGCTGATTGGGAAGCTTGGCTGAGGAAAGAAAATTACATATACTAAAGACTGAAATTGAGCTCACGGAATTGCTCAGAGAAACGGGCCGACAGAGAAAAAAGGTGCTCTGCAGCAGTCCTTCTCCTAAGTTCTTTTGGCATCAGGCTCATCAGAGATCTCCCTGGGGGAGACACTAGCATACACTCTGCTGAGTTGCTGGCCGCCCTTTTGGGGAAAGTTTCTCCTGAACCAAGGAGTTGATCAGAGAGCGAGCCGTTGTGAAATCTGATAGAGATGGGCAGAAGGACTCCCCCAGATATTTTATTTAGAACCATCCCCTTACACACAACCTTGGCACTTTCAGATTCTCCCCTGAAAAGAATTAAGCAGTAACAGAGAGATGTATTTACTAGATGCAAAAATGAAAAAAAAAAAAAGAAAAGAAAAGAAGAATAACAAAAATCAGAAGTCCTCCAAGAGGGGAATCTCTTAGTCTAAGCCAAATGCTACTTACAGTGGAGACAGTAACTCTGACAACTTTTTTTTGTTGGCTGTCTTTGGTGGAGATTTCCTACTGGGCTGGATCAGAGCCCTGGGGCAGAGAACCCTTTGGCTTGGCTGCTAAGCCAGGCAGGGGCTGAACACAAGCTCAGCCGGACAGCAGAGGCTTCCCAGTGCCCTCCATTGTGGATAGCAGGGACCTGGTTACTTGCTAAGATGTTCTCCAGAGCAAGTGGTAGAGGGCATGAAATAGCTCTGATTTTATAGTATCAAGAATGCTTCCCAATGTGGGGTTTAGAAAGTGGTGTGGAGCAGGCAAAGGGGAGGGGACCCTTGGTTGCAAGGGTAGGATGGGCACCGCGTGGTGTGTGCTCTAACTGTCTCTCGTTTGGGCTTCTGTTTTACTTGTGCTCTCACTCTGGTCCTCACCATCATGACCATGTTCATCATACATAGGGCAGATGTACACACGCTTCAGGAACCACCCAGACTTTGGGAGGCTGTTGCCTTACAGCCTTGAACCCCGTGCCACGGCTTGGGCTCCTTCAGTGCTAGTTCTGACTTTGAGAGCCTCGCCTTCATTTATGAATGAGGCCACTAGGGGGAGCGCACGTATCAGGGAAAAACCTGTTCCCCTGCAAGCCTAGGGCGGTCTGGAAAGGGACAGCCACCAACCTCTGAATCCCAGGCTGACGGTGAGCTCTGATTCCTTTGGCCAGGTTCTGAAGACAGCCCACCCAAGCACGCAGGCAACAACGAAAGCCATTCTTCCAGGAGAAGGAATCGGCATTCCAAGTCAAAAGTCACCAACGGCGTTGGAAAGAAATGAAAGACCCTGGTTAATCAAAGATGTTCCAGAGTGCCTAGAACTGAGAGGGAAACAGAACTCATCTGGACTTCCCTGTGAGGAGGTCAAGGCACACAGGGCAAGCAGGAAGAGGCGAGGGCACTTGGGGGTCATTATTTGAGATCATAAGTCTTGTTTCCCACAGACCTGGCCGCGTCAGGCAGATCATCGCCTGGGGGCCTTCGCCAACGTGGGGTCTGTTCTCACTTCAGCACTTGGCACGCGGTCACCGGCGGCAGTGCGGTGTGCTGGAGGGGAAACGGTAGCTATTCACTCACAGTTGCCAAGATCAGCTCCGTGCTTGCTGTATGGTGGATGCAGCGTCAACATCTTCCTTCAGACAAGGCGTTAACCCCACGGTTAATGGACTGGTCACCAGTTTTTATTTTATTTTTATGAATCTACCATCCCATTGATTAAGTTCAGGCCACTTTTCTGTCTTTTATTTTGTTACTGTCGTTATTTGTTTTTAAGTTAGGATGCTTTTTAACAGCCTTTAGAAGCCGCTGCTGAAATTGACACTGGGGGAAAGGGTTCCCCTTCTTGCTAGAGCGAAGAAGAGAGAGAGGTATTGCTTTTCTGTTAGATAACCTCAATCTCCTTTAAGACCTTCCACCACATGGCGAGTGTACACCGGTCAGGAGAGGGTAGCTGCCTGCCTAGGAGCCTTGCTTCCAGTTATTCCCTTCCCAATGTGATTCATCCAGACTTAACCCTCCGTGCACAAAAGCAAACCTGCTAGAGAGGCAGTGGACACCACAGCTTCTCCCCAGCCAGGTGCCTTTTACATCGGGTTTGTTCTCCTTCCATGGTGTGTTGCCAACATTGTCACTGAGTCCCATGTGAGGTGCTGGTGAATATTACCTTTCATCCGTGCCATGCTCTAGAACCTTGACCCTGATAGTTCACCACCTCTGATGGATCCCTGTTTTAAATAAAATGATTCACGTTAAAGCCTGTCAAAGGTCTGTCTGTAAAATGCTCATTTTTCTTGCATCTTATTGGTATCTTCCATTGTCTGTAAGCAGTCAGTGTGTTTTTTCGAGTGACTTTAGGATACTATGTGTTTTAGATAAAAGAAAAAAGAAAAGATACGTATTTTAAAAGGCTTACGGCCATACATGTCCTGCTTCTTAGACTTCCCAAGTGACCAACAGGAAATGAACAATATAGTCATTGTTTTTTCCTGTGGTAATGGTTTCCAAGTTGGATTTTTTTTTTCCTCTAACAAGAGGCCAGTATTCAGTTGATTAGCTTATAGATATCAACTCACTGAAAGTAATCCTTTTGTTCCCTCATTTCACAGAGCCCAAAGGTTCATTCTGATGTCTCTTCTTCCTTTAAGGAAATCTTTAACCATAGAAGTGTCATGTTTTTCTTCTTCTGCAAAACAGTTCCAAGGGGAATGGGTTGAATGAATCCTGCACAGCCAGGGTCACATTCTGCGCTCGGGGGGCTCAGGGCTCAATAGTAGGTTCTGCAGGAATGGAGAAGCGTCAGTGGTGGCTCTGCTCACTTGGCAAGTGAGGGGTTTGTCCGTGATGGGCTCAGCTCCGAGCTCTCAAATGTCGTCCAGCCAGCATCCGCCTGCTTCCCACAAAAGGATGGAAGAGAGGCAAAGTACGTGTTTTATAAAACCTTCCTGCACTTTTATAACCCATCAAAGAGGACTTTTTAAAACACAGGTACAATTTAAACATCTTACTTTGCAAATAAATAAATGTGTTTCATCGTGTCTGCTTTTCTAAGCATGACATACTTGTGCCCATTGGACACCTGTCTCTTCTTCTTGTGCCTGTGGTGCCTCGCTCAGTGTTTCCAGGTTCATTCCCGGGAGAGGCCTGTGGTGCTTCACTGAGTGTTTCTGGGTTCACATTTCTGGGAGAGCTGGGCCTGACACTTTCACACTCCTCTGACTGTAGTCTCGGCCCAACTGATGGAGCACGTGTTCTTCCTCCGAGACCAGCCCACAGGAGGCAGCTGTTTCGCAGGTGGCGAATTCAACTTTACTGTGGCATGTGTGAAGAGCAGGGCGCACATGAGACCATTTTTTCTCCATGGCTCTGTTTGAAATAGCAAGGCAAGTCCTCAGATACTTTCCATGCCCTTTGTTTGAGTTGCAACTTTCTTCTTCCCTTTCAGTAAGAGCTCTTTACTACAGTCATTACAAATCCAGTGCTTTCCATGGCTGGCCAGAACTACAGCGGCCATTCCTTTTAGAAGCCATACTGCTGGGTCTGGCCTACTTTTTTCACTGTTTCTATGGAAATAGACCTCACATGGATGGAAACAGAATGCCTGTTTCAGAATCATTATTCAATATCTGAAATGATTTGATTTAAATTATCTCATGTTCTCTGTTTGCAAACTGCCCTCCTAAGAGACAACATTGTTTTGGACCTCAAGCATGAAGAATTGTTTCTGTGTTTCTCTCCTTAAGTAGCATTGCATTCAATGGTAGGTTCTTGTCCCTTTTCTCATTCTTGGTCTTCCCAAAGCTGCTTCCCACATTTCTTGCATCTGTTTTCACCATTCATAGAAACCTTGGCCAAACTGCTCTCACAGCAATGCTAGGATGTTTCATGGACCTGTTAAGCATTTTGATGATACAAGACATCCTATAAATGCCAGTCTTATCTTCGCTGGGACTCTGCTTCTACAGTAAGCTCCTAAGGTACTCACCCAGGAGAAAATAAAATTTGGTACCAAATACCACAGGTTGAGCCTTCTTGGTCTTCCCTCAGAAGCTACCGTATAGCACCCTGGAGTGATGCCTTGCTATGCCAAGGTATCCAAAGCCACCCTTTGGAATTGGGAGGGTTTCAGGCAGAATCCTGCACTTACAGAGGCCCTCAGGGTCACTGAGAAGTGGAGGAGGTTGGACACAGAAGGGGGAGGCTAAACACCAGGTGGGGGAAGAAAAAATGTAACTACTGGCAGCCAGACTGAAGCTAGCCATTACAATGCGGGGTGGGGAGTTAACATCCACGCTCTTTAAATATGGGGGGGGGGAGTTAACATCCACTGGAATGTGCTCAGCGACTGCTACAGAGTTCCTGGGCCCACCCTGATGTTTACCAGGTGGGCGCCGTTTATATGGTTCTTATTGTTGTGACTACTAGAAATCCCACAGTAGACTGTACAGTGCTCCATACCATTTCCCACTTACAGGATTGAAATCAAAATGTAAGGAGAGCTGGCCAGGTGCGGTGGCTCACGCCTGTAATCCCAGCACTTTGGGAGCCCGAGGTGGGTGGATTGCTTTCGGTCAGGAGTTCAAGACCAGCCTGACCAATATGGTGAAAGCTTGTCTTTACTGAAAATACAGAAATTAGCTGGGTGTGGTGGCAAGTACCTGTAGTCTCGACACTCGGGAGATTGAGAGAGAAGTGTTGCTTGAACCTGGAAGGCGGAGGTTCCAGTGAGTCAAGATCGCGCCACTGCACTGTAACAGCTTGGGTCACAGCGAGACTCCATCTCAAAAATAATTTTAAAAAAATTACTGTAAGGAGAGCTAAGACGTCTGTCTCTCGGTGTTCCATTACATAATGCGCCTCTTCCTTCACATGCATGTGCACATTCCCAGGATTTATTAGAGATTTGGTTCTTTGCAAGGGTCAGTATCAGTAGTGGCTGAGGCTGGTGGGCTGCAGTCGTGTTGTCGTGCCGTAGGGGTTCTTACAACATTTCGCCTTATCACACTTCATTCTAACCTGATGCTGGGACTATCTCGGTTGAAGATCGAAATTGTTTCTTTAATTGAACTTTGGTATTTGATGCATTAAATAAATACGGCTTTTTAATTTTGCACTCTTCTGTGAATTTAAAGGAATTATTTCATTGATGTCTACCAAAGAAGAGGAAAGACAGTTGGATGTGATTTTTTTTTCTAGTTTGTAGGAATGCTGAATTGTAAAAATCTTCCTTTTCTTCCATGTTTACTAAAAAAGGCCTTTAGTCCATTTCGGAAAGTTCATCTGTGACTTGGTGTACTCTGATATTCCCTTTCCTGCTGATTGTTAGGTGGAATTTTGAAGCTGCTTGTCTTGCAAGAAGATATTTGTTGTCACAGTCTAACAGCGTTCAAGGGTTTGCAACAGGTCCAGTTACTTCCAAGGCCTCACAGGGCTAAGCTGAATTTATCCCTCGTGATACTGATACATCGGGTTGAAACCTGGTTTCTAGCTCTATATTCGGTACACCTGGTGGGGGAGGTGGGTAACAACAAGCTTCCTGCCTGCACCCCTGGCTCCTAAGCCTCAGCATTGCCCTCTTGGAGCAGAGTGGAGAAGGGTATTGGCAAATCCCTTCCCCCTCTTGTAACCCTAGTGAGGATGGTAACATCATTCAGATCACAGAATTTACCCAAGGGTTTTGCTTTCACAGCTGATGCAACCAACCACCCAGCCTCTTTAAGTGATCTGGGCTCACGCTTGTACTTCTTGTGCCCGGGAGTTAATTGCTGGCTTTTCTTTGTTACTGGAATGCTCAAGACATCACCCTGCCGAGGGTCTGCAAACTGTGGGCACCAACAATGCCCTGCAGTGGCAGGAAGGTTTGCTCTGAGCTTCGACCTCCTGCCCGGAGGAGCAGTCATCTCGGGGCGTCAGAGCCTGGTGTTCCAGTGTAGGGTGTGGCCCCTTTCTGGATGGTGAGTAAAGGCTTCACAAACCACAGGAAATAAAATGTGTCTGCCTTTAAAAGAAAATTGGTTTTCTAACATTTGAGACTAAAAAACCAAAATACTTCATTTTCATGTCTGAAGTATACACACAATAGCTTTAATTACAGAGTCAAATTGCAGGCAAGGTTTATGTAATAGTTCATACTGGAAATCTGGGCTGTAAACCTGACTGTTCCCACCCGCCCGACAAAGGGCTGTTTGGGCTCATTCTCCTCTATCCAACTGCATACGTCATGGACTGATTAGGTATTTTATGGGTGCAGCGTGGGAAAGGCTTAAGAATGATCTCCAGCTTTCAAAATGTTAGGGATCCTCTACCTCTCTTAGAGTGGATGAAATCCAGACCAGGAGCAGGGGAATAAGAGTTCACTAGGGCCACTGCTAACATGACTTCCAGACAGAGGCATTCAGAGAACTGGAGCCTTCAAAACACCCTGTGTGGGGCTCTCCGCACTCCTTCCCTCTCGTGCCTGAATCCTCCCAGCAGCCACAATAACACAAGCTTGCACACAGAACACACGGCCAGGAGGGGCCAGGGGGCTGCTAGAGCAACAGCCTGAGGCTCTGTGCCAGGCTCCTCCACTTGATTCTTGTGCACACGTCTCATTCGCATCAGCAGACCACAGCCCCACAGATCCTCACCCGCCTCAGAGCTCGCAAATGGATGGCAAGGAGCTGGTTCCCTGGAGACTGCCACACCTATGCCCCTCCTCCTTGGGAGGAGACTCCGATCTCAGGTGCTTGCTTGATTAGAGATGGCCACATCTCCAAGCCCTCTTCAGATGGCTCCGGGGGTGGTTGGCTGGTTGCGTGCTCTGTGGATGGAATAACTGGTGTCAGCTTTCGACGTCTCTTGTGTCCTTTGAGTAGACAGACTCCAGCCTCGACATCCCTTTGTTTCTGTGGCCTGAAATGAGTTGAGATGCCAGCTCTTGAACAGGGTCCCCATACTCCACATGACTTCTTTTCCTGATGTTTTGAGACATTCTGCGACTGTTAGAAGGCAATTTCTCTTCCCTGTAGCAGCTCCCTCTGCCCTCAGGAATGTGATTTACAATCTGGTGAGGCCATAAACCTCTACTTTTCACATCTGAAAAACAGCAAAGTATGGGAAAGAATGTAAATTATAAATACTGAATTCCTATGGTCAGCAATAATGGAATGGCCTGGGTGGGTTATTTTTTTTAATATGGTATGCATATGGCTTTAATTTCTAAGGGGTTGGGTCCTCCCCCTACCACGGTATGTCTTGGGAGAACAGATAGCAAAATGTCCTGCTGTGATACAGTGTTTTTCCAAAATGAAAAAAGTAGCATTTTTCTGATGACTCACTGGCCAAATACTTTGAAATGCCACTCTTCACGGAGGGGGGATGGGGTGGTAGGTGACTGACAGTGACATTTCCATACTCACCACCCTGGTGATCTGGTGTCTCTCCACCCCAAAATAACCCCCAGTGTTCTCACTTCGCAACCCCCTCCCCCATATTGACTTTCTAGGAGGAGGTTTTCCTATAAGATTTTTAAATTCTCTTCCCCTCTCTCTTATCAGTCAAGGTTCTGCTCCCTAACTGGAAACAGACTTCTGATTGCTGCCACGAGCAGGAAAGAGCCACAAAGCCAAGAGGCTGTGCAGGTTTGAGTTTCCATTCCAGCAGTGGGTCAGCGCCTGGCTTAGATTTCACATGCTGGGCAGCAGCAGCCCCGCGCTTTGCTGAGGTGGGAAAGAGCCTCCGATCACGGCGTGAATTCCTGCTGCTGTTCTCAGACCACAGAAGCCAATGTGTGGTATTGCTGTGCTAGTGTTCAGCATTTTTCCCCGTAAACCCTCCCTCATCTTGGTTCAAAATGATGGGTGAAAGCTGAAAAAACACCCAGGGCCCAAAGTTCCCCAACTCCAGTTAGAACAGCCCACGCTTGCCAGAGCAGCTATGACAGTGAATAGGGCTGTGTTTTTCTTGGTGTGGTCAGTTAAGTATGCTGACGGTGGAGGACCGTGCGTGAGAATAGGAAGCCTGAAATCGCAAACGTGTCCACCCACAGAAACATATAATCTCACAAACACCTATTCACTCAACACTCACCCTTTGTGTCTTCTCTGTGGCTTGGTCTGGACCACATTTGAGTCACAAAATGCCAGGCTCAGCTTGAGCGCAATCTCAAATGTATCCACCCACAGAAACGCATAATCTCACAAACACCTATTCACTTAACACTCACCCTTTGTGTCTTCCTGTCACTTTCTCTGGATCGCGTTTGAGTCACAAAATGCCAGGCTCAGCTTGAGTGCAAGGCTAGCCAGACCACACATAGGGCATGAAGGAGAGGCCGTCACGGTTCTCAGTAACATCCATGTATGTTTGTATGCTTGGGCCACCAGATCACCTCAGCTGCAGGTCCATTCGTCAACATTGTGTCTCTGCCAGAGTTTCTGTTTATGTACATCTAAGAAATTTCAATCGAAAGGAGATAAGCCCAATATCATTATCCATTTTAAGAAAAGTACCCATCTTGTTCTCAGCTATTAGTACCCATGGCTGGGTGCCATGGCTCATGCCTGTAATCTCTGCACTTTGAGAAGCCAAGGTGGGTGGATCACTTGAGGTCAGGAGTTCAAGACCAGCCTGACCAACATGGTGAAACCTTGTCTCTACTAAAAATACAAAAAATTACCCGGGCATGGTGGTGGGCACCTATAATCCCAGCTACTCAGGAGGCTGAGGCAGGAGAATTGCTTGAACCTGGGAAGTGGAGGTTGCAGTAAGCTGAGATTGTGTCACTGCACTCCAGCCTGGGTGACAGAGCGACTCCGTCTCAAAAAAATAAATAAGAACCCACTAAGCAATGGGTATACGGGGACATGCCGAGAGGAATAATAGACACTGGAGGCAACAGAAGGCTGTTGGGGAGGGTTGAAAAATTGCCTGTTGGGCAGTGTCACTTAAGGTGATGGGTACTAAAAGTCCAGGCGTCACCACTCTGCAATGTATGCATGTATGACATCTGCATGTGTACCTCCTAAATACACAAATTTTTAAAAATTCAATAAAAAGAAGTTGGCTTAAAAGCAACAGTGGCGGCTGGGCATGGTCCAGTACTTTGGGAGGCCAAGGTGGGCAGATCACGAGGTCAGGAGATCGAGACCACCCTGGCCAATGTGGTGAAACCCCATATCTACTAAAAATACAAAAAAAAAAAAAAAATTAGCTAGGTGTGATGGCACACGCCTGTAGTCCCAGCTACTTGGGAGGCTGAGGCAGGAGAATCGCTTGAACCCAGGAGGCAGAGATTGCAGTGAGCCGAGATCACGCCACTGCACTCCAGCCTGGGGGATGGTGCGAGATTCCGTCTCAAAAAAAAAAAAAAAAAAAAAAAAATAGTGGAAGCTGGGTGCAGTTGCTCACGCCTGTAATCCCAGCCCCCTGGGAGGTCAAGGCAGCTGGATCACCTGAGGTCAGGAGTTCAAGACTAACCTGACCAATATGGTAAAACCCTGTCTCTACTTAAAAAGAAAAAAAATTAGCCGGGCATGATGGTGTGCGCCTGTAGTCCCAGTTACTCGGGAGGCTAAGACAGGAGAATTGCTTGAACCCAGGACACGGAGGTTGCAGTGAGCCGAGATCATGCCACTGCACTCCAGCCTGGGTGACAGAGGGAAACTCCATCTCAAAAAAAAATAATAATAAAAGCAACAGCGGCTTCCCCTTGGTTCAGATGGGCCCTCTTGTGTAAGTAGTGTTGTTGAATGCATGCCTATCATCTGGAGGACACTTGATGACACACTGGAATGTGGAAAGAGCAGGGCAGATGAAAGAATCACCAAACACCCTGTTAATGAGCACTCGCGTCGGTCAACAGGAAGCCCCCACCACACTATGATCAGTTTTCACTTTCAAGTGATTGACTATTATGATAATAGATTATGAAATGGAAGTAATAAAAAAAATGGATGCATCAGCCTTGTATTTGAAGTAAATTTTGTAAGTTAAACTTATAAAGGCAAATGATAGAATCAGAGTTCTGGAGTAATGGTTGCTCCAAAATGTGATTGTTGGCCTGTAAATTATCTTGTATGTTCACGGGTTTTTCAGGCGACATTGCTGCGAGCAGCAGAATTGCCTTTAGGTTTAGAACAATGGTGTAAACACAACTTCTGGCGCTCTGCTTCAGAGCCGGCCAGCTTCATGAAGTCTCACCCAAAATGGGTATGACAGAGGTGGCCGAAGAACAAAAACAAGAGTCTACATCTTGTGTGAGATCCACTGCCTACACGGTTCTCATTTGTACTGTTTTAGCCCTTGATTTTTAAATATTGCAAACAGTTGTATCTTGTTTAGGAAAATTCTTTAATATCCAGCTGCTCCGATTAGGAGAGGGGAAAAGTAATATTGAGGTTTTCCAGATAAATTGTTTAATATTTAACATGCTGGCATCACCCTTGTGCTGTTGAGTTGCTAATGTGACTGGCAAGTGATGTCTTTACGCTCGTTGGCCAAATAATTTCTATGAAAGCTAACGCTTCCTTAGGCTGTCTGCCATGCACCTTCGTGCTTTTCATGGATTTTCTGATTTATTCCTCACAAGATCTTCACTGATGTTGCCCATGTTACAGATGGAGAAATGAGAGATTTGAAGAAGTTAAGTGATTCAGGTAATCTTCCAGAATGCAGATCGTGATCCTCTACCTGAGATCTGATAGCATAAGAACGCTAGCGCACACACCAGATTTTTCAAATCCTCCCCCATCATTAACAAGCTGTTTGACTTTGGGCAAGTTATAGCATCACTGTGCCACAGTTTCCTCCTCTGGGAGCTAAGAATGTTAATATGTACCTCAGAGGGTTGTTAAGAAGAAGTCGCAAATGCATCTTTTACAAGCACATACAACAATGTCCAGCCTGTCATGAGTGTTCAATAAATATGTGCTGTTATCACTGTTACACTGACTCCCTATTAAGAGGCAATTGCAATAAACTAGGCAGGAGCTGGTGAGGACTTGAACTAGTGCAGCCTTAGGATGGAGAAGAAGAAACAAACCAGAGAGACCTTACAGCGAGAAGCAGTGGGGCTTGATGCCCAGTGAGAGGGATTCAGGATAAGGCTCATACTCCTTGGCATCTCAAGGGAGCACCAGGATCCGACCCAGCTGTGTGTCCAGCATCAGCTCCTGCTGATCCCTACATCTCCACGCTTCCCCCTTACACTTAGTGCTGTGGAGCCACTGGGCCTCTGCACAGCCCACCAAGTGCACCATACTCCGAGGCTCCTGCCTGGAATGCCTGCCCCTGGCATTCTGCCTGGCAAGCTCCACTCATCCTTCAAGTCAGTGCAAACACTCTACACTCTATATCTGTGAAACTCCCCCTCATCCCAATACACTTGGAGTGCTCTCATGTGTTGTTACCTCTTTGATACTGGTTCTGTTGTGGATCTCAACAAGACTCCAGGCCCCTTCGGGGGGTTATCCCCAGCACCTGACACGCAGCCGGTGTTCAGTAAATGCTCTTGGAGTGAGATTGCAGGACAGAGGGCATAGACTAGCCCTTCCTGGATGTGACACTTCCGGTGTGGGTTGTTCCGGTTCCCTCTGATTCTGCAGAAATGCTATAAGGGTCCTCTGGCCCAGGTGCCCCTCATCCTGCATCTGGCAGTTGGGTCTTCACCTCCACTTCTTTAGCTGACACATTCAGCTGTGTTTGAGGGCCCACACCTGGCATTGTTTACTTTTTTAATCAGATCTTCATCAACAGTAGAAATTAATAGCCCCTGCTTTGGCATGCTAATCAGAAAATACCTGACTTCCAAGTTTCTTACAACTTTCCTTCTTTAGAGGTAATGACTGAGGACCACTTTCTGATCATCAGTACTTGAGCTGGGACAGATGCTGAGGCATTCACTCTCCTCCCCCAGTACCTCTTTAATCTTGCCAGATCCCAAAGAAGGCTATGATTTTCTCCCTTGGATACTAGCTCATGGGTATAACTCAAACTTCAGGTTTTGTGAGGCTCTCCATTTGGGGTTCACAATTCTAGAGGTTCTTTAAAAATAAAAATAATATCAAAAGCTCTTACTCTTGAAATTTCACAAAAATGAATGTCATGTGGCCCCATCCCTAGGCTAATTCCCGGGGTCTTAGAAGATGGCCACGCAGGGGAAGTGAGGGTACTCAAGAGCGTAGCTTCATTAACTTCACAGTGAATCCACCTCTAATATAACCAGGATAACTCACTTCACCTGCTTGGAATTCAAGCAAGCCACATCTCACATTCTTCCAATTAACTGCTCAAATCCCAAGACACCATTACCAGCCGGAAGGGTAGCATATCCCTGCTGAGGCCTTCTTCCACTCCACCCAAATTCACCTAACACTAGGGATTTATTTCATTCACTGGGGTTGGAGAACTGGGGAGTCCCAGCAACCTGGGGGCACTGTGCGGTAGGGACCCTGCTCCACAGGCTTATCCCAGGGCAGTGAACTGTTGTCCACTCCGGCAGGATACTTTTTTCCAGTTCCATCCCACAGTAATAGTGTTTCAGCTTGGGCAGCTGGGTGGCACCATGCCTAGAAGTCACTCCCAAAGCACAAGACTGTGCCAGGGATGTTGGAAGTTCAAGGCTCAAACCCAGTCTACTCCAGCCCCAGCCCTTGCCCCACATGGAGCCCAGTTTTCCAGTCAGGCAAAAAACACAAGGAAGTTTTGTTTGTGGCCTTGGTATCCACCCAGAACCAACCCAGTCCATCCAGGAGATTCCTTCCCATCAGGGCTACCTCAAAAGAAAAGAGGTGGAACCATTGGCCTCTGGAGATCTGTCACCTCCCCCAGAACCACTTGTAAACTTAGGAGAGTATTGCAAGTGGGCGCTTTGCTGGACCACAAAAGCAAAACAAAAAGTTCTGCTTCAGCAGGTCCCCCCAGTTCCAGTTTTGTGGCTCTTTCCCCATAAGGAGCTGACTGGATCTGCTTCATTGCATCTGACAGTTCCATACGAGCACGACTTCCTTCCTGATGGAATTCACCACCCCTCTGGTTTTCAGAGGGGGATGGCAATGTTTGTGGGGTTTTCCGGAGCTTTGCAGAGCCCCAGGGTCTAGGCTGCCAGGGGCTGCATCTGCTCTGCATCTAGGGCAGATGTTCTTCCCTTCGTGTCTTCTGAGGCTTAGTTGCTGCTCTAATCAAAAAAGAGTCCTAAAGAAAAGGCACTTCCATTGGTAGTTCTCCCCCAAACTGAACTAATTATGTTTCATCCTGCTAACTCTATCCTGCCATGATGAGTTTAGTTTGGGGAACTATTAAATGATCTTCCCTCCTGCATCTGCTTACTAAAAGCTTTCCAGACAGGCAATGATGGACCACTGAGAACATTTTATCCCTGAACAAAATATGTTTGTGTTTTTTGAAAATGTGCTCCCTCAAGAAAGCCAGCCCCATGTGCAACAACCTCCGTTTCCAAGCAAATGACTACGTTAATCTGACTTCTCCCAAGTGTTAACTGAGCCAAACATGAATCATTCACTTGGCCACAGGGAGAGGTGGACTTGTTGTTCTGTAAGATTACAATCCCATAATCCGCCTACTGATCTCTTCGGCTGATGGAAGCCAGAGACCGGGATGCATTAAAAGATGACTTGGGAAATAAAACAGGATAGCACATTTTCACCTTCTTTCTGATCCAAAGAGAGTTGCTCCCAGATGCTGTATCTGCAGCCCAGCTTCTGACTTGCAAGCAGTTCAAGAAGGAGGCTGAGGCCTGGCTGGCAGAACACCCTGCATGACATAGCTGTCACCTGGTAACACGTGCACATGCAAGCAGAGGAGACAAGGAGCCATGAAGAAGTCTGAAGGAGGGGGGCTCAGGGTCAGCCTTGCTTGAACCCCTGACATTGCATAGGTCAAGACTGAGGCCTGGAGTAGTGCAATGACTTGGCCAGGGCCACACAGCTGGTGATAGAGCCAGGGTTCAGGCCACCTTCAGGTTCCTACTCCTGGCTTCCTGCCCTTGAACACCACGTCCACCCATGAGCCACTGAAGAGGAACCATACGTTGCTTGTGCAGCTTCGGGCTTCATACACTTTAGGGAATGTGTCCTCACTACCAAATGTCTTTTTCCCCTTCCTGACACTGCACATTTCTCATCTTCAGAAGCCAGCTCCATTCTCCGAAGCCTTCTATCACTGACTAAACAGTTCAGAATTTTAAAGGGCATATATATACAAAAATAAGATGCACCCAACCAAGAATGCTTATCAAAAAAGTGACAAAAACCCTGTAAAAGTAGAGTAACAGGAGTGGCCAACTCTGGGGTGATTTGAGGTGTTTAGAAAAGACAAAGGAGTGTTATTTAAAAGGAAGTGGGCAGAGCTTACAAGCTCCACATATAGAACAAGAATGGGAGACGAAAGAATGGGTGTTCACTCCTTGGAAAAGAGTTCAATCTGATTGTGCTCTCTCTCTCTGCTGCAGTTGCTTCTGTGGTTTCTCTTTGCTGTTTATCAGAGCTCATAAGCCACGCTCTGGCCCTCCCTTGTGCCCCTAGTCCCTTTCTCCCCTCACCTCTGTCCCCAGCCATTCTGGACTGTTTCCATTGTTTGAATATTCATCAGGGTCTTTTTCATCACACCTTTCCCCTACCCTTCCACTAGGAAGCTCATCTTCATCTGTTAATTCTCAATCAGAACAGTTCTGTAGCAAGACACCCAGGCTAGCTTGTTACCCACATAGCATCTACCTCCTTTTGTGAGTAACATGGACGTCTGAGGGAGCATCAGTCAGGAATCTGCCTTGACCATGAACCTGAGTTGTTTAGATTTTGTTTATATGTTCTTCATTAAGAGAATCCCATTCAAACTAGAAAAGGCAGGGCATACATGGGTAGAAGAGAACTGAAGCCCACGATAGCAGCTGACTGTGTCAGGTGCAGTAAATACCATGGTGCTGAAGTTCATAGTTGCGGTGGGTTAAACCCTGAGAAACAAGAAAATATTGAATCAGGAGAGAGGAGAGAAAAGGTAGATTTTGAAAACTGCAGGTCAACAAGCTTGGTTTTAATCCACAGTAAAATTCTAGAGCAGATAATTAAAGGGTGGTCTGTGACCATCTTTATAGAAGCAAGCATTGATCGCTGGGCATTAGCAGGGGTTCACTAAGAACAAGCCATGCAGAGCTAATGTTGTATTGCTTTTACACAGAGTTATCAGATTGGGAGATCAAGGGAATACTACAAATGAGCAAATCACAGAGTATAAATCCCACCTAAGCAAAAATAAAATAAAATAAAGGACCTACCTCAACTTTGAGAAATGCAGTGTGCTATTATACTTTCTCTTGAAGATTCACAGGACACATTAGCACATTAAACGTTCTGAGAAGTCCTGCACCAAAAAACCTATGGAATGTCATCCCAATGATCAAGCATTCTACAGAACACACTTGGAAAAAGGATGTTTTGGGTGAATTCGAGCAGGTGTTTCGCAACACCTGCTTTTATCATTACATAAACTGTGAGGAGGTAGAGAAATGAAATGTGCGGTTAAAAATAGCTCATTGGAAACACAGCTGGGTAGACAAGTGTACCTAAAGAGCATTACTTAATCGATGAATTGCCACCCTGTGGGGAGGTTTCCAATGGATGTCTGAAGGCTCTGCCATTCATCCTGGCATGTTCAGATAGCCTAAAACCAGAGAAGCTGCTAATATGCTGTAAAACAAATTGAAATACTCTCTCAAAAATCAATAAATGAATCCAACAGGATCCCAATGAGACTTATTAGAAGCAATGGTATAAGGAAAGGATGGATGAAATGTGACTGGAAACTAGCTCATATGAAATAGACCCAGGTTGCAGCTACATCAAGATCAGCTCAAGCCACATGTGACAGGTCTACTATGCTGAAGTCAGTGAAGCCATCCTGTGCACGCAAGTGAAGCCATCCTGTGCACGCAAATGGCACACAGTACAGGCAAGCCAGGCAGGATGCTCTGGCCACACTGGGTATTGAACTCTGGTCTTATGGTGCATTTTGAGAGGGACATTGACAAACTGGAGCCTATTCAAAAAATAACCAACATCAGGAGACATCTAGAGATCTGTCCCCTAGAAGAAAGTCTGGAGAACCCAGGGATATTTCGATGATCTGCAAAGGAGAAGATGAGGGGCATGCTGTTGACAACTGGCTTTGAGAGGAGCATAGTGTAGTAGAGAAGAGGTGAGTTTGTGTTCAGATCTCTGCTCTAGTGCTTCTAACTGTGTGACCTTAGATAAGTTTCTTAATGTCTTTTATCTTCCGAGTCCTTAGATGGGAAACCATCATCCCTATTGAGTGGGGCTATTGAGATGCATCTCGAGCAGAATAAGTGGTCAACGCATGCTTGTCTTCCCTGTATTCATGTGAAGAATGGCAGTCACAGCAATTAGAAGGGTGACTATTTGCTGTAGATTCGTGGGGAAAACTGGAACCAATAGGAGAATCTCCCAAAGGGAGACAGATTTTGCGATGAAAAGAAGGAACTTTATAATAACCAAAAACCTGGAAAACAAAGGAACTGGCTCACTGCCTTTAAGTTGACAGTGATACTTCCACAGATACTTATAGAAGAGATCTCTGTTTGGGGTGAGAGGTGGGATCAGATGACCCCCCAATCCCTTTCAACTCTAAAATCCTGTTCAAAGATACAGCTAGACTGTTTATTGTTCTCTTCTGCATGTAGTCAACTCATATATTCACCCTTCCCATTCATATATAGTACAGTGATACTTACATGTACTTAAAGTTATTCCTAGGCTATTCCCCATGTATGGGTTTTTTTCTCACCTCTATTGGTGTTCCCACTACAGCCTAGCGCAGGAGCTTGTCCACAGTGGGCACTTAATATATATTGATAAACTAATAAGAGAGTTCTGTGTGGAGTAATGTCTGTGAGTCATTACTCATAATGACTCATACAGGCATATATTTGGACTTACACAGGACTCCTTTGGACTCATACAGGCATGTATTCAAATCTTGGCTCTACTTCTTGGACAAGTTTCTCTCTGGGCCTCCATGTCCTCATCTGTGAAATGAAGATAGTCATATTAGCTTTATCAGATGAAATGAAATAGGATTGTTTTAAGTCCTTGAAAAAATAGTAAGTACACAATAAACGGCAGATAGAATTATTTTTGTAGTTGCCACCAGAGTGAATGTAAATCTATTTAATACTTATATGGGGGTTTTCTGACTACACAGTAAGAGGCTTAGGAACAAATTGGTTCTTCCTACACCTATTTATTTCAAAACATTTTCTCCCAAATAGTGTTCTTGGTTATACCCCCAAAGCCTACTTAAGTCTATTCTCCCATTCCTAGCAGCAGTATGATTGGCACAAAGAGGAATCAACTGGAAATGAGCAAAAATGTAGAGACTGAAGTGGGTGTGACTTTAGCTTAGCCAGAAAATCTATGCCAAGACCGGAGCTGGTCTGAAGCATCCTCATGGGGGAGCACCTGGCGTGCAGTCTGCCACTGCTGGCTACCAAGTGGGCCTCCAGCTGTGGCCACTGGAGAATTGGATCTGCCCTCACCCTCTCGTTGTGCTCTGCAGAACAGGGGAAGTGTCCAGATGAGCATTTCCTTGGTGGCCCTGTGAGCCCCTCCAGATAGGTCCTGACCTTGGCTAGGCCTAGCCCAGCATGGACCATGGCCTGAACTGCAAGATAATTGACAAGGAAGGAAGGAAGAATAAAACACAGGTGTTTTGTAAAGTTTGTACTTGGTAAAACATGTAACATACATTTTACCATCATAATAATTTTTAAGTACACAATTTCAGTAGTGTTAAATATATACATATTGTTGTGCAACAGAGCTTCAGAACTTCTTCATCGTATAAAACTTGTGAAACTAAACTCTTACCCATTAAACAACTCCCCGCTTGCCACCCGTCCCCATTCCCAGCAATTGTCACTCTATTTTCTGTTTCTATGAATTTAACTACTTTAGATTCCCCATGTAAGTAGAATCATACTTTATCTTTTTTGTGTGACTAACTTATATTTCTCATTATAACATCCTCAAGGCTCATTATTATTAAACTCAGCTGCATTATTCACAATAGCCAAAAGCTGGAAGCAACCCAAGCGTTCATCAATTAATGAATAGGTAAACAAATATAAACAAATTGTAGTAGATCCATACAATGGAATATTGTTTGTCCATAAAAGAGAATAAGGTACTGACATGCTACAATGTGGATGAATCTTAAAAACACTATGCCAACATGAAAGAAGTCAGTCACAAAAGACCACATGTTATATGATGACATTCATATGAAACTCCAGAAGAGGAAAACCTGTAGAGACAGTAAGTGGATTAGTGGTGGGCAGCATTAATGGGAGACCTGGTCTCCCAGCATTTTGGGAGACTGAGGCAGGAAGATTGCTAGAGCCCAGAAGTTCAATACCAGCCTGGGAATAATAGTGAGAACCCATCTGTAAAAAAAAATTAACAAAAAAATTAGCCTGGCAGAGTGGCATGCACCTGACGTCTCAGCCACTCAGAAGGCTGAGGTGGAAGGATGGCTTGAGCCTAGGAGATTGCCTGGGTGACAGAGCAAGACCCTGTCTCAAAAAAAAAAAAAAAAGAAAAAAAAGTAGGTTAGTGGTTGCCCAGGACTACAGGGAGGGGGCAATGGAGGCAGAGTGATAGCTAAAAGGTACAAGAGTTCCTTTCTGAACTGATAAAAATTGTTTTGTTTTGTTTCATTTTGTTTTGTTTTTTTGAGACAGAGTCTCGCTCTGTGTCTCCCAGGCTGGAGTGCAGTGGCACAATCTTGGCTCACTGCAACCTCTGCCTCCCAGGTTCAAGCAATTCTCCTGCCTCAGCCTCCCAAATAGCTGGGACTACAGATGCATGCCACTATGCCCAGCTAATTTTTTATATTTTTAGTAGAGATGGGGTTTCACCATGTTAGCCAGGATGGTCTCGATCTCCTGACCTCATGATCCGCCCGCCTCGGCCTCCCAAAGTGCTGGGATTACAGGCATGAGCCACCGCGTCAAGCCAAAAATGTTCTAAAATTGACTGTAGTGATGGTTACATATATCTGTGAATATACAAAAAACCATTGAGTTGTATACCTTACTTTTTTAAAACCACTGTATTGAAGTATGACTGATATACAAAAAGTTGTACATATTTAATGGGGGATAAGTATACACTCATGAAACCATCACCACAATCAAAGCCATAAACTTATCCATCACCTCCAAAAGTTGCCTTCTGCCTCCTTTATGTATTTCTTCATTTTAATTAAATTTTTTTCATTTGTGGCAAGAGTACTTAACATAAGATCTACCTACTCAGCAATTTTTTAAGTATGCAATACGAAGTGTAGCTGTCGGCTGTATGCTGTAGAGTAGATCTCCAGATTTATGCATCTTGCATCTCAGGAACTTTGTACCCTTTGAACAATACCTCCCCATTCTTCCCCGACTCAGCCCCTGCTACCCACTGTACTACTCTCTGATTCTATGAGTTTGACTATTGTAGCATTCTCATAAAAGTGGGATTGTGCACTATTTGTCCTTCTGCATCTGGCTCATTTCATTTAGCATAACGTCCTCCAGGTCCATGTATGTTGTTGCAAACAGCATAATTTTCCTCTTTTTTAAAGTCTAAATGATATTTTACTGTATGTATGTGCCACATTTTTAATACATTCATCCATTAATAGACACTTAGATTGAGTCCATATCTTGGCTACTATAATGTTGCAGTGATTATGAGAGCACAGATGTCTCTTCAGACTCCTGACTTCAACTCCTTTGGATGTATACTCAGAAGTGAGATTGCCAGATCATACGGTAATTCTATTTTTAACTTTTTGAGGAATTTCCATACTGTTTTCCATAGTGTTTTCACCAATTTACATTTGCACCAACAGTGTACAAGGGTTCCCTTTTCTTCACACCCACACACTGATATCTTTTGGGTTGTTTTGATGATAGCCATTCTAACAGATGTGAGGTGTTAGCTCTGATTTGCATTTCCCTGATGATTAGTGATGTTGAGCACCTTTTCATATAGCTGTTGTTCATTTGCATGTCTTCTTTCATGAAATATCTATTCAAGTCCTTTACCCATTTTTAAATAGGGTTATTTGTTTTTGGTTTTTGGCGGGTTTTTTTGCTATTGAGTTGTGTGAGTTCCTTATGTATTTTATATATTAACTTCTTATCAGATAAATGATTTGCAAATCCTTCCTTCCATTCTGTAGTGTGCTGTTTCACTCTGTTGGTTGTTTCCTCTGTCATATAGAAGATTTTTAGTGTGATATAATCCCACTTTTCTCTTTTGTTTTTGTTACCTGTGTTTTTTGTGTCATATCCAAGAAATCATTGCCAAGACCAATGGCTAGAAGCTCTTTCCCCTGTTTTCCTCTAAGAGTTTTATTGTTTCAGGTTTTACATTTAAGTCTTTAATCCATTGTGAGTTGATTTTTGTGTATGATGTGGAATTGTGCACTTTTAATGGGTAAACTGCAGAGTATATGAATTATGTCTTGATAAAGCTGGTTTTTAAAAAAGACCCACACATGGGAACAGCACTGACAGGACCCGCTGCTGATTTAGAGGAGGAGGATTTGGCCTCTCATTTCCGTTTTCTCTGCGCTTCTGTTTCATCCTTCTCCCGTCTAAGCTGAGCTTTCTCTACTGGCTCTCTCTCTGCCCAAGGAGAAAAGTGGTGGTCCTATGGCTTACTCTGCATTCCAGCCAGCTGCAGTGCCCATTAAGTAGAATCTCTATCACCCAATTTCCAATCTCCTGGATAGAGATGTTTGCCCTGTGTGGTCAGTGCCAGGAAGCAGGGCTGCCTGGGTCTTGCAGCCAGCCCCCCCACTTAGTAAAAATTGTGCAGGATGAGCAGTTCTGATCTTTAGAGGTAACAGAAGCCAATTTTCAATTACTTTTAGACAGAACCACCATGCAGTGAGCACCTTCCATGTGCCATGTACTGTGTCAACTGCTTTCACCTCTCTAACCCCATTCTCTGATCAACACCGTATGAAAGCATGTGCTGATGCAAAGAAAACATTCTCAATTGGGTTCAACTTGTGGTACACGCATAATGTCACATCAAGGCCACAGCTGGTAAAAGCATCTACCAAAGGGTAGGAAAAGGCCTACTGCAATGGGATTACCAGCCACAGGATCTGGTTACCAGAGAGTGGTATATTTAGTTCACCAAAACACAGGGCTGGGAGTTACTCATGGTGAGTGAGCCGTAGTAGCCAATAGAGAGGTGTTTCTAAAACATGCTTTAAAACCCAATCTACTGGGAAGAGAGTCTGTTGCAAAAACCTATTTGGTTTTTGAACATTAGTAATCTGTGTGTCCCCCTATTTAGAAGTCCTCCTTGGCCTTTGCTTATCCAACATCACTCTTTAGAAAGAATGAGTGCTAGTTCCTGAGGCTGAAGATGGGGAGCAAGACACAGGGAAAATCCATATTTTTTTATTTAATCAGTGTCTGTGGAGTAGGCAGAATCCAAATCCAAACCACATTTTCCAAAAAGATTTTCCCTGTTAATTCTTAAATCCATGTGTATTATATGAGAAATCTAATCCGTATGTTTCTTACTCATTTACACTTAACTCACCAAAGCGTTTCCTCTGAAGAACTATTTGATGTCCAAGGAGACTTTAGAGATTTTTTCATTTAACAAGCCTTTGTTCTTAGAAATAAAGAAGCTGCTGAGTTGTATATGCAAAGAATAAATGAACTTGAACCCCAGAAAGGTTAAACTTTGTTTCAAGTAGGTTCTATATTCAGAAGAAACAACTTTGGGAATGAGCTCTTTTGCTTTTAGGTTTTTTTTTTTTTTTGGCGGGGGAGGGGCCTCCACTTGGATGCTTGAATTCTTCATGCCAAAAGAATTTCCCCTTCAATAGATGGTAGGCACTATTAGGGACATCAAGTGCATCTCCTCAAGGCACTCTGAGACCGTCTTCAACTTCTAGTCAGCAGAGAATGCACCTAATATTGATCTCAATCTGGTAATTCACGGCAAAATCTGCACAGAGGAAGATGCATCCTTCTAAGAGTCCAGCATGAGTGTTGGAAAGAACAGAACCCATTGATGAGACAAGTGCCATGAAACCATTGGCTGGGCCACCTCACCTGCCCTCTAAGCAAAACCACGCCCAGGCCAGCTCAGAGAAAGTGAGCCCATAATGAACCTCTTTCATCCCCCACACTCTGAAAGTTCTTCCCGAATTTGTGAACATTTACCGCTATCCTTCACTCATGTCACATTTTATTGCCTGTCTCCTAGCCTAGCTGTGACCTGGGGCTACAGGGGATGGGAAGAGGTACAAGACACTGTTCTTGTCCCTAGAGATTCATAATTTATTTCACTGGGATGCAAAAAACCCAACTGAGAAGTTCATCAGATGTGCTCTTGGTGAGTGTTTGGGACTTCCAAGAAGGAAGGATAGCCAGGGAGTGATAGAATGGGAAAAGCTTCCCAGAGCAGGTGGGCCCTGGAGTTCTGAATGACAACCTGAGCATTGATGTAGCCATATCCAGAAGACACTAGGCACCCAGGGCTGGCATCCATCGCACACTCCTTCAAATTGATGTGTTAAAAATCTTTGCTTGAATTTCACCAGATGAGGCTGAGTGCAGAGGGCATGCGGGACTGAGGGGGCAGGGCCAACAATCTATTGCCTCGGCAGTTCCCACCCAGCAAAACCAGAGCTGTACAGTCAGTTACCTGCTGGCTTAGTGTCCATCAGTTATTACTTCTCATGGCCCTAAGGAATTGTACAGCCCATTGAAAGCGCTGTCTTTGTTTTCTAGTAAATATGTATTTCTTTGTCTCAGTCCATGTCTAGTGAAATGAGGCTTTAACTCCCCTTATGGTCTGTTTCAGGATAACTGCCTGACTGAGATGACGTGAAATCTGTGCGGGTATTTGGCTCAGTGTGTATAGAGAAGGAACAATGTGGAAGAAGAAAAAACATGGTCTAGGGACCCAGCAGTTGCTGTTCTCCTATATGCTAGGATAGTTCTTGATGTCTTACAAGCACATTCTTAATTATCTATAACAGCACCACAAAGTACATACGGTGAAGCCTATTTTATAGAGGAAGAAGGAGATACATAGAGGAAGCTAACTCATTTGCCCAGAGGCAGCGAATAAGGAGTGAAGTTTGGATAGGAACCCATGTTTCAGGCCAGGTGCAGTGGCTCACACCTGTAACCCCAGAGCATTGGGAGGCTGAGGCAGGAGGATCACTTGAGGCCCCAGCAGTCTGAGACCAGCCTGGGCAATATAGCAAGACCTCATCTCTATAGAAAAAAATTAGCCGGGCATGGTGGCTCATGCCTAACCATCCCAGCTACCTAGGGAGGCTGCGGCGGGGAAGATGGCTTGAGCCCAGGAGTTCAAGGCTGCAGTGAGCTATGATCACACCACTTCACTCCAGCCTGGGTGACAGGGAAAGATCCTGTTTCTAAAAAAAAGAAAAGAAAAAAAGAAACCCATATTTCAGTCAATGGACCACATATACAGTGGTGATCCCGTAAGATTATAATGGAGCTGCCCTATACAGATGTACCACTAAAAAAATTTTATCCCATATTTTTACTGTACCTTTTCTATATGTAGGTGTGCTTAGATATACAAACACCACAGTGTTGTAGTTGCCTACAGTATTCAGTATGGTAACATGCTGTACAAGTTTTTAGCCTAGGAGCCATAGGCTATTCCACATGGCCTGGGTGTGTAGTAGGCTCATACCACCTAGGTTTGTGTAAGTTCGCTCTATGATGTTTCACACAATGACAAAATCACCTAAAGACACATTACTCAGAACATATCCCATCATTCAGCAACATGTGACTGTGTAGGGCTAGGTCAATACAGGATAGCTCTTGCTGATCCTAGCCTGAGTTTGTCCACTAGGCTATGCTGCCTCTCACTCCGATGAGCGGGGAAGAGCTCTTGGTGGAGACTTCCGGAGGACTGTAGAGGGAGATTGTGCCTGATTGTAAAAACTGAATGCTGACCTCGTGCTTCCCAGTTTTCACAGGCTGTGATGCACAAACAGGATAGAGGGTGGTGGCAGACTAGAGTGAGGAAAAGCTATGAAGGACCACTGAGAAACCTGCAGATCCAAGGGAGGGCAGGGAAGCTGGAAGCAGGGGAAATGAGAGGCCATGAGGAAAGAGAACAGACTTTGGTGATTCTGCCTTAGGTAAGGGTCAGGGGTGGGGTTGGAGGGAGAGGAAAGTAAATTTCTTGTCCTGAGAAAACACTGGTGACATTAAAACTTGGATGTCAGGGAAAGGCATGGGTTTAAAGGGAAAAAGGCTGAGTCTGTTGTGTTCAAAGTTCTGGAGACACTTCAGCATCTAGGCTTCTGGTCTGCTGGAGAGTGGTCAGTGCTGGACCAGAGGGCTCACCTCACGTTGAGTTACTGAAAACCATGGTGGGGACTGTGGATGGATGGGACCACTGGGCAGAAAGCCGAGCGGCTCCTGAACAGTGAACCTTTGGCATCACTACACTATATTTCTCACAATTCAGTATTGCTGCTTCTCAGTGGAGGCTCTGCTGCCTCCATGGGAGAGCACTGGAAAACAGAGGGGGATGCTTTTGATTGTCCCAGGGGTTGAAGGTTGCGATAGGCCTTCAATACACTGGGACACAGGGAAACAGATCTTCGGCAATGCATAGGCCATCTCTGCAAAGTGAAAGATTTCCCCGGGGTCCTCTTGATTTGTAAATATCCCATTGCACATTCATTTAGGTGAAAAATCTATTTTGAAGTCTCTGAGCCCATAACCTAATTATAGGTTCCATAGATACCTATATATTTTGCTTCATTTAAATTTATATGCATTTTTGGAGGACTATAATCACATACATAGAGAGAAAAATCATACTTTGTTTTGCTGGAATTTGACTGAGCTGTTCCATTTCAGGAAATCATGTTTCTGCTGGCAACACCACTCCTAAAATTTGAGTTATACTCTGCATTGATATCTATCCCATTAACGGTAATTTTACATATTCATTGAAGCATCTGATTATTTTGTATTAAGTGCTCATGTCTAACAGTATTTTTTTTTCAGAGCTAACTGAAGTTTTATTTTAGACAAAAAACAACAACAAAAAACAAAACAAAAAAAAGCAATTGAATTGTTTTGTAGCTGGAGGCATGGGCAAGGGGGTCCCCAGGCAGTAAACTCCCCCCGAGGGTGGGCTGAGGGCTAGGGCTGAGTCAGGTGGGTCTCCCGTTCCCTGTGCTCCCCTGCACAGCGGCCTCCCTCCTGGGCTCTGGGGCAGCCGCAGGAAGTGCAGGCTGGGAGGGGCTGCCGTAGCTGTTCGCTTGGGCACGTCAGAGGACTGGGACGCCAGCTTCCCATTGTGGGGCTCAATCTTCTTCACAATCACAGCCCTGGTGGAGCTGGTGTGGCTGAAGGAGCTGGAGCCCGTGCCCGAGCCAAAGCTGGAGGCCAGGCCGTAGCTGAGACCCGGGCTTGTGAGGCCCTCATAGGCAGAGCTCACCTGCATAGCTGCTGGTGATCTTGTAGCGATATTCCTGTTCTGCATCCCAGACTCCAGCAGGCTCTCCTAGCCCTCTAGCAGCTTCGTGTAGGTGGCAATCTCAATGGCCAGGCCAGCTTGATGCTCATCAGCTCCTGGTACTCATGCAGCTGACGCCATTTCCTGCTTGGCCCACCGCAGGGCAGCCTTCAGCTCAGATAGCTTGGCATTGGCATCCTTAATGGCCAGCTCCCCACACTGCTGAGCATCTGTGATGGTGCCCTCCAGGGATGCCCTCTGGCCTTTGAGGCCCCCAGTCTCAGCCTGGAGCTGGCTGGTATTCCAGTTCATCTCAGAGATCTCTATCTTTGTACATACAGGTCATCCCCAAGCTTCCCAGCCAGAGTCTGCAGCTCCTCCTCTGCTCCTTCTGGAATCTCCACCTGCTTCAGCCCACCTGCCTCCACCTCTGCCTCCACCACGTCCATCAGGGTGACCCAGAAGTCCTAAAAGGTCTTCACCTCTGGCCTCCAGGCTTATAGCAGCCACTGCTACAGGAGTGGGCCTGATGCCCACATCAGTTCCTCAAGCTTCTCCTGAGAGGGCAGCAGCAGCTTCTGCAGTGGTCTGGGTGGAGGCTATGGTGGGGCCAGTGGCATGGGAGGCATCATCCCCATCATGGTCAACCAGAGTCCACGGAGCCCCCTTAACCTGGAGGTAGACCCCAACATCCAGGTTGTGCGCACCCAGGGGAAGGAGTAGATCAAGACCCTCAGTGAAAAATCTGCCTCCTTCATAGACAAGGTATGGTTCCTGGAGCAGCAGAACAAAATGCTGGAGACCAAGTCGAGCCTCCTGCAGCAGCAGAAGATGGCTCGGAGCAACATGGACAACATGTTCGAGAGCTACAGCAACAACCTTAGGCGGCAGTTGGAGACTCTGGGCCAGGAGAAGCTGAAGCTGGAGGTGGAGCTTGGCAACATGGAGGGGCTGGTGGAGGACATCAAGCACAAGTATGAGGATGAGATCAGTAAGCATACAGAGATGGAGAATGAATTTGTCCTCATCAGGAAGGATGTGGATGAAGCTGACATGAACAAGGTAGAGCTGGAGTCTTGCCTGAAGGGCTGACTGATGAGATACATTTCCTCAGGCAGCTGTAGGAAGTGGAGACCTGGGAGCTGTAGTCCAGATCTCGGACACGTCTGTGGTGCTGTCCATGGACGACAGCCACTGCCTGGACATGGACAGCGTCATCGCTGAGGTCAAGGCGCAGTATGAGATCATCAGCCGCAGCTGTAACAGTAAATTAAAATACACTTTCTCCATAGGTTCCTTTCCTTTCCTTTCCTTTATTCTTTATACTTACAGTTAGGCCATTATATTGCTTTTTAAAAAAAATATTATGTGTGCATATAAGTTATTTTATCTATACATTTTATTTCAGTGGAGTGAAGAGAGTGTTACAAATTCATTGTGATAAGGAGGGGGTTGGTACTGATAGGGTTGAGAACTATTACTTCTAGACTAGCACTATCCAGTAGAAATATCATAGGAACCACAAATATATTTTACATTTCCTAATAGCCACCTTAAAAAATAAAAGGATGGAATATTACTCGGCCTTAAAAAGGAAGTAAATCCTATCACATGATGTGACATGGCTGAAGCTTGAGGACATTATGTTAAGCGAAACAAGTCAGTCACAAAAAGACAAATACTGTATGATTCCACTTATATGAGGTATCAAAAATATCTACATTCATGGAAATAAAAAGTAGAATGTTGGTTGCCAGAGCTGAAGAGAGGGGCATATAGGGAGTTGTTTAATGGGCACAGAGTTTCAGAGTTGCAAGATGAAGTTCTGGAGATCTGTTTCACCACAGTGTGAATATACTTAACACTACTGAACTGCACACGTAAAAGTGGTTAAGAGGGTAAATTTTATGTTATGTGCCTTTTACTATAATAAGAAAAGCGAGAAGAGTGGGCAATACTAATTTCTATAACATGTATTTACTTAATATATTAAAAACACTATCATTTCAATATGTAATCAATATAAAAATTACCAATGAGATATTTTATATTCTCTTTCTTGTACAAAGTCTGAATTCTGTGTGCATTTTATGCCTTCAGCACGTATCAACCAAGAATGGCCGCATTTCCAGTGCTCAGATGCCCACATGGCTAGTAGTTACAGCAAATGCTAACAACACCTGTTGAGCAGACCTTCAGTACCAGGCATTGCTGTGGGTCCTTTACATAGAATTACTCTTTCCATCCTTGGCCCTATAAGATAGGCGCCAGGAAATTGAAGCTCAGAGACCTTGAATAGCACACTCGATGGCAAGAGAAACTGTGGCCAGGTGGAGAGCTGAGCCCAGGCATTCTGGCTCCAGAGCCCCTGCCTTAGTCACTGTGCATAGGTACTTTGTGGGGCTTTTCTCTTGGACTTCTGTTTGGCCAAGTGGGAGTCCGCACAGCCTCTTTTCCCAGGGGGGATACTAGGAGCGTGCTTCCATGGACTTTCTCTTCCATGGGCTTGCATATTCCATGGAAGCACACAGGAAAGTGAACCCTGAGAAACTGAACCCTGGCTGCACAGGCTTCAGGGCATCAAAACCTGGCTGGCCCCAGGGAACCAGTTAGGCTTGTCTCTCCCTGCTTTCCTGCTGAGCATAGCAGATGCTGGCTAGCCCTTCTGCACAGAAGAAAGAAGCCCGGGTTTGCTTCACAGCCGCCTTCAGTGTTCTCTGTTCTCTCCATTCCCATTAGGAGAGGTAGTGGGCCTGGTGAATCAAGACAAAGACTGATGCACAGATGTGGCGGAAAGACGGTCCCAACACACACATCTAATAAGGACTTGCTACCAGGACCTTGCTGGTGAATTGCTTGCATTCCAATAACTTTTTCTCCTGAGTTTCCCTTAATAAAGACAGATTTCTTCATTTCCTGGGGCTTTCTCAAGATTATACTGACAACTTCCCCATTAATTATCAAATTATGCCCCGTCACAAAATGATTACATTTGCTTCCCACCTAAACACTTCCCCTTGTTTGTGAAAAGTCTCATTTAAACTAATATGCTTTTAACTTGCTCAATTTCAACACCTCCATAGAGGCTACTAATGAGCTGATTCCTTGCCCAGCTGGTCCCTCGGCCCTTCCTTGTGTTCTCCGTTCCAAGACCAATTTAGCTCTTGTAGAACGGGAAACGGGAGGACTCACCCTTTGAGTGGGATGCTTGGTGGAGCCTTCTTGAGTGATGTGTATATTTAAACACAGAACCTTGATTCTGAGCCCCCCACAAAAGTGAAACTCCACTTGCTACTTCCAGAAATGTGAAAATTGCTTTAGAGTGGGGCCACAGGAGCAAAATAGCCTCCCAGTTTCAACTGGGTAGCTTAATGAGTCAGGTAATTAGACCCAGATTCCTTTTACAGGGGCCTCTTAATTATTATTTAATAAAGAGATGATTCCAGGCCATGACCCACAAGGCTGGCGGCAATATAAGCATGAAGCTAAAGAAATACTTCCTCCCAGATGTTGTTCTCCTGTGGCAGGGAGACAAAAGCACTCTGAAAGGACCCCTCAGCCTTTCCTTATGGAGAATGTCATGTGCCAAGCAACTCCTCTTCCTGGCACTATCTTCTCCAAGGTGTCAGATGGGTCACTTCACTGGAGTGCTGGGAATCAGGTCAGTCTGTTCCTCTGATTAACCCTGATCTCATTCTGCTGGCAGCAGGCAGTAGCCTGAGGCCCTGCTGCCTTCTGAAGGCTGCCCACTCATGCCAAGGCTGCTGGGAGCAGGAAGAGCTAACAAGAGCACACCGAGAGCCAGGCTGTGTTCTAAGTGCTCTCAATGCCCTGCCTCCTTAAATTTTCACACAGTATCATTCTACTTCCCTCCCCATTTTACAGATCAGGAAACTGAGGCTCACTGGGGCTATGCACACTGTCCAAGGTCACACAACTAATAATTGGGAGAACTGGAATTTGAACCCACACACTTCTAACTCCAGAGCCTAAGGGCTTAACTCCTGTGTCTTATTGCTAGGGATTAGCTGACCAGGGGAGAAAATTATTCAGCTATGTTTTCATGGCCAAAACTTGGGTGGGTTATCTAAGTGACTCCATTGTCATCAATATTAATGATGTATCACGCTCTGGCCCCTGTCCAGGGGCATATAGAGTCAGTCATGGTGACCCCATCCCAGGCATATTCCTTAGACTAGAGATGGGTCCATTATACCAACCAGACTAATAGGAGACCCTCCCTGGGATTTTTCAAACTGGAACTTTAAAAAGATGGGTGCAACTGAGCATTCGTGAGGCCCAAGTTGCCACAGGTTATGACCCAGGTGCATGGAGAAGACAACACTGACAGCACACACAGGAAGAATTCCAATGATATTTGAGTCCTTGATTCCAGTCCCTGAGGCACAACCCTTGCACTTCCTATAATTCAGTTAGGTAAACTAATCAATTTCCTCTTTTCACTCAAGCTAGTCCCGTTAGGTCTCTAACCCCATTGCAATCAAAACAGTTATAACAACCTATGCCCTAGAATTTGATGTACTGGGGACAATGGTGGCATCTCCACAGGGTTTTAATCTGTACTTTAGAAAGGCAGCTGAGACATGGGATAGAGGCATGAAGACCAGCAAGGAGGATCTTGCAGTATGGACTGTAGCCCACAGGAGGGATGACAGGCCCGGAACCAAGGCAGCTGGTTGTCAGTCAGTTAGGATGGAGTCAAGAATATTTTGTTGATAGAAGTTTTTAGACTTGGTGATTGATTAAAATTGGGGAGGTGACATTGGAGGTGCCCAGGGTGATTCCCATGTGGAGGGTGGTGCCATTAGCTGAATGGAAGACTTAGAGGCAGGGCAGATTTCAGGAGGTGCTGGAGGAGCAATAGGTAATAAGCTTGGCCATGGGTAGCTGGCTGCTGTCCAGCTGGGAGTGGCTCCTTGAAGCCAGCATGCTGTGTTCTGGCATCACGATGAAGGTGTGCTGTGGCAATCACCTGCTATTCACAGCCTCAGTCCTGACACACTCATCCTAACCAGGTCCTCACTCCCCTTTCCATCCTTCTCTCAGCTCTCCCAGTCACCAAACAGTCTTCTTCTTCTTTTTTCTTTTGTCCTTGCATTACCCAGCAGATTTGTCAGAACTGGTATTGTCTTCCTGTTAGACCTTGGGGGACCTTTCCATGGGATTCTACTCCTCCCCTGCTGCCCAGTTGAATTGAGCCACCTTGGATAACTCCCTCCCTGGAGTGGCGGGGAAAGGATGGCTAGCACTATTAAAAACAAACCAAGGAGCCATGCTGCGGAAAACAGACTGCAGCCAATTTGGCTGCTCATAATTCTTAGGCTCTTTTTCAAAGGTATCTATGGCCTACCTTAGTTAAAAGGGGATGAGGATTAGAATCCCCTCTACTATGGCTGCCCAACCAAGGGGTATGGGTAGGTTGCACTGACAGCAAGACCCAGACCAAATTCTGCTATATATACAAACATTTTCTAATAAGCAGGCACTATAATAACACGAAAGTATTTGTCTAAAAAAAAGCTTGATGAGATCTTTGCTCTCTGTATGACACACATCTCACACGAGAAAATATTCTAGTCACAGAATTCAGGTGGGTTACTAGTCAGAGTCAGGCCAGACAGCATAGAATCATCTGTTATGTGTGTGTGTGGCATAAGACCAGATGGAGTCTTAAGCTTGGTGGGACATTATGAAGCGTGTAAGCTGTTGAGCTTGAAAAACTCTTACACTCTGTGCACACAAGCATGGAGGGCCCTTATCATATTCTTAGCCATCCATGTATCTTGTGAACAACTCATTTCATCAATGAAAAATGATTTCCAAACCCATTATACAAATGAATAGACGCCCTGGTGCTGAAGTAAGATAAAGATTGCCGAAGCTCTTGCAGAAGCCACCTCTAGAGTGTGGACTTCCAATTAGAGCCTTTCAAAGCTAATGAAACATTCTGGAGTGTGAATCCCTGATCAGGGTACTTCACATGTTAGCAAATCACTCCTAAGGTGTTGATTAAAATGAACACACATCTCTCAGCCGATGCTGAAGTATTTAAAAATAAATTACATGCTATATCATCCAAACCAAAGGTTTTGAGGAACCTTTGCGTAAACTGTTCTCTGCATACATTATCTTCATCCTCTTGTTATCCCCTTTGCCTGAGTAACTACATTCAGTCTTCAGGACTAAGTATACGCTGCCATCTCCTCCAGGAAGCCTTCCCTGATCCTCACTCCAACAAGGCTAAGTGGAATGTCTCTCCCATTTGCTCTTGTAACATCTTGTGTGACTTCTTATTTTTGAGAGTGAGCGGTCTCTTCCTTTGACTTGACTGTGATTCCTAGTCCACGCGTCCCTAGTACCAAGCCAAAGAGGTACTCAATTTGTTTGTAAAATCAAATTAAATTCAAAAGAGACTGATTTTGTTTTTATTTCTCTCTGCTTCCCACCAATGTATCAGAATTGAGATCACCGAACCGTGTGCTTGGCCAAAGATGATAATCGATGAGAGGGAATGGATGAGACACAGCCCTGGATAGGCTGTAAATTTGAGAATAATTTGGAAAGGGCCAAATATAGAAATATTTTTAGTTGTTTTCACTTTATTTTATTTATTTTTTGAGACAGGGTCTCCCTCTGTCACCCAGGCTGGAGTGCAGTGGCATCATCTCAGTTCACTGCAACCCTGTCCTGTGCTCAGGCAATCCTCCCACCTCAGCCTCCCCAGTAGCTGGGACTACAGGTGCACATCACCATGTCTGGCTACATTTTGTAATATTTTTGTAGAGACAGGGTCTTGCCATGTCACTCAGGCTAGACTTGAACTCCCTGGCTCAAGTGATCCACCTGCCTTGGCCTCCCAAGCTCTGGGATTACAGGCATGCATCATCCCCATGCCTGGCCTGTTTTCACTTTAAATGCTCCAAGTCTTCACTGAGTTTGCTCTTAGGTTAAGCTCTGGAGCTGGAGTTGTGGTGAGGATCTTTTGCATCAGCTGATCTCTGATATTTATCCCCAAAAGAAGAAAGCAGACAGAAACCTTATTCATCCGATGTTTCTCCAGGCATCACGCATCGACCTTATCTATGAGCTGAGCAAAGGTCCATAAGGTGCTGTCAGCCAAACAGAAAGCCCATCGGGAGGCTGCTGACCTCATTTTGCCCCCCACAGTCCAAATATCCAGACTTGAACTTGACATTTGCCAAGGTACAGCTAAACAAATGGTGGTAAAATGATGCTCACCTATTCAGCTCCACATCAAAGTGGCTGAATGGGGTTTTCAATGTTAGAATAGATTCTCAGAAATACTGAGAGACAGGTCAGTTATTCAAAGGTACTGTTCCTTTGCAACTCTGAACTTGTCATTTTAAATATGACCAGGCCTATGTCTCACTGAGTATTTTATTTCATTTAAATAGTGGAGAAGGAAGAGAAGACAATGTGGAATTTATGCATTCAGAATATATAAAGTTTGTGCTTTTGCATTATGTTGAAAGTACTGTGAACAAAAGTAATTGCTGTTTTCAGGGTTCCAGGAAAGGAACTGGAAGAGCATAATTCCTGTTTCTCTTCTGCTCTTTTAGTCACAGCCCCAATGCCCTCTCCTATTCTCACCTTCAACCCTCTTAGTCTTACATGTTGCCGTTATCATAGAGACACAAGGCTCAGCATTCTGGGGCATGAGCACTGGGCAGGAATGTTCTGCAGCGCAGAGTCAAAACCCATAATTCCAGGAAATGGATTGGGCAGTGACCACCAAGAACCCCTGTGCCCACCTTCAGTTAGAGCTGGACAGGTATGGATGGCCTTGGCTTGTTATTCTTACTTCTCAGTTAACAAGGGAGCTTCTGAAAAGCTCTCAGATAAAGGTTATTTAAATAAAGGTCACTCTTGAATAAAATCTGGTGGGTTTGTATACTTTGCTCTGGTACTTAGTAAAAATGGTCAAAAATAATAATAAAAGGCCAAGTGTGGTAGCTCATGCCTGTAATCCCAGCACTTCGGGAGGCCAATGCAGAAGGATCCCTTGAGGCCAAGAAGTTCCAGATCAGCCTGGGCAACATAGTGGGACCTTGTCTCCACAAAAATAAAAGAATTCGCTGGACATGGCAGTCTGTAGTTCCAGCTACTCAGGAGGCTGAGGTGGGAGGATCACTTGAGACCAGGAGTTCATGGCTTCAGTGAGCTGTGATCGTGCCACTGCATGGCTCATTCCTCCAGCCTGGATGACACAGCAAGACCCTGTCTCAAAAAAAAAAAAAAAAAAAACAGAAAAGAAAAAGAAGAATAGAAAAAGATCCTCAAGCCCTCATCTGAAATATCTGGAGGGCCAGATGTGTTCTAGAACTCAGAATTTTTCAGAGTTTAGAAAGGTAACATAGTTGCTGACAGCTCAGTGGAGCCTGGGCCAGCCCCTCAGCAAATCATCACATGAGCATTTCTGCAGCAATGTATAACAATTCATCCCAAGGGAGGCAACGAGACGATGATGAGCTTATGTTAATTCAGGTCAAGTTGGGTTTTGCCACCAAATGAATTATCAAAAAGCTTCTGGTTTCCAGAGCTGTCTGAATTTCAGAACTTCTGGATGGGGGATCATGGACCTGTAATCACATTTTCCTGAGGGGCTATTGCCAAGCTTATCTTTTTTAAGAAGAAAGACTTTGACTTCCACTACCCCAATTAGGAAGCCACAAACCAGCACACAGGTTTGGGCTCAAAAGCTTGACATCCTGCAGGTGAAACAGTAGGAATCCCTCTCATGAGCATTCCCTTTTCAGAGATTTTCTGACTCTGTGTGTGTATGTTTTTAGTTTTTCTTTCTGTGTTCTGCTTAAGGCAGTGTTGTCACCCCTGTGGATCCCCATGATGGTGAAACAAGACAGAATAATGGTTAAGGACTAACACTTCATGCTCAGAAGGAACTTGGTTGAAATCTTACCTCTGGCACTCTTTAGTTGTTTGTTAGATTCTGGGAAGTTGCTTAACCTCTCTGAACCTCAGCTTACTCAGCTATAAATCCTCTTGCAGGGCTGTCATAAGAATTACACGAGACTAAAAAATTGCTAACATTTATGGAATGCTTGCTTTGTACCAAGCACTATATTAAGAGTTATACATGAAGGGTTATTTTATCAAACAAATACCATCCCTATTTTATAGATGAGGAAGCTGAGGCTCAGAAAATTTACCCAATTGAAGCCATATTGTTATTAAATGGAGAAGCTGGTATTCAACATGAGGTAGTCTAACTCCTGGTACCCTTAACTACTCTGCTCTAATGACTTATCAGACGGTAGATAAGATGTTTTGCACACTCTCTAGAACACAGTGCGCTTTCAATGTAAGGTAACTATTATGTCATGGTGATGACAATGATGGCAGTGATGGTGATAATAAAGAAGGATCAAGTTTTACAGCAAACAGAATCCAGAGGAAGACCATTGAGTGATCTGGTTGCCAATGATCATTCACATAGTGCTCCTGACTTGATTCCCTAGGGATTACCCCACACAGTTCTATCAACTTCTTTTTAAGTAGGGTCCCAAGTATAACTTGTGCCCAGATTTTTTAAATGTCATTGGTTGGGCCAGGCACAGTGGCTCACGCCTGTAATCCCAGCACTTTGGGAGGCCAAGGCCAGTGGATCACCTGAGGTCAGGAGTATAAGACCAGCCTGGCCAACATGGTGAAACCCCATCTCTACTAAATATACAAAAATTAGCTGGGCGTAGTGGTGAATGACTGTAATCCCAGCTACTCGGGAGGCTAAGGCAGGAGAATCACTTGAACCTGGGAGGCAGAGGTTGAAGCAAGCTGAGATGGCACCGTTCCACTCCAGCCTGGGCAACAAGAGCAAAACTCTGTCTCAAAAAATAAATAAATAAAAATAAATAAAATGTTACTGGTCAGTCTTCCATGCCCTCTAGCTCAGTGGTACAACAGTATCACCCCTAGTTCCTTGGGAAACGGACTCACAGGCCAAGATTTATGTGCGGAAAGTTTATGGGCAATTGCTCTAGGGATCAACAACAGTAGGGAAGAAAGAAAATAGTGTAACTGCACCAGATCAATCTGGTTTCATTTTTATGTAACAAAGTTGTGAGTTGTTTTCAGTTACCAGGAACCCTCAGACTGAAGGTCACATAACCTGAGCATGCCCAGACTAACCAAGGATTCAACCATGTGTGGAGTGTAAGGTCTCAAACTGAGGGAGGGAGCAGGGACTGAATTAAGAAGCAGAACTTGAATGGCAGAATACAGAATCCAATCAGATGGAGCCCTGGTGTCACCCTGTGGCAGGGTCCAGTCAGATCATGCCTCTCTGGCAGCACTTCATTGAAAGACTCAATCAGATCATGGCTCATTACCCCAAGTTTATAAAGCCTGATCCAGTCCCCAGCTCGGGAAGACAGATTTGAGTGTTTACTCCTGTCTCCTTGACAATTGGCTCTAAATAAAGCCTTTCTTTTCTCAAAATCCAGTGCATGGTATTGGCTTTTATACTGGCACATAAAATTGGCTCACTTGGGAAGTGAGCCCATTGATTGTTTGGTAACAATAGGAATGAGCAGAGAGAACTGCACTGTGATGCCATCCCAGCAAAGACTTCTGCCTATCCCACAGAGAATGTTGGGGCTAAGATGGTCTGTGGGAGGCAGAATTCTAAGGCAGTCTCAAGAATTCTCATCTTCTGGTGTACACACCTTACATAATTCCCTTACCTGTGAATATGATGGAATATCAGTGCCCATGGTGATGTTACTACTCTGTTGACTTGTTAATCAAAGGGGAAATTATCCCAGTGGGTCTTACCTAATCAGGCAACCTCGTAAATGGGCCTGGGCCCTCTGAGAAAGTGAGACTTGAAGCATGAGAAGGGATATTGAAGAGCCACGTGGCAAGGAGCAGCTGTCAGTCTCCAGAATGGTCTGTGGTCGACAGTGAGAAAATGGGGAATTCAGTCCTACAGCCAGAAGGAACTGAATTCCACCAACAGCCTGATTAAGCATGAAAGAGGACCCCAAACCTCAGATGAGACAGCAATCCTGGCAGACACTTTGGTTTCAGCCAGGTGGGACCTGAGCAGAGAAACCAGTTATGCTGGGCCTGGGCCTCTGACTGTGAGATAATACATGAGTGTGGTTTGTGCTTTATTTTTTAAATTTAACTTTTAATTTTGAGATCACTGCAGATGCACATGCAGTTGTAAAAAGCAATACAGAGAAATCCAGTGTACCCTTTACCCATTTCAACCAACGGCAACATCTTGACAACTACAGTATGATGGCAGACCAGGATATTGACAAGATAGAGAACAATATCATCACCACAAATATCCTTTCTATTATCCTTTTATAGCCACACCACCTTATCAACTGCATCTGCTCCTTCCAGCACCCGTCTCAGCCCCTGGCAACCCCTCCTCCATTCTCCATGTCTATAATTTTGTCATTTCAAGAATGTTATATAAATGCTGTAATCAAGTAACACTTTGGAATTCGCTTTTTTCACTCTGCATAATTTCCTGAAGCTTCATCCAATTTGTTGTGCACATCGAAAGTTCATTTCTTTTTATTGCTGACGTTTTTTACCACATGGATGTACCATAGTGTGTTTAGCTATCATCTGTTGAAGGACATCTGGGTTGTTTACAGTTTTTGGCCACTACCAGAAAAACAGCTGTGAACACCTGTGTGATAAATACCTAGAGAGTATTTATCCAGAGAAATGGAAACATGTTTATACAAAAATATTGGAGAAATACAGAAGAGCTACAGTTATAGAAGAGGTACAGTTTCTCCACATCCACACCAGCATTTGGTGTTGTCACTATTTCTTATTTTAGCCATTCTCTTGCATAGTGATATTTCATTGTGATTTTAATTCATATTTCCTTAATGGCTAATGATGTTCAACATATTTTCAAATGCATATTTGCTATCTATATATCCTCTTTGGTAAAGTGTTTCTTTATGTCTTTTTCACAATTTCTGATTGTATTACTTTTGTTTTATTTTTTAGTGTTGGGTTTTGAGAGATATTTATGTATCTAGCTACCAGCTCTTTGTCAGATAATGTGGTTTGCAAATGTTTTCTTGCTGTTTGAAGCTTGTCTTTCACTCTCATAATGGGTTATTTTACACAGCAAAAAGTTTAAATTTTGATGAAATCCAATCACTAATATTTTCTTTTATGGGTCAGACTTTTGATGGCAAATCTAAGAGCTTTTTGCCTAGTCCTAGATACTCATGATTTTCTCCTGTGTTTTGTTTTCTTAAAGTTTTATAGTTTTACATTTAAGCATGTGATTTATTTTTGAATTAATTCTTTAAAGATGTGAGATTTAAGTTGAGCTTCATTGAAAAGGCTATCCTTCCTGCACTGAATTGCTTTTATACCTTTTGTCAAAAATCAGTTGAGCATATTTCTGTGGGTCTGTTTCTAGGTTCTCTATTTGTTTCATTGATCTATGTGTCTATGACTCTGTAAATATCACAGCTCTATAAGTCTTGAAATCAGGTAGATTGATTCCTTCCACTTTATTATTCTTTTACAAAGTTATTTTAGCTATTCTGGTTCCTTTATATTTTCATATAAATTTTGGAATAATCGTGTCTATATCTACAACAATCTTGATGGGGTTCTAATAGGAATTACATTAAACTTACATGTAAATTTGCAGAGAATTGACTTCTTTATTAAATTGAATCTTCTAATCCACAAACTCACTATATCTTTCCATTTATTTAGATCTTCTTTGGTTTATTTCATCAGTGTTTTGTAGTTTTCTGCTACAAAACATATACAATTGAAGTCCTGTACATGTTTTGTTAGAGGTATACTTGTTTGTTTTAGCAACTGTAAATGGCATTTGTTTTTTATTTTGATGTCTGTCTGTTTATGGACACCAAATACTACCTTTCCAGCTGGTAGTATTCCAGCATAGCTAGACATCTCAAGACAGACTGAAGGGATGAGAGAGAATTAGGAGATCCTCTAATGGTGATCTAAGGTCCATTCTCTGAGATTCCAAATTCCTGTATCAAGTACTATAACTTCCATCTGTTATGGATGCCAAAATAAAATTGACTTTTATATGTTTGTATTATATCTTACAACCTTGAGGAACTCACTTATTAGTTCTAGGAGGCTGTTGTTTTGTAGATTTCATGGAATTTTCTACCTAGACAATCATTTCATCTGCAAATAGGGATAGTTTTTATTTCTTCCTTTCTCATCTGCATGCTTTTTGTTTTTCTTTTTGTGCCTTTTGAATTGGCTGGAACTACCTGTATTATGTTGAGTAAGAGTGGTGAGAGTAGATATCGTTACCTTGTTCTTGATCTTATGGAGAAAGCATTCCGTCCTTCACCATTAAAAATAGTATTAGCTAGAACCTTTAGGTAGACACTCTTTATCAAGTTAAGGAGGTTTCCCTCTAATCCATTTTTTCTCAGAATTTTTATCATGCATACATGTTATATTTTTTAAATGCTTTTTCTGTATCAGTTGATAAGACCATGTGATTTTTCTTCTTAGCCATTAATATAGTGGGTTACACTGAATAATTTTCATATATTGAATCAGACTTGCCTTCCTGGAACAAACCTTCCTTGGGAGAGTGGAAAGGACCACCACGGAATGCTTTGCTGGATTTTTAGCCACCTGATACAGGATGGTGAGAAGTTCAACAAGGAAATATAGGAAAAAATTTTCAGGGTGAGGTTAACAAGTACAAAAGCACTGACACATGAAACTGGCTGTCTTTTTCAATGCAAACATTTCAGGATGGCAGGAGTGTTGAGCCCAAGAAGGAGAATGGCAGGAGATGAGGCTAAGATATAGGTAAGGCAGAGTTCCAAGGGCTTGTATGCCATGCTCTGGACCTTGGCCTTTCACCTTAAGGTGATGGCAACCACTGTGAGGCTAGATGCAGAGAATGAGCCAGTAAAGATTGCCTTTTAGAAACCCAGTGCGAGGAGTGGAGTGGAGAACAAAGCCTGGAGAGGGGGAACCAATAGGGATTCCAAAGGAAGAGTTCGAGAAAGAAAAGAGTATTGAATTATTGCACTCACAATCTTCTTCTTCAAATGTTTCTCCTCTGAGCTACTGACTTTCCTCATTTACCCTTCCACCACTTCTACTGAAGGTCATCTTAGACTCTCTTTTCTTTTCTTCTACATCCAATCAGTAGAGACTATGTCTTCATTCTCCCTGTCCCTTGGCTCTACTTGCTGCCATCAACTCACAGAGCCTAAAGTATTCATACTCTCCTTACTGGCCCATACTTCTTACTTCTGTGTTTTTTCCACCTCCAACCCATTCTCCACCTTTGTTCTTGCTTTCATATTTCAAATTTCCTGTTTTGTTTTTTGGAGACAGAGTCTCCTCCATCGCCCAGGCTGGAATGCAGTGACATGATCTCTGCTCACTGCAACCTCTGCCTCCCAGGTTCAAGTGATTCCTGAACCTCAGCCACCCAAGTAGCTGGGATTACAGGCATGTGCCACCACGCTTGGCTAATTTTTTTTTTTGGATTTTAGTAGAGACAGGGTTTCACCATGTTGCCAAGGCTGGTATCAAACTCCTGAGCCCAGGCAATCTGCCCATCTTGGTCTTTCAAAGTACTAGGATTATAGGCATGAGCCACTCCACCTGACTGAAATTCCCTGTTTAAATCACTTCCATTTCTCTACAAAAGTTTCAGGAAGGGTCTGGTTGATCTGATACCAGTGAACCAGACTCTGGACTGCTTGGGGGCAGGGACCGGGGTCTTAAAAGAATTGCTTTGAGAGGTCGTGGGAGAGATCTTGTGTAAATTGTCATGGGGTCCCCAATTGAAAGGCAGCCATCTGCAGAGCTTAGTGCCTGAAGAAATACCTCCCCTTTAAACCCTGTTCATTTCTCCTGTGTCCATTCCCTCAAGTAGACTAGCCCAGGATGGGCACACAGGAGCACTAATATGTACTTGCTGAATTGAACTAATTTGAATCTTATTGTTTCAGCCAGTTTATTGTTTTATAGTTTGTTTGTAATCTAATCTGAATTTCTGGAACTTTTCTTTTTACTGAAAAGTCTGCTCCTACTTAATTCAGTGTTAGAAGACCCTTCCCTCTCCATACTTTGCTATACTCAGCCTTGGACTTACAGGAGGCAGGAGTTCTGGGTGTTCCTTGGCCACTCAGATCCCTTGGATACAGAGTCTGTGCCCCAAGATGATCCCACCAGGCTCTCAGGGCACTTCTTAGTCTGGATTGTGACAGCCTTGGGGTCAGGAATCAAACTGCCTTTGTTATTTCTTTGGTGGGGGATGGGGAGGAGCAGGCATAACACTCCAGTCAGCCCATCCTGGGACAGAACAATATTTATTTAGTAAATGATTGTTAAGATTTGGTTAGATGTGAAATCCTGAAGAAGTAATTTCAAGAACACAAACCAACACCCAGCCCACAGGTTCCCTGAATCTAGTCTATCACCACCCCCAGCCCCAGGAATTCCTTACCTTCTTTCATTCTATCCCTCTCAGATCTGCTCCCTAAGCCCTCTTTAAGTCCCTTTATGTCACTAGGCAGCCCAGGCATCCACTCCCAGTACTATCTCTACCTGACTCCTCCCTCCTCTTTCTTCCAGTCCTTGGTTGTTTGTTCACACCTGTCATATCTCCATTTATAACAACTACTAGGGAATTCCTCTCCAACCCCAGCCCTATCTGCCTTTGAGGACTATCTGCTCACCTCTCCGGCATGACCTCTGGCCTTGGGTCCTCCTGCTTCATGTGTCAGGAACAATGGTGGTGGAATCAACAGTAAGAATTGCTTTGAAAAGAGTCTTCAAGGTGGCTATGGGTGTTGTGAGGATGTGCTGGATGCTTGGTCAAAGGACAAGAGAGCTTCAAAATGGAGACTTACAGGAATCACCTGTGGAAGGGAATAGAAAACCACAATGGCAGATCACAGATTGCTCTTTACCAAGGTTTTAGCTTCCATAACCCCCATGAAGAAATCAAACCCTGGTCCTCCAAGGTTGGCAGTGGAAGAAAAGAGCCTCTATGTGAATAAGGTGCCTGGATCTCATGGCTCTGACTCTTGGGGTAATAGCTACCTCTTTAATCTTCCTGCCCAAGCTCAGCCATAATTCTTCTCTTGGTGTCCAGTCTACCCATTGAAATCATGATGGAGAACAGATACCTCTTAACTAGAACACTGGGCTCCCCTGCTGTGTCTCCCCCAGCATTTCTGTCCACATTTTGCCACTCAAAGCCCTTACCACCAAGATCAAAAATAGCTGTTATTGGTTTGTCATCCTCAGTTTGTATCTGTGTCATTCATCCTCATATTCCAGATCATAGCTCAGTGACTACCACAGGATAGATGCCCAATAATTGTTTGTTGAGTGAATGAATAGATCGACTTTGCTTAAGGCTCCGGGATAGGAGCAGAGAAAGCAGACCCAAAGAGCTACTTGTAAGTAATCTGGCATCTAAAATGTAAAGTACTTATCTTGAGCTTGCGTTCCTCTCCAGAGCCTCCCTGTCTGGCTCTCAGCATATCTCCACGTCAGTCCCTTCCCAGCTGGTAGTATTCCAGCATAGCTAGACTTCTCAAGACAGACTTAAGGGGTGAGAGAGAGAATTAGGACAGCCTTCTCATGGTGGTCTAAGGTCCATTCTCTAAGATTTCAAATTCCTGTTTCAAGTACTATAACTTCCTTGGGTGATAGATAAATTCTGGGAATATCTTGTCTCGTCATGGGCTTACTCTAGGTCAGAAAGGAAAACAGCTTTCATCTCCTTTGCTAGCTTTCATCAGTTTCTCCCTGAAGTACTCTATTGAGAATTAGCCAGAAAGAGTAGGTTATCAATTAACTGTGTCTGCCATGGATGTGGGAGGGAGGGAAGACAGCATTCACGGAGTGCATTGCCTGTGGTCTCAGCAGAACAATCTGTCATTATACAATAAAAGCAGTCAATACCCACACTTTACAGGGATCATTTCGCACTTACCCTTTCAGGTTTGAGATGTCTTTTGACACTCTCCATGCCTTCTACTCTGCTACAGAGACTTGAAGAGGGGGAAATTTTAATAATTTGTATCAGCTTCTGATGCGATTTGTTTTCTTCTGAAATACAACTGAAGCTGAAGGAAACAACTACAACAGGATGGTATTACTTAAGCCCAATTCAACCTTTTTTTTTTTTTTTAGAGACTGAGTCTCTTTCTGTTGCTACTGCAACCTCCGCATGCTGGGTTCTAGCAATTCCCTGCCTCAGCCTCCCGAGTAGCTGGGACTATAGGCGCATGCCACTGTGCCTGGGTAATTTTTTATATTTTAGTAGAGACAGGTGAACCAGACTCTGGACTGCTTGGGGGCAGGGACCGGGGTCTTAAAAGAATTGCTTTGAGAGGTCGTGGGAGAGATCTTGTGTAAATTGTCATGGGGTCCCCAATTGAAAGGCAGCCATCTGCAGAGTTTAGTGCCTGAAGAAATACCTCCCCTTTAAGCCCTGTTCATTTCTCCTGTATCCATTCCCTCAAGTAGACTAGCCCTGACTCCTCCCTCCTCTTTCTTCCAGTCCTTGGTTGTGGTTTTCTATTCCCTTCCACAGGTGATTCCTGTAAGTCTCCATTTTGAAGCTCTCTAGAGACAGGTTTTCACCGTGTGGCCCAGGCTCGTCTTGAACTCCTGAGCTCAGGCAATCCACTTGCCTCAGCCTCCCAAAGTGCTAGGGTTGCAGGCATGAGTCACCATGCCCGGCCCAACCATTATTATTATTAAAATGTGATAATTTTATTATGAGCCTTCAATGGAATGCTGTGCTCTTTGCTAAGCATCATCCCTAAGCTTGGCAATGGTGCATGGATAGACCAAGAACAGCCCCAAAGTTCCCTCTCTGCCCTTCCCCACCTGGGTCTAAGACCAATAGGCCCCCAAGGGAGTCAGGCTTAGCATCTCCACCAGGACTCTCTCTATTGGAGCTCTTGGTGGGAAACCAGAAGGGGCAGCCAATCACTAGGCTATTTTCTTTTCAAGAAATCCCTCGGACCACCCACTAGGGCAGTGGCTAGTGGCATCTGGGGAAGGCCTGGTGGGTTCCAGTTGATTTTGTATTTGAACCCACATAGGAGTGCTCAGCATCAGGAGACAGAGGCTAAAATGACCCACTTTTCCTCCCCAGCACTGACACTGGCGGCAGATTGGGAGGGAAACACCAAATGCCACAAGGAGCTGAAACAAAAGGTTGGGGGGATGGCAGGGCAGAGTGAAGAGAGAGAATCATTGACAGAAGTGAGATGGGAGAGGTGGTGGAGACAGCATTTGGGTGTTGAAATTATCCTGTGATTTTTTTCTGGTACTTTCCCATAACTCTGAGACTGAATGTGTGTGCACATGACATGTCCAAAACTGTGACTTGTTTAAAGCAACTGTTTGAAAACTGTCAGAACCAGGATCTGCTAGAGATAGGCTTCTAACTTAAATATCTAAAGGGAGGGTTTCTTCCTAACTCAAGAATGTGACCAGCTCATCAAAAGCAAGCAAGCATCAATGCATCATCTTGCTCAGCATGTCTCAGCTCAGCTCCTATGGTATCTTCAACTGTTTCTCAGATTTAAGAGTAATAAGTCTTTCTCAGGGGACAGCATATCTTATCTGCAGGTAAAGGACAACACCCATTTGATAGTAAAAGATTGAATATCTACAAAGTGTTTATTTTCCTACTGTTTAAAAATTGTTTTTTGCAGAAGATAAACAGATACAAATCTCCATGGATGATCTAAGAAGTGCATAGGTGATAAATGGGGAAGAGAAAACCCATTCTGCCTCCTCAGTCATCCACTGATGTCTGAGACAAATAATATTGTTTTTTTTCTCCCCTCTCTCTTGATCTTCCTGTGCAATAAATAATGATGACAATAGCAGCATATAATTTTTACGGTGGCCGTGTAATTTACTGTCCAGACTGGGATCCTTTGGAGAGTGAAAGTGAGTGCTAATCATTACACCAGGACAGTTGACTTAAATGGAGACATATGGTCATCCTAATAATAGTGGAAATTTATCATGGATTCTGGAGTCAGGCCCAGATTTCAATCCCAGCTTCCTATCTACTTACCCACCATGTAATTACAGACATGCTACTTCACCTCCAAGACCCCCACTTTGTTCATGATAAAGATGAAAGATATTAATACCTAACTGGCAAGATCATTATGAGGATTAAATGAGATAGTTATGTAACATCACCTGACATAGCATAAGGCTGGCATTCCAAATATATTCATATTCTTGGCTTTATAGCAATATGCCAGGATTAGTGAATCAGTTTGTTTATCCATTTCTTCAAGTACCCAAGAGTGAACTGGACAAGCATTTATTGAGTAAGACCAGTGGTTCTCAGTGGAAGCAGCATGACTCCACGGGTATGCTTTGGAAAATTGTGGATGTGTATGTGGTTGTCACAGTGATTTGTGTAGTGAGGAGGGTACTACTGGCATTTAGCAAGAGGGTTCCAGGGTCGCTAGACATCCCCGCAATATCCAGAAAAGTTTTGCACAATGGATTGTCCCCCATCCCTCAGAGCCTACTAGTGCCCCATTTGATATTCCTGGAGGCAAAAAAAAAAAATATTTATAATTATCTGAGCCTAGAGCCCAGTTTGATTTTACATATAAACACAAAGCATTTGTTGCAGAGTTCTAATATGCACTGGATTTTCCCATAATGTGTCAGCTGTATAAATTAAAGAAAGATTGCACTCTGTTCAGAATTTTACTAAGGGTTGTTCACCATTTCAGGAACTCTCATTACTGGTCAAAAAAGAATACCACTGTTGGATAGTAATGGCAAAATAGGGAATGATGTGTTAGTCACTAATATTACACACCACTCTTCACCTGCATTTAACGCCTTCACATTCACGTCATTCTCCTTATGAGTGAAAGCATTCGACTCATGTCTTCTGGTGTGGCTATCCCTAAGAATTTAAATAATGACAATCATATTATTATATTATATATTTTTAAAATTTCTCTTTTATAACAAGGCATTATATTTGTGGCAAAAACTGCTAGATGCTCACCAAAATCCGTGTTCCACTCTCCTGGTTCCCCAGCTAGACTCTATTTCCCATCTACCCTTGCAGGCAGGTATGGTCATGTGCTTGAGTTCTAGCCAATGGCCCCTGAGCAGAAGTGGGGCATATGTCACTTCCAGGCTTGGTCCACAGAAACCTCCCAGGTGCACGCCTCCACGTCTGTTTCAACTCCCTGCCCAGTCCTATCATGGGAGCTAGAAATAAACTTTTATTGCATTTAAGCTCTTAAATATATTAGAATCCATTTGTTTTAGCAATAAGGAGAACCCAACTAATACAATATGGGCTTTTAAAAAAACTTACATGTGAATTTCATTTTAAGATAGTAAAAAGGACATTATAAAATATTATTTATAAAAAAGGGTGTTAGTTCTGATAGTGTCAAGAACTGCTGGCCTAGACTATGGAAAGTGCTGTAAGGACTAGACAGAAGAATAATGTGTGCGTGGTCTGTCCTAGTTTATAATATCACATGCACAACTACGCGGGTACACACATGCAGAGTTCATTAATTCAAGGTTGTGTGTGATAAGAAACAAGTGAGTTGTGTAGACTGGATGGACTCCAAACTGTTCATTTTGCAACCCCATTAGTTAAAAACATGTTGTGCAAGCACTTTCAATAAATATTTCATAGAATTCAAGACACTATCAATTGTGCATTACATCATCACGTTATATAAGGTGAAGAAGAAGAATATTCCTGCCAATCAAATTGTGACATAGGCTTTCTGTAGGTATTGATTGTAAAATGCATCCCAATATGAGAGGTGTTAAAATATGAAATAATGTGTGTCTCAGAACTGATAAAAATGATCATATACTTCTAAACCAATATAATAAGTCCTCTTAAAAGCAAACAAAATGGTAGTTTTAAAAAGTTGAAATTTTATAAGCAAAAGTTCAATACCTTCCTGTTGCACCCCAAAGGATCACTATAGACACCCCACTCTGGAGGCCACGGGCATAGACAGAGGTCCTGTGTGGGCTCAGAAGAGTGAGGGGCTCTTAGTTGAATCTGTGTGGCTCTGGAAAAGTGGACGAGCATTCCAGAAGAAAGAAGTGTCCAAACACAGAAACAGGGAAGGCATCTGAGTGATGTTAGGGGACAGTGAAGCCAAGGGGCCAGAAGTGACTGTGGTTCTCAGCCTCAGCGTTAGGGCAAATGACAGAAGTAGGGTAGCCAGGTGAGGAAGCTACTCCCTGGGAGAAAGGTAGACAACTTAAGGAAATAGCGGCATGTAAGTGGAGCTAACTTGAACAGGGTAAGCAGATGACAGCTGGGCTCTGTATTTAATGTCAGTGTAGACAAAGAGCAACACAAAATTTGGGTAGGTGCCACTTAAGGCTGATCTTACAAGTCAGATGTGCGGTGGCTCTAACAGAAGTCACGAGTACCTGGCTCAAGATAGCTCCCTCACTGACTGTCATGATTTCTTCTTTCAGTTAATCCCTTTCAGTTAAAGGACTGAAAACCCCAACTGTGTCTTGAATTCTATGAAATATTTATTGGAAGTGCTTGCACAACATGTTTTTAACTAATGGGGTTGCAAAATGAACAGTTTGGAGTCCATCCAGTCTACACAACTCACTTGTTTCTTACTATACACAGCCTTGAATTAATGAACTCTGCGTGTGTGTGCCTGTGTAGTTGTGTATGTGATATTATAAACTAGAAAGACAGACCATGCATTATTCTTCTGCCTAGTCCTTACAGCACCTTCTGTAGTGCTGTAGGGACTATAAGCACCTTCCATAGAACCTTCTATCTGGGAACCTCAAGAGAAGAAACAGGAGAGGTAGGCAGGCACTGGAATTGCTGAAACGGCTTTTAGGTTCATAACCTGCATAAAGAGTCTTGAATTGAATTTTTCTCTGAATTATCTCCCTCCTCTCTCTTTCCCTCTCTCTCTTTCCTTCTCTCTCTCTTTCCTTCTCTCTTTCTCTCTCTCTAAAAATATCTACATACGTACACATGTGTGAGTGTAGGTGTGTATTTTCTCAAAAGGTGATTTTTAGCTAGAGGAAAATTGTAAAACAACTCAGAAATACCATTTTTAGTATTTTCTAAGATTAAAAGTAAGAAAAGAAATCTAAGGGCAAAAGACCAAGAGATTTGAATAGATAATTTTTAAAATCTGTAAAAAAGGGAAAGTGTCACCAAAATTAAGATTAAAAGGCAAACTAAAAAAAAATTTGCAGCGAATGCATAAAAGAGCTGCTATCTTGTTTTTATAAAGAGCTGAAGTAATTCAATAAGAAAAATGCAAAGAACCCTAAAAGTAAACATTGTAAGGATATTTACAGACAAGTCACAAAGAGGCACCATAACTAGTCAATGATCATAAAGCCCATGGGGAAAGGGGTCATGTCTGTGTGTCCACCATTAGAGACCTAATACCTGGCTCAGTGCCTGGTTCATCTGTTAAGTAAATACAGTCATGTGTTACCTAACAATGGAAATGCTTTCCTTGGGCAATTTCGTCATTATGTGAACATCATAGAGTGTGTATATACAAACCTAGATGGTATCGCCTACTCCACACTTTGGCTATATGGTATGGTTTGATCACTCTTAGGTCACAAATCTGTATAGCATGTTACTCTACTGAATACTGCAGGCAATTATGACACAATGGTAAGTATTTGTGTGTCTGAACTTATTCAGGTGGAAAACGGTAAAAATACAATACAAAATGTTAAAAATGGCACACCCTGTTCTGTTTAGGTCACTTACCATATATGGAGCTTGCAGGATTGGAAGTTACTCTGGGTGAGTCAGTGAGTGAGTGGTGAGTGAATGTGAACGCTAGGACACAACTGTACAACTTGTAAACACCGTACTCTTAAGACTGAACTAAATTTATAAAAAATATTTTTCTTTCTTCAATACTAAATTAACCTTAGCTTACTGTAACATTTTTACTTTATAAACTAATTTTTTTAATGTTTATTTTGTAGATACTTAGTTTAAAACACAAACACACTGTACAGCTGTTTGAAAATATTTCTTTTTTATATTCTTACTCTATAAGCTTTTTCTACTTTCATAGTTATTTATTTATTTATTTATTTATTTTTTGAGACACAGTTTTGCTCTTGTTGCCCAGGCTGGAGTGCAATGGTGTGATCTTGGCTCACTGCGACTTCTGCCTCCTGGGTTCAAGTGATTCTCCTGCCTCAACCTCCGGAATACCTGGGATTATAAGCACCCGCCACCATGCCCAGCTATTTTTTATATTTTTAATACAGACAAAGTTTCCCCAAGTTGGCCGGGCTGTTCTCGAACTCCTGACCTCTAGTGATCCACCCACCTAGGCCTCCCAAAATGCTAGGATTACAGGCATGAGCCACCGTGCCTGGCCTGTTTTTTACTTTTTAAACATTTTTGTTAAAAACTAAGACATAAACACACGTATTAGCCTAGGCATACACAATATCAGGATCATCAATATCACTGTCTTCTACCTCTCCAGTTTGCCCCACTGGAAGGTCTGCAGGGTAATAACATGCATGGAGTTGTCATCTCCTATGAAAACAGTGCCTTCTTCTGGAGCACCTCCTGAAGGACTTGCCTGGGGCTCTGCTTGAGAAGGTGTCACTCTTTTCAGAAAAGAGTGTTTCGTTTATTTCTTTGTTTCATCATAGATTTGCTTGTAAGTAGATAATGCATCATGAACACTCCTCTCTACTAATAAAAACCTTTCAGTGTTAGGGTCCATGATCTCAAACTTTCTGAGTTGTTGAGGTCTGCAAAAGCTTCTGCTAAACCCTTGACGGGAATGTTCTTGGTGTTTTTTCTTTTTCTTCTTCTACAGTTTCCTTTTCTCTTGACTCTTCTTTAAGCTCTGAGTTCCTCTTCGAGCTCCCACAACTCTGTCAGTTCCTCAGGACTCACTTCTAGAAGCTCCTCAATGTCATCCTCATCCACACTTAGGCTGAAGTTGTTTGCTTCCTTATAATCATACCAGACCACAACCATATATGCAATTCATCATTGCCGCATGACTGCGTTTGTTGAATGACTGATTAAATGAATTAACTAATTCATTTAACTAATTAAAAAGTCAACCTTGAGGTAATCAAAGGAATAAAAAATTAAATATTTTTCCCCATCACTGTAGCAAAGGTTTTTTTAAAAAAAGGAATAATATGCAATGAGTACAGTAAATGCATGTAGTGAAAAGGACTTCCTCATGCAATTGATGGGCATGTGAATTGTCGTGAAAAGCAATCGGTCAATAACACGAACTGTGTTGTGGTAGAAACTGTAAGTGCTCACCTCCTTCTGGTGCACGGGTAGACCACACTTTCCCCACCCAATCCCACCGCCTTGAAGGCAGACAGGGCTGTGTAACAAGCTCTGCCTCTGGGGTACAAGTGAGTATTTGGGAACCTTCCCGTAAAGATGTCATCAGAGAAGAGGCTTGGTTGAGACGGTGAAACCCAAGCCCTGAGAAGTCTGGACTGTTGAGTCCCCATATGAAGGCAGCAGTTTCAGAGAGTACCCTGAGCCCCAAAATGAATTCCCATGACTAAGAAGTAAATTTTTATTTTATTAGGTCATTGAGATAATAGAGCTGCTTGTTACCACAGCACATCTGGCTCATTCTGATCAACATACTTATTTAATTCTTTTAATGTCAATTGAGCTATGCACCTATTATAAAACAGATCCAGAAATTCCATTTATGAGGAATAAGAAAATACTCCTAAATATGGAAAAATATATTTACACATGAAGATGCTCCTTGTAAGGTTATTTTAAAACCAGCATTCCCATAATAGAATAGTTAGCTGCTAAAGAAAAACATACCACATGTGCTTAGTAGATATTTAAAAAGAAGCTGTAATAACATGGGAAAATGTTTATGACTGCCATCCTCATAGACTTTCTATTCATATAGAATAAGATTGAAGGAAAATCACCAAAAATGTTGAAAATTGGTTTCGTTGGATAGTGCAAATAGAAGCAATTTCTTCTCCTTCTTTCTACAGCTTACCATTTTCCAAATATTTAAAAATAAATTTATACCAATTTTTATAGAGAAACAATGCTTCCCTTTCAATTACTCAAGTTTTAAAATTAATAACAAATAGGTCTTCTTCTTTATCTCACTGGTAAGATTTTTCTTCATCCTGGAAACAGATCTTTCCCTAGTTGCTCTAAAATCCAGGTGGTGGACAACCTTTACACTTTATATTTTTTGCTACTTTTGTTTATATACATGCAGAAAAGGCAAATTTTAAGAAAAGATGTCTATGAGTTCATCTCACTTAAAAGCACAATAGGTGACCTATTGATGTTTAAGATAGAGAGGCTCTGACCTTGACCAAGGCCTTCCCATTCTTTGGAGCCCATTGTCCTCTGATCCATGAGAGATTGAGTCTGGTGATCCCTAAGGCCCTCTTGAAGATCATCTACTCTGTAATTCCATGTTCAAATAGAGTAAGATGTTCACAATTTGGTATGTCAGAAGTGTCATTCAACCAGGCATTGGAAAACATTTATCTCCTTAATCTTTGTGAATAGGTATCTAAGGAAACAACTTACATTTGTATTCAAGGGAGATAATCATTTATGAATTTATCCTTATACAATCATTACAAAGGTAAATTGTGCCCAGGATAGCTTCTTGCAGTATGTATAACAGGACACAGTTTTACACCATTTTTAGTAGAATCAAGTAGAAATCACTCTGACAAACTGAGATACCACCAGAGTTTCAGAAACTGGGGAGTCTAGCTTGAAAATATATCATAGGGATCATGAGAGTCACAGTGCTCAGTAGACACAATTTTAGAAAACTTGAGAAAAAGACACTGGAATGATGGAAGACCCAAGTAATCATGGAAAGCAGAAGAGAACTGATTAGATACAGACAGCAGCCTCAAAGTTTTCGAGTCTCCCAGTCCCAGATCCAAGCTCTGACCCAGCTGGCCTCCTGGAAGTCCACACCCACCTCAGCCTCCTCAGGCTGCCTCCTCAAGTTCAAGTCTGAGCCTCCCACTACAGCTCAGGTTCCCAACCAAGATAATCTCAAAACTCTAAAAAAAAATTTAATAATAATATATTTGATTAAAGAAATGGTGCTGTGTGTCTGTTCATGCCTTTGATAAAGTCTGCATCATGACAGGCAAGGCAAACACAATGCAGGCAAGCCCTAGAGCAGCAGATACTTTCCAGTTTGAGAAGGCCTATGGCGCAGAATGCAGGGAACAGCCATGTGTTTTTACCTCTTCTCAGCTGGCCAGCCAGGACTTCTGGTGCTGTCACTTGTTAGCCACAGGGTAGAAGTCAGTACATCCTCTGAAGCACCAAAGAGAAGTTTTGAACAGGATAAATGGGTATTTTTGGTTTTTGCAGCAGGTGGTCTAGGTATCAAAGATAGATGTGATGAAGAGGGAAACAAAATACTGTTACCTTCATGTTTTGAAGCCTGCATCAAACAAGTCATTAAAGAAATGTTATGGTGTTTGCTTCATGCCTGTGTGTTATTTTTTCTCAAACAGCAGATGATACTGTATATTACTTAAAAAAATAGTAGCCACAGAGCCCACACCAGCTACTCAAAAGCTGTGAGGCAGAGGCAGGAGGATTACAAGCCAGCCAGCAGCCCAATTTTTTTTGTCAAGAGACGGGAGGCCATATTTGGAAGCATGAGAGATGCCTGGCTCAGCAACAACAGTGGTGCTGCAGGAGTGAGCTTACAGTTGTCAACACGCTACAAATGAGTTAAATTCCAACTTACCTACTGTTAGTCACAGTGCTGGTAGCTGGTGCTGTGGCTGAAGTGTTGCAGCTGCCTGCCAAAAGGTAAGCTTTGCTGTCAGCGGTGCTGGTGTGTTTCTTGTCAGGCAGCAGCCAGGCATGCCATGGGAAGCCAGTTTGCCTTCAAGTTTGCAAGTCATGCAAGGGTTCTGTTTTGAAAGGTGGGGGGACCAGGCTCTATTTTTAGCAAGATTAATGTCAGATTAGGGCTGCTCTGCCCCAGTGTCCTTCATATTTTCTGGGTCCCAGGCTGAGAACCCTGCCCCCACTGCTCTGGCCTCATCTCACACCCAACCCTCCTCACTTCAAGTGCCATTGAAACCCTTTCTTCGTTGGTTTGGCTGATTAGATCAGCACCTGCTGCTCCCCAGATAATCTTCCCACCTTAATTGATTTGGCACCTTCACTACATCTGTGAAATCTCTTCACGGTACCTAGCTTAGAGTTTGATTAAATAACTGGGAGAACGTGTATAGCAGGGAAGAGGAGAGCGGAAATACTGGAGATCGTCTTAGAATTCTGCCTACCTTGCTATATGAGCTTAGGAAGTTTGAATCTGTGTTTGATCTTTTGAGACATATCTCAAAAGATCAATCATCCAAAGACTAAATCTACCTAAATCTTGAGCAACTAATTCATTTATCAAGCTGGTTGCTTGACTCATGTAATCAACATAATTTGATTGAATGCATTTTTTAAAATCATATGATTGTTGTAACTTTGGGAAGACAGAATATGAATTTAAAATAGAGCTTACTTAGGTAAAAGCATGTTTTAAGCACTTTCTACATGTTCCTCCTCAGATGGGGAGCTGTTTGATTCCATAAACTCAATTAGGCCCTTCTATTATACATCCTCGTGGAACTCTGTTCTTTTCACTCATGACTTTTGAGACACTCCTAATTACTCATTCAACATTATTATCACTATCCTGTATACCGACAATGCAGAATCCGCATTTCCTGTTCCATGCAGCATGTCTAGTACATGGCATAGTGGCTGGCACATAAAATAAATATTCACAGAATAAAAGAGGACGAATGCCAGGCCATGCTTTCATCATTTATATACTCCTCGTGCTTAGGGCAGTACCAGCACATAGTAGATGTTCAACTGAAGAGGAAGAAAGTCACGGAAGGAGGGAAGAAGAGACGAAGGCAGAACACAGTGTGAGGCCCCTTTAAAAGAAAGCAGCTAATTCTCCTTCATGCTGTGTTGCCTTGATTAACCTGTACAAACACTTCTTAGCATTTTACTTCCAAGAACAATTGTGTAACATGATTTAATTATTTCCCAATGGTTGCTGGGACACCTGAAGCCCATGGAGGACAATGGGCAAAAGGGTCCCCACAGCAAAACTGGCACTGGGTATACCTGGAGGGTGTTTATCTGTCTGGGCTTCATGCTACTGGTCACCCATGGCTGTTCTCTGTGTTTATTTTATCTCGAACACAGTTAGATGCCCACTTCAGGTCTCTGTACAGGCAAAATGTGCCTGGAGTCAATTACTTAGCAAAGCAAATACACTCATCCCCAGGCCTGCACTAGACTGTAACTGCAGACAGGATGAACTCACAGAACCTGTACTGCCTATACAAAAGGAGACCTCTTATCACGTCTGGGGAGAGATCAATATCACTTATAATATGTTAACTATCACACTGACCCTGGAGGTGATCTGGCTATGGAGAGGGACTCACGTGGTCAAATATCTCTAAAAAAAAACCACATAATCTGGGTCTAAAATGTCAGTAAAAATGTTCAAACAGACATCTTCTTGGAAGGAAATTTGAGAACTACTTTGAGGGCTGTTGTCCATGACACAGTGTTGGTCTTCCCAGCCAGTTCCTCCCCAACTTCCTCCTTCCCCTACCCTGGCCTCACCCACAACTATAACTCTCACTTCTCTTAACATTGAAGTGAAAGTCTGATGATGATTGCACACATGTCCTCCTTCCTAAGTGCTGCATTATGTCCTGATGCTGTTTTGCTCTGATACATCACTAGTTGCAGGACAAAGCTATTCACAGACCCTGGATCAAGTCCATGGGGAGAGACCATTGGGAAGAACACGATTTTTAAAACTAGTTTTACCTCAACCGTGCTCAATCCCAGACCACTCCCCTACCAGTGACTTGCTTATTGCTATGGGCTGAATGTTTATATCCTCCGAAAATTCGTATGTTGAGGTCCTAACTCCCAATGTAATAGTATCTAGAGGTAAAGGCTTTGGGAGTATTAGGTTTAGATGAGGTCATGAGAGTGGAGCTGTCATGAGAGAATTAGTGTCCTTATAAGAAGAGAAAAATTGGCTGCGTGTGGTGGCTCATGCCTGTAATCCTAGCACTTTGGGAGGCCAAGGTGGGCAGATCGCCTGAGGTCAGGAGTTTGAGACCAGCCTGGCCAAAATGGTGAAACCCCATCTCTATTAAAAATACAAAAATTATTTTGGTAGTGGGTGCCTGTAATCCTAGCTACTAAGGGGGCTGAGGCAGAAGAATCACTTGAACCAGGAGGCAGAAGTTGCAGTGAGCCAAAATCACGCCACTGCACTCCACCCTGGGCTACAGAGCAAGACTCTGCCTCAAAAAAAATTAAAAATTAAAATAAAAAGAGGAAAATAGATTCTCTTTCTTTCTCTCTCTCTCTCGTCAGTGCAGTCACCTAGGAAAAACCACATGAGGAAAGAGCGACAGAGCAAGACAGTGGCTATTTACAGGTACAAGCCAGGAAGAGTGTCCTCACCAGGAAATGAATCCACTGGCACCTTGACCTTGGACTTCCAGCCTCTGGAACTGTGAGAAATAAATTGTCATTTAAGCCACACAGTCTGTGGTATTTTGTTACAGCAGCCTGAGCCGACTAAGGCACTTATATTACTACAATTAATTATTTGTATGATGACAGATTCCCTCATTGCTATTACAGCTCTCTAAGAGTTCATCTGATTCAGTTTCACCCCTCATGGTGCCTAACCACAGGTACTTATGTGTAGAAATGGTTGTTCAATGTTTCTCAAACTGTCGCTTTTGTCCTAAGAGATTGGACTTGATCACTCATGCAGTGGGAGCTGCTGGGAGTTTCTGAATGCAAAGTGGTATTAGCTGTGTTTTCTCAAGCAAATGACTTACCTTTGGAACCTCAAGTTTCTGGTAAGAGAAATTAGTTGCACAAGGACAGAAAGATGTGAAAGTTTTTTGAACAGCGTAACTCATTGCATACATGTAAAATAGCCTTAAGATCTCACATTTGCCCCTTGCGCTCCTCGAAAGGGCAGAGCATCTGCTAAAAGATCAGTCTGTGAAGCACTAACTTGACTTCTGTTTATTTAAGCTGGACTAACCTTGTGACGAATTCTATCTCTGTGCTGTGGCTGCCTGAGCAGGGAAAAATGTCCAAACGTGGAGGGGTTGAAATCCCTTATTATGGGGAAAATATCCCAGCATGCCTTTCGACTTTACTTCTAGGCAAAAGTAAAGAAGATTCCTTTCCAAATAGCCAAAATTCACTTTGCTAAACAGGAACTGCTGAGGGGGACAAAACCTTGACTTTAAACTTGTCGAATATGTTTCGCAGTTCCAAAGGCTAACCACACACAGACACACACACACACATAGTCATGCCTATTGCTGCCATTTTATCCTTAGACTTAGAATGACTTAGTTAAAAAGACCACAGTACACTAAACACTTCCTGTAAAATGTCCTAGCCAGGGACTATGTGATAAAGATTTCCATATATGGGCGTGTGACTAAGGGCTGAGAGAAAATATGGCAGAGACTGCTGGCTACAAATCTTGGATAATTCCCTGAGAAGGAAAAGGAAAAGAAAGGATAACAAACCTGCCGCACACAGGAAATGCCTGGCTAACATAACGGCCGAGCATATTCGTGTGGGAAAACGCACAGGCTCGCAAGCACCGGTTTTCAGGGGAAAGATGTCTTTAAAATGCTCTCTCCCCATTTTTATGCTTTCAGATTCCCAAGAGCTTCTGTGGGGACTTTTGAAAAAGACCTTAGTACTTTATGCCAGGACCTTTTGAACAGCCTTTTTCATGGGCTTAGCTCTATGTTCTTTGCAAATTGCTAAATCCTTCAACCTCTAAATTTTGTTTCAAAGTCATAAATTTCTCTCCAGGCTTTTTGGTTTTCAGAAACCAGCACAGCATGTTTCATTTGTGAACAACTAGAAGAAAGCAACTTTACTGCCAAACTAAAAAAGAAAAAAACGGTGAGTTTCATTGGCTTTTAATTTTACATAAAGGTACGCCCTGCCTGCCAGATGTGGGTAAGCGCAATAGAATTAAAGTTGTTTAATCCTCAGCATTGCACAGGTTTTCTAGTCTAAAAGTATCTCACCAGGCTAAAATGCTGGTCTGTATGAACATAACATAAATTAGAAGAGCTGAAGGTTAACAGTCATTGGTTAGCTTAGAAATTCAGCGGCACAAGCACATTTGGGGTGTTATCTACTTGCAAGCCTACCAGTCCTCACTCCAAGTTCCTTTCTGCCATCTTCAGACCCTACACACAGTCAGGGACATTGATGTGGTGAGGTCAGGTGGGCCACCTAGATGACAGGATAGTCCTGCCTTTACATAGGTATGTGTTTTGCAGCGAGTCACTTGGCTTCATTGAGCCTCAGGTCCTTACCTAAAAGGTAAGGATAACGGGAAGGCTCTCCGAAAGATGGGTCAAGATGAAATAAGATGAGAAGTGTAAACATTTATCACAATGTCTGGCACTTCTTAAGCTCTCACTAAATAAAAGCCTGTTGTTATTAGCTTCATCCGCCTCTGCTTGAGCACTGCTTTAGAGGACAAATTGATCAGTGGGCAGCACTGAGTTTTTGGTATTCCTGATACAAACCAATCCTGTAAGGGTCATTACATTGAAAATATTAAAGCCACAATAGATTTCTTTTGAATAACTTAATATGTACATCCTGAAGAACTTTGAAATCACCCCCAGAGTCTCAGTATTGGTTCCATATTATTTTTAATATATCAGTTGATAGCCTGCATCAGTCCTCCTTGACAAGTTCTAGGTTGAGTGTCAGAATCTCCCCCAGGGTAGGATGTCCCTGGAAGCAGCTCATGGCTGTGTGTGTGTGTGTGTGTGTGTGTGTGTGTGTGTGTGAGAGAGAGAGAGAGAGAGAGAGAGAGAAAGAAAGAGAGAGAGATACTAGAGACATGAAGGTTTCAGACTTATGCTGCGACTACAGCACTTCCTTTTTATAGTGATTGGATGCTATGGTGTGGCTATGTCCCCATCCAAATCTCAGCTTAAATTGTAATAATCTCCACATGTCAAGGATGGGGCCAGCTGGAGATAACTGAATCATGGTGTGATTTCTCTCATACTGTTCTCGTGGTAGTGAATAAGTCTCATGGGATCTCATGGTTTCATAAATGGGAGTTGCCCTGAACAAGCCCTCTTGCCTGCTGCCATGTAAGATGTGCCTTTGCTTTTATGTTGCCTTCCGCCATGATTGTGAGGCCTCCCCAGCCACGTGGAACTGTGAGTCTGTTAAACCTCTTTTTTAAATAATACCCAGTCTCAGGTATATCTTTACTAGCAGTGTGAGAACAGACTAATACACCGACTGGGTTCAAATCCTCTGTTACTTAAGTACTTAGCCTTTCTGTGCCTCAATTTCCCCATCTGTAAAATGACTCTGAGCAACAGAATACCTACTTCCTGATGGCATTAGGAAAGGATATCTGTTTATGCTATGCCCAAAGGCAATGTGGCACAGTCAGGGAAACAAGAGCTTTGGACTGGACAGGGGTCTGGCTTCAAATCTCAGCCCATCCTTTTTCCAGCCATGGCCATGGCCATGGCCATGGACTTTATGTCTCTTGGCCTATTTTCTCATTTGTAACAGAGTGGCAGACCCTGATGTTGCTTACGCCATATCTGTTCCTCACTTTTCTTTACCAACAATACTCTTGATTTTTGTTTGGAGCTTAACTATGCCCAGATAAAAAATATCCATTTTCCCAGTTGCCCTTTGATATAGTTCTGGCCAATAACACGTAAGTAGAAATCACTGGGTACAGTGGATGGGAAGGTTGTTTCTTGAAAGAGCAGGCGGGGGCCAGGCGTGGTGGCTCACTCCTGTAATCTCAACACTTTGGGCGGCCGCAGCGGGCAGATCACCTGAAGAGTTCGAGACCATCCCAACCAACATGGAGAAACCCCGTCTCTACTAAAAATACAGAAATTAGCTGGGTGTGATGGTGCATGCCTGTAATCCCAGCTACTCAGCAGGCTGAGGCAGGAGAATCTCTTGAACCTGGGAGGTGGAGGTTGTGGTGACCTGAGATCGCATCATTGCACTCCAACCTGGGCAACAAGAGTGAAACTCTGTCTAAAAAAAAAAGAAAAAAATAGAAAGAGCAGTCTATGCTGGCATGAACTTCTCCCTTTGCCTTTTTTCCTTCTTCTACCTCCACTGGAACCCGGACATGATGCCTGGAGGGGGGGGCAGCCATCCCGTAATCGTGAGGTGGCAAACGCGAAGAGGAAGGCCTACACACTAAGGATAGCAGAGCAGAAAGATGGCAAAGGCCTGGTCCCCGATGGCTCCCAGAGCTCCAGGGAAGGCCTAGGCAGTCTGCCTCTAGACTTCTTATTTTTAGAGACGAGTCTTCTTGTCAGTCTCTCTGTTCTTTGCAGTGAAACTGGTTCAGAACAAACACACATGGGAACTAAAATGATACTTCCTAGGGTCCTTGTGAGAGTCAGAGAAGGTTAGCTGTGTGAAGTATGTACCACAATTCCCAACACACAGTCGACCTCCAATAAATGTGTATTCCCATCCTCCCTTTCCCATCTTCACATTATGGATTGTCCCTGCTACTGGTAAATATTAGGGGTGTTGAGGGCCAGTTTGGATATCTTCCTTTTAATGTGTGTTAATCTCTAAGTGTGGATTGCCCAGCTAGAAGTGATCCCACTGTCTGATATGACTCCTCAAAGCATATACATACATAGACTGTCTTTTTAGGGCAAAGTTGCAGGAGAAAGTGGGCTAACGGCCACGTGGACTCTGCACTAGTACAAAGCATTTCAAGTTTTATGATAAATGCTGAGCCCCACATTTCGGGACAGACCTCCCTACTTAGAGAAGATTTGAAAACCACTGTCATGTTAGCTACTTTTGTGTGTGTAGCTTAAAAAAGAGAAGATTTAGGGAAACATGGAAACTTTCTTCAAATATAACTTGCATCCTAGGGAGATCTGGTCAACTATTGGCTGTGTGGACTTAACAGCAGCTTCTGAAAAGCCTTCCAGTTCTGTTTGAGATGAACTATGGGTCACAGGCTTTGAAAGGATGACCAATATATATTCCCAGTAAATACTGAGTGAATTGATTAACTGATTAAAGACCTGCATATTTAGCCTTGATGCTTCTCTGTTAAAATGCGGCTGGAGTCCTCAATATCTAACTTACTGGTAAAGACATGGCCTTGTGTGAAATGGGGTTGGTCACCTGCCTTTGAGGTCATGCGAAATCCAGCTTTACTTTTCTCCACCTGATGAGCTCCTTTTTTGGAAATGTACTGGGAAGACCACCTTGAAGAGGCGAGGCCTGCAGCCTACCCACCCCCAAAGCCAAAAACAGTGGCTATAAAACTGGAATTGCTAAGGCCAGAGGAACTGGTTTATGCGCAAGTCATTTTTATGAATATCTTGTTTATTTCAAGTGAGTTAGGATCACACACATTTGGCGTTCTCCTCCAAGAAGTCTACTTAGTTGGTTAGAAGCACATGAAATGGAGCCTGAGCTCTCAGCAATGGCGTGTTGACTGTACTCAAAGTTATTAAATCTCGAACATGTGGAAAAGAAAAAGTCATAATGCTACCAATGGAGAGGAGAAAGTGCACACAAAATCTACTAATGTGAAGACAGCATGTTGGGAAATGAAGCAAAAGGGAATTTCTTCATTACTTGTATCTGGTTTTATGTTATAGTGAAAGCTATCTGGCTACTGCAGTTGGTTTTACGTAGACCTCATCTGTAACTACCTAAGCACTCCACTGGGCTAAAATTTAATCAAATATCTTAGTTTCTAGTTAGTAGATTTGTGGCAAGCATCAGTGATTTAAAAATAAAAAACACCTGAAGTATTTCCACCTTAGACTTAATAAATGTTCCCTTCTCAAATTCAGGTTGAAAAAGAAGAAATTCTCTGATGGAGGCAAGGGAATGAGTTCTCTCACTTTTCGTTTTTTCAACTTACTTAGACAACACATTCATTTTATTGAGGATTCCTGGCATTGAATTTGAAGTTTCAAAGCTTTGGAATTCATTTCTGAGGTGATATTGGGAAAAAAAGCATCACATATATATATATATATATATATATATATATATATACTTTTAAATTGTACTTTGGGCTCTAGGGTACATGTGCACATCCTCCAACTTGCAAGTTTATTGCATACGTACATGCATGCCGTGGTGGTTTGCTGTCTCCATCACCTCCCCCACCGCCCCTGTTGCCTACATCAGGTGTTTCTCCTGGTGTTATCCGTCCCCATCCTCCCCATCCGGCGCTGTCCCTCTCCTCCCTTCCCCTCCACCCCTCAACCTACAGTGAGTGTTGTTCCTTTCCCTGTGCCCATGTGTGTTCTCATTGTTCATCACGTGCCTATGAGTGAAAACATGCAGTGTTTGGTTTTCTGTTCTTGCATCACATCTTTTTAATGAAGTTTTTTCACTATCAATAAAAGTCAGCTGAAACGTTTCCCATCATTCTTCCCTCCTACTCCTTGCTCCAACTTTACCCTTTCTGTTCAAATCTGTCAAATTTCCAGTAAAATCCTCCTTCACAGAATATGAGAAACTTCGACTAATTAAATTAAGGCCATTAACTCTGGCAATGAGGGAGAGGACCAGATTCATGTGGATATTTTTCTTAGGATTTATTTGGATCATCTATAAAATCTTGCATTTATATGTGTTAGTTTTTTAATAAATCCTATAACAATGAATAGCACACAAGGACCTTTTGGGAAGGCAGGAGGAGGTTGTGTAAGAATGAATTTAGTTCCTCAAATCTACAGCTGAAGCCCACTGCCATCCTATCAAGGCCTGTAAACAGAAATTTTGCAAACGTGAAGAACAGCAGTAGAGAATTCAGATGAGAGAGGAGATAGATTTGTCAGACAGCATCGGGAGTCTTGTGTGTTTGGCCCTGAGTGCCACGTTTTAACCCAGACACACAGCCCAGGGAACGCTGAGAGATGCTGGGAGGGCTGGAATCTATGCCAGCTGAGGTTTGCTCCAGGTGCTGCTGGTGTTCAAGGTGCTGAGAGGCCAGCACAGGAGGCAGCACAGCAGCCTCTGATGCTGGAGCCCTGTCCTGGGAAAGAAGGGGCAGCATTCTTACATTTAGTGCCCAACAGCAGCTTGGATCAGGGTGGAAGGAACACTCAGCAAAGCCAATCTCGGATCAAGATGAAGAAACGCTTTCTGACTCGGAGAATTGCCCCAAACGGAGTGAACTGGTGCATGAGAAGGTAATCCTTGTAATCAATAGCTGGTGTCCTGAGTCTCTTCAAGGTCTGTAAGACATATTCATACGTATCATCTCAGTGGAGAGGCATTTCCCTATTTTACTGGTGAGAAAGCGAGATTCTGTGAGATCCATGGCTTTTCCAAAGTCACATAATCATCGTAGAGGCTTAGTGTTGGAACGGACAAAAGATGTCATCCAGACAAAGAAGTGAGTGAGGATCTGAGATTGAAATCAGCTGTCTCCCAGCCTCCTGGTCCAGTGCTCCTACCTGATATTTCATGTCCTTTCAGCCTGCTCCTTTTGCTAGGAGTTTTCAAATTCTGTCTGGGAGCACCTAAGGATCATCCTTCACCCCTCTGTTTCTACTTTCACCCACAGAAGCATAGCACAGTAAAGAATTATTCTAGCTGAGTTTGAGTCTCAAGGTCTGCACTTAACTGGCAGTGTAAACTTCTCCAAGCTTCAGTTTCATCATTCACCCACTGGGGATGACAGTGGTACTATGTCACGGGTCTTATGCTGTGGGGGTTAAATGAGATGATGCATGGACGATGTCCCTTGGCACAGAATAAACATCCATTGAGTTTTCAGCTCAATTTTACCTGTGCCATCACCTACTCCAGGCCTCTGTTATCTTTCACTGGGAACTATAATATCCTCTTAATTAGTCTTTCCACATCCATTCATGCCCTGTCCAATGTATTCTCCATATTAGAGATGAGTGACCTTCCTAAAATGCAAATCTGATCATGTCACTTACTCCTGGGCTTAAAACTCTTTAGTGACTTCCACTGATTTTACGATAAAGGCCAATATCTTTAGCAAGACCCCCAACATCATGCAAGATCTGGCCTCAGCGCACCAGCCTCCAGCCTCAGCTTATACAACCTCCTGTCAATCAGCTCTGGCCACAGTGGACTTCTTCCTGTTCCTCAAGTCTTGCAGGATCTTCCCCCACAGGAGGTCAGGTTGCCCCACCCCCACCCAGCTACTCTCAGAGCCTCATTTACATCCTTCTGGCATCATCCCAACGCATATCCCAGTCATATGTTTGTGTGATTATTTCACTACAGTTTGTCACTGAATTATAATTGCCTTAGGGGTTTGCTCACTGCTATTCATCAACATCAGGCATGGAAGCTGTCACTTAGTAGATGCTCAAAGAATATGTGTTGAATGAGTAAATGGCTTTGTAGGGAGCACTTTCAGAAAATATTTCTGTGAGGCTTAGGGTAGATTTACTTCAAGATCCCTGATTTCTCTGGGATTAGATGATTCCTTGCTTCCTTGTGCATCCTCCTGTTCTCCTGTGCAGACATCTTACTATGTAGATGAGTCCACAGGAGCCTTTCAACATATCCTTGCAGACTTATAAACAAATGAGTCAGAGAAGTAGAAAATGAATCTTGAACTAAATATATGCAAAATCTCATCCTGATATTCTCTTTACTTCCCAAAAGAAAGGAAGACATTTGTTAGGCATGCCATTGGGGGCAAATTAATTAACATCTCTGAGCCTATTTCTTTGTTACAAAAATTATTAGAGTTGGTAGACAGCTCATCTAAATTCCTAGATATAAGTTCAACATATAAAAAATAAAATTGTAAGTCTTCATACCAGCAGTAAATAATTTGAACTATAACTTAAAAATATTATTCATAATAACAATGTAAAAATATAAGGCATATGTGAGTAAATAAAAGCTATGTAAGATCTTGTGGAGAAAATTAAAATGCTTTATTAAAAGTCATTAAAGGAGATCTAAGTAATCAGAGAAATAGACCATATTCATGGATATAAATATTTTATTTTCTTCAAATTAACCTATAAACTTAATACAACTGTAATCAAATTCCTGAGAAGAAATAAAGAAACATGGCCAGAGTTTTTGTGGATTTGACAAGCTGGTACTGTCATTATATAAAAGAGTAGTAGGCCAAGAATAATCAAGACAATTCTGAAAAGGATCAGGTAGTGAAAGTATAAAGGAAATAGGCACCCGGCCAGGCACAGTGGCTCACGCCTGTAATCCCAGCACTTTGGGAGGCTGAGGCAGGTGGATCACAAAGTTAGGAGATCAAGACCATCCTGGCTAACATGGTGAAACCCCATCTCTACTAAAAATACAAAAAATTAGCTGGGTGTGGTGGCATGCACCTGTAGTCCCAGCTACTTGGGAGGCTGAGGCAGGATGAATTGCTTGAACCTGGGAGGCATGCAGTCCAGCCTGTATGACAAGGTGAAGCTCAATCTCAGAAAAATTAAAAAAAAAAAATTTTAAGTTACCCTTAATTGCCTACCGACAGCAATTAAGACAGTGTGGTTTGGTGGAAGAAGAGAAAAACAGACCAATACAAAAGAATACAGAGTTCAGCAATAGATTCTTGCAAATAATATAAAACAAAACTTAAAGATCAAAAAGAAAAGAACAGTTTAATCAATAAAACTAGCCAGGACAACTGGTTATCTGTGTGGAAAAAATTAAAATAGATCCTCTCTTCACTCTATTTCCTGAAATTATCTCCAGGTAAATCAAGATATAAAAATGAGAGTGGATCTTTAAAAATTTTGGGAGGAAATATTACAGAATATCTTTCTGAAGGATTTCTAACCCTTAAGAAAAAAGATTGATAAATTTGACTTCATTGAAGTCACAAATGCTATTGAGTAAAGAGTTTCAGTTCAGAAAAATCCAGAAGCTCTGAATATGGATGCTGGTGATGCATAACCGTGTGAATGTATTTAATGCTACAGAATCATACATGCAAAAATGATTAAATGGTAAATTTCATGCTATGTATATTTTACCATGTCTTTAAAAACCCAAACATTATTAAAAAGTGAAAAAACAATTGATAAGCTAGAAGAAAAAGTTTTTACAATGAGTATCCACAATACGTAAGAAGCCATACAAATTAGTGTTAAAACAAACAAACAAAGGAAATTCAAAAATGGTCAAGGTTTATGGACAGGCAATTCATAGAAGATAAACTCTAAATGGTTAATTAGTATATAAAAAGATGCTCATAATTACTAGTCATCAGAGAACTGTAAATCAACCCTTCAATAAGATATTTTACATCTACCATATTGGCAAAAATTAAAATGTCTGACAATACTAAATGTTCAGAATATGAAAAATGCAAACTCTCATCTTTGTTGGTGAGAGTGCCCATTGATACCTGGTATTGAACACTTTTGAGGTAATACTGGCAGTATCTTATTGCAATGAACTGAATGTTTACATCCTCTTAAAATTCATACACTGACGTTCACACCCCCAAGGTGATGGTGTTAGAAAGTGGGGTTTGGGGAGGTGATTAGGTTGTAGTAAGGGCAGAGTTCTCATGAATGGGATTAGTGTCCTTATAAAAGAGATCCCTGAGAGCTCGTTTGCCCCTTTCATCATGTGAAGACACAGCAAGAAGGCACCCTCTATGAACCAGAAAGTGGTCCCTCACTAGACACTAGATCTTTGGTACCTGGAACTGGGACTTCCCAGCCCCCAGAACTGTGAATACATTTCTGTTGTTTTTAAGCCAGTCGGTCTATGGTAATTTATCATAGCAGCCTGATGGACTAAGACACTTAAGAAACTCAAGATGGCCAAACCCTATGACTCAGAAATTCTACTCCTAAGTAGATATCTTAGAGAGACTCTTGCACCCCTGCCCAGCACAAAGAAATCACTGGAACGGCAAACAGCCAAAAGCACAATAACCTAACTGTCCATCAACAGACATATAAGTAAATAATATAATACAGTCACACATGGAATAAATTACAGCAAAAAAACGAATAAACCAGAACTTCATGTGTTAGCATGATACATCTTTTTAAAAACTTTATAATTAAAGCAAATCTCAGAAGGATATATATTACAATATTCCATTTAGATAATTTTTTAAATACGTGAAGTGAAATGTGTTGTTCAGGGATTCTTGTAGATGTCATAAAAGTATGAAGATGTCTAAAGGAATGGTGAACACCGAAGCCAGTTCAGTGGCTAACTCCAGAGCAAAGGAGGCTAATGTGATCTGAGAACAGTACCCAGAAGGCTTTACCCATTCTAATAATATCTTATTTTTTTAAATGGAGAGCTGGTAAACTGTTACTCATGATAATCTCTCTGCCTTCTGTATATTTAAACTATTTCCTAATAAGTTTTAAAAATATATTTGGATTGATTGATCCAACTTAAAACAAGAGCAGTCACATGAGGGTTTATGGGGCTCCTGCTCCTGTGCCCTGCTTACATTAAAGTGGAGTTGGGGTTCTCTGTCCCCTTTCTGGGCTAAGAGGGGCCATGTGCGTTCCTAGCATCCTCGCTGTATTTCTAGTTACCCTGTCTCGCTGGACATATTCTCAGTGGCCCTTCATAAGCATCCAGGCCAAAAACTTTGAAAGTGTTTTGCCTTTAGTGCTGGGCACAGTGGACAAAAACCTTTATCCCCCAGCAGGAGAAGGGGCTGAAAAGAGTAGAACAGGGCAAATAGATCCCAACTTTGGCTCTCAGGCAGGCATTATCGTAGATTAACTGTTACTCCTCTGGCCAGAAGGAACACCAGGGCTTTGGGCCTTTACATCAGGTATGCAAATAAAACCAGTTCACCCACTCCACCCCAGGAAGCTAATGGGCAAAATCTGCATTGCCTTTAGGTTTCTCTCCACAATGCATACTACACACCTGTCTTTCTGCAATTGCCAATGGCGGGAGTTGTCAGCATAAATCAGCAGGGCATTTTATTTGTCTCTTGACATGAGCTGTGTAATAAGATGCCAACCCAGGGTACGCTCCTGAAATCTGCCATCCATTGGCCCTGCTCCTTCTAAGGAAGTGTGTAGAGAGATTACAGGGTCACAGGAAACAAGAAGAGCTGCCACCAGAGCAGCTAATAAAGAACAGGAACACGGGCCAGTGATGAGAGTAGACCATCCCCAGAGCTGCCAGACCAGCCCAGAAAAGTTGCTGCTAGCAGAATATTTGTTGAGCTCTGTCCGTTTGATCCCCAGACCAAATTGTGTGAGTTACAATTCAAGATGAGATTTGGGTGGGGACACAGCCAAACCTTCTCCTTCTCCTTCTCCTCCTTCTCCTCCTTCTCTCTCTCTTTCTCTCTCTCTTTCTCACACACACAAACACACACAGAAATTTCTCTCTTATGCAAATACACCTCTATTCTTCTATCTGTCTCTCATACACACTCACCCCCTGGCCTGGTGGTGAGGAGCATGGGCTCTGGCACTACCTGGATTTGGATCCTGGCTATGCCACTTGCCAGCCTGATGACCTTGGGCAAGTTATTAAGCCATTGAGGGCCCCAGTTTTCTCCTTCCCCAGAAAGAATGATAATAGAAATCTGGTACCTGCCTCATTCTTATTGCCAGCAAGACGAAATGAGTGAACATGGGTTAAGCACTGAGTACTGGCATAGAACGAGTCCCATGTAACATGAATATCTGGTCAGTTAGGCAGCGAGGTATCCCATTCCTCATCCTCTCCCCACTTGTCCTTCCTCAGCTGGTCCCAGTAAGACTCCCAAACAGCCTTCTGCCTACTCTGCCCTCCTCTCCCCTAGGCAGGGGAGAAGAGTGGGTAGATTGGGGTATCGGTCCCCCACCTCCTCCCGCAAGTTTTGGAACAATTGCAACCATGCCAGAAGGGAGGTTCAAGTCTCCCTTGCCCCAGTCACCAAGTTTTTCAGTATCTTGCTCAGGATCACTGAATGTGAGGGGACAAGTGGCAGCTTGTGACCATGGTCAGTTCACCTGTGCCCTAGCTGTGTTGGGGAGAGCCAGGTAGAATCTATCCTGCTCTCTTTCCCTGGCATTAAGTGAGCATTGTAGAAATGGCACATATCTGACCTCTTTCTATCACTGCCCTGCAGCCCTGATTGGGCAGGGGGTGGGGGTTGCTCCATTTCCCCAGAAATATTGCTAATGTTTTTTGAACAATTAACATGTACCTGGCCTTACATGAAACACTTTATATCTACATTATCTGTTTTAATCCTCCCGAGAACCCCTTGAGGTAGGTATTCATACTGTGCCCATTTTACAAATGAGGTTAAATACAGATTAGGGAGCTTAAGTGACATAACAAGATCTTACCTCTCTTACCCCCCTTCACATTTAGCCTTGGATTTGCTTGAATCTGTTCTGCTAGCCTCTCTGTCAGAAGTAAGGGGTGTTGAGGGAGGGTGTGGATCTCTGTTCATCATTGTGGCTTCCTGACAGCATGTAAAATGTCTAGTGTTGGGTTGAGAATGTAGTAAACTTTTTTTTTTTTTTTTTGAGACAGTGTCTCACTCTGTCGCCTAGGCTGGAGTATAGTGGTGCATTCTTGGGTCACTGCAACTGTTACTAGCACATAGAGTGTAGATTCCAGACAAAATTGTGATGGAAGCAAACTGTTTTTGTTGTCCTGCGGCCTCCCTTTCTGCCTCTCTTCCCTCACCATTTCTGTCTCCTGGGAGCCTAGAATCCTCATCCTCTTCTCTTCTCCTTTTTAAAGACCTGCTGCCAGGAAATGGTCTCTGTTAGCATATCTCCCAGATATGCTTCTCCCTGTCCATGTGGAATTCTGACCCAGCTCTGTAAAGGGAACCCATGGTATAAGGCATCTGATTCCATGCCCATCTCCTTCACTGGATTCTAAGCTCCTCAACACTAAGAACTGTATCTCACTATGAGTACAGGCTTAGCTTATAGTTTCAAATAAGCCACTTCAAATTAAAGGGCCCACTGCTGGTGAACCCTGCTTTGTTAGCTTTCTACGAAGTATATTCGACCCTCATTATTCGTGGATGGTGTATTTTCTTTGTTTTTGAGATGAAGTTTCGCTCTTGTTGCCCAGGGTAGAGTACAATGGCGCAATCTCGGCTCATTGCAATCTTCATCTCCCAAGTTTAAGCAATTCTCCTGCCTCAGTCTCCCGTGTAGCTGGGATTACAGGTGCCCACCACCATGCCCAGCTACTTTTTCGTATTTTTAGTTGAGATGGGGTTTCACCATGTTGGTCAGGCTGGTCTTGAACTCCTGATCTCAGGCGATCCACCCACCTCAGCCTCCCAAAGTGCTGGGATTACAGGCATGAGCCACCATTCCTGGCCCAGATTATGTATTTTCAAATATACCTACAGGTACTCACTAAAATGTATTTGTAACTCCTAAATCAACTCACAGAGAGCTTCATGGACACGCATAGAGAGGGGGAAAATGTGAGCAGCCCGAGGCACACATTCCCAGTTGAGGTCAAACGAGGCAATACTGCCTTCTTGTGTCAACTGCCATATTCTACCACGTGTCCTTTTTTACGGTCTAGGCTTGACGTGTCTTACAAAGAAAACACGCATGTTAGCTAAGCTCCATTCAGTCATGAGTTCTAGTGCTGGTGGATGTGAGTTCAATGTTAATCAATCAATAATGTATACTAAACAAGGTATCTTTCAACAGAAACACACATAAAATAAGATTATATATTGATTGATTGATCAAAAAGTTATCACCAGAGGCTCCAAAGAATCTAACCCTGCATTGTCCCTTGGATCAATGGCTCAGCATTTGTTCATTCCGTGTTCATGGTGACTTTATAGAACATAACTAACAGGAACAATAAGAATCAACTGTATTTGCATTTTTGCAAGGAGAAGAGGCCTGAATATCTTCACAGGGATTCTTTTTTTTTTTTTTTTTTTTTTGCCAGGCTGCAGGGCAGTGGTGCAATCTTGGCTCACTGCAATCTCTGCCTCCTGGGTTCAAGCAATTCTCCTGCCTGAGCCTCCAAAGTAGCTGGGATTATAGGTGCGAGCCACCACATCCGGCTAATTTTTTTTTTTTTTTTGTATTTTTAGTAAAGACGGGGTTTCACTATGTTGACCTCAGTCTCCTAACCTGGTGATCCACTCACCTCAGCCTCCCAGAGTGCTGGGATTACAGGCGTGAACCACCATACCTGGCCTCTTTACAGGGATTCTAAGACCATGCTGAACAATGGGCTCATTCAGTCAACAAACAAGGTGGAGGGACGGCCAGTCCAGTTGTCTCCAAAATCATGCTCTTCCCCTGAGTCCATACAGTTTAAAACACTCCACACAATTGTCCCAGAAAAGTGAAAATGGCACCTACTTCTCTTCTTGCTTTCCAGCCCATGATTTTACTGTGGGAAATCTAAAGTAAAAGCTAATTGTCTTGAGCACTTAAACTCTATTAGAAACATCACTGATGAGTAACAGGTTTTTAAACCACTTATTATGATTAAAACAATAACTTCTTACCTAACCCTCAGGTCTGAAATACTCTAAATTCAGATTCTTTTATTAAAGATTAAAATACAGATTAAGCATTAAAATGTAAATCGTACTGAAGCTCCATAGAACCCATTAGACCAATATTGAGCAAAATAACACTTTACCACTCAGGAATGCAAATAAAAAGGCATCAAAATATGCTACTTATAACTTGAATCCAGGGTCCATTAATTTTGCATGTTTTTTTCCTAAACAACAAAAATATGGGGGAAATAACCTTAAAAACAAAGAGAAAAAATTAAAATAAAAAATGCAGCTAAGTAGTATGTTAGCTTCCTGTGGCTACTATAACTTGTTTGCTTAAAGCAGTAGAAACTGCCAGTGCAGTGTCTCACACCTGTAATCCCAGTACTTTGGAAGGCCAAGGTAGAAGCATCATCTGAAGCTAAGAGTTTGAAACCAGCCTGGGCAACATAGCAAGACCCTGTTTCTACCCCCAAAAATATAGCTAAGCATAGTGGCGCTCACCCGTAGTCCCAGCTAACTCAGGAGACTGATGGGGGAGGATCACCTGAGACCAGGAGTTTGAGGCTGCAGTGAACTGTGATAGTGCCACTGCACTCTAGCCTGGGCAACAGAGTGAGACCCAGTCTCTCAAAAAACAAACCAAAAAAACCAGCAGAAATGTACTAGCTCGTGGTTCTGCAGGCTAAAATCCAAAATCAGTTAAACTAGGCCAAATCAAGATATCTCTGCTCTAGGGGGAGAAACTATTCCTTGTTTCTTCCAACTGTTGATGGCTGATGGCATTCCTTTGCTTGTGGCCATATCACACCATGGTCACATCACTTTCTCCTCTTCTCTGTGTGTGTCAGCTGTTCCTCTTCCTCCCTCTTATGAAGATACATGTGATTGCATTTAGAGCCCATCTGTATAATCCAGGATAATGCTCCCCATCTCAAGATTCTTAATTCAACCATATTTGCAATATCTTTTTTGCCATATAAAGTAGCATTCACAGGTTTCAGTGGTTAGGACATGCATGTCTTTTGGAGGGCTATTATTTAGCCTACCACAAGTGGTAAAACTAATATTAATTATATCTATACACCAGTGAGCTAGCTTAATGAAAAATAAGAGAAATGCCTATAACACCCCCCTCTGTGTCCTTGAGCCCCCATACTTCATGGTTGATTATCATTCTTTTGTAATAGCAATGACGATCAGAGCAAACATTGATCGAGCACCTGCTGTGTGCCTGTTCCTGTGTTATGAGTTGCCATGCATTATCCCACAGAATTCTCACAATTATTCTTACAAGGTAGGATCGTTATATTTCCATATCCTATGGATATGGAAACTGAAGAGGCTAAATCCACACTAAGAATGGCAGAACCAGATTCAAAATTGGGGAGGGACATCCAGCCCCAGTGACCCTGCCTCTAGCTCACCAGTGGTGCATCCTGGCTCTATGAGAAAGAGCATCTCACAGGCAGGAGCGGGTGTCTTGCCACAGGTATGCAGTAGAAGCCACCAACTACCAAACTGTGTGTGGACTACAGCTTCCTGGGTTTCATGTTACCCTAAGAGAAAATGCTGTGCTGAGTCAAGATCTCCCTTTAAGTTACTAAGAGTGGAACAGCTACTCAGGAGCTCACTTTAAGTCTATCTGAGAATTCAGGCAAAGTCTTACCTTCCTGAAGGTGAATGGAGCAGATCTGCCGCACCAGTTCCCTTCAATTGTTGATTGTAGGAATTCCTATGAATAGCGATAGATGAGTATAGGCACTAACTGAGCCCATGGGGGTTAATGATGTTCACAAAGTATAAGGTTGCAGAAGCTGCAGATTCTTTACATTGTGTTTTTGCTAAAACAAAGTGCAGGAGCAGGATGGACCCATTAAATGTCTGACGTTGAGATGCCCAGTGATATAAGCCAGACTCACTGCTGACATGGATTAAACGGGCTGTAAAATGATTTTTCTGAGCCAAATGGTCCACTCACTGTCCCGGAACACGCCATCTCCTGCCTGTGCTCACACTGCTCTTCTTGTCTCAACTCCCAGCTCCCCACCAGCCAGCCATTGTCACATATTGAGCACCTAATATATTATCCAAGGCATTGGGCTGGGTGCTGCCCATAAAAAAGCAATTGAACAAGATTCCCCTCCCACCTCAAAAGTGGAACCTAGAGTCAGGTCATGGGAAAGGAGAAGTGGGCAGTTTATTCCAACACTCTTAAACTGATAAGGGCTACCCACTCATCCATTCATTCATTCAACAAATATGTTTTGGTTATCCACTGCAGTGGTCCCCAACCTTTTGTGCACCAGGAACCATTTTCATGGAAGACACGGGGGAGTAGGGGGATGGTTTGGGGATGAAACTGTTCCACCTCAGATCATCAGGCATTAGTTAGATTCTCATGAGGAACACGCAACCTAGATCCTTCTCATGCACAGTTCATAATAGGGCTGGCTCCTATGAGATTCTAATGCCAGTGCTGATCTGACAGGAGGTGGAGCTCAGGCGGTCATGCTCACTGGCCAGGTAGTCACCTCATGCTGTGCCAACAGTTCCTAACAGGCCATGGCTGGGTAGCAGTCCATGGCCCAGAGGATGGGACCCCTGATCTACTATGTGCCAGGCACTAAGGAAGTAAAAACAAATGAAAATTAAAAGGCATGTAACCCAGTCTGGAGCAGCTAATGCTTCTAGGAGAATTTGTAGATTTCACTTCATCTACACGACAGATAGGAATTATCTAGACCCAGTAAGAGGAGGATTTTCCAGGTGGTGGACTAGTTCTGTAAGGCTGGGTCTGGGGAAACCCAGTAAGAACCGTGATAGATAAGTATGAGGTGTTAGGGTCAGAACTTGGAGGAGTTTGAAGCCCATGTAGAGAATTCCAGGTTCTATCCCAAAGGAAAAGGAGCTCATAAAAACTTTTAATTTTTTTCATAAAAAAAAGAGTGTATTTTCATCACAAGAAGCATCCAGACTCTATATAAGACATACCAACAAAAGTTTGTTTGGGAGGCTGAGGCGCGTGGATCATCTGAGGTCAGGAGTTTGAGAGCAGCCTGTCCAACGTGATGAAATTCTGTCTTTTCTAAAAAAATACAAAAGTTAGCTGGGTGTGGTGGCACGCATCTGTAATCCCAGCTACTCAGGAGGCTGAGGCAGGAGAATCACTTGAACCTAGGAGGCGGAGGTTGCAGTGAACCAAGACTGTGTCATTGCACTCCAACCTGGGTGACAGAACAAAACTCTGTCTCAAAAAAAAATGTTAGGAAACCAAAAGATGTTTTAAAAATTGATGTGGGTTGTATCCATGTTAATTTTCTGGTTGTGATATTACCATTATGTAAGATATTACCATACGGTGGCGGGGGAATTAGGTGAAGAATATTGTTATTATTTCTTACAACTGTATGTGAACTACAATTGTGTCAAAACAAAAGTATCATTTTTAAAAATGTATACACACAAAATAAATTAAGTTAGAGAGATCTGCATGGAATGAAAACATTGGTACTGTAACACCAATGGCTGTGCCTGAGCCTCAGGGGTGATTTCACTGCAAAGAAGCTGGGCCTGCTTAGGGCACCCAGAGGAAGGAAAAGTGGAATGGCTCAGATGACACTGGAATTCTATTAAAGAAGAGCAAAATAGTGTGGTTAGAGATAAGAAGTGGCTGCTAGACTGTGGCTCAGAGGTGGGAGTTATGCAAATCACAGCTTACTCACAATAAAATTATGTTATTTCCTGGGCTATTATTGGATGCTGTGCCAGTCAGTGGCTTCCCAGCCTGCAGAACTGGCAGTGTTGTTTCTAGCAATGTTCCTTGAATACTTACGAACACATGATAAAAACTGCATAGTTGAATAAACACGAATATGCAGTAAGATATGTCCTACTATTCAATTCATAAGACAAAGTGTAACAGACAATTTAGAGCTTAAGGGTTTCTTGAAAGGTTTTTAACAATGGGAAGGACGTGTTCAAATTTATCAAGTAGAAAATCCCTCTGGCAGCAGTATGGGCAATTTATTGCAGGAGATGAAGAGCAGAGGGAGAAAGAAGGACTTCTACCACAGTGGTCATGAAGAGACGATGGCTTCTAGAATCAGCAAAAATTGCTAACTTAATTCACCATAAATCCCCAATAGAGTTTGGCCCCTGAACTTGGCTGCAAAACAGAAACCTCAAAATAGCAGCGATTGAAACAGGATAAACATTTGGTTTATCTCTTATAAAAAAGAAGTCCAGAGGTAGCAGTTAGGTATAGAATGGCAGCTCCAGAATCATCAGGGACTCAGGCTCTGCCTGTCTTTCTTATCTATGGACGTACATAGATTCCATCCTTAAGTTACCTCATGGTTCAAGATTGCTGCCAGAACTCCGCTATCATGATCAAGTTCCAGGGAGCAGAAAAGGAGAATGTGTTCCCCCTTCCAGTGTGTAACTCTAAAAAAGCCTTCCCAGAACTCCTACACAGCATCATTATTTATATCTCATTGGCCAAAATAATGTGGCCACGCCAATTCACAAGGAAGGCAGAGAAATAAAATATTCTAGCTGGGTGCCTTGCTAACCCCGCTCCCAAATCTAGAATGGATAGGTGATGGATAATGAGCAGTCTCTGTCACAGCCATCAGTCAAGTAAGGCACAGAGAAGGTGAGACTCTCCTGGTCCTCCAGGGCGTGAGTCAAGGAGCACTGTAGACACTGTAATGTGTCACTACAATCCTCATCAAGGAGGGGCTTGCAGTCTCAGCTGCAGAGGGTGCTGTGGCAGAGAGCCTTCCTTACCAGCCCTTCAGGGACTGCCTCAGCTGTAGAGAGCCTCCTTGCCCAGGGAGCCTCAGCAGCCTGCTTCAGTGACAGTTGATGTAAAAATATAAAGACCTGTTCATCATGGTCCCAACAGGGCCAGCTCTAAAGGACTATTCTGGCTCTGGGACCTCCCATGGAGTTGGTCAAGACTATTATTGAGCCACACTGTAGCTTGACTTCTCTCTCTGCCCACTCTTGCTTCCCTGCCCTTTCTTCCACAGTGGTGGTTCCCAGGACTCTCCGTAACAAATGCGCTTGTGAACATGCTCCAGATTCTGCCTCCTGAGTAACCCAGACTATGCTGAGAAGGAGGATGTCTGCTTGGGGCCAGGTATCAGAATTTCCAGGAAAAAAAGTGTTCATATTTATTGAACATGGAATATGCTATAAAGACAGAGAATTGCCACTCTATGCACATTTTCATTTTTCTGTGTCCTGCTTGCTTCCCATGGGTGTCAGTGTGCATGACTGTAACATCCTCTTATGCCCTCCAATGTGTTACTATCCATCCTATAGGAAGTTTGGACACCAGATACTTCAACTTATTAAAACTGGGTATGAAGAAAAGGAAATGGGGCTGGGCAACATATCTCACGCCTGTAATCCCAGCACTTTGGGAGGCCCAGGCGGATGGATCACCTGAGGTCAGGAGTTTGAGACCAGCCTGGCCATCACAGTGAAACCCCATCTCTGCTAAAAATACAAAAACAGTTAGCTGGGCGTGGTAGTGGATGCCTGTAATCCCAGCTACTTGGGAGGCTGAGGCAGGAGAATCGCTTGAACCCGCAAGGTGGAGGTTGCAGTGAGCTGAGATCGTGCCATTGCACTCCAGCCTGAGTAACTGAGCAAGACTCCATCTCCAAAAAAAAAAAGGAAATGGATGTGTTGGATGAGAGCTTGTTATTCCTAGATATAAAATGCCTGAATGCCATGTGGCAAAACTTCTACCATCTCTAACTGTGCTTAGAGCCCTTTTTGGCTTCTTTTCTTGGTTTCTGGTTAGGATCCTGACAGGTGAGGTGACTCTAAGTCACTCCAGTTTGGTAGTATTTGTTATTCTAGCTCAGAAGTCAGTTTGGTTTTTTTGTTTTGTTTTGTTTTTGAGCTTCCTGGTGCTCATGGAATGTAGCCTCAGGACACTCTCTCTGCATAGATGCCCTTCCTCTGGCATTCCAGTTGCAGTTTTGAAAAGCCTGTCCGCACAAATGTTCACTCAGGATGGAAAGAGGTCACCTGGGCTCCCAGTCGTGTGTGAGGTGTACACATGACCCGTTCAGGTGGCTCTCAGAGGAGTAGTGGGTGCCAACGCTGCGTCTTCCAGCTTGAGGGCCAGCAGGCTTTTCTTCTACGGCCCTGCCTCCCAACCAGTGTGCACCAGTGATTTGCAAACAATGGACTGCGAACCTTAGCACTTAGAAATGGTTTTTCATTTTTATGATTCAGAGAAAACATTATGTACACAGGACCTGGGAATATACCCAGCCAGTCAGGGGAAAAAAAGAGAAATCTGTGGAAAGAAAAGGGAACCTTGCTATCCATTTCTTGGAGGAGTTTAGATTCTAGGTTAGCGAGCGGCAGATGTCTGAGACTCAAGTCCACACACTAGGCGACTTTTGAGGCTTTCCTGTTCACAATCTTTCTGCTTTTCCCATTTGTCTCTGCCAACAGTTGGAACCACCATCTTTATTCACCTGGATTTTTGAAAATCGAAATTGCAATAGCACTTTTCCTCACACAGACACTTGTCAGGGCAGAGTGGCTGAGCAGTCTACAGCAGCTTTCTCCAGGTCTGTTTTAGGGAAAAGCACAAGGAAAAAATTCACGTCCATTTGAAAAATATTAACCCAAACAAGTCTGTAAATATATTTACACAGAGACTCGTATTTACCTTTGAATCTTCCAGGGCCCGCTGCCTGGAGGATGGCACGTACTAAATATTTGTTCAATAAGTGAATAAAGTGAGGAAGTGAATGACTGAATTACTGAGTGAATAAGTGAATGTGGGCTCAAGACATTTACTAGTGGGAGGATAAAATAAGCACACAAAAATTATGATATAAGAGAGACTGAATGCTGGGAGGAGGGAGGAGGGGATGATGACACCAGGTTAGATACTCAGCCCTGGCTGCCTGTCAGACTCATTTGTTAGAGTCAAATAAAGGGCTTTAAAAATCCCAAAGTCCAAACTGCACTCCACATCAGTTAGACCAGAGCAGCCCCGGGTGTTAGTATTTTTTAAAGTTCCTCAGGAGATTTCGGGGTGCATCCAGGGTTGAGAACGAACCATGAGACAAGAAGATCAAGAAGAATATAGGAAGTGGCTTTTGTGAACATCCTTTAAGGATGGGTAGAGTTTTGACTTGAAGAAATCAGCAGGAATACAGGAACATGGCAGCTTAATATGTCCTAACTTTTTTTCCCACCCAACTACAATTACAGCCTGACTGTTATCCTACATAATCCAGACAGATGGTAGGAGCTGATAAGAGGACACCTGCACTGTTAAGTGGCTTCTCCCCCTCTGGGCTACGTGAGAGCCTGGGCACTAGTGTCTGAAGGACTCAGGTTAAGTTCTGAATGGAGTTTCCCGGGAAAGCTGGCCCCAAGGGATTCCTCATCCCTGAGGAAAGTCCTCATCAGCTGGAAAGGCATATCTGATTTCCAGGGCTGGAAAGGTAAGTTGAGCCCATTTCATCTTTGAGGTGGGAATGATAGGAAACACAATAAAACATAAAGCCTTTCTTCCACCTTCTTTCTACCTTCTTCTATCTTCACAAGGGCCCAGCAACCCCCATGTGCTCCACTGCTGGCCTTTAGGACTGAGACCACAAGACCGTCTCCTTCCCTTGGAAATGAAGCCACATAAAATTCTTAGCAGCTATATCCAAGCTCTAAGGAGTAAACACAGAGAAACCACACATCAAAGAGGGACAATAGCTAGAGAGAAAGAAAAATTACAAAGCAATCAGGACAGAAGTACTCATGAAAAATTAGAGCTATTGGAGGAGATAAGTCTATGACCTATACAAGAAAAGAAAATAACAAAAGAAACTGAGGAGATTTAAGAAAAGTCCTTAAAAGACGACCTGGAATTTGAACAAATAAATATGACTTTTCAAATGAAAACTAATTGGATTAGGTGAAGAGTAGAATAGTCAATGTTAAGATTCAACTCAGGGCCTGAGGATCAAGGCAAGATGTCCACTGCACAGGAAAACAGTAATTCCAGAGGAAGGAACAGGTGGGAAGAGGCAACAATTAAGCAATAGTGCATGAACATTTCCTGTGGATAAAGAATTGTCAGAGGCTGGGCGTGGTGGCTCACTCCTGTAATCCCAGTACATTGGGAGGCCGAGGCAGGTGGATTGCCTGAGGTCGGGAGTTCGAGACCAGCCTGGCCAGCATGGTGAAACACTGTCTCTACTAAAAATACAAAAATTATCCAGGCATGGTGGCAGGCACCTGTAATCTCAGCTACTCAGGAAGCAGAGGAAGGAGAATCGCTTAAACCCGGGAGGCAGAGGTTGCAGTGAGCCAAGATCACGTCATTGCACTCCAGCCTGGGCAACAGAGCGAGACTCCATCTCAAAAAATAAATAAAAATAAAAACTATCAGAAAGTATATTGGAAGATTTCACCGGTTTAGGATAGCTTAAAGAGGAAGGACACACACCCAAGCATATCTTGGTAAAATTTCTGAATTCCACAGAGTTTTAAAATTCACAGATAAAGAGAACAAGGAAGAAGAATCAGATTGACACTTAACATTGCTGTATTGAAAGTTAATAGAGTGACATTTATGGACTCGAGAAAAAAGGACTGTGCCAGCCAAGATATCCTTCACATATCAGCAAGAAAGGAAGATATTTGGGCTATGCAAGAATTCAGAGAATATATTATTCTCATACCTATCTGGGGAAAATACTAGAGAAAAGTCTCTGATGAAACAACTAGTGAATCAGAGCAGAGAACTCAAGATATGGAAGAAGAATAAGATAGGAAATAGCAGTGAGTCATGCTTGCCTTTTACATGTATAATATCTAAATGTATAAATATGTATAATATCTAAATATGTATAATATCTAAACCCATGATAGGCTGTCTAAGAATGTGCAATGCAAGTTCTAAAGAAGGATTCCTGAAATAGGCAATAAATACTCCAAGTAAATTCTAATAATGGTTACCTAGATTGAAAAGTTCTTCTGCACATCAGCAAAACCTAGAAGTGAGAGAAGGAGAGAGCAATGAAGTCAACGCGTTGATTATGGCTTCTCTGGAGGGGGGAGAGGAAAGTGAGCAGAAAAAGTGTTCTAAAAAAGAATCAATAAACATGAAAACTGAGTGAACTAAACAGAAACCAAAAACACAGAAGATACTGTCAGCAGATCCAAAGGCTGATTCTTTTGTATCACTCAGTCCGCCAGGCTGGAGGGCAGGACAGTGGTGCTATCTTGGCACACCACAACCTCTGCCTCCCAGGTTCAAGCAATTCTCATATCTCAGCCTCCTGAGTACTTGGAATTACAGGTGCACACCACCACACCTGGCTAATTTTTGTATATTTAGTAGACATGGGGTTTCACCATGTTGGCCAGACTGGTCTCAGACTCCTGACCTCAAGTGATCTGCCTGCCTCTGGCATCCCAAAGGGCTGGGATTACAGGCGTGAACACCACACCTAGCCCAAAGGCTAATTCTTAAAAGGTTCAACTAAACAGATAAACCTCTCTCAAATCTAATTAAAGAAAAAAGAACAACAACAACAACAAAAAAAGACAAGATTGAGAATGAATAAAGAGTCACAGTCTAGATACAGATTTGAACAATTATAAGAATGTATTACATGCTAGCTCCATGATAATAAAGTTGAACATCTAAAGGAAATTACCAAAGTTAATCCAAGAAGTGAAAACGTGAATAAGTAATTATAGTGGGTGAGATCAGGAAGATTATTAAAGATCAACCATTGAAAAGGGTATCAGGACAGAGGAGTCCATAGCTCAGTTTTCTAATCCTCAAAGAATAGATAATAGTAATGTTCATCAATATACTCTAGGTCGAGGAATAAAAATGGAAGCTTCTGAATTTATTTTACAAAGCAACTTTAATTTTAACACTAAAACCCAATAAAGACATCATAAAAAGGAAAATTATAGACCAATACTTATAGCTGTAGATGCAAAAATCCTAAATAAAATATTGACAAATGGAATCTAGCAATGTGGCTAAAAGAATGATACACTACAGTAAGGAGAATTTATTCTAGTATTACAAAGCTGAACATCAAGAAATATATCAACATAAATATTATCAAAAAATTAAAGATGGAAAACCATATTATCCTACCAGTACTTTCTGAAAAGGCACTTGATAACATTCAGTAGCTATTCCTATTAAAGCTTTAAGGAAAATAAAAATTGAATGAGGATTATTAGATATAATAAAATCTCTCTATCAAAAACCAATAAACAATATTCTAGTCAACAAAACACCAAAAACATTTCAATTAAAACCAATAATCAGACAAGAATACCCACTATTGCCATTTTAATTCAACATTTTCTTAGAAATGTAGAGATTCCAACAAATTTAATAAAGTAAGAAAAAGAAATGATTAGTGTAAACATTTGAAAGAAGTGACAAAGTACTGGAATATTTCTTTTTGCTCACAATTCTATCTTTTCTTTTACAGATTTATGCCTGCTATTACCATTACTATTTAACATTGTCTTGGAGGTTTTTAGAAAATACAATAAGACTATAGAATTGAATAACTGGTATAAATATTTGACAATATTTTCTTTCATTAATCACAGGATTGCATTCTTAGAAAACCTAGGAAACTAATTAAAAAACAAAAAACACTCAGATTAGGCTGGGCATGATGGCTCATGCCTGTAATTCCAGCACTTTGGGAGGCAGAGGTGGGAGGATCATCTGAAGTCAAGGTCAGGAGTTCAGACCAGCCTGGCCAATGTGGCAAAACCCCTTCTCTAATAAGAATACAAAAATTAGCCAGGCTTGGTGGTTCACACCTGTAATCCCAGCTACTCGGAAGGCTTGAGACAGAAGAATAGCTTGAACATGGGAGGTGGAGGTTGCAGTGAGCTGAGATTACACCACTGCACTCCAGTCTGGGTGACAGAGCAAGACTCCTTCTCAAAAAAAAACAACAAAAAAAACACCATTCAGATTCATAAAGACTTCAGTAAGGTGGCAAGGTTTATCAAAATGTATATAAAATTAATCATTTATCTGCTATAACATATTCATCAAGAAATATAAATGAGATAAATATTTAATTAATTTTATTAATAAAAATCTATAAAATATTTTTATTTGTTTTGAGATGGAGTTTTGCTCCTGTTGCCCAAGCTGGAGTGCAGTGGCATGAACTTGGCTCACTGTACTCTTCTCCTCCTGGATTCAACTGATTCTCCTGCCTCAACCTCCTGAGTAGCAAGGACTACAGGTGGCCACCACCATGCCCAGCTAATTTTTGTATTTTTGGTAGGGATGGTGTTTCACCATGTTGGCCAGGCTGGTCTTGAACTCCTGACCTCAAGTGATGTGCCCACCTCAGCCTCCCAAAGTGCTGGGATTACAGGCGTGAGCCACCGTGCCCATCCAAAATCTATAAAATATTGAGGGATAAATATAAAAAAGAGGAATAGGATTCTGTGAAAAACAATCCTATGGAAAAAAAACAAACAAAATTGGAATACATTTTAATACTATGCAATTTGTTGAGAGGCGTTAATCTGATAAAAAATTCATTCTCCAAAAAATTAAAAATTTAATGCAATCCCAATTATAAGTCAACAGATTTTTTTATCATAAGTTTTGTATTGAAGTACAACATACACAGAAAAAGCAAATCCCACTGTCCAAATTAACAGTTAAAAAAGACACTCATGCTCACCAGTAGCCAGCAAACTGCAAATTAAGTTTACAATGGAATATCACTTCATGACTATCAGACTAGAAAAAGTTTAAAACGAGGGATAGTAACTGTTGCTACTAGGGATGAGAGAAAAAGTACTCTATATTTTGCTGCTGAAAATACATTTCAGGCTTTTTGAAAGCAATATATACTAAATTAAAAAATATACATGACTTTCAACCCTGGAATCCATTCAATAGAGGCATTGGTATATAAAGATCTATGTATAATAATACTGCTTCATTGTTTGGAGGGACAGAAACTTAAAACAGAGGAAATATTCATCAAGAGAGAAAGGGTTGGATAAATTATGAAGAGCCTCATTATGGATTATAATGCTGCCAACCCAAATAATGAATCAGAGACATACCAGGGGACTGAGAGGAACTTCTACGAAATATTTTTGAGTGACAGATATAGAAGATGCAGAGAATACATGATCCAGTTTTTCCAAAGCAAGCAATGAATCCAACAAAAAACTCAAATATGTGGGGAGAGAGAGAGGGGGTGGGGAGAGAGAGAGAGAACATGTACTTAAGCATGCGTGTATAATCACATATCAGATATCACTATATGAGCAATAAGGAAATTAAAAAACTGTTAGCATCTGGTTATCTGGGAGTAAAGAACAGAGAGGGAGGGGAAGCTGATGTAGACATTGGAAAGGACAAAGCTGGGAAATTTCAGGGTATGTTGAGAAGAGAATGAGTAGTTCAGCTTGCTTCAGGGGTATTTCTAAGGTTGAGGTAACCCAAAGCTCACACTCCAAGGCTGCTGGTGGGGTCCTCTCTTGGAGGATACTGAGGTCAGACTCTCAGTCTCAGAGTACGTGGCCGTAGGACATATCACAGTGTGCGCCCCATCCACCAACATGTAACCTGGTAATATCAGGTCACTAGGAATACCAAGGTACCAAGGTTATTGTAGGAAACCTGGGAGCACAGAGCCTAATGTGGTGTGGGTGAGGCACTCCTTCAGGTCTCCTGCCTGGGAAGCCATGGCTGTACAGAATCCAAATAACCCCTAGGGCCCACTTGACCCAGTTTTGACAGGTTAAAGTCTACCAGTCAACGCTTATTAAAATATATTCCAATCTTCACTTCCATCTCTTGACAAACATTAAGGGATCCAATGCATAATCTACATCAAAGCACCTTAAAATACCCTCACCTGGAGCAATGGAAGCATTTTAGAATGAGACAGAGGTGATTGGTTGCACAACATTGTGAATATGCCAAATGCTACTGAATTGTTTACATTCAAATGGTTAACTCAATGTTATGTGAATTTCTCCTCAATAAATTATTTGGAGGAGAAACAAACTCCTTTCTCTCCCAGCCTAAGTCTGCTTTTGTATCTCCCTCTCAACTCTGCCATGAATGCTCTCCAAAGCCCAGCCCACAAGCCCAGTCGGTTTAGTTTCCCTCTCTCTTCCTTCCTAAGTTTTCTTGTCCTGTCTCTCTGTACGTACTCTTCTGCCGTGTCTAGATATCCCAGGAGACAGGCTGGCAAACTTGGAATTCTCCATTTGGGGGAAGAAAGAGAGGCACTGGAGAGGGAAAAGACAGCTTTTTGTTTAACAGGAGGCAAGGATGGGCGAGGCAAAGCCTGGCATTATTCAGTCGTGAGTTTTGTCCCTTTCCCATATGTGAGCCTAAGGGAATTCACGGGCTGTCCACCTTCTGCAGCCTAACTTCCCTCACACCCTGAGTGGCTGTCCCCCGCCTGTCATGACAACTGTTTTTGGCCCTCCCAAAGCCAAGGCTCTGCAGTGGGGGAGCCCCATTACTTTTGAATGGGGATGAGGTACCCCTCACTCATGTGGTTACACTCCCCACCCCCGATCCTGGGGGCTTCTCTTGCCCTCCCCTCCTGGACTCTGGGGGAGGCAGGGAGGGACAGGAGAGCTCCACGCTTGGCAGCACACTGTCTCGAGGAACAGGTGGTTTTGTTTATTTTTCTCCATTTGATTTACAAAATTGTACCCTTTACTAAAACAGCCTTGGGGCTTAAGCACAACAAGTACAGGCACAATGAGATGACATTTAATTAAAATACAGAAATGTAAGCAGGAGACATCATGATGGAGGAGGAGCACTTGCTACCAAACAAGCATTCACGCAGCTACCCCCATTTGTGTGCTCAGCAGCTTTCAGGAGGAAGCAGAAGGGTCTTCGGCTTACAGCTTGATCACCTACAGATGGCAGCAAGGTCAGGTACAGGACCCATCTATAGGATCCAAAATGTACAGCCCCAGTCCCAACCTCTCCTCACTCCGTCCTTTAATGGGGGCAGGGGATGGGGGGGACGCTTCCCTGGGCTGTTTGCTTTCTTTCCCTATTTGTTTTAGGGAAGCAATCTACTAGTATTACTGATATCAGAGAAAAGTTCTAGGCTGGGCACGGTGGCTCATGCCTGTAATCCCAGCACTTTGGGAGGCTGAAGCAGGCAGATCACCTGAGGTCAGGAGTTCGAGACCAGACTGACCAACATGGAGAAACCCCGTCTCTACTAAAAATACAAAATTAGCCAGGCCTGGTGACGTATGCCTGTAATCCCAGCTACCCGGGAGGCTGAGGCAGGAGAATCGCTTGGACTCGAGAAGCGAAGGTTGAGGTGAGCTGAGTGCCATTGCACTCCAGCCTGGACAACAGAGATAGACTCCATCTCAAGAAAAGAAAAGAAAGGAAAAGAAAAGTTCTAGAAATCATTATGGTAAAGTAGAAAGAACTGGCTACCTTTTTGTTTTTTTAAAGACAAACTGACTTTGGTTCAAATCCTGCCTTGTCACTTACAAGCTGTGTTGAATTTGCACAAATCACATAAATTCTCTCAGCTTCCATTCTCTCATCCCTTCTGCGAGGTTGTTGGTCGTAATGACATAACTGGTTTACCGGGAGGCTCAACTTACTAGAGGCATAAACATGAAATGGTTTGATTTTTTCTGCAGCTGGCCCCAGCGTTCTGTTGTGAAATCCCCCCATTTTTTACTGGGTAACATCTCCTTTCATGACAGCTCAGCCCCATTCCATAACATTGCAGTCACCTTTTATTACTAAACAGTTACTTTTCATCCTTAAGGCTCTGTCCTGTTTGTTCATTTTTAAATTTCCATCTTCTAACCAATCCATGTATGTTTCCTCCCCCTCCTAGGATTGTCATTATCAATATTTTATCAATACAGATGCCCAGTGAAATTAGAATTTTAGGTAGACAAGTAAGTATGTAGCGTAAGTGTCATATGATACTTTATTTGTACTTGCGAATTCTTGCAATCCTACACCTCCCCCAGCGGCACAGGCTACTCCTTTGGCTTTAGAGAAGGGGTTCTCAGCCTTGGCTGCTCATTAAAAATATCAGTGACTAGGTTCCACTCCAGACCAGTTAAACCAGAATATCTGGGCACATGAAGCATTTCTGAGAGCTTCCCCATGTGATTCTCATGCGCAGCCCAGGCTGACAGGACTGACTGCAGAGCCTGGGAGGGCGGCCTGGTCTCCTCAGCTTCCCCCAACACCTCCCGCTTCCCGGCACGCACTGCGCGGGTGTTGTGGGCAGGAGGGGAAAGAGAGGCAGGTGTCATCTTACTCGGATGCCTGTTGTAAGCTTGTAATCCTCTGTTGGCCACCACAGCTCCTCCATTTGATGACGATGAGCCATTTGTTCCAGGGTATGGCAGGCGTCCAAATATAGGCTCTTCTGTGCAGCCCGTTTGTTGGTTCGTCGGAGGGCCCTGTGAGGGTCTCCCTGCTGCTTCGCCTGTGGTGTGGGAGCTCAGGCTTCAGCTTTCCCTCCCCGGATCAACCCTCTGCCAGAAGCAGCCCTGAGGCCCCAAGAGCCTCCCGCTGCCGCCGGTCCCCTCCCTGACTAGGCAGGCTTGTGAGGGGGTGTGGAATGCTGGGGTTTCTGTCACACGTTGCAGACAGGGATGGAGGGACCTGGGGAAGGGACTGCTCCTTCCAAGCTTTGGTATGTCACGGAAACCTGAGAATCCTGGAAGTCTCAGAACTTCTGCTTGTCCAGGGGCTTGGCAACCTTCCTGTGCTAGAGAGCCACAGCCCCATTTAGTATAGGCAGAGGCTCAGTTTAGTCTCTTCCCTTAAGTAACTTTATAATCCACCCTCCAACCCCGCCACTCCTCGACCTTAGGGGAGATGTGGGCCTAACACACAGAGGCCGCCTTCTCCAGTACTCCCAGTTCACCTGGAGTTGGGGGCTTTGTGTTTGTGGGGCTGAAATTGGACTTTCTCAGCAAGCCTGTGTGGACTTAGTTTGTCCCAAACACTGCAGCTGTTTGACCTCTTAGAGGTGGGTGCCTAGCAGCTCTTGTTCTCAGGTGAGAACCCTAGTTCCCACTGCAACAGTCCTGCACCCACCAACATGGTTCACTCCTAGTAGTTATGTTTGTTTAAATTTTCTGTGCCAGGCGCTGTGCTTAGCTGCTTCATTCATTATCTCCTTTCATCTTCAAAACAGGGCAGGGAGATAGAAATCACCTTCCTATTTTTCAGATACGTAAATTTTGGCCAAGAGTGTTTAAATAATTTGCTGAAGGTCATATGGCTAATGAGAATTGGAGCTCAAATTTGACTCCAAAGGCCTTGCTTTCACTGTTATAATTTATAATATTTCTCCCACTGTGATGTAATTTATGAATAAAACTTATCTTAGTGTCTGGTACACAGCAGGCACTCCACAAATATTCATTCTCTTCCTAGATAACACTCAAACTAGAAATCAATCAAGTATAATTTTATAGTATTCAATCCAAGTTACTTAGAAGCAGTTTAAAGCTTTGTTTCGTCATCCCCATGTAGTTATCTATTAACTAATTAGCTCTTTTTATAAACATACCCAGAGCAAGCAAAGATCACTCTTTTTTTTTTTTAATTTTACTTTAAGTTCTGGGATACATGTGCAGAATGTGCAGGTTTGTTACATAGGTATACATGTGCCATGGTGGTTTGTTGCACCTATCAACCTGTCATCTAGGTTTTAAGCCCTGCATTCATTAGATACTTGTCCTAATGTTCTGTCTCCCCCTTGCCCCTAACCCCCTGACAGGCCTCAGTGTATGATGATCCCCCTCGCCCTCCATGTCCATGTGTTCTCATTGTTCAACTCCCACTTATGAGTGAGAACATTCAGTGTTTGGTTTTCTACTCCCGTGTTAGTTTGCTGAGAATGATGGCTTCCAGCTTCATCCATGTCCCCTGCAAAGGACATGAACTCATTCTTTTTTATGGCTGCATAGTATTCCATGGTGTATATGTGCCACAAGGATCACTCTTTTAAAACACCTAATAATGTGTGAGGCACTGTGCTAGTATTAAAGATAGATATTAAATACCTGTATTAGTTCCCCATGGCTGCCATAACAAATGACCACAAACTGGGTGGCTTAAAACAGTGGAAATTTACTCTCTCATAGATCTAGAGCCCAGAAGTCTGAAATCAAGGTGGTATCAGCAGGGTCAAGCTCCCACTGAAGGCTCTTGGGAAATATCCTTCCTTGCCCCTTCCAGCTTCTACAGCTCCAGGCTATCACTCTAATCTCTGGCCTTCTCCCTCTATCTGTATCTTCTTTTTCTGTCTCATCTAAGGATTCTTGTCATAAGATTTAGGGCCCACACAAATAATTCGAGATCCTTAATTTAATTACATCTGCAAAGACCCTTTTCCAAATAAAGTCACTTTCACAGGTTACAGGTGTTAGGACATGAACTTATCTTTTGGAGGGCCACCATTAACTCAATACAAAATGATAGCATGCTATGTTGAAGGAGCTTGAATTTGGCCTTTGGAGTCAAAACACGTGTTCAAATCCCATTTATGCCACCAACTCACTTGGGCAAATCACTCAACTTTTCTGACACATTGGTTCAGGTCTTCTGAGAAACAAACACCACGTAGAATTAGACAGGCAAGAGATTTATTGGAGGAAAATATCTATGAAGGATTAAGGGGAAAGAGCAGGAATGGACAAGGAGTCTTAGACTGCAAGGCAGGTCTGACATCTGTGAAAGGAAAGTGGTAAGGAAGGAGGATTATATAAGAAAAGCCCCAGATCTTTCTGAGACATTTTCAGACAGGCCAATGGGAAGTTCCTGAGTGAACATGGCCCATTAGATGAGTCCTGCATTCTCCAGGAATGGACCCTCTCTGATGCCCCAACTGTGCTCAGTCACTGGCCAGCAGCAGCTCAGGGAAAGCAGCGCCCTAGTGTAAATTTGGGAATATTCTAGAGTAACACTGGGGCTGTCAACTAACTATGCACCCCACAGGAGATTAACTGGAAGGAGATTTGAGCAGAGTATTTTCATGGCCACCACATTAGTATTTTCTTTTATGTTTTAAAATTTCTAAAATAATAATAATAATACCTACTTGGCCACAATGCTGTCAAGACTAGACACGTGTGAAGTGACTAAGGTGGTAGGTCCATGGTAGCTCATCTTCAGGATGGTCCCCAGTGATCCCTGGTTCTTGATATTCACTCTTGTATAACCTCTTCCTGTTGAGTGTGGGCTGGATTTAATAACTCACATCTAACAACTAGAACAAGACAGAAGTGACAGTGTGCAGCTTGTACAATGCATTAAGATCCCATCAAAAAATCAGAATTCTCTTTACTAGAGAAGTAGAAAAACATTATGATGTGTAACCATGAATCGCTGACACAGCATGTAATCTAATACTTAGATGTGAGGGCAAGTCTAATGGATGACTTCCAGGAAATATTTTCTTATTCTTAAGAATTATGATTTTCTTAAGAAATATCAAATATTTAAGGAACTGACACCAATCCTTCTCAAACTTTTCCAAAAAATTGAACAGGAGGAAATACTCCCTAACTCATTCTAGGTCTTCCAGTTTCCCCATATCCTTGCCAGTGCTTGTTGTTTTCTGATTTTGTTTGTTTTGTTTTTGATAATTTCCATCTGAATGGATGTGAAGTTGTATCTCATTATGGCTTTTATGTGCATTTCCTTAATGATTCGTGCTGTTGAGCATCTTTTAATGTGCTTATTGGTTATTTGTATATCTTTGAAGAAATGTCTGTTTGAGTCCTTTGCCCATTTGTATATAAAGTTGTTTGTTTTGTTTATGTTAAGTTGTAGGAGTTCCTTAAATATTTTGGATATTAATCTCTTATCAGATATATAATTTACAACATTTTCTCCAATTCTGTATGTTGCCTTTTCACTGTTCATAGTGTCCTATGATGCATAAAGTGTTTTAATTTTGATGAAGTACAATTTATCAATTTTATCTTTTGTTGTCTGTGCTTTTGGTGTCAAAGCCAAGAAACCACTGCCAAATCCAATGCCAGTAAGCTTTTCCCAATGTTTTCTTCTAAGAATTTTATAGCTTTAGCTCTTATATTTAAACCCCTGATCCATTTTAAATTAATTTTGGTATATGGGTGAAAGGTAAGCATCCAACTTCATTATTTACATGTGGATATTCAGTTTTGAATTATTTATTTTAAATGAATTTATACGTATGGAGAAACTTGCTGCATTATTTTTGTTTTTCCCTGAAGATTAGCACAAACTTCATCAGAGACTGTGGAATGATCTTTGGTAACCCCAGTCTAGGGAGAGAATGATGGCCTGAAACAGAGCTGCAGAACAGGGTGGGATGGGAGAAGAGGGGCTTAATTTAAGAGCTTCTCCAATGCAGAATCAATAGGATGTCATGGGTGACAGAAAATGGCATATGAAGTCAGGGCACAAGGTCTGTTCAAGTGATAGGGCAGATTATATTTTCTTTAATAGTGCAACATAGAGAAAATATTCTAAAAGCTGGAAGCCACAGTAGAATTTCTCTCAAGGAGCAAATACATTTTTGCTTAAAAAAAATCTTCGTTTATTAATTGGGGTGGGAAATAAAACATAAACCTTGCTGTAAAGAAGAAGACAGGAGAAAGGAAGGCTGAACTAGTTTTCAAAGGAAATGAGAATGTTCTGGTTTTGCATAGCAGCTGGAGAAGAGGAGGATGAGGAGCCCAGGAAGTGAGAGAAAATAAGTAAGATGCAGGGAAGTTGGAGCCAGAGCTGTTAAGCATGATGGTGGAAGCTGGTGACTAAGGGGAAAAGAAAACCAGATTGGAGGGTGAGCATAGAGACTTTGGAAAACAGGCTAATATTTTATGTCATGTTTTTGTTGTTCTATGTGTTATGTAACCATTTCCATTGTCTTCAACTTCCAGTAGACATCTGCCACATACTCTGCCTTGTACTACTGGTTCTTTGGAAAGGTAAGTCAAAGAAACAGGGGACTCAGTACCTTTACAGGTACAAGGTAGAGAGGACAATGAGGTGAGATGCAAAAGGGAGCAGTGTCCTTCCACAACTATTAACAAAACCTTACACTTTTCAAGATTGAACTAATTTGAACCAGTCCCAGTGGTGCAAGAAACACTAAGTGGTGACGGGTTTTTTTTTTTTTGGAGTAACCAAGTTTACTTTGGTTGCTCCCTGTCTTCACCCATTTTGTGCTGTTATGACAGAATGACACAGACTGGGTAGTTTATACAGGAAGAAATTTATTTGGCTCACAGATCCAGAGGCTGAGAAGTCCAAGGGCATGTGCTGGCATCAACTCAGTATCTGATGAGGGCCTTCTTGCTGTGTCATTCCATGGTGGAAGACAGAAGAGCAAAAGAACAAGAAGGAGTCAAGCTTGTTATCACAAGCCCACTGTCAAGATGACTAACCCACTCCCTTGATAACAACATTAATTCATTCATGAAGGCAGAAACTTCATGACCTAATCACCTCTTCCTAAGCCCTATGCCCCAACACTGTTTCATTGGGGATTAAGTTTACAACACAGAAAATTGGGGGGACACATTCAAACCATAGCACACTCTGTCTCTGAAACAATCACTGAGACAAAGAGGTAAGGTTATGCTGACACCAACAGGAGCAGGATCAACTCACTCAAATCATGGCTTCTACACATGGAGGAAGGGGGAAATGAGTGTGCATGGATGCTGGAGAGACAACTGCAATGTTCATGGGTTTGAGCCAGTTTATTTTGTTAGTATATAGTGTGTGTGTGTGTGTGTGTGTATATATATATATATAGTAGATGAGATATTTTGTTACAAGTGTACAATGTATAATAATCACATCAGGGTAAATGAAATATCCACACCTCAAGCATTTATCATTTCTTTGTATTACAAGCATTCCAATTGTACTCTTTTAGTTATTTTAAAATACACAATAAATTACTGTTGACTGTAGTCACCCTGTTGTGCTATCACATACTAGGTCTTATTTATTATATCTAACTATATATTTGTACCCTTTAACCACCACTGCACCCCCACCACATGCACACACTACCTTTCCCAGCCTCTGGCAACCATCATTCTATTCTCCATCTCCATGAGTTCAGTTATTTTAATTTTTAGCTCCCACAAATGAGTGAGCATATGTGAAGTTTCTCTTTCTGTGCCTGGCTTATTTCATTTAACATAAGGACCTCTAGTTCCATGCCTGTTGATCTCATCCTTTTTTTTTTTTTTATGGTTGAATAATACTCCATTGTGTACATGTATCACATTTTCTTTATCTATTCATGTGTTGATGGATACTTAGATTGCTTCCAAATCTTGGCTATTGTGAATAGTTCTACAATAAATGTGGAAGTGTTCATATTTCTTCAAAATACTGATTTCCTTTCTTTGGAGTATATACCTGGCAGTGGAATTTCTGGATCATGTAGTAATTCTATTTTTAGTTTTTTTGAGGAACCACCATACTGTTCTTCATAGTGATTGTACTAATTTACATTCCCACCAACAGGGTTTCCTTTTCTCCACATCCTCAGCAGCATTCATTATTGCCTTTTGGGTAAAAGCTATTTTTTCCTGGGATGAGATGATATCTAATTGTAGTTTTGATTTGCATTTATCTGATGATCATTGATGTTGAGCACCTTTTCATATGCCTCTTTACCATTTTTATGTCTTCTTTAAAGAAATACCTATTCAGATCTTTCACCCATTTTAAATCAGGTTATTAGATTTTGTCCTATTGAGTTATTTGGGCTTCTTATGTATTCTGGTTATTAATCCCTTGTCAGATGGATAGGTTGCAAATATTTTCTCCCATTCTGTGGGTTGTCTGTTCACTTTGTTGTTTTCTTTTGCTGTACAGAAGCTTTTTAACTTGATATGATCCCATTTGTCCATTTTGCTTTGGTTGCCTGTGCTTGTGGGGTATTACTCAATAAATCTTTGCCCAGTCCAATGTCCTGGAAGGTTTCCCCAATGTTTTCTTGCAGTAGTTTCATAGTTTGAGGTCTGAGATTTAAGTCTTTAGTCTATTTTGATTTTATTTTTACATATGGCATGAGATAGGGATCTAGTTTCATTCTTTTGCATGTGGATATCCAGTTTTTCCTGCACCATTTATTGAAGAGACTATGGATATTCTATACTTCAATGTATTTTTGGCACATTTGTCAAAAATGAGTTCACTGTAGATATGTGGGTTTATTTCTGGGTTCTCTATTCTGTTACATTAGTCTGTGTGTCTGTCTTTATGCCAGTACTGTGTCATTTTGGTTACCGTAGCTCTGTGATATAATTTGAAGTCAGGTAATATGATGCCTCCCATTTTGTTATTTTTGCTCAGTGTATTAGTCTGTTATCACACTGCTAATAAAGACATATCTGAGACTGGGTGATTGTTAAAGGAAAGAGGCTTCCGTTAATAGTTCCACATGACTGCGAAGGCCTCACAATCATGGCAGAAGGCAAAGGAGGAGCAAAGTCACTTCTTACATGGCAGCAGGCAAGAGAGCATGTGCAGGAGAATTCCCCCTTATACAACCATCAGATCTCGTGAGACTTATTCACTAACACCAGAATAGCATGGGAAAGACCCGCATCCATGATTCAATTACCTCCCGCTTGGACCCTCTCACGTCATGTGGGAGTTATGGGAGCTACAATTCAAGATGAGATTTGGGTGAGGATACTGCCAAACCATATCATTCAGGATAGCTTTGCTATTCTAGGTTCTTTGTGGTTCCATATAAATTTTAGGATTGTTTTTTCTATTTCTGTAAAAAATGTCATTGATATTTTGATAGGGATTGCATTGAATCTGTAGATTGCTTTTGGTAGTATGAATATTTTAACAATATTGATTCTTCCAATCCATGAACATGGAATGTCTTTTCATTTGTGTGTGTGTGTGTGTGTGTGTATGTGTGTGTGTGTGTTCACTTCCTTGAATCAGTGTTTTATTGTTTTTATTGTAAAGACTTTTCAGTTCTTTGGTTAAGTTTGTTCCTACCTAGCTTATTTTATTGGTAGCTAGTATTATTGGGATTAGTTTCTTCATTTCTTTTTCAGATTATTCACTGTTGACATATAGACATGCTACTAACCTTTGTATGTTTATTTTGTATCCTGCAACTTCCTGAATTTGTTTATTAGTTCACATAGTTTTTTGGTGGAGTCTTTGGGTTTTTCCAAATATAAAATTATGTCATCTGCAAACAAGGATAATTTGACTTCTTCCTTTCCAATGTGGATGTCTTCGTTTTGTCTGATTGCTGTAGCTAGGACTTCCAGTACTATGATAAATAACACTGGAGACAGTGGGTATCCTTATCCTGTTCCATATCTTAGGAGGAAGGGCTTTCAGTTTTCCCCTATTCAGTGTAATACTAGCTCTGGGTCTGTCATACATGGCTCTTATTATGTTGAGGTATGTTCCTTCTATATGCAGTTTTTCAAGTTTATTACCATGAAGGGATATTAAACTTTGTCATCTGCTTTTTCAGCATTACTTGAAATAATGAGATGATTTTTTCCTTCATTCAGTTGCTATGATGTGTCACATGGATTGATTTGCATACATTGAATCATTCTTGCATTTCTGAGATAAATCCCACTTGATCATGATGAATGATCTTTTTAGTGTGTTGTTAAATTTGGTTTGCTAGTATTTTGTTGATAATTTTTGCACTAATGTTCATCAGAGATATTTGTGGTATTTTTAGAAAACTAAAAAAAAAAAATCATTTTTTGGATGCATCTTTGTCTGGATTTGGTATCAGGGTAATACTGGCCTCATAGAATAAGTTTAGAAGTATTCCCTCATCCTTTTTTCTTTTTTTAAATAGCTTGGGTAGGATTGGTATTAGATCTTCTTTAAATGTTTGGTAAAATTCAGCAGTGAAGCCATGGGATCCCAGGCTATTCTTTGCTGGGAGACGTTTTATTATGACTTCAATCTCATTACTTGTTATTGATCTGTTCAGGTTTTAGATTTCTTCGTGATTCAAACTTGGTAGGCTGTATGTGTCTAGGAATTTGTCCATTTCTTCTAGGTTTTCTAATTTATAGTTTCTCACAGTAGTCTCTAATGATCCTTTGAATTTCTATGATATCAGTTGCAGTGTCTCCTTTTTCCTCTCTGATTTTATTTATTTAGGTCTTCTTTCTTGGTTTATTGTCAATTTGTTTGTCTCTCTTTTTTTAAGTTTTGTTTCACTGATATTTTCTACTGATTTATTCATTTCCATGTCATTTATTTCTGCTCTGATTTTTATTACTTATTTTCTTCTACAAATTTTAGGTTTGGTTTGCTCTTGCTTTTATACTTTCTAAAGATGCATTGTTAGGTTGGTTATTTGAAGTTTTTCTACTTTTTTGACGTAGTTGTTTATTGCTACAAACTTTCCTGTTACTACTGCTTTTGTTGTATCTGATAGGTTTTTGTATGTTTTGTTTGCATTTTTGTTTCAAGGAATTTAAAAATTTTCTTCTTTGTTTCTTCATTGACCCACTGGCCATTCAGGAGTGTATGTTTAATTTCCATGTGCTTGTATAGTTCCCAATGTTCCTCTTGTTATTGATTTCTAATTTTATTACATTGTGGGCACAGAAGACACTATATAATTTCTATTTTTTTGAATTTATATAAAGACTTGTTTTGTGGCCTAACATATGGTCTATCCTTGAGAATGATCCATGCAGTGAGGAGAGGAATGTGTATTCTGAAGCCATTGTTTGAAATGTTCTGTAAATATCTATTAGGTCCTTTTGATTTATAGTGGAGATAAGTCTGATGTTTTGTTGTTTGTCTTCTGTCTGTATGATATGTCCAGTGCTGAAAGTAGGATGTTGAAGTCTCCAGCTATTATTGTATTGGGGTCTCTCTCCTTAGCTCTAATAATATTTGCTTTATATATTGGTGGTCCAGTGTTGACTGCTTATATATTTACAATTGTTATATCCTCTTGCTGAATTGACCCCTTTACCATTACATAATGACCTTCTTTGTCTCTTCTCATAGTTTCTGTCCTAAAATCTATTATGTCTGATATAAATATAGCTACTTCTGCTTTCTTTTGGTTTCCATTGGCATAGAATATCTTTTTCTATTTCTTTCCATTTGTCTTTATACAGAAAGTGTATTCCTTATAGGCAACAGATCATGGAGTTTTGTTTATTTTTCAAGACAAGTTTTATCAACTGATCCTCCCACCTCAGCCTCCTGAGTAGCTGGGACTACAGGTGCATGCCACCATGCCTGGCTAATTTTTGTATTTTTTTTATAGAGACAGGGTTTTGCCATATTTCCCCAGCTGGTTTTGAACTCCTGGGCTCAAGCAATCCACCTGCCTCAGCTTCCCAAAGTGCTGGGATTACAGGTGTGAGTCACTGCACCCAGCTCAGATCATGTTTTTTCATTCATTCAGCCACTCTATGTCTTTTGGTTGGAGAGTTTAGTCCATTTATATTCAATATTATTATTGATACGTAAGGACTTACTTATCAATTTTGTTTTTTTTTCTGATTGTTTTGTGGTCTTCCCTCCCTCCCTCCGTCTATCCCTTCCTTCTTTCCTTCCTCCCTTCCTTCCTTCTTCCTTCATCCCTTCCTTCTGTCTGTCCCTCCATCTGTCTTCCTTTTTGTGAAGATGGTTTTCTTCTTGCTTCTTATTTTTAGTGTATCTATTGTAGGTTTTTGATTTCAGGTTACCATGAAGCTTGGAAATAATATAACCCATTATTTTAAACTAATGACAAGTTAACATTGATTGCAAAAACAAACAAGCAAAGAGGAAACTAATACAAAGTCTACATTTAACTTAATCACCCCTACTTTTTAACTTTTTGTTGTTTCTATTTATATCTTACACCATCTGTGTCTTGAAAAGTTGTTGTAGTCATCATATTTGATGGGTTTATCTTTTAGTCTTTCTACTCAGGGCACAAGTAGTTTACACACCATAATTACATTGTTATAATGTTTTGTGTTTATCTCTATCCTTAGTGAGTTTTGTACCTTCAGATGTTTTCTTATTGCTCATTAACAAGAACATGAATCAGGAATGCTTCATGAATTTGCATGTCATCCTTGTGCAAGGGTCATGATAATCTTCTCTGTATCATTCCAATTTTAGTATTGGTGCTGCTGAAGAGAGCACTGAGCCAGTTTTTATAATGTTAAAGGGAGATTTGGAAGACCTGGGGATACCCAGGTTGCTGATGCTTGAGTTGTACAAGATAAGAAATACTAAAGTCCAGTAAAAAAAAAAAAGCATATTGGTTTGATGTTCTTTGATGATAGTGTTTGAGCATTTTTCAACAATCCTGATTTTAAAATGTAAACTTCAATATATTCATGGAAGCAAGGTACAGTTATTGAGAGTCAGTGGTTCTGGGTTCAGTTCCCAGCTCTACCCCTTACTCTGACTTCTGTGATTCAGTCTTCTCCTCTATACAATGAAGGTAATAATAAAATTGCTTTATAACATTATGATATGGTTCGCCTCTGCATCCCCACCTGAATCTCATCTTGAATTGTAATCCCCCTGTGTCAAGGGAGGGACCTGTAATCCCTATGTGTTAAGGGAGAGAAGTGATTGGATCATGGGGGTGGTTCCCCCATCGTATTCTTAGGATAGTGAGTGAGTTATGAGATCTGATGGTTTTATAAGTGTCTGGCATTTCCTCTGCTTGCACTTCTCTCTCCTGCTGCCATGTGAAGAAGGTCCTGGCTTTGTCTTCACTTTCCACCATGATTGTAAGTGTCCTGAGGTGTCCCCAGCCATGTGGAACTGTGGGTCAATTAAACCTCTTTCCTTTATGAGTTACCCAGTCTCAGGGAAGTTCTTTATAGCAGTGTAAGACTGGACTAATACAGAGAATTGGTACTACAGAGAATGAGGTACTGCTATAAAGATACCCAAAAATGTGAAAACAACTTTGAAACTGAGTAACAGGCAGAGGTTGGAACAGTTTAGAGGGCTCAGAAGAAGACAGGAAGATGTGGGAAAGTTTGGAACTTCCTAGAGACTTGTTGAATGGTTTTGACCCAAATGCCGATAGCAATATGGACAATAAAGTCCAGGCTGAGGTGGTCTCAGATGGAGATGAGGAACTTATTGAAACTGGAGCAAAGGTCACTCTTGCTATGCTTTAGCAAAGAGACTGGTGGCATTTGGCCCGGCCCTAGAGATCTGTGGAACTTTGAACTTGAAAGAGATGATCTGAAATTGAAACTTCCATTTAAAAGGGAAGCAAAGAATAAAAGTTTGGAAAATTTGCAGTCTGACAATGTTATAGAAAAGTAAAACCCATTTTCTGGGGAGAAATTAATGTCAGCTGCAGAAATTTGCATAAGTAATGAGGAGTCGTATTTTAATCACCAAGACAATGGGGAAAATATCTCCAGGGCCTGTCAGAGGTCTTTACAGCAGTCCCTCCCATCACAGGTTGGGAAGCCTAGGAGGAAAAAATCGTTTCATGGGCCAGGCCTAGGGCCTTGCTGCTTTGTGTAGTTTTGGCACTTGGTCCCTGCCATGGCTAAAAGGAGCCAACGAACAGCCCAGGCCATTGCTTCAGAGGGTGCAAGCCCAAAGCTTTGGCAGCTTCCATATGGTGTTGGGTCTGCAGGTGTACACAGAAGTCAAGAATTGAGGTTTGAGAAACTTTGCCTAGATTTCAGAGGATGTATGGAAATGCCTGGATGTCCAGACAGAAGTCTGCTACAGGGGAAAAGCCCTCATGGAGAACCTCTGCTAGAGCAGTGCAAAGGGAAAATATAAGGTTGGAGCCCCCACACAGGGTCTCCACTGAGGCACTGCCTAGAGGAGCTGGGAGAAGAGGACCACCAACCTCCAGAACCCAGAATGGCAGATCCACCAATAGCTTGCACTGTGTCTCTGGAAAAGCCTCAGACACACTCAACACCAGCCGTGAAAGCAGCCAGGGTAGGGAGCTGTACCCTGTAAAGCCACAGGGATGAAGTTGCTCAAGGCCATAGGAGCCCACCCTTTGCATCAGCCCCTGGATTTGAGACATGGAGTCAGAGTAGATTATACTGGAGCTTTAAGATTTAATGACTGCTCCACTGGATTTTGGACATGCATGGGACCTGCAGTCCCTTTGTTTTGGCCAATATCTCCCATTTGGAATGGGTGTATTTACCCAATGCCTACACCCTCATTGTACCTTGAAGGAAATTAACTTGTTTTTGATTTTACAGGCTGATAGGTGGAAGGGACTTGCCTTGTCTCAGATGAGACTTTGGACTATGGCTTTTGACTTAATGCTGAAATGCATTAAAACTTTGGGAGACTGTTGGGAAGGCATGATTGGTTTTGAAATGTGAGGACGTGATATTTGGGAGAGGCCAGAGTGGAATGATATGTTTTGGCTCTGTGTCCTCACACAAATCTCATCTTAAATTGTAATCCCCATGTGTTGAGGGAGGGCCCTGTAATCCCCATGTGTTGGGGGAAGAAAGTGATTGGATCATGAGGGTGGTTTCCCCTATCCTGTTCTCATGACAGTGAGTTCTCATGAGATCTGATGGTTTTATAAGCGTCTGGCATTTCTCCTGCTTGCACTTCTCTCTCCTGCCTCCATGTGAAGAAGGTCTGACTTCCCCTTTTCCACCATGATTGTAAGTTTCCTGGGATGTCCCTAGCCATTTGGAACTGTGAGTCAATTAAACCTCTTTCCTTTAAAAAGTACCTAGTCTCAGAGAAGTTCTTTATAGCAGTATGAGAATGAACTAATACACATTAGTAGGAAAATTAAGTGACTGAATATTCATAAAACCCTCAGAATAGTGTCTGACACATGGTAAGTGTTTATTAAATAAAAGATTAAAAACTAGAATCTTCTGAAGTCCCTGATCATCTCCCAGATTTTATCCCTCTTCCCAAAACATATCTGCCTCCTTCCTCTCCTGACCCGGAGGAAAAAAGTCTACTAAAAAACAGAATGTAATCAGTTGACTCTCCCTAGCCTCCACAAAATAGATTCATCCTTGAGGACCAAGAATAAATAATTAACCTGATATTGATTTGGTTTGGGGGTCATTCTTTCTTTCCAGTTGACTAAGTTGGTTTTTTAGAGCACTAAGAAGTCAGTGATTTACAAAATGGTATTTTGATTGTGGAATGAAAAAGAATGGATACCCTCTATAAAATGGAGAAGTTAGTGGAACAGTATTTTGGCTGGACAGAGTATTTCAGGTTATCCCAGGCATTTAAAATCACAGGTAATCATTCTGTCTTAAATCCATTGGTTGACACATTTTTTTTTCCAGTCAGAAATTCAGACAAGAATTCAATGTACTGTGATGTTTATTACAATATATTTTATAATAATGAAAAATTGAAAATAATTTATATGTCCAACAATAGGGACTAGTAAATAAATTATGGTGTAGCCACTTGCTAAAATTATGCAGCCACTAAAAGCTGTATTTCAAGGAGCTTTCAGTGGTCAATATTTTCAGTATAATGTTAAGCGAAAAGAGTAAGACACAAAACAGCATAAAGTGCAGAATCTCAATTTTGTCACAAATATACATACCCATATGCTCAAAGAAAAAAAAAAGACGAGAAGAATATTGTCAGAGGCACATGGTGGTTGTCTCTGGGAGGTGAGATACTAGGTGGTTTTCATTTTCTTCTTTATATTTTATATCCACATGCCTAAATGACAGACCTCGACAAAGGTCCACGCATTCCTGCTACTGAGATCCCTGAGCTGCCCTGGATTCTTCACATCCTGTCTGTCAAACTCTCCTTCCACTGTGTGTGATTCCCTTGTCTTCACCCAATAATTTTCCCTTTTTCTTAAGAGGGAAGATATGGTTTCTGTTGCTTGAAAATAACAGATTATTAATTAGTACTATCCCCTAATTGCTTCAGATGCATATATTTTGTATCCTCAACTAAATTGTAAGTTTTTTGACACTTTAGACTAGGTCTTTTAGATTTCTCTGAATCTCTGAGTTCTTGGTACATAGGAAACTCAAATACTGGCGTTTCCCTTGAATAGGCTGGGAGTCTAAAGAGGCACATAATAAACCTTCTGAATGAATACAGGTGACTGAGAGGCATAAGGTGTGGGGAAGGTGATACACAACAAACAGCATCTCCTTCCTAATCAGCTGCTGAAGCACATGGCCAGGGCTTTTCAAGAGCAGAGCTAGCTTTTAGGAGAAGAAGAAGTCCACGAGTGCTGATCCTGTTACAAAAACATTCTTTCCACTGCTAGTCATTAACCTGCAAACCCAAGTCACAGAGAGAGTGCACCAGCAATACACGCCCTTCAGCAGAATCCCTCTCCAGTTGAATTAGAAACCTTTAACCGAGGCGGGGATGGCATAAACAAGGATAGATCCTGGGCCGTTTTAAGGGGCCTTTCTGAAAATGCACACCTGCCTACATATTGAAACCTTCCAACTAGGCTTGTATTTTAAATGAAACAGTTTCATAGATAATGTCTCTTTTGTGCAATAAGTTTGATTACAAGCATCATGCAAAATCTATACCACCCTGCTAAAAGGAAATTGAAGCAAGGGCAAATATCACTGCCTCTACACTGCACTTGGCAGTCTGTCCTTCGTGTCCATGATCTGTCTCCTTGGATATCTGCCTGTCTTTCTCCAACTCTCTTTTTGGGTTTTGGTGCTGCTCCCTTGGCCAGGAATGATTCTGCCCATATTTCATCCTGCCATCACCTGTTCTCTGCTTAGATGCCACTCCCTCCAGAGTGCATTTTATGACCCCCCCAATCTGCACATGAACTTCTCCCCTTCCCTCAGCCCTATACTGTGTAAGGAGCCCTGTGTGTCTCCTTTGAACTCTGCTCTCACTCTTCACAGCACTTTTTACACTGAATGGTAACGGTCTGCTCATCTGTCTTCCCACTAAAAGACATGCCTCATGCAGTTTGTGTGAGGCCGGCGACTGGCCCTCGTTCACCCGTGCAGTCACTGTGTCAGCAGATGGTATAGAGTTTAGTCATTCACCTAATAAACATTTGCTGAATGCATCGTATGTGCCAGACTCTGTACTGGGTGCTGGAAACAAACCATGAACAGAAACACAATATCTAGATAACTTACCTTCTAGCTTGGAAGACAGATGTGAATCCAATAAACGTACAAATAAATGTTACTAAACATCCATTACTGTGCCAACCTCTGCTCTAGATACTGGGGACACAACAGTGAATCGTTACCCTTGAGGAGTTTACATTTATAATTACACTTAGAAATGTGATGACCATATTATAGAGAGATACCTGATGCCAGAGGGCTTCTAACAGGGCACTTGACCTGGTCTGCAGGGTGCTCAGAGAAGACTTTCCTGAGTAAGTGACCTTGAAATTTCTTAAGCCTGTGCCCCCCTACCTCTCCATTTATTGTGCCATCCACACAATAAATTGAGTGTGTATATGTATGTGTTTTTGTATGTTTGTGTGTATGAATATCTACATCCACATCTCTATTTAAATATAAAGCTAGATATAGACATAGACATAGGTATAGACACAGATATAGACATAAATATATACTGGGTTCTAAAGGATGAGCAGGAGTTAACTAGGCAAAGAGGAAGGGAAGGAACATTCCTAGCAGCTTGAAGGGTGTAGGCACGGGCTCTGATGCAGATGGCATTACAGTGCATTCATGGACCTGGATGGAATGTAGAGACACTAGGGATGTGGAGAGAGATGGGACTAGAGAAGTGGGAAGTCAATAGCTGTTGGATGACCAATGAGTCAGCAGCATACACTCACTGTGGGAGGTGTGACCTGTGTGCCTTTGCCATACTAGTTGAAGACAGTTTCTTCTTCAAGCAGGTGTACATTTCCTGGCTCTCATCATTTGCTTCCCCTACCAACCTGCTGAGTATTTGCTGATTTATTCCAGTTGATGGGACCACTGATGGATGTGGTGTTCCAGAGCTGGCCTCATTCCCTTGGTCTTTATTTTTTATTTTTTGAGATAAGGTCTTGCTCTGCCACCCATGCTGGAATGCAGTGGCACATCATGGTTCATGGCAGCCTCAACCTCTTGGGCTTAAGCGATTCTCCCACCTCAGCCTCCCAGGTAACTGGGAACATAGGTGTGTGCCGCCACACCAGACTAATTAAAAATATATTTTTGTAGAGATGGGGTGTCACTATGTTTCCCAGACTGCTCTCAATCTCCTGGGTTCAAGTGATCCTCCCATCTTGACCTCTCAAAGTGCTGGGATTACAGGTGTGAGCCACCATGCTCAACCTCCTATAGTCTTTTTAGTAGTTTCTATGTACAGGTCTCTCTCTTCACACCCATGATATTTTGCTGCCCTGAATATCCCTTTGCCATGCTCTGTAGTACAGACAGACATCAGGGAGCTGGAATCTATTATAAAAACCTTGTAAAACCACAAGCAGAGAGCTTAATCTATCTTCTTCACAGAGTGAAAAAAAATCAAACCAGATCATTTTTTAATTTTGTTATTAGAACTCTCTCCTTACACAAAGCTGAAAAATTCCTTAGGATGATGATGTAACATTTTCTTGAAGGATTTCATGTTGTGCTTCTAAAACCTACCTTGTGCTTACTGGAACGAACCAGTGAGCTACTCTTTAGCTTGTTTCTCTCTTTAAAAGGTCTTTTTCATAGAGCAAATAATGTCTAGTTGCTAGAAGAGGCTCTAATTACTTGTTTGCTTTTCATTTGAGAATCACAGGCTCCTGGTGAGTGGAATGATTCACATCGGACCAAGTGTATGACCCCCCTCTCCTTGCTGACTATGAGGCTAAGGAAGAGATAGCAGAAGGGAGGGGAAGACAACAACAGCATCTAAAAAACAAAAGAGCAAGAGATGAGGGGTGTCAACAGAGATTACAAAGTTACATGTTAAAATGCACAGCAAACAGAAGGAAACAGGACAGTGAAAAATATGCCTGGGCCAGCCTTTGGGCATCAGAGGCTCACTTCTACCACAGATGGCCCACCCGAGGGGGGATATCGATGGAATAAAGGCTGGACAAAGGTGAGATGGTGCCAAGCTAGGCTAGGTTTGAAAGCAGAGTCAGGAAAATAATGGATATTGAAAATCAAGAAATTAGGACATTGAATGATGACAGGAGAGCATGACTTCCTGGAGCTGGAGACATTTCTAAGCAGTTGGCCACCTATAGATTTCCTATGAAGTATATTATATCCTGGATCTTCAAGAAGATATCTGATAATTAGATACCAGGCTAAAATGGAACTAGTGAACATATTAATGTCTTTATTTTTTAATGTATTTTTCTGGTCATAAAAGTAGAACATACAGATTAAAAGTATAAAGGGAAAAATAATCAAATCCTATCACCAAGAGAGCTTATTAAGAGTCTTTTGGGGTATTCCCTGTTCAATAAATGGTGCTGGGATAGCTTGCTAGCCATATGCAGAAGGATGAAACTGGACCCCAACTTTCACCATATACAAAAATAACTCAAGATAGATTAAAGATTTAAATGTAAGACTTCAAACTGTAAGGATCCTAGAAGAACACAGGAAACACCATTCTGGACATCAGCCTTGGGAAAGAATATATGACTAAGTCCTCAAAGGCAATTGCAACAACAACAACAAAAATGGACAAGTGGGACCTAATTAAAGAGCTTCTGCACAACAAAAGAAAATCACCAGAGTAAACACAGCTTACAAAATGGAAGAAAATATTCACAAACTATGCATTTAACAAAGGTCTAATATCCCAAATTTATTAGAAACTTAAACAATTAAACAAGCAAAAAACAGATAACTCTATTAAAAAGTGGGCAAGAGACATGAACAGACACTTCTAAAAAGAAGACAGACAAGCAGCCAATACACATATGCAAAAATGTTCAACCTCATTCCTCATTAGGGAAATGGAAATCAAAACCACAATGAGATAGCATCTCACACCAGTCAGAATGACTACCATTAAAAAGTCAAAAAATAACAGATGCTGGGAGAGGCTGCAGGGAAAAGAGAACACTTATGCACTGTTAGTGGGAATGTAAATTAGCTCAGCCACTGTGGAAAGCAGTTTGGAGATTTCCCAAGGAACTTAAAACAGAACTGCCATTCAACACAGCAATCCAATTACTGGGTATATAACCACAAGAAAATAAATTGTTCTACCAAAAAGACACATGCACTGGTATGTTTATCACAGCAATATTCACAGTAGCAAAGACATGGCATCAATCTAGGTGCCTATCAACAGTGGATTGGATAAAGAAAATGCGGTACACATATACCTTGGAATACTACACAATCATAAATAGAATGAAATACTGTTCTGTACAGCAACATGGTTGCAGCCAGAGGTCATTATCCTAAGCAAATTAACACAAGAACAGAAAACCAAATACCACATGTTCTCACTTATAAGCGGGAGCTAAACATTGGGTAAACATGGACATAAAGATAGCAACAACAGACACTAAGGACTACTAGAGTGGGGAGGTGGGGGAAGCAAGAGTTGCAAAACTATTGGATACTATGCTCACTACCTGGGTGATAGAATCAATTGTACCCCAAACCTCAGCACCATGCAACATACCCCTGTAACAAACTTGCATATGTACTCCCTTAATCTAAAATAAAAGTTGAAAATTTTTTTTTTTTTAGACTCAGGTGGGCCGGGCTCAGTGGCTCACGGGTGTAATTCCAGCACTTTGGGAGGCCGGGGCAGTTGGATCACAAGGTCAGGAGTTCGAGACCATACTGGCCAACATGGTGAAACCCCATCTCTATTAAAAAAAAAACACAAAAATTAGCTGGGCATGGTGACGTGTGCCTGTAATCCCAGCTACTCGGGAGGCTGAGGCAGGATAATTGCTTGAACCTGGGAGACGGGGGTTGCAGTGAGCCGAGATTGTGCCACAGCACTCCAGCCTGGGCGACAGAGCAAGACTCCGTCTCAAAAAAAAAAAGACTCAGGTATTTCCTTAGGTCTTTGTTTTATCTGTGTATATACAAGCACCCTCAAACATTCCCGCCCCAAAATGAAATAATATGAAATATCCATATTGCAATCTGTTTTTCTATCTTAAACATACATAATGTTGTTCTATATCAATATATATAATTTTGTATCACTTTAATGACTAAATAGTATTCAATCATATAGATTTAAATAATTTAATCTCCTAGGGGCTCAAGTGTTTTTTATTCATTTTTAATCATTATAATGTTATAATTATGTCTTTGCTGATAAAATTCAGTACATAGCTATGATTATCTTAGGATAAATTCCCACAAGTAGAATTGACAGGATAAAGGACATGCATGTTTTTAAAGAATATGAATACTATTCCAAATTTCCCTTATAAAGGTCATGCCAATTTATACTCCTGGCTCCTTCTATCAGCATATAAGCATTCCCATTTTTTTACTTTCTCAATAACATGTACTTTTCAAGATGTTAATTCAGGGAAATACTGTCCATGCAAATTAAGCAGATTTGAAAGGAAGCACACATAAAATTCTTGTTATTCCAGTTTTCTGCCATACTCAGCCTTTCAAACACTTCCCTACACTCTTCCCTTATTTCTTCCTTGACATTATTTGGGTACCCATCTATCTCTTGCATTAAAGTTGCTTAGAAAGAATTCCTACCCTTGAGTTCCTAACCAAATCCTTGCCAATATTGTCTGTAGTCAACGCACTCATTTAGTTTTGCATTCATTTGTTCCAAAACTGACCAGGGGCCTACTGAGCCCTGAGCACATCAGTGAAATAAAACACAGTCGTCCCACTCAAGATTTTACAATGGAGTCGAAGAGAAGAAACACACACATTTCAACAACAATGGTCAAGCACTAATGATGTAGGAGGCCCCCAAAATACAGAAATAAAAAAAATACCTAGCCTGTGACCTCTAGCAGCTTATGATTTCATGGAGAAGAGAGACCATAGACAAACAATTTCACCATCACATGGTTAGTGCTATATATATCACAGTCCTGTGCAAGCAGAGGGCACCATAATGTGGTGGGGAAAGAATGAGCTTCAGAATCAGGCAGACCTAGGGATGAATTTATGATTTTCAACTTTCTAGTTCTGTGACCCTAGGCAAGCCACTTGACACTTGTTTCCATATACCAAACTTAATGTGCAGATCAAATGAAATAAGGTGTGTGCAGGGCCCTGTTACACTACACGGAGACACCCGGTAAATGGTTGCTGTTAGCAGGGTATGGTCAGGGATGGATTCTTAGAAAAGGAGGGGTTGAAACGGGATCAGAAGGTGTTGCATCATTGGGCACAAAAGGTGGAGAAAGGGATTCCAAGCAAGGGGAACAGCACCTGCAAAGTGGTGACTTGAAAACACGTGACCCGTTTGGAAACGTATGGAAGTTTTTATGGTGTATCATAAAATGAGAGATAGGAAAGGGCAGAAAACAAGGAACAAGTAGTAGGCAAAAGATCTGCAGAGGGCTTTGTAACTCACAGTGAGGAGCATGGATATTATGCTCTGTAGCTGTGCTGTCCAATACAGTAGCCACTGGCTGTCTGTGGCTATTTAAATTTAAATAAAATTAAATTAAATTAAATTTAAAATTCAGTTCCTCAGTCACACTGCATTTCAAGTACTCAGTAGCTGCATACAGGTAGTGGCCACTGTATTGGACAGACACCATTGTAGACTTCCCTTGGACGGTGCTGCCCTAGAGCCTTGCTACTCAAAGTGTTCCGCAGATGAGCAGCATCAGCCTCACCTGGGAGCTAGTTAGACCTGCAAGGGCTCAGGCTCCACCTGAGACCTCCTAAATTAGAATCCATGTTTTAACAAGATCCAGCCCTACCTTCACTGCAGGTGATTCACGTGAATGTAGAAGTTTGAGAAGCGCTGCTCTCCAGAATGGGAAGCCATTGAAAGGCTTAAGCGGGAGCAGCATGGTCACAGCATGGCCACATTTTATATTTTTTTTCTAGTGGGAGGATGAATAAGAAGAGGGCAAGACCAGAGGAAGAGAGGCCAATCAAGAGATGGTGGCAACAGGGCTGCTGCTGCCACATTTGAGCAAGTTAGATAAAGGTACCTCTTCTGGGTAGAAGCACCGAACAGGCATGAGCAGAGTCAGGCTGGATTTAAGCTCACTCTCTGGCCAGGCACCCCTGGGCAGTGAGCACCCTGCATGAGCTTACAAGGCAGCATGGTGGCAATTGTCCAGATGGGTGATGAGGAAGGCCTAAACTACATGGCTTGAGGATATTGATTAACAGAAAAAAGCCACCACTACATAGAGTGTTATTTTGTAAAACGTCATGTGCTGTAGGAGGCGAGGGCAGCAGCAGGTGTGAGAGAGTAAGGCTGTGTCCTGCAAGAACCAGAAAGTAGGGCTGGCCTCTCCACATCATGTGCTAATGGGCAGCCCTGCTCTCTGTGGTGCCCCTGTCTCATTTCCCATCAGGAAAGTGATTAAACTAATTGCCTTTAACCAGTGCTGTATTTTGTGTGTATAATACCCATAATTTGGGGTTTCAATACAATTGCAGTAGATTATACTAATCACAGGAAAACTTCATTAAACTAATACAGGTTTATTCAAAAGAGTGTAGTTTTAAGCAATCAGTGTTCCCTAGTTGAAATGGTGCTTTCCTGTTTTATAATAAAAGATATTGAATCATTCAAAACTGTTAATTGGAACTCCATTTTTTTCTAAAATAATGGGAGTTTTTAGAAAATGTTAACCCATATGGAGATGTGGTCATCTTTTAAATCATGAGTCATAATGCAAAAAAAAAAAAAACTTAGAAGCAACCTTAAGTAGAAGATCTTGAAACTTAGTTCTATTTTGCATACTTTTGGATTTCTGGGACAGGAACCCTTCGGTAGCCCTCTACCAATTTACAATGAATCAGCAGAAAGGGAGTTGAAGGAATAAGTAAGCAAACCTCACACTCCTCCCTCTCCCTCTTCTTCTCCTGGCATTCCTCCACCCCCTGCCACCCCACCACTGGCCAAACCTAACCGACAGGAGGCCATGTGGTAAGGGGAACCTGTTGCTGCAGTCCGTTAGGAGAGACTGCCGAACACAAAGCCAGGTGGAGAAGAGTAAAGAGTGATCCGCACGAATGAAGGGTAAATAACCAGCACCTGCCCCACAAGCGCACTCACAGTTATCCACAAACATATTTTCATAACACCTTATAGTTAGCAAGTGAGGGGACTTTCAAACATTTTTGAAATAAGTATTGACCTATAGCAGGTACTCCATATATTTTTATTGGATAAATCAATAAAATATATTATTTGCCCCTGAGCTGATTTTTTCTATTCTCAATAATCGGGCTTCTTTATAAATTGTTTTATTGTGGAGTAATACACATAAAATTTATCATTTTATTAATTTTAAAGAATACAATTTGGTGCCGTTAAGTACAGTCGTGATGTTGTGCCACCATCATTCCTGTCTTGTTCCAGAAGTTTTCATCATCCCAAATGGAAACCCCACATGACAAATTATTTTTGAAGTGACAGACTTGTTTTTCATGCAAAAATTTGTGAAAGGCAAAGGATTTATAAGATCTATTAGTATGACAATTTTCCTATTAGTCAAGATTTTTACAAAAGACTTCAATATGATTTTATCAATAGAAACACAGTGAAATACATAGAGTAGTTACATAGAATTAGCATACAGACAGTTAATCAAACATAGGACCTGGGTATTTGAGGAAATAACTTTCCATTGACTACCTTGATTGATCAAATTGTCCAGAAAGTCAATTATCTTTCATTTCAGTTTGACTATAGAGAGGTGTGAATGCCCTAATAGCACATCCTTCCTCCTTCTCAAATGATGAAATGTCCATTTTCAATTCCCAAGCCTTGCCAATGAAGCCAAATACATCTCTAAAGAGTTTTGATAACATAATTTGACAATCTCCGTCAGCCAGTTCATGGCAGATGGGAGGTCTAGTCCTGGTTCTGTCATCACTAGCTGCATGCATGCAGGGGCAATATGACCACCCTTATCTGTAAAACAGGGATTTCCGGGCCTGGACTTTGATTCTCTAAAGCCCCTGCCAGCTCTAATATACCTTGTGACTCTAGCTCTGCCCACAAACCTCTGAAGCTTTCACTGGAAAATGCTTTTGGTCTATGCACATCAAATATCTAAACACACAGTATTTACCCTTCTGATGAAACAGCCAGAGTGGAATTTGACCTTTTCAACAAATCATGGATGTGAGAGCCAACATTCTGTGCATGTAAAGCCAGCCGGGGACAGGTTTAGCATTTGGCCATGTAAGTAAGGCACATTTGTTGACTAACATGTTTTCAGTGAGTATTTTAATGACATGAGGAAGCTAGTTCTGACCTATTGTCAGCAGCACAGTTTTCCCTACGGAACTGGTTGACTGGCACTAATTCATCCCCACTCTCCCACCTGGTCTCCTTGGCAACCAAGGGCCTAGATCTATGAGCTATTTGTAGGACATCTGGCCAGGATGAAGGCGTAGACTAGTGCTATCAGAGATCAAGTCCATGGCCTTGGCCTTTGAAGATCCCAAGCAAATTAAAGAACTGCAACCACAGGCAGGGATGTGAAAGGACCCAACCTTGCTGGTGAGTCAGATTAGCACAGCGGCTGAGAATGCAGGCTCTGCAATCAGGCTGCTTGGAACTAAACACCAGCCTGTCCCTTACTTATAGTGGAGCCTTGGGCAAGTTGATTTGACTCTCCGGGCCTCAATGTCCTCATTCGTAAAATGAGTTTAATAAAAGTACTTTCAGGCCAGATGCGGTGGCTCACACCTGTAATCCCAGCACTTTGGGAGCTCAAGGCGGGCGGATCATGAGGTCAGGAGATCAAGACCATCTTGCCCAACATGGCAAAACCCTGTCTCTACTAATAATACAAAAAAATTAGCCAAGCATGGTAACGCATGCCTGTCATCCGATCTACTTGGGAGGCTGAGTCAGGAGAATCACTTGAACCAGGGAATTGGAGGTTGCAGTGAGCTGAGATCGCACCACTGCACTCCAGCCTGGTGACAGAGCAAGACTCCATCTCAGTAAATAAATAAATAAATAAATAAATATGAAATACTTTCTTCATATGGCTGTTGACAGAACTAAATGCATTCAAACACTAAGAGAATCTAGCCCGGTACATAGCAAGGGTCCATTACAAAGTAGGCAGTGGCAATAGCAATGTAATGCCTAGTAGCTAGGTTTAACACCAATAGGAAAAACAGGGATTTTCAAGACAACCACATGAAGCATTGTTTTAGGGAGATCCACAGCAAAGATGGTGGGACTTTAAAAATGTAGCTTTGAAAGTCTCTGCTAGATTCTCATGACCAAGTATACAAGGTTAGAATATCGGGGCAGGGATCTGAACACAGGAAAAAGTTGTGGAGATTCAGATGATAGGTTTTGGCGTGAGACAGATATGAGTCCAGATCCTAGCTCTGCAGATCACTAGCCACACGAACGTGAGTAAGTGCATCTATTGAAGCCTCGGGGTTAGAAGCAGAACCTGTCCCAGAGGGTCATGCCAATGACTAAATAATGAATAATGCATGCAAAGTCCTCAGCATACTGCCTGGAACATAGCAAGCTATCAATAAATATTAATGGCTATTATTACTAGATCCGATGATGCACATATGACCTGTTTTCTCCTGTATTCCTAAGTTTATTTACTTATTCATTTCATCTGTCAAACATTTGTCAGTACTAGGTTTGTGCTTTTTATCAAATGGTACAGCAGGGAATTAAAAAATGATTAAGAAATGAGGTTCATGCTCCTAAATATCTCATAGACTAGCCCAGAAGTGAGTAATAGATACTCCAAGTAACAGGAGAGCCACTGCACAGCCCACTTGCACAGTTTGAGAACACAGAGGGGAGCAGCCGTGGGAAGCAGGAGGCAGGTCAGGACTAAAGGAGGTGTGTGGAAGAGGTTCTTGATGGCCCACGACAGCCTGTATGGCCTAACAGTGAGAGGCGCAAGCCCTAGACTCTGAGGGCCTACACCCACAATTCCAGCTCTGCCACCATGAGCTTATGTGACTTGGTTAAGCTACTTTATTTCTCAGTGCCTCAGTTCCTCTCAGTTACAAACAAAAAAATGATAATACCGACAGAATATTAGTGATTAAAACATGTGAAGCATTGAACAATGCCTGACTTGTAGTAAAAGTTATTGTTATGGCATGGATACGAGAATGGGAGAATTCTCCAGGCAGGTTAGTGATCAGGAGCTTCCTTTTTCCTTTTCTTAGCTATGGCTTATCAGAAACACATGTGGCCCCCCAATATATTTCTAGTATATACTATATATATTATCTGTTATATATTTCTACATGCATATAATACAGAAATTTATCTTCACCCTTCACCTTCCCTTTGGACCACTTTTCAGCAAGCACTAATTTTTTTTTTTTTTTTTTTTTTTTGGAGACAGAGTCTTACTCTGTCACCCAGGCCAGAGTGCAGTGGTGTGATCTCAGATCACTGCAATATCTGCCTTCCCGGGTTCAAGCTATTTTCCTGCCTCAGCCTCTCAAGTAACTGGGATTACAGGCATGCGCCACCATGCCCAGCTAATTTTTGTATTTTTAGTAGAGACAGGGCTTCACCATGTTGACCAGGCTGGTCTTGAACTCCTGACCTTGTGATCCACCCACCTTAGCCTCCCAAAGTGCTGGGATTACAGGTGTGAGACACTGCGCCCAGTGGCACTGATTCAATATTATGTGACACACAGAAGCCACTTCCCTATGGCCTCCTGGTGTCATCCCACCTTCTCAACACTCATCTCTCCAGGGTCCCAGCCTCACTCTGTCATTGCCCTGGGGTGGAGCTGGTGAGTGCCACCTTTCAGGGCTCTCCACAGTTCCCTGAGTGGCGTCCCATTTGCCTGTGTATTCAAATTCTTTAGGTAGAGTGCCCACCACATAAGCCAGCCTCTTTCATGCTAAAACCAATCATCTCCCATAGAAAAATATGTACCCATTTTATGTTAAAAGACCCCATTTGAACTAAAGCAGAACAAAGAAAAACAATAGGGGTGCACACAGCATTGAACCAACAGAAAATATATTAAGAAATTTTCTACTTAATTTTTCCACACTGAGGTCTGGCATAGAAACCATTTCATGGCTTTCTTTATAAGGTCACCCAATGCCAAGCTTAAGCCCCTGAGGTCTAATTTAGGAGGGTTAAGAACTTAATAGAGGATTCTAAGAGCAGCTGGGTAGATGTATCATTCCCTAAACCCCATTAGGATCCTGATTCCAGCAGCATCAAAAGTCTTATCATCTCCTGACCACCAGTGACTCAGTGAGCAGCCTGGCTCAGTGTGTCACCACGATGCTTGTCAGGGGATGCATCTGGCTTCCCCAGCCGTATGGTGGTTTGGAAGAGCTCTTTTGTAGTTTGATGGTCTGGAAACGACTGGGGCTCTCTTCACATTCTGTGCTGCTGGCTCATTTCTATTGGGGAAGAGCGGCTGCTGCTGGGGCTGACTTTGCCCCTTGACACTGCTGACGGAAGCCTTATAAACTGATGTTTTTCATCACTCAAGCCATAATATCTTAACTTGTTAAGGCAGATAGGTAAGAACTAGTAGTTTAGGAGCAAGCTGTCAACAAGCCGCATTTCTTGAACAATTAATATGTATCAAAGTGTTAGTTGCTAGAGATACAGGGAGACAAACAAGACAAATGGCTCAGAGGAGTGGGGGAGAGAGATGAAAACGGTGATCACAGTCAAGTGGGACAAGTCCCTAGGGGAGGGTGTGTGGGAGGCCATGGGAACTAAGACAGCCAGAAACAGCTTCCAAAAACTAGCTCAACTTGAGTTATAAAAAAAGAGTATCATTAATTGAGCACCTACCATGCCTAGGTCCACTCCCGTATATTTTACTTATGTTATTTCAATGCATTCTCTCACCAAAGACACACTGCTAATAAGCAACAGAGCTAGGGTTTGAATCTAGGGCAGTTTGAACCAAATCCTTTCCACTTCATCCCACTGCTGAGAAACTAAGCAGGCCTGGGACAATGGGTGGGAACACAGGATCTCAGGCCAGGGAAACAGCCCCAGTAATGGGAAACAACTGTGGACTCTGAGCCAAACAGAAATGGCAAGTGTAGAAATTGTTTCCCAGGCCTGTGGCAGCACATGGTGCAGTCTCCTGCTGAGCCCCGAAATGGCCTTAGAGTCCTTCTCAATTTACTCGTGCACAATCTCTATGGATCAGTTTTGAAACCTATTTGCCAAATGGAATAACTAGATAAATCTGGAAGGTCCATAGAGGTTCTGAAGGAAACTCACAGAGCCAAAGTTTCAGGAAGGACACCTTTTTCAAGTTCTCAGTTGCCTCACAGGGAAGGACGTTATCCTTGCAAATTCTACCATTCGAATGTTGAGGCTAACGCTTACCTAAGGAACAGGACCTGAGTTCAAGGTGAAGATGCCTTTCTTTGATGTTGAAATCCCAGTGTTAGCTACCAGAAAACACTTGATGACTAACCCCAATCCAGACTCTAGAATGGCGCCGAAAGCTTGGTAAGAAGTGCTCAAACTTGGGCTTCGCATTGAATATGTAAGAACAGATTCACATCAGCTACTTGCTTTGCTCTTCTATATAATTAAAGCACTTTTACTGCAGTTTTGCAGAAGTATTAAAGGCTACTCGCCTTTGGTTGAAATGTTTATATTAGGCTGAACCAACTTGGAACATCACTTTGATCCCAGTCAGAACTTTGATTAAAAACCTACAACATTTTCTGTCTCTACAGTTTTTGAGTACTTGGCTGATGTTTGATGCCCATTTGGGATTAATCTCCATGTCCCATTAGGGATATCTCAGGTAATATTTTTTGTGGGAGGCACTGGCTGCAATATCTTTGTAATATTCTTGCAGGAACTCCTATGGGTTTAAACATATGACATTCAAAAAATAATACGTAAATGAATTTCTATCCATTTTATCAAGGGGGTTGTTTTCTTCATTTGTAATCTGTTTTTATGATTTTACTCTTCCTGCAGGAAACAAAAGAAGTAAGAGGTGCATTCAGGCCATACCCATAACATTGAGATCAGCTCTCTGTGGTGAAACTGGAAGCAAATTCCAGATGAGAGCCCCAATTGTTCCAGAAAAGCATTGCAAAGCCCAGTGTTCCTAAGTTGTCACACACAAAGCAGAATCCTTGATGAGAGCCATACATCTGTTGCCTGGGTAACCATCAATCCATCAAGCCAGCCTTGAGTCATAAACAGTGAGAGGAGAAGGGCTGCCAGGAAACAGGGGTGTATAGACGCTTCTTGTTCCTCCCCCACCTCCAGATGTGTCCTGAGGCTGCCATACAAGGTTAATAGAAGCCTACTGTTGGGTCCCTACAGACCTAAAAGAACCCTCTTACCTTAACCCTAATTTAAGGATTCTTCGATCTCCATTAGTCTTATTATGAAACCTCCTCAGGTTCTTATCAGTGCTTAGCACCTTACCAGCCCTAAGCCACACTCCTCAAAATGCCAGTCCACTGATTGGCACTACATTGTTCACAGGATGCATCCTGGACTGCACTTCAGTAACACTAGACTAGGGTGCCTATTCCTTAGGACAACCGCGGCAGCTCACCAGTGCCAACTCGCTTCCTGTCACTTTCACTTGGGACTGTGCTGATGATAAATCTATATGGTTCTGCTTTCCATCACATCCAAAATGCTGCACACAAATTGAGAGAGAAAAATTAATCAATATGCCTTCACTGAGCGATTGGCTTTAGTTCTGTACAAACATTCCTAGGTATATTCCCAAAAGAAGTGAAAATAGGTGTCAAACAAAAACTTGTATGTGAATGTTCGTAGCAGCACTATTTATTTCCCCATAGCCAAAAGGTTGGAAACAAACTATATGTCCCTGGACGGATGAAAGGATAAATAAAATGTGGTGTAGTATACAATGAAATAGTATTTGGCTGTAAAAAGGAATGAAGTGCTGATACCCATTACTACATGGGTGGAAGTTGGAAACATACTAAGTGAAACAAGCTGGATACAAAAAGTCACATATCCTGTTATCCTATTTACATAAAATATTCAGAATAGGTAAATTAGTACAAACAGAAAGCAGATTAATGTTTGCCAGGGATTGGAGAGGAGGAAGTATGGAGAGACTTCCTTTTTTTTAATACATATATTTTTTTATTGCATTTTAGGTTTTGGGGTACATGTGAAGAACATGCAGGATTGTTGCATAGGTACACACATGGCAGTGTGATTTGCTGCCTTCCTCCCCTAATGGATATGGAAGTATGGCGAGACTTCCTTTTGGAGTGATCAAATGTTTTAGAACAACATAGAGGTAATGGTTGTATAACATTGTGGAAGTGCGTAATGCCACTGAATAGTACACTTTAGAAATATTAATTCTACATTATGTAAATTTTACATTCATAAAAAAGCAGTACAATGAAATGTGTTATTTTAAAATAAGAAAAGCAGAAAGAAAAATATTACCCTATAATTCTACCACCCCAAACCAAATACTGTTCCCAATTTATTCCATTTATGTTACATAGTAAAAATTAATACTGAACATATAATTTATACTTTGTTTTAAAATTTAATGTTATGTCCAGGATGGGCAGAGTGGCTCACACCTGTAATCCCAGCACTTTGGGAGGCTGAAATGGGTGGATCACCAGAGGTCAGGAGTATGAGACCAGCCTGTCCAATGTGGTAAAACCCTGTCTCTACTAAAAATACAAAAAAAAAAAAAAAAAAAATTAGCCAGACATGGTGGCCAGGTGCCTGTAATCCCAGCTACTCAGGAAGCTGAGGCAGGAGAATCTCTTCAACACAGGAGGCAGAGGTTGCAGTGAGCCAAGATTGTGTCACTGCACTCCAGCCTGGGAGACAGAGCGAGACTCTGTCTCAAAAAAAAAAAAGTAATGTTATTTTCAAAGCATTATCTTTGTTACATAAGTTTCATAATCTTTAACTACTGAAGAAAGTTTCTTAATATATTTCTTAAAATTATTCTTAAAATTATTGTTCTAATTTGTATTGACACTTGAAATATATGCAAATATCTGTTTCACACACATTTTTGCTAGCATTGAATAGTCTCCCAAAAGAGGGGGAAAAAAGTACAACATAGTTATTTTAATTCATTTCATTTGATTGTTAGGTTGTTATCTACTTCATTTGATTATCTCAAAAAAGTTTTTTTTGCTTTGAAACTAATCAAATGTTTAGTAGAGACTCCTCTATGCTTTATTTTGTTAGAGTAGATAGTAGTTAGTCATTATTGTTTTGGGGGTAATCCCACGGTAAATGCTTTTAAAACCTAGATTATATTTGTCCCTGAAGGAGGAATTAGAGAATTGGAAGACAGATATGATCAAATTACCTACTACAAACTGAGCAGAGATAGACATTATGAAAGATAAGACATAGAAATAAAAGTTTAAAGTTCTGGAAAAAATCAAATAGGTCGACTGGGTGTAGTGGCTTACGCCTGTAATCCCAGCACTTTGGGAGACTGAGGTGGGCAGATCACCTGAGGCCAGCAGTTCAAGACCAGCCTGGCCAACATGGTGAAACCCCATCTCTACTAAAAATACAAAAAAATTACCTGGGTATGGTGGTGTGCACCTGTAATCACAGCTACTCAGGAGGTTGAAGAAGGAGAATTGCTTGAACCCAGGAGGCTGAGGTTGCAGTGAGCCGAGATCGCACCATTGCACTCCAGTCTGGGCAACAGAGCGAAACTCTGTCTTAAAAAAAAATCAACTGGGAGGCCGAGGCAGGTGGATCACAAGATCAGGAGATTGAGACCTCCTGGCTAACACAGTGAAACCCCGTCTCTATTTTTAAAAAAGGCAAAAAATTAGCCGTGTGTGGTGGCACCCACCTGTAGTCCCAGTGACTTGGGAGGCTGAGGCAGGAGAATTGCTTGAACCTGGGAGACTAAGGTTGCAGTGAGCCAAGATCGCGCCACTGCACTCCAGCCTGGGCAACAGAGCGAGCCTCCATCTCAAAACAAAAGAAAACAAAAAAATCAAATAGGTCATATCAAGGACTGATTTGACCTTGCACAATTGTTGGAAGTGGTTAGACACTCCATGAAGCTATTGCCTTTCTGTCTGATGCTGCAGTAAACACCATCTAGCCCCTGTGACTGCCAGTAGTCACAGATATAAAACAGACTGGCATTGGTGTATTTCCTAAAATGTGGGCTGTTTGTTTTTTGTTTTTGTTTTTGTTTTATAGACAGAGTCTTGCTCTGTCATCCAGGCTGGAGTGCAATGGCACAATCTCGGCTCACTGCAACCTCCGCCTCCTGGGTTGAAGCGATTCTCCTGCCTCGGCCTTCCGACTGGCTGAGACTACAGGTGTGTGCTACCATGCCTGACTAATTTTTTCTATTTTTAGTAGAGACAGGGTTTCACTGTGTTAGCCAGGATGGTCTCGATCTCCTGACCTCGTGATCTGCCCGCTTTGGCCTCCCAAAGTGCTGGGATTACAGGCATGAGCCACCGCGCCTGGCCAGCTGTTCGGTTTTATACATGGTCACCTCCTTATACTCTAAGATGTGTGTACGGTGGGGGAGGGACAGTGGGTAGTGATGACAGGAGCTGGGACTGTGGACACCACTTGGTTTTTCTTCTCCAGGAATTAGTAGAGATTAAATTTCAAGCCTGAAACTTAAAAGTAATCACAAGAGAAAAAAAAATTTTTTTTATTTACTCTTTAACATTATTCTGTTGAGATACCACTTACATGGCAATGTGACAGAAAGCCACACACACTCCACTGCAACTTGGCTTGTTAATGAGTCACTGGAGATGAGGCACAGGAGTGCCACATCAGTGGCCAGCCTGCGACCCTTGTCCACGGCCTTTCTGCTCCTCACTGTGCCTCCTGGCTAAAGCATCCCTTTAGAGGATTGTAAAGAATGGCTGAATAAATGAAGAACTTTAGGATTTCCATAGACATTGCCTAAGATTAATCTTGTCCGTGTTCTCTAGTAAATCCAGGTAAGAATCTCACAAAGTGGTCTACCAGGTAGCGATCTGTCAAGATGCAGGATTCTCCCCTTTCCTATATGGGAGTAGAAATAATGGGAGAAATGGATTCAATTTCAGTGTGCAGAAGCAACTGGGATTGAACTGTGATAAAACTTGTTGAGATAAAGAACGCACATCATATGAACTCCACTTTGGATGAGAGGAAGCCATGTTTCGCTGGTCATTCCTCCATCCTTCAACGCCAAAGTGCAGTGCAGGATGCTGACTTTTACACTCTATCGCATAGAGCCATCATGTCCTGGAGGCCAATCCCACCCTTTGACTGCAGGAACTCTGTTCATATCTAATGTATATATTGGAATTATATTAAGATATTGTTTGGAAACGGATTCCAAATTCTAAAGTAAGTTTGTAAACCCACTAGAATTAAGATAAAAACGTATGATCTATAATCTATAATTAATTGGTTTGGGTATCAATTTTAATTTCTTCAAGCTGTGTTATCTTAGGCTAGCCACTTATTTTGCCTTTTGAATTCCTTACCTGAAACGTTGGTATACTGTCTGATTATTCACTGAAGTTTCTGAGGATCAATCATGTGGGCAATAAATAAGCTACAGGTCCAGGTGCCCGGAAGGGCTATTGCAGTACTCCACATAGGAGATGATAATGGCTTAGTATTGACAATGACAGTATGAAGTATTTGGACTCAGAAATATTTTGAAGGTCAGGCTGATAGGACTTGCTGATTGATTGATGAGGAGTGTGAGAAAGAGAAGAATCAAGGATGACACCAAGATTTTTAGCCTGAGCTACTGAAGAAAGATAAAGCTATGTTGAGAAAAGCTGAGAGCAGAGGAAAGAGAAAGAGAAGCAAGAATAAGAGATGGGGCCAGAGTCCTAATGAACTCTCAGCGCTGTACCAAGACCTAAGAACTTCCTTGCCCTTTGTATTAGTCTGTTTTTCACACTGCTATAAAGATCTGACTGAGACTGGGTAGTTTATAAAGAAAAGAGGTTTAATTGACTCATAGTTCCGCATGGTTGGGGAGGCCTCAGGAAATGTACGGTTATGGCAGAAAGGGAAGCAGGCATGTCTTACATGGCAGCAGGCGAGAGAAACGTGAAGGAAGAACTGTCAAGCACTTATAAAAGCACCATCAGATCTCGTGTGAAGTCACTCACTATCACGAGAACAGCATGGGGGAAACCACTCCCGTGATCCAATCACCTCCCTCCCTTGATGCACGGGGATTACAATTCAAGATGAGATTTGGGTGGGGACACAGAGCCAAACCATATCACCCACTGATCATGGAAGGGAAGGCACTCTGGTGTCCTCATAATTCATTTCCCCCTTTTATTCAGGCGAATTGAGTTGGTTTCTGTTACATGCAACCAGATCATCTTTGGACTCAAGCTGCAACATCAACCCTTCCTTGGGGCTCCAGCCTTCAGGTCAACCCTGCAGACTTTGGATTTACCAGCCTTCATAATTGCATGAGCCAATTCCTTAAAATAACTGCGTCCCTCTCTGTGTCTCTGACTCTCTGTCTATATATATATATGTGTATATGATACACACACACACACACACACACACACACACACACACACTCGGATCTTATTGGTTCTGTTTTTCTGGAGAACCCTGACTAGTACAAACTGTGAGCCACTCTAGGAAGGCAGCTGTGGCTGATTCCTCTCCATTTCCCCAGGGCCCCGCACAGCGCTGGGCACACAGGTGGTACAGCACTTCTTAGCCAGCATCTCTACTGTGTCAGCTTACACATACACACGCTCATACATATACAAACACTCATATCTTAATTCAAATATAAGCAGGTTATCTCCTAGAGGTGGGTGAGACCATTGCTAATAATCTAAACTTACATAAAACTCTACATCAAAAAAGGATGGAAACTATTTGGAGCTAGGTTCTTATTGAGGAGGAAATGTGGAAAGAAGGAAATTTCAAGAGTGAAAATTGCTTTAAAAACATTTGTTTATATCTTAGTTATATCACTACCCACTGTCCCTCCCCCCACCGTACACACATCTTAGAGTATAAGGAGGTGACCATGTATAAAACCGAACAGCTGGCCAGGCGCGGTGGCTCATGCCTGTAATCCCAGCACTTTGGGAGGCCAAAGCGGGCAGATCACGAGGTCAGGAGATCGAGACCATCCTGGCTAACACAGTGAAACCCTGTCTCTACTAAAAATAGAAGATATAAACATTTGTTTATATCTTATATTGGGATTTAATATTGTGTAAATTGTAGCAGGCAGCAACAATCCCACATCAGTGAATCCCACCAGAATGGTTACACTCGTTTTAGACTGGTTGGAGTTTTTCTCAGAGATGTGTTCCCTGGTTCTGGGTCTTGCTGCTTTCCCTCTGCACCTCTCCTTCCCCTCTTCTTGCTTCAGTGACTTTGATCATATCACACACACTTGCCAAGATGTTCCCACTCTTTGCCCCACCCCAGCCCGGTTAACTCCTGCTCATTCCTCCCGCCTCTGCTCAGATATTAACTCTTCCAGGAAGCCTTCCCTAAAGGAGAGCACTTAGGTTGAGCTCTGATGATCCCTAACACTGTAAATTTGGAACACTTAGTATTTTTCTGCATTGTCTTTGGTGTGCAGTAAAGTTTCACACTCTTTCCTAATTCTGGAGCACAGGTCTGAATGAGATTTTAAAAGTTTAGGCCATTTAAGAGACTGTGAAGCAGCTGGAATCCCCTGTGGTCATTATTTTTCAGGAAGCAGATTTGAAAGATTGTAGCAAATGGGTGTTTGTTTTTTCTTGGGTACTACAAGAAACATTGAAGAAGGCTTTAACTCTAAGCTGTGGCAGGTGGTGTTATTCCAGCTTAATAAGGATGGTAACACTAGAATCAGATGTGTATCCTCTCCCTGTGTTGGGAAGTTGCTGGAAGAATGCCAGGGTGTTGCATGGACAACATCTGAAGCTCTCTAAGAAACACAGAATTTGATCCCAAGAGGACCTTTACGGGAGAGAGGTTTGTTAGCCATAAAGCTCTTAACCAGAAGTGAAAACCCCACATAAATGTTGATTTTTCCCTCTCCCCTGGAGTTCCCTATGGCAGAGAACAGAGAGAACGTGCACCAAAAGTTTTAACAAAACAAGGAATTGAACCTCACAGTGGGGCAGACGTAGGTGGTATGAATTTTTAATGATGAGACATTAAAAATATCATTTGGGAAAAGAATTGTTGAGTACTTCCCTATTTAAATGAAAACATAGGTACAAACAGGCTATGCCTGATAAGAGGCTCTGTGAAATAAAAGTAAGCCATAAAAGACTATATTTAATGTCATCCTAACTCTGCCTCAAAGTAGGAACAAATACTGCTTACAAAAAACACTGGTAGGAATGTCATCAACATTTTGACGGCAGTTTCTAGGAGTGTTGAGATTACAGGGAATACTTTTGCTTGATTACATATTTTGGTGTTTTATATATTTTTCTATACCAAGCACACATTGCTTTTATAATAGAAAAGCAGTAAACTTTGTTAAATAATAGTAAATAGACAATAGTAAGTTAAAACATAAGGATATGTGTGCAAGAAGAGGGCATTGGCTGGCCCTGGGGCCCCGGGGCCAGTCAAGCTGTGTACTTGCAGAGTGAGGGCATGGCCAAGGTCATTTCTTATGCTTTGCCAACTTGACAAATAAAAATAATAGTAACTCAGTGTTGTTTAAGTTTTGTTAATTTGAATAACCATTGTTGTTGAACACTGTCTCTGGAGAAAACACTGAGAAAGCATTGCATGTATCTGCCATGGAAAATCCCATCAAGTGGGACATCCACAGCGATCTCTGTGCCCACAAAGTCACACTTACTATCCTTGGTGAACTTTCCTTAAAAACTGTGAGTGAACTTCCAGTGAATACATAAATAAGATTTGTGGACTTCTGAATTCAACCAGAGAATTGTTACCCTTGTGTAGGAACTCCGAACTCAGAGCGGTTCTGTGGTTGGTAGGTAGATGAGGTGGATGTGGTTTCGAGAAAAATAATGGGACCATCCAAAGGGGAAAAGACAGTTAATTGGCTACATTTGACTCATGCAATTGGTGCCCTGGGAGCCCCCATGCCAGCCTTCATGTTCCATCGCTCAACCAAGGCAAACCATCTGCCATCCGGCAGGTACCTGGTAGACAGCATTACCCAGTTTTCAAAAGCAAGTCAGCCACTGATGAAGAGTGGGCTTGATCAGGAAGTAAGTGAAAAGGAGATGAATCAAGCCTTAGGGTTATTTCTGCAATTCCACTCTGCCAGCAGACCCATCGAGAGTCTTCCCAGGAAGCAAAAAGAATTCTTCAGTCCTCTAAAGTCACATTTTAAAGTTACACTGATGTGTCACGAAGAGCACCCCTCAGGAAGTCCTCACCCCATTTTGAGCCATGACTTGCTGGCTTTCATGCCAGGAAGAAGTTACTGTTAATAACTCACCCTACACATATGAACCATTGAGAAAACACTTCAAAGTTTCAGAGAAACTTATGCTATTATCATAATCTGCATCATCCTCATCACTGTCATCATTATTAACTAGAGTAAATTAACTGCAATCTTCACAGCATTTTTAGTAATTCTTTGCTGAACCAATTTTCCGAACAAAATATCCTAGATTTACTATAGGACTGAATGAAGTTTTAGCATGCCAACAGCAAGAGAGAGTTGGCATGAGCTTGGTGGGAGGTTTAGCAGGATGGGGGAAGTAAAAACTAGGAATATATAAAAAAAGTAGACAACAATCAATGAAAACTATTATTCATAGAATAAGTACCCAATGGTATCAATATTTGTATCAATGACAACATTTTTGTTAACTTTATTTTTAAAAATTATCATACAGTAAAATCAATGTTTTTTGGTGCACAGTGGTATGAAGTTTAATATAGTATGGATTCATGTAACCACTACTGTAACCACACCACATCAATCTGGCTCAACGTTTGTTATTGTTGTTGTTGTTGTTGTTTTTGAGACAGAATCCCACTCTGTCACCCAGGCTGGGGTGCAGTGGCACAATCTTGGCTCACTGCAACCTCTGACTCCCGGGTTCAAGTGATTCTCTTGCCTCAGCCTCTAGAGCAGCTGGGATTACAGGTGCCTGCCACCACGCCCAGCTAATTTTTTTTTTTTTTTTTTTTTTTTTTAGTAGAGACGGGATTTTGCCATGTTGGCCAGGCTGGTCTCAAACTCCTGACCTCAGTTGATCCGCCTGCCTTGGCCTCCCAAAGTGCTGGGATTACAGGCGTGAGCCACTGCACCCAGCAGCTGGCTCAACTTTTATGCAACAATGTTGTGAGTTGCTTTTCATTTGCCACAGATCCCCAGGATGAAGTTCATGTAACCTGAGCATGCCCAAATGAACCAAGTGTGCAGTCATAGGGGAACCTAAGTGCCTGGACTGAGGAGTAGAGACTGAATTAGGAAGCATACATTGCATGGCAGGATGCAGGATCCAATCAGATCGAGCTCTGGCATTGCTCCATGGTTGGTAGCAGCATCCAGTCAGATCATGCCTCCCAGCATCACTTCATTGCAAGATCCAATCGCATCACACCTCATTACCCTATGCTTATAAAACCTGACCCAAACCCAGCTTGGGGGAGACACACTGGGGCATTTCCTCCTGTCTCCTTGCCAAATAAAGGATTTTTGCTCAAAAGCCAGTGGCATGGTATTGACCTCTATGTACATCAGGCAGCAAGACCATTGATTTCTCGGTAACATTACCACAATCAGGATGCAGAAGAATTCCATTACTCCAGAAAAATTCCCTCGGGCTACTCATTTGTTGTCACACCCTCTGCTCACGCATATCCTTGGGTGATGAGTTCTCTGTCACTATAGCTTTGTTTTTTAGAGCATGTCACATAAATGGATCATACAATGCATAACCTTTTTTTCTTTTTTTTTTTTTTTTGAGAGGGAGTCTTGCTCTGTTGCCCAGGCTGGAGTGCAGTGGCGCGATCTCGGCTCACTGCAACCTCCACCTCCCGGGTTCAAGCAATTCTCCTGCCTCGGCCTCCTGAGTAGCTGGGACTACAGGCGCATGCCACCACGCTCAGCTAATTTTTGTATTTTTAGTAGAGACGGGGTTTCACCATGTTGGCCAGGATGGTCTTGATCTCTTGACCTCGTGATCCACCTGCCTCGGCCTCCCAAAGTGTTGGGATTACAGGCATGAGCCACCACGCCCGCCAATGCATAACCTTTTGAGACTGACTTCCTTCACTCTGCATAGTGCTTTTGAGATGCATCCAAGTTGTTGCATGTATTATTTGCTTTCTCCTTTTTTACTGCTGAGTAGTTTTCCATTGTATGCATGCACCACAGTTTATGCATTCACTTGTTGAGAGATATTTGGGTTGTTTTAGATAATTAAGAATAGAGCTGCTATAAATATTTGTGTACAGTTTTTTATGAACACATTTTCATTTCTCGGGTAAATACCTACAAGTGGCATTGCTGGGTCATATGATAAACCTATTTAACTTTATATGGAAGTGTCATCATGGCTTTACTATTTTGCATACTCATCAGCTACGTCTGAGAGGTCTTGTTGCTCTGTGTCCTTCCCAGCACTTGGCATTGTCAGTATTTTTTTATTTTGACCACTCTACTAGGTATGTAGCAATATCTCATTGTGATTTTGATTTGCATTTCCCTAATGGTTAAAGATGTTGGACATATTTTCTTGTGCTTATTTACCATCCATATGTCTTCTTTAGTGAACTATCTATTTGTCTTTTGCTGGTTTTAAATTGATTTGTTTTCTTACTATTGATTTTGGGGATTCTTATATATTCTAGATATAAGTCATTTGCGAGATATTTAATTTGCCAACATTTTCTCCCAGTCTACAGCTTGTCTTTTCATTCTCTTAGCAGTATATTTCACAGGCAAAAAGTTTTGATAAAGTCAATGTATGAGTGTCTTCTTTTATGAGTCATTCCCTTGTGTCTAAGAACTAAGCCCATATTATAGTTTTTCCTGTGTTCCTTTTTTAAAACGTTTTATAGTATTAGATTTTTCATATAGAGCTATGATCTACTTTAAGCTTTGTGTAAGATATAAAGTTAGGTGAGGGCTCATTTTTTTGCCTATGAATGTCCAATTGTTCTAACACCATTTGTTGGAAAAGACCATCTTTTCTCCATCGAATTGCTTTTGCACCTGTGTAAAAAATCAATCGGATATATTGATGTGGGTCTATTTCTGGACTCTGTATTCTGTTCAATTGATTTGTGCATCTATATTCCTTCATCAATACCTTCACTTCTCGATTACTGTAGCTTAATAGTAAGTCTTAAAATCAAATTGTGTGGTTCTTCCAACTGTATTCTTCTTCTCAAAACTCAACTAGTTTTCAGTGAGCTTTTGCTATGAGTCCAACATCATGCCAAGCCCTTTACAAGAATGATCTCATTTAATCTTCACAACAAACTTTTGAGGATATGTGTCAGTGCAGGCTCACCAGAAAGCAGGTGGATTTGGAAGTGCAATGGATTTATTGGAAGATATGACTGTGGAGGATAAAGAGAAGAGGGAGCTGGACTACCAGGGAAAGATTTCAGATTGTGAGGCTGGTCTGACCCCAGCAAAAGGAGATGGGAAGGAAAGAGGCTTGAGTAAGAGGAGACTCAGTCTGTAGCACAGCTCTGAGAAAGTCCCAGCCAAGGTTATGGGGGCATTCCAGAGCACGTGTTTCCCATTAGAGGGTCCCATTTTGGGCAGAAATCACCAGGCTCTCGTACCCCACTGTGCTTAGTCGTTGGCTTGGAGCAACCTGGGAAAAGTGTGGCCTCAGTGTGAATGCTGCACAGGAATTAAAATAGCAACTCTATTATTTCCCCAAATGCAAATTTAACCTCATGATTAGATTTAACTATACTATAACAAACATGTATATAGTTTGAATCCTTCCATGCTCAAAAATGAATATGTTAGGGTGTATAAAGTTACAAGTTTTACAGCAGTTTTCTGCTCTGGCAAGACCTAAATATTCATATGCAGTCAGCCCCCTATATATGTGGGTTCCACGTCTGCCAATTCAACAAACTAGGAGTTGAACATATTTGAAAAAGAGAAAAGCCAACAATAAAAATGATAAAAATAGAAAACAATATAGCATAACAACTTTTACATAGCATTTACATTGTATTACGTTTTATATGTAATGTAGTGCTGATTTAAAGTATACGGAAGGGTATGCATAGGTTATAGGCAAATACTACATCCTCATTTTATATAAGAGATTTGTGCATGTATAGATTTTGGTATGCGTGGGGGATTCTGGAACCACTGTCGCTCAATATAGTGCTTTTGTGATGGAATTTGGATTCAATTCCCTGGACAGAGACAGGGAACTGGATTTGGAATCTTTCTCTTGCCCTAGCTCCTTGTTAATGGATGTTTCTTGCTTTAATATTATTGCTCTTTCCCCTTCTTCCTTTCTTATCCCACTCTATAAATTTCTTCAGAGATCAAAGTCAACATCCACTCATGTCCTCCTCTTGGGTTAACAGAGGCCAGCTGTCTTCTGCTTTATTAAAATACCACATTCAGAATCTCTTTAAGCAATGATCCCATTTAGCATCTGTAATAAAGTGCTATATCATTGCATAGATGAGGTCTCTCTGCAAAGCCTATCACTGACTGACAAATGTTTCACTGCACCCTGATACCGCAGGCATATCCCCTTTGAACATTCTGAGGCATCCCTTTGTAAGAGATGTTTTAGTGCGTCCTAAACATGTATACTGACAAGCAAATTGAGAACATTTCTCCATTGATTTTTTTCACTATCTTTCTATTCTTTAAGAAAAGAAACAGTGAAAATGTAAATGGTATTCATTTTAGTAATAACAATAATATTGACTTAAATGTATATAGTTCTCTTTACTCCAGAATGTGCTTCCTTCTTTGAATCCCGAAATAGTATGGGAGGAAATACCCACCTTTCTACAGATGAGAGCAGTATTGCCCAGAAAGCTAGTGGGACATCCAAGGTTTGAATCATGTGCCCTCCTTTCTACATACAAAAGCCTGTATACAGTATCATAATATGTAAACATAGAAGATATACAAATCTTTAAGAAAGGAAATAGTTGACAGAAGGTTTTGAGTGTTTGTGAACATGGAACATGCTAGGCATACACATGTTTATGTAGGAGCCCAACCACTCACGTTAATAAGAGAGTGACCCAGAGACCATTCACTCCCTGAATGAATGAATTCATGAATGAATGGAGGGCCTTCCCCAGACCTGAGCAAAGCAGCCACATCCAGCATAGGGGCTCAGAGGGCAACCACAGGGTTCTGCCATTTCCAGAATATGTCGTTCTGTGCCATAATCTCACTTGCCCTGAAAGCCCTGCCAGGAAGCTTCTACTAACAGTCAGATAGTGGAGGTAGAGTGTTTTCCCTGGGCCTAGACAAAATATACTTTTATGATCTGGAAGGAAATGAAGATGGTGTGTCAGCCTTTGCAATGAGCACATTTATGCCCATTGAATTCATCAAAAAATGTATTGATTTCCTTCTACCCTTCTTCCTGCATTACCACTCTTATCGTTTAACTTACCACATTGTCTATGTGTCAGTCTCCTTCATCATTTAATGAGCAACATGATTATAGGAACACACTCATTCATCTTTATATTCTAAAGTGCCTATTACAGTTCCTGGCATAGTTGGCACTCATTAAGCCATTGTCCAAATGGAGGAATAAGAACTATATGCTAAGCATTAGGGCTAGGTTTTCTAGCATTCAGGTAAGAAGGAGGAGGATGTTATCAGTTAACATTCATCAGCATGTATTACGTGCCCAAGAACGCTGCTACATTTTTTACGTACACAATCATATTGAACTCTCATACCAACCCTTATGAGGTAGGAATTCTTATTAGTCACATACACACATTAGGAAATTCAGATTTTTTGTAATTAAATAATCTGCCTAAGATCGCACAGTGAGTATGTGGCAGAATTATGTCTGTTGGACTCCAGGAAGCATAGTCTTAATTTCTGCATCATTCTTCTGGCCATACTGTCCAATCCAGAAAGCTGACACATGGTCCAGACCTTGATCTTTCAAAGGGGATAAGAAAGATTCCCTGGAAAATCTTGGAATGAGGTCACCTTAGCTATGGGGGTAAGTCTTAAACAGAAGGCAGAGTGCCATATTCAAGGAACTTATAGCTGTAATAAGGAGATGAGACTAGCACACACATGAGAGAGAGAGAGGGAATATGAAACTGTCTAGATATTCACTGATTTATGAGGACAGAGATATCTTTATGAGTTGATGAATGTACCCTGTATACCCCACACTATGTTAAGTGCTTCACATCTATTATCTTAGTAATCCTTCCAAGGACCTTTAAAAAGTATGTATTATTCTCTATTTACAAATGGAGAAAATGGAATTAGGAAAAGTATATAATTTGTCTTAGGTCACAGAACTAAGAATACATAGTGGATTTGGGCTTCCAAGCCAGGCCATGTGATTGCAGAACCCAGATTTTACACCCCATTCTCTCTGCACTCTGAAGCCAGAATGGCAGACAATGATGCCGTAAGAGGATAGTGTCATTAAAATATGCTGTTAAATGGAGACATCTTAGTGAACAATGAGAATCCTTAGCAAAGACTCATAGATGTGATACAGACTAGCTTTTTTGGTTAGCTAGTAATTCAGTCAGCATCTTAGTGGGGATGGAACAGAGGAAAGATAAATATTTTATCTTCTGCTCAAAGATGAAAGACCTGAAAAAGGGCCTCACGAGGTGATGACCCATGAAGGGGTGGGGGTACTATAGCCCAAGGACCCTGGAAGTCCAAAGAGAAGCAGGTCTACAAAGCAGAAAAGAGGATGATGAAGGCCAAGTTCACATTTTACTTTGTTGCTTAAAGAAGTGGAAACATTCTAAGGAAGATTTACATGAATTATACTTCATTAAATCCTTACAACTAGCTATTTGGTAGTTGACTTTCAACAAAGATGGGTTGAATAAATGAGTATTGTATGTGTTAATCTGCACCTTGCTTTTTATTTAACATACATTTGGATTTATTTCCAGGTAAGGATATAGTGACTGCTCCATTCTTATAAATGGTCACATATTGGTCTGTAGTATCAATGTGCCATGATTCATATAACCATTCTCCTATTGTCGGATGTTTCAGACACTTACATTATCTTTACATAAACAATAATCCAATGACTATCTTTGTTCATACAACCCTGTATATACATTTACCAATATTTCTGTAGGATGGACACCAAAAATGAAGTGACACTGTTCTTTTAGAAAAAATCAAAATCCAAGTTTCATTAAATGTTGAGTTGATGAAACAACTTTAACTCCTGACCTAAATCAGCTTTCAAAATGTTCTTTTTCTGTTTTAATGTAAAGCTGAAAAATATCTTTTTTAAGGATAGGAGGTATAAATTATAGGCCTACTCTTTGAGGTAATAGACCAAAAAGCTATATGTAATCATAATGGAGCTATAAAATTGTATTCTGTTCTTCAACATGAGGCAAATACAAAGTGTCAGAGTAATGAATATAATTTTGGAATTTTTTTTTTTTGAGACAGAATCTCACACTGTTACCCGGGCTTGAGTGCAATGGCATGATCTCAGCTCACTGCAACCTCCGCCTCCTGGGTTCAAGTGATTCTCCTGCCTCAGACTCCCAAGTAGCTGGAATCACAGGCGCCCACCACCATGCCTGGCTAACTTTTTGTATTTTTAATAGAGATGCGGTTTCACTATTTTGGCCAGGCTGGTTTCAAACTCCTGACCTCGTGATCCGCCCACCTCGGCTTCCCAAAAGTGCTGAGATTACAGGCATGAGCCACTGCGCCCGGCCCCAATGTTGGATGTTTTGATGTCAACTTCAGGTCTTATATCTTGTAGTAATGCTCTTCATTAGTCATATTTTCAGTTGATTTCTTGTGTAGATTTGTTTTTTCTACATGGCACACCAAAATGTGGGGGAATATGTATTAGTGACCAAAGCCCTTACATTGCATCTATTCATGCATTGATTCACTATCATTTAAATATCTGTGTTATTTCAGAATTAAATGTGGTTGGTAAGGAGGGTCTGTTGGAGGTAAAGAAACAGAGTTGATCTAAAATATTACCTGTGGAACCCTTCTCTTGAAGCGAAGCCTCCTAGTCTCTGAAAGAATTACAGATAGGTAGAGGAAATGTCCACTGATGGATGAATGGATAAACAAAATGTAGCATATACATGCAGTGAAATAATGTTCAGCCTTAAAAATGAAGAATATTCCGACACATTCAACAGCATGGGTGAATCTTGAGGGCATAATGCTAAGTGAAATAATCCGGTCACAACCTGGCCAGGTGTAGTGGCTCACGCCTGTAATCCCAGTACTTTAGGTGGCTAAGGCAGGTGAATCAGTTGAAGTCAGGAGTTTGAGACCAGCCTGGCCAACATGGTGAGACCCTGTCTCTACTAAAAATACAAAAATTAGCTGGGTATGGTGGAGAATGCCTGCAATCCCAGCTACATGGGAGGCTGAGACAGGAGAATCTCTTGAACTTGGGAGGCAAAGGTCGCAGTGAGCCAAGATTGTGCCACTGCACTTCAGCCTGGGTGAGAGCAAGACTCCATCTCAAAAAAACAGAACAAAACAAAAACAGACATATACTTTTTGAATCCATTTATATGAGGTACCTACAGTAGTCAAATTCATAGAGACAGAGAACAGAAGCATGGTTGTCAGGGACTAGGAGGAGCGGGAAATGAAAAGTTGTTTTCTAATGGGTATAGAGTTTTCATTTAGCAAGATGAAAAAGTTCTGGAGATCAGTTGCAACACAATATAAGTATGCTTAACACTACTGTATACCTAAAAATGGTTAAGGTGGTCAATTTCATGTTTTATGTATGCTATTACAATTTTTTTAAATTACAAACCATCCAACCCAAATAATAAGGAATCTGCTGGAGTAACAAGGAATCTGACTTAGAGTAACTAACCTCTATGGGCTCACATTTAAAATTGCATTCTCAAAATTAGTTGTATTATTTGGGGTAGCCTAGATCCCAGTAGCAAGTTGTCCCCCAAGTGTAAATGGCTAAAACGCTATAGAAGATAATTTATCTCATGAAACAGTCCATGTATGTGGTAAATAAATGCTTAAGTGAATACATGAATGAATAAGTAAATGGATATGGCCTATAAGACATGTACAAACCATATTACCAGGTATGAATCTCAGGTTACCAACTCAGATGTGAAAGAACTGGGGCTTTATTCTTCCATAATTAAAATATGTCTTGAATCTTCCTTCTGCTGGGTTAAGTGGCCAAAATGAAATCTGAGACAACTCCTTGCCACTCTATCGTAGGCACAATAATGGCCCCCAAGGATGCTTGGGTCCTAATTCTTAGAAGCTGTGAATGTTACCTTACATGGCAAAGGGGATTTTGCAGATATGATTAAGTTAAAGATCAAGAGATTAGGAGAATATCCTGGATAACTTGGGTGGGCCCAGTGTAATCACAAGCGTACTTGTAAGTAAAAGAGGGAGGCAGGAGAGTCAAAGAAGATAAGGCAACAGATAGGGGGGTCAGAGTTAGAGAGAGGAATTTGAAGATGCTGTACTGCTGGCCTTGAAGAAGGAGGAAGGGGCCATAAGCAAATGAATGTAGGCGGCTTCTAGAAGTTGGAAAATGAGAAACAACAACAACAACAAACCAGATCAAAACTGGATTCTCCCCCAGAGCTTCCAGAAGAAACACTGCTCTGCTGACACCTTGAGATTAGTTCAGTGAGAGCCTTTTCAGACTTCTGACCTCTGGAACTGTAAGATAATACATTTGCGTTGTTTTACACCAATAAGTGTGATAATTTGTTATAGCAGCCATTGGAGACTAATACACACCCCACTGTCACTCTCCTGGCACCGGTGACCGAATTCTGGATTGGAAAGAAAATGGGGCTACAGAGAGACCACAGAGTACAGAGAGTCACAGTGGAAACCACCTGGATTCAAAACTCAGCTCAGTCACCTGCCTGGGGTTAGCCCTAGTGAAGTGATGCAACCACTCTGCATGTGAATTTCCTCACCTGTAAATTGGGAAGAACAGTACCTACTTCATCAGGTTACTGTGAGGATTAAATATGTTCATTTAACAAAAGCCTAGTACAGTGTCTTGCATGTAGTAAACACCGTAAGTATTAGCTATTATTGTGATTACCCTTTTTTTCCTTTATTTTATTTATTTATTTATTTTTGAGATGGAGTCTTGCTCTGTCACCCAGGCTGGAGTGCAGTGGTGCGATCTCAGCTCACTGCAACCTCCGCCTCTGGTGTTCAAACAATTCTCCTGCCTCAGCCTCCCGAGTAGCTGGAATTACAGATGCCCGCTACCATGCCCAGCTAATTTTTGTATTTTTTAGTGGAGAAGGGGTTTCATTATGTTGGCCAGGCTGGTTTCGAACTCCTGACCTCGGGTGAACCTCCCGCCCCAGCCTCCCAAAGTGCTGGGATTACAGGAGTGAGCCACTGCACCTGACCCTATTGTAATTACTCTTATTGTCATCATCTGGTCCTAGGTCTTGAGAAGTCCATGCTGCCAGATTCTGCTCCTCAGTCATAATCCATGCAGGTTTCTGCCAAATGGGTCCTCTATGGGGCAGAAGATCCTGGTGCTCCAGCCGGATCCCTTGAATCCCTTTTACTGTTGGTTGGAACGCTTGCCCCCCCAGCTTCTGTGGATGCTTGACTGAAGGCTCACTCCTGAAAACATGTCCAGAGAATTGCCTTTGGGCAATGGAAGTCACCGTCCTCAGAGTTGAGATGCCCTCATGCGTGCCCAGGAACCTTGGAGGAGTTTATGAAAGTCCTGCTCCCTGTTTCAAGGCAGGACAGACTCTGCAGTATAATTTATGCCCCAGAGCTCCCGAGGACCTGATGGGAGCCAAGTCCTTTCACTTCCTTATCCTGCTGCCTCCCTCCCCTGTAGATGTCTCCTGAGAGAGCGTTCTCAATATGTCTCATGCACACAAAGTTTTGTCATGGGCTTTAAGGGAATGTGACCTAAAACGTGGTCTGAAGCCTCAAGACCCTGTTGGCTGTGTAGGCATGTGATAGGTAGCCCAGGAAACAATAAGGGCTGTGGGACTGCAGAGGAAGAAGAGGGTTGGGCTGGGGGAGCAGGGACAGCCTCACAGAATGGGTTGAGCCAACATTCAGCCTGCACACTCCTAATCAAAAAAGCACACATTTAGACCAGGCTTTGTTCTGTTGGCCACCTTCAGATGTCATTGTGTCCTATGCACACAGAATGTGTAATGTTATTTTCAATCCAGCCTTAATTGCCACAAAGTCAATTCATTTTCTGAGAAAAAAGGTACAAGCACTTCTAACCCTTAAGGCCTCCCTATGTCCTAGATCTTAAAAGTAAAACTTAAAAGCTCAAATTTTTGGTGCAACTAGAAACCCAATAAAAAGTTTTCAAGACAAGCAAAATTATATTTGTAGTTTTTCCTGAAGAGTGAGAGAAAACAGAAAAAGACTCAATAAACCATTAAATTTTGAGACATCTCAGCAATTCATACTATTACCTTTTTATTTTTCCTTTAGGTGATATATTGTTTAATATGTAAGCATTTATTGCCATAGTGGCTCAATACTTTTTGAGTTTTTGTGATTACATTTTCTGTCATTTACATATTTATATTTCTTCCTGACTTTCCCTACTACCCAAGACAACTCCTACCTTGGTTTACACTCTTCTCTTTCATATCATCCATAAAAATGTTGCTCCTCCTCGCCCCCATATATTGCTTTTTTTTTTAAACAAAAGAACTAGGGCCATTGGCAAGCTACCTTGGGAGCTGAAAGAGCATTGTTTCTCAGATTCACTAAAAAGTTGGACAAATTCACCGAAGGACACTATTATATATTCCAGGGAGATCCAGACAGCAAATCTAAAGGACTGTGTCCTCCTAGGACATAAAAGTGTTCAATGAAAGGAGCAACTGACAACGACCAATTATTTGCCATTGAAGAGGACAAGAAAATGACAATTAGTGACTCACCACTATCCATTTGCTTCTCTGGCCCCTTCCATCTTATCCACCACCTTCCTATTTTTTCTGAGCAGTTGCCAAGAACCAAATGCAGACTAAACTGAACTGTGGGACCTGACTGGAGCTGACTCAGTGAGGGGACCAGGCTCCTCCAGGCCTACAGGATGTGAATAGGGACAGCCTGGCCTGGGGAGGTTGCCCATCAGATGAAAGGCTGCAGGTCCTTCCCGGGACAGAGGTCCTTAGGCATCAAAGGTGGAACTCGGGAGGGATGGAAGAGAAGCTACTCCTGACCTGCCCTCTGTTAATTTCCAACTTAGAAACACACTGGCATTTATGTTGACACTTTCTTATTAAGTCTCCAATATAATGAATTGATTTTTTATTTTTAGGTTAGAAAGTTGAAACTTGGAAGGAAAGGACAGAAAAGATACTTTTACTATTTCTTCTCATTCTTCTCTTAAAAATATACAGCAATATAAGCTTTGGGACCTTTGTTTGTTTACAGAGTCTTTTCTAGGACTCTTTGCATTATTCTTTTTAGTTCTAAATCAAGAATAGTGATAGACCAGAACCCAGATGTCTTACAAACTACTTCAAGGGGAAAAAAGGAATTGGACTAGAAAGCACAATATATAGTACTTAATCATTCTCAACTATTTTTATTTCTGACAAAGGTTTGCAAAATGTGTTGGTAATCTCCATTTAACGTATTCACTAAATGAATGAAAAATAGAATGATTTGTTAAAAACTCATGACATTCATGGTATAGGCAAAGCAAGAAATTAAGAGCTCTTTGATGGGAACCCAAAAGAGCTTGTATAGCTTCCAATTTGGGGGAAAAGTTGTGAGTACACATGTTTGAACATAAAATGAAAACAAAAATATAACTTCTAGTTCATTTGCTAATTATGAGAGAATGCAACTTTCAGTTTTAGAGTTTAAAAGTGTATTTCAATATTTGAATAGTTTTATGATGGATGGCCTCAATTGAGCCTTCATTTAGATTGCTATTAGCAACTTCACTACACAAGAGATTTTCTAATCAAAAAGAAATAAATGCTTATATATCTTCTTGCCCCCACTCTTAAATGTGCATTACTGTTTTCTATTGTACATAAAAGCAATAAAGCCATTGTCAACAATTTTCACCTAACCTTGAGGCAGGAGAATAGGATCTGGAGGCAGAGAACCTAAGGCTGAACAGAATAAAAAAGACCGAACTTCTTAGAACTGAATAAAAAAAAAAAATCCCACCTCTGCACGTCCAAGTAACAAAGGGATCACAGGCTACTCCCTTTGCAATCTGATTTCAGATGAAAAATGGAAAGTACCTCTAATTGGTCCCCTCCTGCAACCAATCAGACTGGTTGCTGGCCAAGTCTTCATTTACATAGGGTGTAATCAAGTAACCAATGGGAAACCTCTAGAGGATATTTAAACCCCAGAAAATTCTGTAACCAGGGCTCTTGAGCTCCTTGCTACAGCCTGCTCTCACTCTGTGGCATGTATTTCTGTTTCAATAAATCTATGCTTTTGTTGCTTTATTCAAAACGCCAAGAATCGGGACGATGCATAGTCAATAGCCTATTGGTAACAAACTGATAAGGGCTTTTATGAGTTACCTCTTGGATAACTATACTGAGACAACTAAAGAGGTACAGAAGAACTCTAACAACTCAACCCCTGCACTTAAAAAAAAAAAAAAGTATTCTTTAGCCTCTAACAAAGGGTCTACAGTGAGAATGTTAAAGGCGGGCAAATTGAGAGGTACCAAGAAGAAAATCTTACAGGGAAGAACAACATCAGAACATACATAGTGGGAAGACATAAAATAATATATGGCTTTTCTTAAAATTATCAGGTTTGGGTAGGTTTCTTGGCCTATTTTTGTCTTAATACTGTACGGATAAGAAGATGCTTACATTTATTGTCAGATAAAATATCTATCCAAGAGTATGATCTTATATTTGAATTGTAAGAAAGGCTTTCTTGTTCTGTTTTCAGCACATAATTGACTAAAACGGAACTACTACCTAATTATTTTTCCCCTTGTTTTCCTGTTATCTAAAACCCTGGGATTAGATTTAAATTCAGTTTGTAATTCAGTTTTTAGTTGGTTGTTGCTGTTGTTATTGTTTAAAACAATTATTGTTTCTAGTTCCATCCATATATTTATTCTCTCTCCTAGGTTCATTAGAGCTAAAAATAAATTGGATTAGGCTTAGATAAAATTAAACTGAATGCAATATCTTTCAATTGAAAAAAAAAGAACCTCAATATTCTTCGTGCCATTAATAATAACTACCATCAGCTCATCAATGGTATGACGTAGTCCAGGAGAGAGGTAAATGTTCCATAGGCCAGTAAAAGTCTTTATAAGAGTCAGGTTCAAAACCTTTATCTGCAACACTAATTTAAATTAATTTGGGATTCGAATCTCTGGGGAGATTTGAGCTACACATGCAAATTATTGTTACAATAAGTTAATTCCCTGCAGGGGTCAATATAAGGGAAACGAGCATAATTCCATGACTAGGCTGAGGGGGAAACTTTTTAACAAAAACAATCACATGTTGAAATGAGAAGTATTTTCTCAGAGACATCTTAAAATGAGTCAGATACTTGTTTGTCCTGAGTGATTTAGTTGAAGCTTCTCTGGAGACTGAGCGATGAATTTCACAACTCTGAAAGCCCTTCCCATTACTATAATCTGACGATGAATCTCTGGGCAGTACATTAGATTTGTGTTCTCATAAATGGGTGACATGTCTTCTCAGCTTTGACCCTAATGAGAAAAATATGTATTGAAAGATTTTCTTCTTACTCACTCTGTCACTTTTTCTACCTGAAAACAAAGAATATAGATATGTTATTTATAAAGAGAAAAACAACAGTAAGTGACATTGGATCCCTACCTCATACCAAACACAAAAATCAGTTCTAAATGGTCTAAGGATTTATGTGTCAAATGTAAAACTTTAAAACTTTCTGACCATGGATCTTTTAAATAATACATCAAAAGGCACTGCTCATAAAATAAGAGCTTGATAACTTTGACTACATTAAAAGAAAGAACTTCTGCTCATCAAAAGAGGTCTTTCAAAAGTGAAAACATAAGCTACATATTGAAATAAGGTATTTGTAACACATATAAGAGATAATTATAGTTTTAGAGTATGTAAAGCTAGTAAGAGTTAATAAGAAAAAGACAAATAACCTAATAGAGGCTTAGCCAAAAGTAATGGAGAGGCATTTCACAGAAGAGATAATAAAGCAACATTTGAAGAGATGCTCAAATTTATTAGTTAGAAGGGAAATGTAAATCAAGACCACAATGAGATACCATTTTATATCCTTTCAATTGGCAAAAATTAACTAATTTGACATTAAGTTTCAGAAGGATGGGACTCAACAGGATTGCAGACCGGAATGTAAATTGCTACACCCATTTTGGAAAAATAATTTGGCATTATCTTGTAAAGTTGAACATTCCCATATCTCATGACCCAGCAATTCTACTCCTAGGTATATTCTCATGTCCTACCACAACATTCATATTTCTAGGAACAGCAAAAACTGAGAGTCACACTAGCAGAATATTCTGTGACACATTCACCCAATAGAACAAGTGAACCATAGCTACCCACCAGAACATAAATGAATTTGAGTAACATAATATTGAGTGAGAACAGCAAGTTTGAGATATAAAATAAGTAAAACTAAACAATATATTGTTTATGCATATACAAAATATGATGAACATAAAACTCAAAATGGGGGTGTTTCTGGAATTGAGGAAGATAGCACACAGGCAAGTTTATTTTTGTTTTTATTTTTACGGATGGAATTTCATTCTGTCACCTATGCTGGAGTTCAATGGCATGACCACAGCTCACTGCAGCCTCGACCTCCTGGGCTCAAGTGATCCTCCTGCTTCAGCCTCCCGAGTGGCTAGGACTACAGGTATGCACCACCATACCTGGCAAAGTTTTAAGTTTTGGGAAAATTGTAGCTCTTAGATTGAATGGGAGGTTCACAGGTTCTGATTTAATAATTAAGCAAAAACAAATGAGAAAATAAATAAATGAAAAGAAAAGATAGCTTATGTGAACCAAAGATAATAGCATTTGTGAACCAAGGATTGATTACAATTAACCCAGTTTTGTATATGTGAGATTCTTCTATATTGCAAAAAAATTAAATCAAAATAAAGCTAGTGATTTCACAATTGGTTTATTTGTTCTCTTCTACCATTTCAAGGATTATAAAGTATTTTACAAGTTTCAATTCAAAGAGTCTTTGCCTCTTGAAGTCTTCTTACCCCTTCCTCCCACTTTCTGTTTTTCCTTTTTGGCTTACAGTTGGAGAAAGAGATAAAAAGGAGAAAATGCTTAAATGTTATTCTCAAATATCAATGGTGAGCCTAGAAAAATGACTTCCTGGGCTTTTATCACTATACGCAACAATTCATCAGTGCATATTTCACCCTAATAGCAGCAAGTGACATGCGTATTTCTTTGAGTTTTTCATTTTTGCCTGTGGGGCTACTTGGATTTATCCTGCTTCCTCCAGGCTCTAAAATTTACATTACCACTAGAAATCAAAATGGGCTTTGAATGCTGTTGGTAACCAAGGAGCTATTGGGACTTGAAAAGGTCATTACTAAGACTTGTAGGGACAAGAAGACTTGTTATCTTTTGAATTCTAGCAGCTGATCCACCTCCTCCCAACCCTCCACCCACTGGGCAATTGGAATAGGACCCAGTCTGGCACCAGACTCAGACTCCAAAGGTAGGTAGGTATTTTGCCTGCAGCAGTCTGAATACATGCAGCAAGAGTTGAGTAGGATCCACGTTTCTCAAGTGTTCTGCGCAGTCCAAATAGGAAAATCCGAGTTCAGCCTACCAAACCCAAAGGGTGAATGGAGCCAAAGAAAAGGAAGACAAAGCCAATAGGACAGGAACCAGTGGAATTCCGGCGGTAAAGTCTTGGGCTATTGCAAGGAAAAAGATTAAAGTATACTAAAATGTGAGAATGAGTCAGTTTAGTTCAGTTTAGTTTAAAGGCACAGTATTGGGGCTGATATTAACAAAACCCCCACTGTTTTAGTTTAACTGAATTCTTAGGTCTCTTTTCCATGAATGTCTGCCAACATAATTCAGACCTTGATTAGCAGCTAGTTTTTCATCTTCTTCAAATAATTCTGAGCAGAGGCAATTGTATATTAAAAGGGGAGGGGAGATTCTATGATGGAAGGAGGTTAATCAGGAAACAACAGAAAAACAGAAAACATTATATGGGTTCATGCCAATTTAATCCAAATATTATGTTGTTAAGGGCTATTTTGTGAATCTATTTATTTCTAGGAAGATAGACTGTCAGTATTCGCAGGGCAGTTAATCCACTGTGAACATTTAGCCGGTATGTGCAATATTCCCAGAAGTAGTGTACGAGGGGGATCAATTTCTTCACATCCTCACTAACACTTACCACCAACTACCATCACATTGAGGATTAGACTTTAACATATGGATTTGAGAGGGGCATAAACATTCAGTCTATAGCACCAATTTTAGAGGGAAAGTGCTCAATGTTTCATAATTAACATTGATGTTAGCTTAAGGTCTTTCAAAATTATTATGGCAGATATTTTTCAAAGATGACTCCAACAATATTTTTTATCCTACATGTTTTTCTAGAACCTTGCCACTATACTAGTAGAGGGTGGAGTTTATTTTCCTTCCTCTTGAATGTGAGCAAGCATTTGTGACTGTCTCAAGTAACAGAGTATGATGGAAGGGAAGCATGTGACTTCTAAGGGTTGGTCATAAAAGATGCCATGCTCTTCTCCCTGGCACTTTTGAGATACTCATTCTGAGAACCCCACTGCCTTGTTGTGAGGAAGCCAAAAAAGACTGAGCATGTGGAAAGAAACCAAGCCTTCTAGCTCACAGCTCAGCTGATTTCCTATCTGACAGCCAGTACCAACTTGTGGACCGTGTGACTGAGTCATCTCAAAAACAGAGCCCCGAGTTTGGGATCAAACTGCCCCAGCCAACATTGCATGAAACAAGCTGACCTGTACTCCCTGAGCCTTACTCAAATTTCAGCCTCGCGAGTGAAAAAAATTGGTTGTTCTAAATGCCCATCAATGACAGACTGGATAAAGAAAATGTGGTACATATACACCATGGAATATTATGCAGCCATAAAAAAGAACGAGGTCATCGCTTTTGCGGGCATGTGGATGGAGCTGGAGGCTATCCTTAGCAAACTAACTCAGGAGCAGAAAACCAAATACCACATGTTCTCACTTATAAGTAGAAGGTAAATGATAAAAACATATTAACCCAAAACAAGAAACTAAAACTACTTCTACCCCAGTGACTTTAGTTTCCTGTTTTGGGTTAATATGTTTTTATCATTTACCTTCTACTTAGGGTGGAGGGTGGAAGGAGGGAGAGGAGCAGAAAGATAACTATTGGGTACTGAGCTTAATATCTGGGTGATGTAATAATATGTACAACTCACCACCATGACTCATTTATCTATGTAACAAACCTTCACATGTACCCCCAAACCTAAAATAAAAATTAATATATATACATACACACACACCCACACACACACACACATATTAAAAATTGGGGCCAGGTGCAGTGGCTTATGACTGTAACTCCAGGGCTTTGGGAGGCCGAGGTGGGGAAGATCACTTGAAGTCGGGAGGATCACCTGAAGTCAGGAGTTCCAAGCCAACCTGGCCAACATGGAGAAACCCCGCCTATACTAAAAACACAAACATTAGCGGGGCGTGGTGGCAGGTGCCTATAGTCCCAGCTACTCAAGAGGCTGAGACATGAAAATTGCTTGAACCCAGAGAGCGGAGGTTGCAGTGAGCTGAGATCATACCACTGCACTCCACCCTGGGCAACACAGCAAGACTCTATCTCAAAAGAAAAAAACTGCTTGTTGTTAAAGCTTCTTTGTGTTAAGGTGGTTTGTTTTGCAGTAGTAATAAATAACTGAAGCAGATGCTCATTAGACTGAGAAAGTTACTTTCTATGGTTCGTGTGCTGAGAGTTTTTGTAATAAATTCATAATTTTTATTCAAATACTTTTGCTGCATCTATTAATAAAATGTTTCCTCCTTTTTTGTAATATGGTAAAATGTATACATTATTTTTAAATATAAGGCCATCCTTGCATTCCTTATTCTTTTAATATATTGCTGGATTTGATTTTATAAACTTTTGCTAAGATTTTTATATTGATATTCATAAGTGATGTGGGTTTGCAGTTTTCTTTCTTTGTAACATGGTTGATAGGTTTGTTGTTAGGATCACACTGGCCTCATGATGGTTCATTCTCTTTTCTTTTAGATATACTGATAGCAGAAAAGCATATAAAAGGTGTTTCTTGTCATTTGTCATTAGGGAAATGCAAATAAAAACAACAGTTAGATACCACTAGACACCTATGAGAATGGCCAAACTCTAAAACATTCACAACACCAAATACTGGTGAGGATGGGGAGCAACAGGAGCTCTCATTTATTGCTGGTAGGAATGCAAACTTGTACAGCCACTGTGGAAGACAGTTTGACTGTTTCTTACAAAACTGAATATACTCGTACCATATGATCCAAGAATCCTATTCCTTGGTATTTACCTAAAGGAGCTGAAAACTATGTCCACACAAAACCCACACATAGATGCTTATAGCAGCTTTATTCACAGTTGCCCAAACTTGGAAGCAATGAAGATGCCCTTTCAGTAGGCGAATGAATAAACAGTGGTACATCCAGACAATGGAATGTCACTTAGCACTAAAAAGAAATGAGCTATCAAGTCAGAAAAGACATGAAAGAAGCTTAAATGCACATTACTAAGTGAAAAAAGCTTATCTTAAAAGGTTGCATACTATATGATTTCAACTGTGTGACATTCTGGGAAAGCTGAAGTATGTAGACATTAGTAAAAAGATCAGTAACTCCCGGCTACCAAGGGTTAGGGGAAAGGAGAGATGAATAGAGCACAGAGGACTTTTAGGGCAGAGAGACTATTCTGTATGATATTATAATGGCAGACACATGTCATTACAAATTTGTCCAAACCCACAGAATGCTGTGTTGGGGTAGAATGTACAATATTAAGAGTGAACACTATGGGCTTCTTTGCTGCTTTTCTGTAGGACTTTCAAACTTCCTTTATGCCTCTTTCTGAAGCACATCAACTCCAGCTGCATCTGATATTCCAGGTGAGCATCCACTATAGTTATCTCCAAGAAGAAGGATCACACAGTAAAGACTTTCTTTTGCTTCTCCTAAGGTCCTCTTTTGCTCAAAACACATAGCAGTGACAGATAGAAATATCCAAATTATATTCTCTGATGGCAGTACAAGTCATTTAGTACTTTATAGTAAAAAGATTTTAAAAATATACAAATGGGGAAACTAAAAATCACATTAAAAAACCAAACTGAAAACACCCTTGGTGAGATATTTATAAATTTTGCTTGAGTCTTTAAAAAGCTAACAGGTAGCTAGTGCTTCCAATTCCTGGCCAAGAAGAATTTATGGAAAAGATTTCAGAAGACTTTTTAAGCGCCAGATACATTGGCCTGGGAAATCCTGGCTCTAAAATTCACTAGCTGAGTCAATTGGACAACTCCTTCAGCTATTGTTTCTAGTCTATAAATGCAGACATTCCTTGGTGTTCAAGAATTTTTCCCTAAAGGACTCACCTTGGCAGGGCCTGGTGGCTCACGCCTGTTATCCCAAACATTGAGAGGCCAAGGCAGGTGGATCACCTATGTCGGAGTTGAAGACCAGCCTGATCAATATGGAGAAACCCTATCTCTACTAAAAATACAGAACCTAGCCAGATCTGGTGGTGCATGCCTGTAATCTCAGCTATTTGGGAGGCTGAGGCAGGAGAATCGCTTGAACCCAAGAGGCGGACGTTGCAGTGAGTGGAGATCACACCATTGCACTCCAGCCTAGGCAACAACAACAACAACAACAAAAATACTGACCTTGCAAAATATATATATATATTTTTTAAGACGGGGTCTTGCTTTGTTGCCCAGGCTGGAGTGCAGTGGCACAATCACTGCTCACTGCAGCCTCTACCTACTGGGCTCAAGCAATCCTTCTGCCTCAGCTTCCAAAGTAGATGGGACTACAGACACATGCCACCACACTCAGGCAACTGTTTTAATTTTTATTTTTACACATGGGGTTTCACTATGTATCCCAGGACGGTCTTCAACACCTGGGCTCAGGTGATTCTCCCTTAGCTTCCCAAAGTGCTGGGATTACAGGTGTAAAACAGCTTGGCCAGCTTGAAAAGTACCTGGATTACAGGCATGAGGTAGCAAAGTACCCTTATTATTTAAACTTCCTCTGTTCTCACTAAATCGGCTTCAAACCCGGACCTGTTTGACTCCATATCCCTTTCCATTTACCCTGCTATAATTTTGTTAGTTTATTTGCTTTTAGAAAATATAACTTGGAGAGTTGACAGTAGTGGTAGTCCTGAGCACATCCCTACCTGCCCTCATGTATATACCCTTGATTTTCCCACAGAGGATCCAGAAGAGGAATAAATGGGCATGCAGCGTCTGCGAGGTAGGAGACACTGCCTGCTCTATGTGGGTATGTTAAGCCTTCCTGGCCACCTCTGCAAAGGCCAAAAGGGGGGCAATTCTCCTGCCCTTGAGACTGAGGACCAAGGAAGAGAGAAGCTTCCTCCAGGTAACCTGGCAGAGAAGCAAGATAACTGGCAGCAGACTGGCCCATGGGTGTAGGGACACCTGAGAAGACACCCTTTGTCTTCCACCACCTGTGGGTCCCCCATTGTAAGGATTCTCCACCCACCAGATCTGAGATATAACCAGCCAACAAAGAAACAGGACACTGCATGTGATGGCACCCAGCAGCCAGAGAGAGGAAAAGCCAAGAGAACAAGCACACGCCCGAGGAAATACAGCTGCTACAAGAGACAGATGAAAACCTAAGTTGAAAACAAAACAAACAAAAGCAAGCACTTAAGGAGCCCAAGTGCATCTGCAAATAATAATAATAATTCACTAAGAGTAAAAACACATGATTTCTCATCAGAAATTCTGCAGGTAAATTAAGGAGAGAATGGTCACTGATCTGAATTAGTGGTCTGGAAATTCATGGATGCAATCAAACAAAAATGTGAGAAATTGGAAATTGTGACAGAAAATGTAAGGGATTTGGAAGTTATCTATTCAGGACATTCAAAAGAAAAATAATAGGAGTTTCAGAAAGAGAAAGCGACATTTTGAAAGAGAGAAAACACTTTTTAAAAAACTAAACAAATGAAACCTTTCACTTGAGAAGAAACACTTAAGTCAGTCAACTAAATGATCCATTGAAGAGAAATCACAAGTGTATAGGCATAGCATAGTAAACCCCCTAAATTCTAGGGCCATTTGGAAAATCTTATAAGCTCCTAAGCAGAAATGACAAATTATCTACAGAAAATGCATAGTGTCAAATGCTTTGTTATCATTAAAGAAATTAAAAATAAAAGAACTTAGAACTTCATTTAAGAAATTATAAAGAGATCAATTTTTAAAACAGAATAAAGGAATAAGAGTTAACAAAGATAGAACAGAAAGTAAACGCAAAATGAGTAAGGATAAGTTTATGTAAAAGCATCTTTTGAAAAAGATTAATAATAGAAATAAATCCCTCAGGAGCCTGAAGAGACAGAAGAGAAAGCCAAAGAGATAAGGTAAAAAAATGAGAAAAAAAAAATGCCAGGGAAATTTTTAATATTAAGCAAATTTTTATCTCTTTAAAAGCAAATCTATGACAACAATTTTTAAAACCTAGAGGATAACAGAGCAAAATATAAAGGACTAAAATGAACCCAAGAAGAAAGAGTAAATCTGAATAAACTAATTATGACAAAAGAAAGGGCAGTAAGAGAGCTACCACTTAAATAGGCACCAGACCAAATGGGCTCCTAGACTGGGTTCTAATTTCTAAAGAACTGATCATTTCAATGTTATTCAAATTAGTCCAGGACAGAGAGGAAATACAGAAAAGTCTCCAACTCATTTTACATAGCCAGCACGACTTTAATGCCACAGCCTGATCTAGTAGAACGCAGAATAAAAAATTACACATCTATATCACTTTCAAATACGATGCAAAAACTTCTAAACAAAATATGAGCAGACATCAGCAAGCTCTCAAAATTGGTGCACTAAGATCAAGCAAGTTTTTTTCAGGGAATGTGAAAGTGATTTGCTTTCTGAAAATCACTCTCAGTGACCATCAGCACAATCTATTACATCAACAAACTAAAGGATAAAATCCATAGGATTCTATCAGTAGATTCTGAAAAAGCTTGAGAAAAACTCAACAACCATCTCTAACAAAAACTCAAGATAAATAATGAAACTTTTTGATCTACTAAAGATAATTCACAAGCAAATCACAACTGTCATTCCAAATTATAAAACACAGTACACTGAACCATTTTCATTAAAACCGGGAACCAGTTATTAAAACTAGTTCCTAAACAACTGGCATAGACATTAAAAAAGATATTAAAACCAGCATTTTTGCTGATGACATAATTGCATAACTAGAAATCCATGAGATTCTAGTAAAATATGTACTAGATTCACTTAAAAACTATTGGTAAAATGGTAGTATACAAAATAAATATTAAAAGATAGTTTTTCTTTGCTCTAGCAGTAAGTTCTTAAATGAAAATAGCGGAAATTCTATTTATAATAGTGACACAATGTATGTAAATAATGGGAATATATTTAACAAGAAGTTCACAGGATCTATAGAAAAACTATAAACTCTTATGATCAGACCTTTAAAAAAGATCTGAACAAAGTTGAATATAACATTTTCTGGTTTGAGATGACTTAATATCATAAAAATGTTACTTGTCCCAAAACCAATGCATAAATTTAGTTCAATTCCAAATGGAATCCTAAAATGGTTTATTTTAATTGTCTAAAATATCTTTAGAATTTATGGGGATGAAGAAAATGCCCAAAAATATCCAAGAAAGGCATGGGAAAAAACAACCACCAGTGTCTGGTTAGAGAGCAGGGAGATTGACTTTGGGAATATCAGTGGGGTCTATAAAGTTGTGGTACTCAAATGAATATGCTACGACGTGGGAACAAACAGATCAGTGAGTAGAATAGAGAACTGGAAATGGCCACAGTATATATAAGAATATACGCAAGATGGAGTAATAACATAGTAATATTAATTGCAATAATATCAGAGCTTGTCCAAAAAAAAGCATATTATCATGTAGAAAGGTGGGGAAAAGATATGAACAGACAGTTCACAGAAGACCAACTCCAAATGTAACAAACACATGAAAAGATGCTCTAAAGCACTAGTAGTCAGGAAATTGAACATAACAAGAGCAATGAGCTGTCACTTCATACTTATCAAACTGGCTGAGAAGAAAGCTAACACCTATTGCTGCCTGGGATGTGGAGAAAGGAAAAAAAAATGATACTGTCAACATCACTGGTGGGAGTGTGAGAACTTTTTGTTGTTGTTGTAAAACTGTCAAGCAACGTCCCATAAAACTACAAACATTTATACCTTCCAACCCAACAATCCCACTCTAGGGAATCTAGCCTACAAAAAGAAAATCACCAGTCATTAAGGAAATATGTAAAAGGTATTTCCTGTCATATTATTTGCAGGAGGGGAAAATATTCAACTGGAAACAAAAGAGATGCTTATTACAGGGAAATGGCTAGATCAAGTATGCAATACCCATACCAAGGGGTAAAAGGCCCACATTATATACATAAATGAAGGTTCTGTTGGGTGACTTGGAGGGATTTCTGCAAGATGAAAGTGTGTTTAATAGGATTCCATTTTTGTAAAACAACTAAGAACAAAATAAACAAGCATTAAAAACTCATGTGTGGAGCCAGGCATGGTGGCTCACCCCTGTAATCCCAACACTTTGGGAGGCCGAGGAGGGTGGATCACCTGAGGTCAGGAGTTCGAGACCAGCCTGGCCAACACAGTGAAACCCCCATCTCTACTAAAAATACAAAAATTAGCTGGATGTGGTGGCAGGTGCCTGTAATCCCATCTACTGGAGAGGCTGAGGCGGGAGAATTGCTTGAACCCAGGAGGTGGAAGTTGTAGTGAGTCCAGATGGCACCATGGCACTCTAGCCTGGCTAAAGAGCTAAACTCTGTCTCAAAAAAAAAAAAAAAAAAAAAAAAAAAAAATTACAAGACCAAGCAACCAACAAACCAATAAAGAAACTCGTGTGTGTAATGGATCTGTGAGTGTGTCCTTATGGGAGTATATAAGTAGAGGAAGAGAGGACAATTCATTCCAGGCTATTCACGTGGGTCACGTGGGTCACCTTGGATGTTAGGTGTGTCTGTGGTGAGCAGGGGTTGGAGGAGAGGCGGAGACACTAGCTTTTGTGGTGCGACACTGGAATTAAATCTGCAGAGAAACCTTCATCATTTGTCATTTGCATTACTAATAGCTACGAGAACAAGAGCAAAAAGTAGACATTTTGAGTTCCCATTTCATGAAAAAATGTATTTTTTTCTTTCCCTGAAGGATTTTTCTTATTTCTGTCTGAATTCAAAGGAGCATGTGATTTTCATTTTAACAATTCAAAACTAGGCCAGGCGCGGTGGCTCACGCCTGTAATCCCAGCACTTTGGGAGGTCGAGGCGGGCGGATCACGATGTCAAGAGATGGAGACCATCCTGGTCAACGTGGTGAAACCCCGTCTCTACTAAAAATACACAAAAATTAGCTGGGCATGGTGGCGGGCGCCTATAATCCCAGCTATTTGGGAGGCTGAGCCAGAAGAATCGCTTGAACCGGGGAGGCGGAGGTTGCGGTGAGTCAAGATCACGACACTGCACTCCAGCCTGGGCGACAGTGAGACTCCGTCTCAAAAACAAACGAACAAACACACTTCAAAACATTTACTGCTGTTTCAGAACTTGAAAGTTTGGAATTTTATACTCTTTTCCTGGGTTTTTAGTTGGGTTTAAACTTACGACCTTTTTTTTTTTTTAAAGATAGAATGGTGTGTGTTCTTGTTTCCTATGCCTGAATGGTGTTCAGTTGTTTTTTGTTTTTTGAGACGGAGTCTCACTGTGTCGCCAGGCTGGAGTGCAGTGGTGTGATCTTGGCTCACTGTAACCTCCGCCTCCCGGGGTCAAGCAATTCTCCTGTCTAGTCTCCCGAGTAGCTGGGACTACAGGCGCAGCGCCTCCAAGCTCAGCTAATTTTTGTAGTTTTAGTAGAGAAGGGGTGGTTTCACCATGTTCGCCAGGATGGTCTCCATCTCTTGACCTCGTGATCTGCCCGACTCAGCCTCCCAAAAGTGCTGGGATTACAGGTGTGAGGTGTTCAGCCTTATGTTTATACTTTTAGCCATAATGGAACATGTTTCTAAGAGCAAATTTTACAACAACTCAAATATTCCATGCTAGGCTGGAATTAATTATCATAAAGGTCTGTTATCTAATCTGATGGATCAGCAAAGGCTTCCTGGAGGAGGTGTGCAATGCATAGTAGGCATCCAGGTATTTGCTAATGAGGACACTTCTAAAATGAACCTTAGAAGGCAAGCAGAATTAGGCAGACAAAGAGAGTTGAGAGAACAGATGGGTTATTCCAGGCAGAGAAAATACTAGTCACCACTGGCATTTATAACAACTGGCATTTATTGAGCGTAAATACTAATAACCACAACTGGCATTTATTGAGACAACTGGCATTTACTGAAAGTTCACTATGTGCAAGGCAGCTTGCTACTTTATATGGATTATTAACTGATAGGCTCTACATATTAACCCTATTATCTCCAAACCACAGATGAAGAAACAGGCTTAAACTGAGTGGCCCTGCTCAGGGGTCAAGGCCTCTAAGAACACAGTACGAGGATGGAGCTGGGATTCAAACCCGAGTCTGTGTATTTCCAGAGTCTGAGGTTTTAACCACTGCAGGGCACAGCCTACCCTAACAGCAGGTGTAAGAGCCTGGGTTAGGTATCCTTAATGTATTGGGTTACTTAACAACTCACCCAGGCATGGCTATCCTACCTGTTTCTCATTTCACTAGCTGAAAGAATTTAGTAACATTTTCACACCTGCACATTTGTGTGCCTTGACCTCTAGAGCTTTTAGAAAAGTGTTCAGTGAGGCAATTCCTGGCATTAACTTCTAGGTGTTTCCAGTATTAATACTATTTTATTCAGCAAAGAATCTGTGTATTCTTTTCTGCTTTTAGAGTTTTAAAGATACCAAATCCTACACGGAAAACATTTCTCCCAAGGCAATTCAATAAATAAAACATGTTTTCTTTAGAAGTTTTTTTTTTCTCTGAAAATCTAAATAATGTTAGTAGTAGTTTATCTTCACTAAAACTGTTCTTAACTATACATAGCTCATAAAATACTAAGTGGCAAGATTTCCATTCCATCCAGAGTAAAGCTAAGGTAGTCAAGCTCTTGGCTTCATTTTCATTTCTGCCTTTGAGTGGGTTTATTTGTTTACCAACCACTAGTATAAATTAATAACTAGTAAATTTAGCTCTTTAGTGGAAAAATGAGGAATTTACCTTAAGATATCATAGTATCTTGAATATCCTAAAGGAAGAAAGTTTATTTTGGTTTCAAAAGAGGCTAGAAAAGGAACGGGGGAAAAAAAAGCAGAAACCTACATTATTCTGGAGCCATATGTCCTCGGTTGCTGCTTCTCTCTGTTCATCTGCTTCATTCTTTCCACTTCACATCAACCTTTTCTCTCTCACCACACAAGGACCCCTTTGCAATTCTGGATGACTCCCAGGTCAACAATGTACAATCTAGTTGGACTCTGAGATTCTTGGTTCAAATGATCTGAAAGGTGAATCTGATTGGCCACTGACCCACTAATAAATTGCCTCCCCTACTTCCAGCCCTAGTCTACATAAATGTGATCAAGGAGATGTGGAACCATTTAGTATGTAACATGTAGGCCCCATTCTAGGGCCTTGGAGAGGATGGATTTCTAAGAAGAGTCAATGAGGTTAGAGCTAGCTGCCATTAGTAATCACCTGCAAAGAGTAGTAATAGAGTAGTTCCAGCTACTTGGGAGGCTGACGAAGGAGGATCACTTCAATCCAGGAGTTTGAGGCTGCAGCAGGTTATGATCGTACTACTGAACTCCAGCCTGGGCCAAAGAGTAAGACCCCCTTTCTAAAAAGAAAAAGAAAAAAAAAAAGAGTGGGACTGTCCATCAATGGATGAAGAAAACGTGGCACATGTACACAATGGAATACCATTTAGCCTTACAAAAGAAGGAAGCGGGGCTCTTCCAGCTACAGGGAAGGATTGCTTGAGCCCAGAAGTTGGAGTTCAGCCTGGGCAACACAGCCAGACCTTGTCTCAAAAAAAAAAAAGGAAAAAAAGAAATCCTGTCATTTGTGATGGTATGGATGAACCTGGAGGACATTATGTTACGCCAGGTGTAGAAGCGTAAATACCACATGATTCTTATGTGGAATCTTAAAAAGTTGAATTCATGGTAAGTTCAAGAGATCTGTTGTATATCATAGTGACTATAGCTAACAATATATTGTATTCTTGAAAACTCCTGAGAAAAGAGATTTTAAGTGCTCTTACCACAAAAAATTAGTTTGTGAGCCAATGCGTTTTTTAATTAGCTTGATTTAATCATTTCACAATGTATAATTAATTAATTAATTAATTAATTTTTTAACAGACAGGGTCTTGCTCTGTCACCCTGGCTGGAGTGTAGTGGTTTGATCATAGCTCACTGTAACCTTGAACTCCTAGGCTCAAGTGATCCTCTTACCTCAGCCACCCGAGTAGCTGGGACTACAGGCATGTGCCACTACACCTGGCTACATATTTTTAAGCAGCATGCTGTCCACCATAAATATATACAATTTTTATTTGTCAATTTAAAAAATAGTACCATTTTACATAAAATTAATCAAGGTTAGACTTTCCTGTTAAACTGGATATATACGAATGCAATGCAAAGAACTTGAAGATGCCTCTGTGATACCTTCCTGGATTCGTACATCCAAGTCCAGAAAATTCAAATATGGCTCTTTGAATATGTATTTTAGTCCATAAATAATGTCTGTCCTTCCTTCCTTCCTTCTTTTCTTCTCTCTCTCTCTCTCTCTTTCTTTTCTTTCTTTCTTTCTTTTTTGAAACAGAGTCTTGCTCTGTTGCCCAGGCTGGAGTGTAGTGGCGAAATCTCGGCTCACAGCAACCTCTGCCTCTCGGGTTCAAGCAATTCTCTTGCCTCAGCCTCCCTAGTAGCTGGGATTACAGGTGTGTGCTACCACACCCAGCTGATTTTTTTATATTTTTTGTAGGGATGGGGTTTCATCATGTTGGCCAGGCTGGTCTCTAATGAACTCCTGACCTCGTTATCTGCCTACCTCAGCCTCCCAAAGTGCTGGGATTACAGGTGTGAGCTATCACGCCTGGCCCATAAATAATGTTTTCTTTAAACTATATCTGATTTAAAAATGAAATTCATCATGTACCTTAGTCACAGATTCATGATTTGAGAACAACTTTTAGTTTAAAAATGTATTAACTCTAACAAGGTTCAAGAAAATTCACGTGCCTACCCAGTGAGTACCTGAGTTGCAGCAGGTGATCCATATATGCTTGTTGACTGAATGTCAAGTTTTGCTAGCCTTTTAAGAACCATACCACACTGTTAGAAAATCTGACATAAAGGACAAGGTGGGATGGCTCACACCTATAATCTCAGAACTTTAGAAGGCAAAAGGGGGAGGATCACTTGAGCCCAGGAGTTGGAGACCAGCCTGGGCAATATAGTGAGACCTCAGGTCTAAAAAAAAAAAAAAAAAAAAGGAAAAACTGACAGTGTTTTGTCTCCTGTCTTATTTTATGTATTATGCCCTTCCTTGATTTTCCTGTGTCCTACTATCCAAAAATGTAACAATTTTGTTCAACATCAGCACCATATCATTTTATAAAACTCAAATTGGCCAACTTCCCTGGCAAGGCATTGATGGAGGTGAATAAAGTGAACAGTGGAAAGTTTGAGGCTGAATATATATATATATTTTTTGAGACAGTCTTGCTCTGTTGCCTAGGCTGGAGTGCAGTGGTGTGATCTCAGCTCACTGCAAATTCTGCCTCCCAGGTTCAAGTGATTCTCCTGCCTCAGGCTCCCAAGTAGCAGGGACTACAGGTGTCCACCGCCACACCTGGCTAATTTCATTTTATTTTTGTATTTTAGTAGAAATGGGGTTTCACCATGTTGCCCAGGCTGGTCTCGAACTCCTGAGCTCAGGCAATATGCCCACCTCGGCCTCCCAAAGTGCTAAGATTACAGGCATGAGCCACTGCTTGGGCCTGAAAATAGATTTTTTTTTGGATTGCCTGTAGATTTTGGTCATGGCCTCAGCTCACTTGCCGTTATTAGCGAAGGCTCATTCATGGTTGCCTGGCTGGATTTCCTCTTCCTCTCAGCTTCTGTCATCTTTCAAGTGAATTTCATAAGAGCTGATGCTACCAAATTGATTTCTAGCCTGGACTCCTGGTAACAGTCCAGGGGGGTGCCAAGCAGAAGAACAACCGAGAACAACGGAATGGCATCTTTTTTCTTTTCTGCTATCCCCTACTCTGACAGCTCACCTGAGGACAGAACACCTGTTTCTCCATGGTTGTAATGTGGTATCATTTGATACTGTAGTGACAGAGTCCAATGTGTCAGTTTAGGTTAAAAACTGTCTTTAGTAGCTTTCATTTGTATTTTTCACTTGTCTGGTTATCTTTATTTTCTATTTTTGTTTACATGTTTGCATCTTAATCTCTATGTTGTTTAATATTTTCTTCTGAGATTCTTGAAGTGCGGTGATTATTCTTTTGTCAATCAGTGAAGCTATTTGGGAGGTGACTGGTGAAGGTGTGTCCCTCAAAGCATAGTCCTCAAACCTGAGGACTTAAATTATATTAGCAAAGAACCTTTGGTTCTAGTCACAAGCTATACTTAGCGAATTTTTAAATTATAAAAATTACAAAATTCTGCCACATTTTAGTCTCCATCAGTTTTTTAAGCATTTCCAGTTAGCAAAACACACAAACAGGCCTACGTCATTGCAAATTTAGACAAATCCTTATAATACCAGTTGGACTTCCCCTGAACTCTGTCCCCATCCCCCACTCAGCATAGGCAACCTCTTTGTAGCCAGCTCTTGTGTACGTGCTTTTTATACTGTGAGATTATCCTTCTTGCCGCGGCTGTTGATAAATCTGAACACAAGATCTTGAATATTTGTTTTCATCTACTTAATATTGTGTCACCTTCAGAACTGTACCAAGTCTCTTATTACATATACTCTCAATGGAGTATTTATCATATTTAAAGAAACAAGTCACTTAGCAAAGATGCCAAGGCTCTTGGCATCTCATAAACACCAAGAGCCTTGGGGTGTGCCTTCAGGGCAACAGACAGATACATCCCTTCAACACCTATATCCACTTACTCATTTTTTATTACTGTCGGCCCAAGCTGAATCAGAGAGCATTCACCATGATTCTTGTTACATGGGTGCCCCAGTAAACAGCAATAACTGTGAGAACCAGCAAACGAGTGGAGTGCATTTTCCTGTTTTACTGGAATTCCAATTTATTTGATGAATACTTAACTATTGGGGACAATGGAGGTGTGGCCTTGCCTGAAGGCTGGAGAGTAGACTAGGTCTCTTATGAGGACAGCGCTGAAATTTGATGGCTCTTTGCATGTATCTTGCATTGCTCATTTTCCTTTGGAGTCTTCTTTTAGAAGTCTCCCCATCTCATGAAATTCTTCAAACCACAAAGACTCTATCTTAAAAATAAGGGCACTAGGCTGGTGGCTCATGCCTGTAATCCCAGCACTTTGCGAGGCTGAGGCAGGAGGATCACTTGAGTCCAAGAGTTTCAGACCAACCTGGGCAACAATGGAAAATCCTATCTCTATAAAAAACACAAAAATTAGCTGGTGCAGTGGCCTGTGCCTGTAGTCCCAGCTACTTGGTAGGCTGAGGTGGGAGGATTGTTTGAACCTGGGAGGTGGAAGCTACAGTGAGCTGTGATCACCACTGCACTTAAGCCTGGGCAACAGAGTGAGACCCTGTATCGAACAAAACAGAACAAAACAAAACAAAACAAAAAAAACAAAAGAAAGGCTGTGGTTAATTCTTTCAAAAGCTAAGTGGAGCCCACATTGGCACAGGTGCCAGCTACAGTGTCTGTGGAATCAGAAGCATCATCTGATGTTATAACTTCTGGCCTCTTGCTCTTTTTCTTCTTTCTCCTTTGCCTACTCTTCTATCTCTCTATATTACCTTTTTGGTTGCCAGTGCCTTAGATTTGCTCATGAGCATTTCTAGGTTTTGTAGTTGGCACATAAAACCAAAGAACTGAGTGTCTCCGAGTTTGAGTTGTAACTCTCCAGTTAAATTTCTTTCTTTGAGATTTATTGCAGTAATAGGTTACTAAGACATTGTAATTCTCACTTAGGGTATGACCATATTTTATTCTAATACTGAGTTGAAAAATTACCATGGCCTCATATCTGTATATCTACATCTGTGTATTTTAAAGGCTCACAACTCGTATACTGTATAAATTGAGCTTTAGAGCAAAATTTATTCAAGATAATATTTGTCATGTGTCTTTATGTTCCAAGAGTGAGAATACAGTGGTGAACAGACAGAAAAGTCTCTGGTCTCCTGTAGTGGGCATTCTAGGAGCAAAATGGTTTCATAATTCATTTACTCCATAAGTCAGAGAGAAAAATGATGGCACAAACTGGAAGGGATTGTGTGTAAAATTCGTGACAGTAAGGAAAAGAAAAGAAACCGGAAGGAAATACGCATTTGCCACGTTCTGTAATATGCCATAGACATTGGATTGAAAGGAAAAAAAATAACCTTGTAACAAAATATTTCATGTCAGTTACTTCCATGTAGGAAATACATGTTCATTATTTTCTTCAAACTAGAAATTACTTTATCCCTCTTTTCTTGGAAGTTATCTTAAATCTGTTATTATTCAGGGTCTCTATCCAACTTGTCATCAAATTACCCTATTTGTAGCTTCCAAACGTTAACACCTCTCTGCTGAAATGGAGCCTATAAAAAGCCTCAGGGGCATAAACTGTATGTGAGGCAGAAATGGTATTTAAGCCCTTAAGTTAGGAGCTTTCAAACTGTTGCATTTTGGGTTTACAGGATCCTTCCTCCCTGTTCCTTTCTTTGGGGGTGCGGGAGGATTTGGGAGTGTGGGAAATACTCTCACTACATATCGATTACCTTTATTGTCTTCTCTTTTAAAATGCAATTTTCATAAACTGGGGGATTTATGAACACTTTACATTGCTTGAAGGCATCTTACACTTTTTTTCCCCCAACTCACGAGGCAGTTTCTTTCTACTGGTCGAATTCTCAACGCAGAAAGCTACGGATGTTTCTCCTTTCTTCACTAATTGTTCTCTAGAAAAGGGACAGTGAAGAGAAAGAGAAAAGAAAACAAGGAAGAAAGAGCATAGTGAAGGAGAGAGGAAAAGTGGGGAGAGAAAGGAAGAAATGGAGCAAGAAAACGCAGAAGCCCAGGTTTGCGGGTGAGCAGACCGGGCGCAGCCACAGCGTGGAGCCGCGACGCCCACTGGTCCTCGGAGCTGCCAATCGGGATGTAATCCTGTAGGAATTTCTCCCGGATTTATCTGGGAGTCACACTGCCGCCTCCTCTCCCCCAGTCGCCCGGGGGGAGCCCGGGAGAAGCAGGCTCGGGAGGGAGGGAGGGAGGGAGGGAGCCCGAGGAAAAGAGGAGGAGGGGGAAGGAGGAGGAGGACCCAGGGAGGGAGGTGCGGCGCGGGAGGAGGAGGGACGCAGCCGCGGAGCCAGTGGCCCTACTCGGACGCGCTGCTCTCCAGATACTCCCGGAGCTCCAGCCGCGCGGATCGCGCGCCACCGCCGCTCTGCCCCCAAACTTCTGCCGCAGCTCCCTTTCAAGCCAGCGAATTTATTCCTTAAAACCAGAAACTGAACCTCGGCACGCGAAAGGAGTCCGCGGAGGAGCAAAACCACAGCAGAGCAAGAAGGGCTTCAGAGAGCAGCCTCCCCGGAGCACCAACTCGGTGTCGGGAGTGCAGAAACCAACAAGTGAGAGGGCGCTGCGTTCCTGGGGCGCAGCTGCGGGCGGCGGGAGCAGGCGCAGGAGGAGGAAGCGAGCGCCCCGAGCCCCGGGCCCGAGCCCCCGAGCCCAAGCCGCAGGCGCTGCGGCTACTCTGCTCCGGATTCCTGTGCGCGGGCTGCGCGGAGCGCTGAGCAGGAGGCTTCGTTTCACTCTGATTGCAAGCGGCGGCTGGGAGCAGCTGGTCCTCGGGAATATGCGGCGTGCGTGGATCCTGCTCACCTTGGGCTTGGTGGCCTGCGTGTCGGCGGAGTCGGTGAGTGGGTCGGGGGTAGGGGGACGCGCGCGCCGTTTGGGGTGTTTGAAAGCTACGAGGAGCCCGCGGGGGAATAGGGGAGCGCCACCTGGTGAACCCCCCAGCCCCCACCCCATACACCAGAGATCCGCTGGGACAAATGCGGATCGCCCGGCCACCCTTTCCCCTCTTCCCTTCCTCAGAAAAGCGCTGCTCGCTGGTGTTGCCCCACGGTCCGCGGGAATGAGGGCACGAGAATTGCAGTTTGGTCTAGCCGCAGAGGCCCCTGAAGTCACTCTCAACTTCTTCGCCCTCGGCAGGTCTTGCTGCGTGGTCCGGGAAGGACGCAGGGGGAAAGGGTGGCAGGAGCGGGGGAGGCCAGGTTGGGCCCGCGAGGGGAACGGCTTCGCTCCGCGCGCTCCTCGAGACCCAGGAATGACCTGGAAACTTCGGGGTCCCTTCCTCCACACACCATCCCCGCACGCCAGCTTTCCTACTTGATTGCATGCAAGTTCTGGAGTGATGAGGGGCAGATTTAAGAGACCCGTAGTGTCCAGAGAGAAAAGTTTGCAAAAGTTCTTTTGTTTGATGCTCCCTGCGGCTAGGGCGAGGTAACCGACACTACGTGGAATCGCAGTCTGCGGTCCCGCAAGGGGACACTGGGGGATGCCTGGAATGCGTCCGAAAATGGTGGGACGCCGGCCACTGGATTCCCAGTCCTGCAGCGACCCCCATCCTCGTTGAGGGGCGGAGGTTGGACCAAGGAGCGCCTGGGCAGGAGGACATTTTAATATGAGTTGCCCGGGAGTGCGGCAAGCGGGACAAGGCGGGGTACGTGTGACCCGGCGCCTGGCCTTGGGTCGCCTGGCCGCTGCGGGACAGAGGCTTCCCTCCCGCCACGCTCGCCCTTTCTGGCCCTGGCGGGGCACTTCTGAGGCCGGCAGGAGTCTCTACTCCGGCGGGGCGCCTGCGGGCACCCAGCTTCCGTCTCCTGCCTTGGCAGTGGGAACTTGATTTCTCCTTTTGGTCGCGCTTCGAGGGCTGGAGCTTGTTTCCCCTACGTCGCCCAATGAGCGCCCTCTAAAGGGAACTGCCTCCTTGGCCTCCTCTCGTCCGGCTGCCTCTACCTGGGCGCCTGGAGCTCTGTCTGGCCAGGTGGAAGCCCTGGCACCCCAGATTTCGTCTGCAGCCTCAGTGCCCTCTGGGGTCTGAGTTAGGGAGTGCGGCTGTTTCTGGCCTTTCTGGTTCCCCACGTCCTCTCCCTTTGCCACCTAATAACGTGTCAATTTCTAATTAACTGAATTGTCTCTTCAAAGACAAATTGTATCATCTTAAGGTCTTTAGGTGGTTTTTATGAGTTCCCCCCTCCCCGCTTTTTTTGTGCTGAGGCTAATTTAAGACTGGGAAACCTCTTGGCATCGAAAGGCAGATGGACATTTTTAATCGGTGTTGGAGCCTGTGTGTGTGCTAGCAGGTCCCTATACATTCTTAGTAGTTGGAAAGCATGTAGAATTGGAAACTGTGTACAGACTACATGAGTATTTTGGTCGTTCAGGTTGCAAAAATAGAACTCCGAGCCTTATCAGTGTTTTCTTTTGGCAAATGATGGTTTAACCCGTTAGTATTAGTTATCTCTTAGCCAGTTATGACGAACTTTGGCTTATTGTACATCAAAAGGCAGCAGTTCTCTTGTTTATTTCAGATAAACGTTGTTGCTCATCTTGTTGCAAAACAGGGCAAAGGGACAACTTCATCTCATAAATTTCAAAAGAAGCCTGCCTAAAAAACTGTACATGGGTAAGGAGGACTTTGTTTTTTTTTTTCCTCTGAGTCTTATTCAGGGATTTGCTAGGAAATATTACTGTTTTGGGATTCTGGAGAAAGAGTGTTTCTGTTTTCTGCCCCTCTGGGTTTTTGCATAAATCTGCTAGTGCTCCTTAAGGAAATTTTTTGGCGGAACTATATACCCGTCCTCCCTGGTGACAGCTTTGCCCCTGAACTGTGTATCTTTGAGGTTCTAATATTTCTCAATTTGAACCAGAACTGGATGTTTTCCGAGTGAACTGCTTCATTGTGATAGACACTATTTTCAGTAATTGGAATATCATCCAAAAAGGGTAATTAGATATTTATATAATGTCGACTTGGAGACTAGCAGAGAATCTCTTTTAGGCAGTGAGTCAGTCTTTCTCAATAGAAGCCATTTCAAGGCCCGGAATGGCTAACAGTCCATTTAAATTACTTTTGAGTCTCTGTTTCATGTACAGCAGCAAAAATATACATGAAGTCAAAAGAGTTAATTTTAAGTAAATTAGCAATTATAGAATATTATTTCCAGGACTTTGCATTTTAATTTGGAAACTGCAACTGTTTCCTGGGATTTAGAAGTAGTGATCTGGGTTTAAAGCCTCTCTTTAAAGGGAAGAAAGGAAAACTGCCTGCAGTTACTGAATTCTTGAGTTTTATTTTGAGCTCTAGCGAAAAAAAGAGGTTCTCAGGAACTAAGGCTCAAAACTGCCTGTGAAAAGGAACTGGTAGCTGTTCCTTTATGGATCCTGGAGACAGCTGGGAAAGCTGTTCCTAGTAATCCATTCATACTTTTTACACTAGCAGGTTAGGACTTTCACTGCGGAACACCAGGCAAGGGGAAAATCTGACTGAGTGTGGCAGTAGAGATATGCTGCTGGTTTTCTGTCCATTTTGTACATGACTGTTTATCTTTAGACATAATATATTGCAGACTGCTATAAACACATAATTTGAACTGGAAATATGTTTAAGAAAAGGAAGTGTTTTGAACTAGAGGAATTTTATAAACATTCTTAGATGTCTGTAAATTAAAAGAAACTGTCAAGTCATTTGGACCCATGCATTATCTCTCCGTGTATTATGAAAGGCAGACTCTGGAAAGTTTGCATTAGAAGGGTAACTGAAATTGAAATCATGTAACTGTTTGCAGTTCTTTAGAAAACATAGTTTGGCTGTTTTATGAGTGAAACAAATTGCTTTTGCTAGGGAATTTTATAAAAACAAAGGCTCTTTCTCTCTTAGTTGGGTATTAGCAGTAGGTAGATGTCATTTAAGAAGGAAAGATCTCATAAGATCAGGCTTGCAGAAAATGGATGTCTGAGAAGCAATTTGAGCATGCCCTTCGGCTCCTACTTCTAGGACCTGATATGTTTAGTTTTAATGGTAACCACCCTTCAAGGGGTAGCCTACTGGGGGCTGTGTAATGTGATCACTGAAATGGCACCTTGGATAATCATTAGTTTGGGAAGGATTTCAAAAGGTGAGCTAGTTTGTTCCCTGGGTGGAACTAGTTTTCAAGTCTCTGAAAGCCCCCAGAGACCTGACTGGCCAGCTAGAGGTGGCTTGGAGTCTCCTTAGGCTGGCAAGGCCCCTGAGGCTGACCAGTCACACAGAGCCCCATCAGCCCATTCATTAAGATTTATAGAGAGTCCAGTCAAGCCACTGTGCTGTTGGCATACCTGCTGATGGGGATCCAAGGAATGGCATCTGAGTTTAGATTCTCACTAGATTGTTCTTCTTCTATTGACAAAAATTAAACTAAAAGATTTTGCCCATCCTTTTCTTCTTCCCAAGGTAGAAAGGTGCACTGCAGAATCTCAAAACCACTGAGTTCTTTCCATGGACTAGTGGCCAAAATAAAGTCTTAGAGAAAAGCCAGAAGTAATGAGAAGAATCTTTGCTAAAACCAAGCTACTCTTATTTAACTTTTTAAGTCAGCTGTGCCAGCACTATCATTTTCATTCTAGTCATTTGGATTTAAATCTTGAGGAAATCCTGGACTCATCTTTGCTGGTTTCCATGTCCAGTCCGACTCTAAATCCAGCTGTGCATTCATTCTGCAAATATTAATTTCGTACCTACTAGGTGTTTAGGGTAAAGCAGTGAGCAAACCAGGCAAATATACCCCTGCCTTCTTGGAGCTTGCATTCTAGTGATCTTTCCCTTCATTTTCTTCATGCCTTCAGTGGCCAGTGTGAAACTTCTGCAGGAGTGCCAACTGGCCCCAGAATGCCCTGGCCCATGGGAACCTGCATTTAAAGATGCGGCATCAACAGGTGTTTACCCAGCTGCTGACCTGAGCTCATTGCAAAGGGGTCAGGGGTTTCAAAACGTGGTCTCTTCTCACAGCGCTAATCTTTTTTTTTTTTTCTTGAGATGGAGTCTCGTTCTATCGCCCGGGCTGGAGTACAGTGGCATGATCTTGGCTCACTGCAACCGCTGCCTCCCAGGTTCAAGCAATTCTCCTGCCTCAGTCTCCCGAGTAGCTGGGACTACAGGCACGTGCCACCACACCGGCTAATTTTTGTATTTTTAGTAGAGACGGGGTTTCAACATGTTGGCCAGGTGGGTCTCCAACTCCTGACCTTAGGTGATCCACCCGCCTAGGCCTCCCAAAGTGCTGGGATTACGGGTGTGAACCAGCACGCCTGGCCGGTGATCTCTTCTTGTAGTGTTAATCTCGATGGGAGAGAAAATTTCTTTCAAACAAAGAGCTTTCCCTTCTTTTTTCTTCCTTGGGGGCTTGCCAGCTTGTGCTTCTATGTCAGTAGCCTTGCACTCGCCATTTCTGGCCCAGACACTTGCATGCAGTTTGGTTTCTCCTCCATCTCTTTGATCACATTGCTCATGGTCCAGACACCTCTGACTGTCCTTGTTTTCATGGCGTATAGTCTCTATGCCTCTACTGGATTTATAAGCTGCTCCGTAATAGCCTTCCTTTCTAGTTACCCCCTTGATCACTTTATATCATGTCTCCCAGCCCTGGCCGATTGGTATCACTGTCATGAACACTCCCTGGACATTGCTACCTCTTCAGTGTTTCTCTTTTTAAATGCTGTCAATTAAATCCAAACTCCAAATAGCTTTTCGTGGTTGATCCAACCCTATTGTTTGTAATCCTTCTGTAAATAACAAGGCAGACTGATGATCAGAATCGTTGGAAGTACGTGAAAATACAGATTTCAGGCCTTCTCTCAGACTTACACAATCAGAAGCCTGAATGGGGGTGGGAGTGTGGAATCTGTATTTTTATAAAGCAACCAAGATGATTCTAATGAATCAGCCTCATTTGGGAATCGCTGGTCTAGATCACAGCATTACCCCTTAACTATGTGCTTTTCTGTGTTACTACTAGGGTTCTCAGCAGTAGCTGGGCTTAGAGTACAAAGGACTTGGGCTTGGGAGGTAGTCAAGTCTGGGTTCAGATGCTGGTACCTGGCCATTTAATGTGTCAGAACTTGGACAGTATATTAAAGCTCTGAGTCACTTACAAAAGTGTGTGTGTGTAAATTGGACCTAAGAATGCCTTTATAATATGCCTGTTGTGAAGATGAAATGGAGGGAGCATTAAATGGTGCTTGAGTCACAAAAGATACTACATTTTTTTTCTTTCTTTCCTCTGTTGGCCTCTTTCTTTGGGCAATGAAAGGAATGAAATGAGGGGAACCATGTAAGATGTTCTTACCTCTCTGACATTCTAAAGAGGTGAATTTTCTCTCCCATCAAGATTAGTGCTGTGGGAAGAAACCATATTTCCAAACCTCTTACCCCTGTGCAGTGCTGAGCTCAGGTTAGGAGCTGGGTAAACACCTGTTGATGCTGCATGTTGAAGGGCAGGTACCTGTGGGCCAGGGTATTTTGGGGTCAGTTGGCACTCCTGCAGAACTTCCACACCGGCCACTGAAGGCGTTATGGTTCAGGGTCAGCTGAATACACCAGCCTCCAGTGGACCTGGGCTAGTTATCCAGTTTTGATGCCTCCACACTCCGTGTCATCAACATTGCAGGGTTGGTGTCAAGAATAAACAAGTCATTGATGTAATGTCCTGACGCATCAGCAGTGCACACTCACACCTCCTCCTGTTTCCTGTGGCTGTGCTAAGATCTCAGCACATCAGAAGGAGAGAGTTAGAATTTAGTCTGTATCATGTGTTGGCATGCCGTTGGTCATTTAGAATGGGGTGGCAGGAGTAGTGAGTAAATTTGGGGAAACTGATGGCAGAAAAAGCAGTATTTTTATATTTTTAAGACTGGAAAAGCATGAAATTTCATTGTGATTGTATTTTCATAAGTCTGTTTCCAGGGCAGCATTAGCTTTAGCAACAAGGATAGAGGGGTGACTGCCTCTGAATAGGAGAGGACACTGTTGAAATAGAATTGTGAATGTCTGTTTTTCTTGAGTATCTCGAAGAATTGGTAGGAGTGGGAGAAGGGAGAAGCCTTGAAGTCTTTGGAGATTTTCCATTTGCATTTCACATCAGCAGAGTGAAGCCAATGAGTATGCAGCTGGTGGTGTGATAGCCAATGCACAGTCTCAGAAAAATGGAAAAATGTTATTAAAGACATGTTTTCACAAGTTTTTTCTCTACTGTTCAATCTATTTTGGAAAAATGTCACACAGACTCAGTAAATATTCTCTTTACAAAGCATTTTGGTGTTTTTTTTTAATGATTATACAGGTATATTAAATATAAGTTGCTCTGATATTTAAGGAGTATGTGCAATTAATAGAATTTAGTCTCATGGTAAGACATGTGGAACAGGATACACAGTTATTACGGGAAAATTATTTATTTAAAGCTCTTTAAAAGGAAAAGTTTGCATTTCTTTCTTTCTTTCTTTCTTTTTTTTTTTTTGAGACAGAGTCTTACTGTCACCCAGGCTGGAGTGCAGTGGCATAATTGAGGCTCACTGCAACCTCCTCCCGCTGTTCAAGTGATTCTCTTGCCTCAGCCTCCCGAGTAGCTGGGATTACAGTGTGCACCTCCAGGCCTGGCTAATGTTTTGTATTTTTAGTAGAGATGCGGTTTCACCATGTTGGCCAGGCTGGTCTTGATCTCCTGACCTCAATCCATCCACCTCCTTCGGCCTCCCAAAGTGCTAGGATTACAGATGTGAGCCACTGCACCCAGCTGAGTTAAGTATGTATTTCTGTGTAATTTATTATTAAATGTAAGTACAATAGGCTAAACATACAACATTTTAAGTCAAGGCAAAAGCAAGGTTTTGTGCACATGTAATTAACGATCTCAATCCCTGTGGGACCTCAGTTTTCCCATCTCTAAAATGATGGAGTAGTTGAACTAGAGGATCTCTCTGTCTTTAATATTTACTTTTTCTGCACTTCAGGGTGTGGTAGGAGAAATGTTAAGATTAACTTAATAAGTAATTATTAATCCCCTGTCAAATACTTCTGATTTTATTATTGAAACATGGAATTCATTCACATTGCAGAAAGGTAATTAATTTCTAATAGTTCATGGTAACCTGTTCTCTTGAACTGAGTACTCGTTGTTTATTAGAAGTGTATACATTGTCCCGAGTATTCATGATCTAATGTCTAGTTGTATTAATCTGTTCTCACTCTGCTAATAAAGACATACCTGAGACTAGGTAATTTATAAAGGACAGAAGTTTAATAGACTCACAGTTCCACATGGTGGGCGAGGCCTCACAATCGTGGTGGAAGGCAAAGGAGAAGCAAAGACATGTCCTACATGGAGACAGACAAGAGCTTGTGCAGGGGAACTCTCATTTATAAAACCATCAGCCTTGTGAGACTTACTCACTACTATGAGAAAAGTATGGGGGAAACTGTCCCCATGTTCTAATTATCTCCACCTGGCCCTGACCTTGAAACATGGGGATTATTACAGTTCAAGGTGATATATGGGTGGTTACACAGCTAAACCATATCACTAGTGTTTTTAAATGTATTTTCTGATACAAGCCAGTGTAACATAAAGAACAGCTGAGTGGTAAAAATCACTTTCATTCTAGATAGAAGACAACATGACTCGATATAATCTGGGGGGCTTTTTAAACCATAAGTTTCATAAAGTGTTTTAGGCCCCTCATAAAGTTTCTGGCCTGGATCTCCATTTCCAGAGTGGGGCTTTTAACTGGTGCCTTCCCTTTGGTCCCTTTCTAGAGCACTTGAGCCTGGTCCGAGTTCTGTGCAGACCACAAGCAAGAGTCAAAATGAGCAGACTATGGTAGTGTTGCCTGCGTTTGGATACACTTACTATGTAACCTTGGGCAAGTTTCTTAACATTTCTGGGCTCAGTTTTCTCATCTGTAAAATGGAATACCTAAGATAAGTTTTTAGGATTATGTGAGACACAATAGATAAGGGCTTTTTAGCATAAGGGAATGCCCATGCCTTGTGTCACATGCTAGTTATAATTCCTGGTTTTCTGCTTCTCTGAAGAATAAGGGCTTGGCACACACATTCCATGGGCTCATCTGATGAGCTCTAGCCCAGAGGGTAGCTCAGCATATGCATGCTAAAGCCTACTTTTTCATAACTGGAGCTTTCTTCTTGTGTGGGGTAGACTAGTTCTATGCTGAGATATTGGGAATATGTTTGTAGTCAGTTTTTCTCTAAAAGTGGGATGATGTGAGAAAATATGCCATTCATTATTTCTGGCTGATGAAAGGTTCCTTACAGGGACAGGACAAATCTGTGTTAAGATGTGAAACGCTCATCTTTTCTAGTAATTTTATCTCTACAAATATGTCCAAAGGAAAGCATTACCAGGTAAATAGTGTTTATAAATGTGTTTGTTGAAGCCTTAATTATAATAGTTAAAAAAATGGAAATAACCTGAGTGTACAATAATAGAGTAATTGTTAAATAAAAGATACTGATTTGTACATATAAATATGTGGCCATTAAAGATTTATTTGAAGGGCATTTATAACTTGGAAACTATAGTACACAGAAAGTTGGGTATAAAAGTATATATAATGAGACCTTGGTTATATTTTTAAAGATGTATGTGTATAAAGATAATGTATATATACAAATCTAAATATGCCAAAGAACTGTGTAGATACACACACACACACAAACACACACAGGATGAATACAAGTAAAACTAGGAAAATCAGAATAAGGTTGGTATATTGTATCAATATCAATATCCTTGTTGTGATGTTTACTATAGTTTTATAAGTGTTACCATTGGGGGGAAACTTGGAAGGGGCACAAGAGATCTTTCTATTATTTCTTACAACTGTGTGTGAATCTACAGTTATCTCAACAAAAATTTCACTTAAAAAATGGCACCAGAGCTAGATCATTGTTCAAGTAAGTTCTGCTGATCCTTCAGAGAAAGATAATTGTTAACGGAGCTTAGAGAGTGATGGAAGGCTGTCCCTTTCCATTTTAGGAAGTTAACATCACTCTATGTCAAAACCAGACAAGAAGAGCAGAAAAAACAAACCTATAGGCCAATGTCATTTATATTAGATGTCAAATTGAATACAGCAGTTTATTAAAAGAATAATGATGAGCCCAAGTGGGATTTATCCAAGGACAATTTCAACACCAGAAAAGCAGTGCAGGTATTAACAGTTTAAGGGAGATATAATCATCTCAACAGATGCAGAAAAAGCATCTGACAAAAATGCATGTGAAAGTATTAATATAAACGTCCCTAAATTCTGGTTAACTGAAGGCATATTATATTTGGCTAGTACATCTGTGCTTAAGACTCAATTCACCTGACATGTTTAGGAACCAAAAGGCCTCTGTTTACAAAGTCGTTAGGCAACAGTCTCTAGTTACATGAGTGACAGGTGTGTGACAACCCAATAAAGGATGGGTCATGACATATATAGATTCTAATTCATATGGAGTTGTTCTAGCATTGCCCAGGTTCACTGTGTACTCTCCCAAATCAAGAAAATGAAAAAGATGGTTTTGAATGTTTTAGAATCAGATAAATTGGGGTTCAGTTTCTGGTATTACCACTTAAAAGCTACGTGACCTTAAAAGCCATGAGAAGTCTCTTATCATCTCCAAGCCTGTTTCTTCAGTGTAAAACTGGGGTTAGAATATTTTGCTTTTTGGTTAGTTTGAAGATTAGCCTCAATAATGACTAAAATCTTCTATCCCAAGCCTGACCTGTAGTCTGTAGTAGGTGTTTTAAACCTGTTGGTTTCTCTTTTCTTCTATCTTTTAAGTTTTGTGATTCTGCAGTATATTGTATGTGTATATGTAAATATATATGCATATGTTTTGTGTTTCTTACTTGCATCCTGACTCTTGACACTATGGGACATATATTTTCACAAATTTAAAACTGGTTTATTTTGAATTAAGCAAGTTATGATGCTTAATTATATGTTTTATTTCCCCCATCACCCATATTTCCTTAGCTAAAACTTGCATACAAGTTGGAAATTTAGTTAAGGCTGGAAAATCTTTGGTAGTACTTGTGATTATAATTGTAAAATACTTGAAGGTCAGCAGTGGAACCCTAAATTTTAAACAGTTTTATATAAATTTACTAATGAATTAAAATCTTAACTTTATTTATATCCCACTTCTGAACTCACTTAGGTAAGAGTGGTATTGTGATTTGATTAGTAGATTTGATTAGATTTTGTGATTATTCTGATTAGTTATTGAATTGTTTTATGCTTGATAAGTCAATTTAACAATTGACACACATTACTGTAAGCCTACTAAGGACAAAGCTCTTTGTTGGTTCTGCAAGTTAAAAAGAAGCTATGACATGGTACCCACCTTCAAGTAACTACTGTCTGTCTACCTTATGATTATAGAGAATTGATGATGAGTTGGGCCAACACTTAACATACATGTTATATGTAAAATATGTGTCAGTTTTTGTTGAATCTAGTTGGACATTCGTACAATCAAAATTATCATAAAACAATGGAGAAGGCTAAGAAGAGCCCCTTGGAGAAGAGAAGTCACTTGTCTCCTGGAAAAACAAAACCTTCCTAAAACCTTCCTTGAAGTGGCACAGTATGTTGGAGAAAAATCATAATTCTGTTGATGACTAGGAGACACTGGATTTTCTTTCCCTCCCTCCCTCCCTCCCTCCCTCCCTCCCTTCCTTCTTTCTTTCCTTTCTGTCTTTCTGTCTTTCATTCCTTCTTTTCTTTTCTTTTCCTTCCCTTTCCCTTCCCCTTCCCCTTCCCTTTCCCCTTCGTCCCTTTCCTTTAGATATTTTTTCAATTTCCAGCAACACTGTGCTCCAACTAATTCTTTTACCTGCCGGTGACACTTTGGGCTAATTATGGGAGGAGAGTTGAGAGCACTGAGATTTGGACCTTAAAAGGTCCAAAGAGACTGAAATAGAGTTGATTTATAAGTCTTAGGAAGATTTTGGAGACTTATAGATAGAAAGGGAGATAAAAGCTTCCTGGAGATAAGAATCGGGACCAGAAGCAAAATCCTCACGAATTAATGCTGCATTTTCTGGTGGAAAAAAAGGTTGCTATTGTAGTTGACAGAAAAAGAGCATTCCTTGGGTTTTTATACTAAAAATATGTAAGTGCCTTCCAGGAGAGAGTCTGATGTACTTACAGCCTTGGTAGAAGTGCTTTTTTACCCAGTTCCTTTTGCCAGTCTTAAATGTAGGCTCTTCTTTTCTCCCAAGAGTTTCCTCTTGAATATTGGCCAGGCGCAGTGGCTCATGCCTGTAATCCCAGCACTTTGGGAGGCCGAGGCAGATGGGATCACGAGGTCAGGAGTTTGGGACCAGCCTGGCCAACATGGTAAAACCCATGTCTACTAAATATAGAAAAAAAAAAAAAATTAGCCAGGTGTGGTGACTGGTACCTGTAATCCCAGCTACTTGGGAGGCTGAGGCAGGAGAATTGCTTGAACCCAGGAGGCAGAGGTTGCAGTGAGCCAAGATTGCACCACTGTAGTCCAGCCTAGGGGGACAGAGCAAGACTCCATCTAGAAAAAAAAAGAATATTGATTTTATAAATTTTATCATAACACATATATTTGAGTCAAGCTTTTTCAGAAAAATAAGTCTGTGAGATATATTTAAGGAAAGAATTTATTAAAAGGCAGTAACATTAAAAATTATGACAACACTATGATAGGCATTTTCCATTCATTGTCCATAACTGACTCACAACTGCCAGGCGGTATTACTTGCCAAGGCTGCATTTTATGTGTTCCAGCATAAGTTAGATCCTCAGGTTTTTTTAGGTTTAAATCGTCTTGCTATGATACTGTAATCTTTCAAGAGAGCAGTGACAGTGTCTAAATGTGTCAGCATTGTTTAATGTAGTCAAATGGGTGCAGCCCCGAATCATGAAGTGTCAAGAGTCTTCCTTTTCATTGGTTGGCCTAATCCTCCAGGTCACTAATATTCTGATTTCTTTACCAATATTGCTTTAATAGCTTCTCTCGGTAAAATTCAGTCTGGTAATGGGAGAACTAAGAGGTAGAATTAATGGAACCCCTCCAAATCTCATCTCTGCCAATTTCTGGAATTGGACAGGTGATTTAACCTCTCTATGCGTCAATTTTCACATGTGTAAAAAGGAGATGGGTCATAGTAGCCGCCTCATAGAGGTGCTGTGAGGGCTAATGCGTTAATTAATGGGTGTCAAGCACTAATAAGAGTGCCCAGTATAGAGCCTGCACTAGACTGTCCGTGTTGACGATGATTGAAATGGACAGCTAATTAGATGTACTGATCAAAGAAGACGTGGTAGTCTTTTGAGGTTTTGAACATGAGGCAGAGAAGAGTGATGGTGCCACTGACCAGTTCAGAAGGACAGGCCAATTTTTTTCCTCTTCTTTTTTCTTCTCTTTTTGTGGCTGTTGTGTTTTGGTGAAAGGAGGAGGCATTTCAGCTTCTCTAGCTTTTCCATCTGGGTAGTGGAGGGCATATTCTCCATTGTGGGTTCTCAACCCCTGCTGCAGGTTACATAAACTTGGGAGCTTTTAGAAACTATTCATGCCTTGGCCGCATTCCAGACAATTAAATCAAAATCTATGTGGTTGGGGTCCAGCTCCCTATAAAAGCTAATTCTCACTTCCAGAAGGCTTGAGAACCCTGCTGGAGAGGACTTCTTAGTCTCCGGTTTAGAGGGCACTCTAGCAGGTAAGATTTTGTATTCTTAACGTATGCTGTCTACTGCTGTGATTAAGCCCCGTGGAATGAGGTGGCTTTCCAGGACTCATCTGCTCCCTGTCACAGACTGAGCAGTGTAGAACTGGGAAATCCTTGCTCCCTTCCAGCTTCTTTCTTTTCTCCAATGTCTTTTCTGCTGGATCATACTTTTTTTTTTTTGATAATTATTTTGGTGGATTTGGAAACATCTGAGAGGTCTTTAGACAAACGACTGTATAGCTATAAAGTGAATTCATCTGAGGATGTGTTTTTAAAATGCAAACATTTCCCTTCGTGAAGGAAAACTTTTCCTAATGGAACAAAGGACACTTGTCCTCTTGGTCTGGTTGCAGAAAAGCATGTTTGGCCAGTTTACTAGATTTGCCTGCGTTCATACTTTGAACAGAAAATTCCGTGTTTTACTGATTGGAAATACATTCTGGGACTTGATGGAATATACTGATCACGTGTAGGTCCTACATATGTGTCTTAATAATGGCCTTCTTATCATACCTGCACTTAAGTTCAGCAATTTGGACCTGGTTCAACTCACATCAGTTCCATGGAGCTGTATTGTTTGTGGCTGAAGTTGGAAGAGAGAGTGCTTTAGGCTGTCTTGTGAACAAGACATCTGAGTTGTCTTTAGTTCATGCTTAAGCACAAAAGCAGCAGCCCATCATCTAATCTATTCATAGTTTACTTTGTTCCGGTATCTAATTTGGGAGCATGCTTGCCCTCACTCATTTCTAAAACACACAATTTTCCATCCATTGAATAAAAGGGTCTGTCTTTAATTGACTCAGAACAAAACTCTGTTGAAGAATTCTGGATTTCTCAAAGCTTTTAAAAATTGCTCTGCAGGATAACATTAAAATGCTGGCCCTTTAGAAACTGCCACTCAACATGTATCTGTCCTACAATGGAGTTGGAAGAGGGATTATTCTGAGAAGGCTATTAAAATGAACCATTTACTGTGATTCATAGGCTTTTAAACCCAGTAAATCTGTAATATCTAGAGTAAAATTCAATGTCAGTTTATTATTTTGGTGATGATAGGGTTAAATGTGTCTTTACAAAGTATTAAGCACACACAGAGGAACTGGAAATGTGAAGTCTCTCCCCCTCTCTCCCTGTCAGGACTGTATGCCTGATAGATGTTCCAGAGCATTAATGTAATACAATTAGTAGATAGAAGTGCTTTTTCTTAGTGGAAATTGAGGTCTGTTACAAGGAGTCATTAGCTTTCGGTTTAGGCCAGTGGTTCTCAAAGTAGGGACTGATGAGCAGCGTCTACAGCTCCTCGGAACTTGTTAGGAATAGAGATTCTGGACCTCACTCCAGGCCAACCAATCAAAAACCTGGCAGGTAGGGAGCAGCAACCTTTTTTTTTTTCTTTCATTATACTTTAAGTTCTCGGGTACATGTGCAGAACGTGTAGGTTACGTAGATACACACGTGCCATGGTGGTTTGCTGCATCCATCTCCCCGCACCGTCATCTACATTAGGTATTTCTCCTAATGTTATCCCTCCCCAGTTCCCCCACTCCCTGCTATCCCTCCCCCTAGTCCCCACCAACAGGCCCCAGTGTGTGATGTTCCCCTCCATGTGTCCATGCATTCTCATTGTTCAACTCCCACTTATAAGTGAGAACATGTGGTGTTTGGTTTTCTGTTCTTGTGTCAGTTTGCTGAGAATAATGGTTTCCAGCTTCATCCATGTCCCTGAAAAGGACATGAACTCATCCTTTTTTATGACTGCATAGTATTTATTCCATGGTGTATATGTGCCACATTTTCTTTATCCAGTCTATCACTGATGGGCGTTGGGTTGGCTCCAAGTCTTTGCTATTGTAAACAGTGCCATAATAAACATATGTGTGCATGTGTCTTTATAATTGAATGTTTTATAATCCTTTGGGTATATATCCAGTAACGGGATTGCTGTGGCCCAGCAGTCTTGAGCTTTAAAAAGCCCTTCAGGGGATTCTTTTGCATGCTAGCATTCCAGAACCTCTGAGCCACAGTTCTCATCCTTGACAGCACAGATGCTACTGAGAGTCCCTGGTTGTGGGGCCTGGGTGTCAGTAGTTTTGTTTCTTAAGCTGCCTTGGTGATTCCAATGTGCAGTCAGGATTGGAGGCCGTTGTTCTAGGACCTTGCTACCCAAAATGTGGGTCCCAGACCAGCAGTGTGGGCATCACTGGGGAGCTTTCTAGAAATCCAGGCTATCAAACCCCACCTGAGACTTACTGAATCATATTTGAAGTTTAACAGGATTCCCGGTGTCTCATGAGCACATTAAAGTTTATGAAACACTGATTTATAGAAATAGTGAGTTTCCTTTATAGAATGCAGCCCTTGGAACGCCCTTAATTTAAAAGTTTTGTGAGGAGGTAGAACAGCTGTTTTGGCTTCTGCCTGGCAGTGACTCAGGGAAGCAACCACTGGGGGAAAGGAAAGGCTCCGAAAGCTGCAAAGGACCCAGGACCATTTCGTCCAGTGAGTGCTGATGCAAGTAATGAAAACCCCAACTCAGACCGGCTTAGGCAGTGAAAACTTTTTGGGTGCAATAATGGAAAAGTTCAGGAGTAGTTCTATTTTCAGGTCTGGCTGCATCAAGAGGCTTATGTGATTTTTTTTTTTTTTTTTAAATCAGGCCTCAGGTCTTATATTACTCTCAGCTCAACCTTCCTTTGTTGGATTCACTTTCAGGTCTTATAGAATTAGGGTACCAGCTAAGCTGTTGTTAAAAAGAGATTCCTAAACATAGTGGCTTAAAGTAGATTTATTTCTCTTTGACATAACAATCTCAAGACAGGTCTGGTGGGAGAGCTCTGCTGTGCTCATTTGCAGTTCTTACTTGCTGGTTGAAGGTGGCCGGTCTGTCCATACTGTCTCCCAGCCAGGAGAGAGAGTCAAGGGGGAGAACATATCCATTCCTTTTAATGCCACAGCCTGGAGGGGTAACACATCACCTTACACTCATACCTCACTGTTTGCAACCTAGTCACATGGTTACCCAAGGTGCTAGGCGGGCTGGGAAGTATAGACTCTACATGGGTGGCCACGTGCCCAACTAAAATCTGGGGAGGTTGTGCTACTGAAAAGGGAAGACTTTAGGTATTGATGACAACCAGGAGCGCCTTCTCTTCTGGTGGTGGGGGAGATGGAGTCTGGCAACTTCAGGTTAACAGCCCATCCTCTCAGCAGTTGCAGTAGAAAGCACTATTTTCTCCCAATCCTTCCATTCCAGTAAGAATCCCAGAATAGCTTCCTAGTTCCTTAATTTCTGGGAACTACACATGAAGAAGTGTCCCCAGAATCTCATGGATTCTGACAGAAAAGGATTGGTTCCCTAAAGAGAACTGTTTTGTGACACATGAAAGAGCAGGCATACTACAGAGAGACCTTTACCTCACTCCTTTGTTAATTGGCATTTGGACCCAGACAAAAAAGGAAAGTGGAGAACACGGGGGTGCTCAAGCCGGGTGTGGGGTCCTTGGGGACTATTTACTGTTGAGTTAGTCAAGTATGGAATATTTGAAGATTATTAGCACATGACTTAAAGGGCATTTAGGAAGAAATGTGTTTACAGAGTTTAATAAATGTAGGTAGGAGACTGTAGTAATCAATATACTTTTGATCTTCTGATCTCTTAATTTAGTGGTTGGTAAATAAGAATAAAGGAAGGCCAGGCGCGGTGGCTCACGCCTGTAATCCCAGCACTTTGGGAGGCCGCAGCGGGTGGATCATGAGGTCAGGAGTTTGAGACCAGCCTGGCCAACATGGTGAAACCCCGGCTCTTACTAAAAATACAAAAATTAGCCACACGTGGTGTTGCATGCCTGTAATCCCAGCTACTTCGGAGGCTGAGGCAGGAGAATAGCTTGAACCCGGGAGGTGGAGGTTGCAGTGCAGCCTGGGTGACAGAGCGAGACTTCATGTCAAAAAATAAAAAAACAAAAAGAATAAAGGAAAATATAATCTTGGTAAATGCTTTTAAAAGATGTTTTCAGTTAAGTGATTTAATCTTTAACTGCTAAAGATTGTGTCAATAGAAGGCTTTAGTACATCAGACAATGACGAGTGTTGGAGAGATGCTTAATGAACTTCTGTTTACTGTCTCCTTCTCAAGGTTTTGTTTTCTTAGGATGTTTTTTATACTTGATGCTTAGTATGTTCTTTAAACTTTATTCATCACACAAAGGATTTGAGGTAATTTCTAAGACTAAGGCCTTTCCGGCAAGCTTTAGAAGAAAATTCTAAAAGCATACTACATACTGCTTTTAAAAAAAGTTTTAACAGTCTTACATGATAGAAAAATAATACATCATATTCAAAATAACATGGTATTTCCAAGCCTCTCAACTGCTTATTGTCCTTTTAATAAAAATGTGGATTGTAGGCACATCTGCTCTAAATGATTTAAAATTTCATTTGCCCAGAACTTTGTGTATTCTGTTAATAAGATTTACCCAAAACACTATTGTTGGTTTAATAAATATTAAGAGAGCATTTGGGATGTGCCTCCTGGCGTTTGCTGTTTCTCTCCTCTGAACATTAACTACTTTTCTGAGTCTTCAGCAGGCTGCTTTCGTTGTTTTGTGCCTTGAGGTATAAATAGAGGCAGAAAACCCGGAAGATGCAAACAAATTTAATAGTATAAACTGTTTACAGATGTGTTTAGTATTCATTCAATAGAACCTTTTAGTTTATTGAATATAAACCAACTTTAGCATTTTACATGTGCAAGGGGTTCTGGGTTTTTTTATTGGAAATTTTTAAAATGACAAAAAGAAACATCTTCTGGTAGTATCATCATCTAACAAGCGCCAGAGAGATGTGATTTAATGACTTGCATCTGACCCTTTGTCTTCTTGGATCTTATATACTTTTGGACAACCGAGAGTGAAAAGGGCGGAAACTTCCAATCTCGATTGAATAAAAGGAAAACCTTTCTAAGGAGTAGTCAGAGATGGAACAGGCTACTTCAGCAGGAGTGGGGGAGCCCATACCTGGAGCTAAGCAGGTGTGTGTTTGGACGGGTGTTTGTTGACAATCTTTAGAGGAGATTCAAGCCATCATCTGGCTGGGGAGAGTTGACCTTTATAGCTTCCTTCTAATCTTAGAAGATTCTGTACAACATTTTAAAGGTGAGTGCTGAGCAACTTAAACTATATTTTATTTCCTTTCCTGATAACTTGGATTGACTGAGACTAGATGTCTTTTGTTGCCCATAGTTGAAGGAGTCTGGCATTCTAGGATCAACTTCCTGTTAAACTGATGGCAAAATCTTTATTTGCCAAAGTTAGGGAACTGTGTGTGTAACCATTGAAATCTGATGTTACCTCAAATTTCAAGGGACCCTGACAGGTACTTTAACCAGGCAGAATGATTGACAGTCTGGTTTGTGTGTGCCCGGGAGAAAACAGCAACCTCAAGACACAATGAGTGGCCCCTAGGGAGAGGGAGAGAGAGGCAGAGGGCCCACAGGCCAGCACGAAGACTATAAAGGGAAAGTGGCCACTGTCCCAACCTGCCAGGGATTTGGGAGAGACTCTTTAATTTCCCAAGCATTCACTTATCCACACTTTGCTGCCTGGACCAGGCAACCCTTTCTTAGGCTGGATGGGGACACTCATGCTGGACTTGATCACCCATGACTCATGTGTCATAGGGCAGAGCTTTCCTTATGAGGCTTAAGTGACCAGTGTGACAAGCACCAGTGAAACACCTGATGCACAGAAGGATTCTAGGGCCGTGGTCCCCAACCTTTTTGGCACCAGGGACTGGTTTCATGGGAGACAACTTTTCCACGGGTGTTGGGGGGGGGGGGGGATGGTTTGGGGATGAAACTGTTCCACTTTGGATCATCAGGCATCAGACTCCTTTCACAAAGAACGTGCAAACTAGATTCCTCGCCTGTGCAGTTCACAGTAGGGTTTCTTTTCCTAGGAGAATCTAATGCTGCCACTGATCTGACAGGAGGTGGAGCACAGGTGGTAATGAGGCTGGACCGCTGCTTACCTGCTGCTGTGGGGCTGGGTTCCTAACAGGCTGTGGATCAGTACTGGTCTGCAGTCCGGGGGTGGGGGACCCCTGCTCTAGGTGATGAACCATTTCTCTCCCTCTTGATTCTTCCTGTACTAGCACTCACTTCCATGCTTCCTTCTTTATTCTGGGTAAAGCAAGAGAATGCTGGACGGGTAGCCAGAAGACTTGGGTTCTTCTAGGCTGACCTTCTCTGCCAGTAACCAGCTGTGACCTCTGGCAAATCACCCAACCACTTTTACCTCAGTTTCCCTTTTTGTAAAACCCGTTGGTCTCTGCAGTCAAACATTCCATAGGTCTGTAATGGCTATGCTTTTCTGAAGGGAGTCACTTTTCCCCCTACTTTCTACCTACTAGCTTGCAATAAAGTTTTTAAAATTCCAGTCCAGACTTTAACATTGTGCTCTGTTCCTCTCTTCTCCTTCAGCAGCCAACTAAATTGGTTACAGTTGTCATTTAGAATGCAGTCATCTTTCATGACTAACCATATCCTCTCTTGGAGATGCCACTTCATCTAGCTGCCATAACTTGGATTTCTTCCTCACAGATAAGAGGATGGAGGTTGCTTTTGAAATGGGAAATAGACATTGGAGTAGGAGGTAAAGTTCCCACTGTAGGGGGTAAGTGTCCACCTGTTAGAGGCAGGAAACAACCGGGGTGTGAAGGCCAGCTGTCCATGTTCTGTGGATGAACATTCCCAGATTTTTTCCTGTATTTTTGGCTCTGAATATTATATACTGAACATAGTGTCTTGTCCTGGAATCTAATAGTTCTCTTAAACACTGGACAAGTGAACATACTCCAAAAAGATCATGAGGCCACAGGTATTATATTCTGAGGTCCCAAGAAGTTGATGAATCTTTTTTGCCAAAGGCAAATATTTCACCAGCATGAGCCCCCCAGAAAATTTTAAATTTGAAAATCTCCCCAATGCCTATGATTTTGAAGGCAAGAATTATTAGAGGTAGGTGGAATGTGTTGCCCAACTGTGATCATGACACTTTCACCAACTTATGGCTCCTTAGCCCTGGGATTGGCTGAAGAATCCAATGTTGGGCTGGAAGGGGAGTCCTTCCAGGCTGTTGGATCTCTTTGCCCCAAGTGCTGTCCTCATACTGCCCGTGTTTGAATGGTCTTGGGGATTGGGGTTATTTTTTTAAAAATACACATTCTGGCTGGGCACGGTGGCTCATATCTATAATCCCAGCACTTTGGGAGGCCGAGGTGGGCAGATCACCTGAGGTGAGGAGCTTGAGAGCAACCTGGCCAACATGGTGAAACCTCATCTCTACTAAAAATACACAGATTAGCTGGGTGTGGTGGCATGCACCTGTGATCCCAGCTACGTTGGAGGCTGAGGCAGGAGAATCACTTGAACTTGGGAGGTGGAGGTGGCAGTGAGCTGAGATCACACCATTACACTCTAGCCTGGGAGACAAGAGCGAAACTCTGTCTCAAAAAAAAAAAAGAAAAAAAAATGCGTGTTCTTGGTTCCCACCTCAGACTCTGCATTTGAATGTAGCCTAAATCTACTGAAGTTAGAGAGTCATTGCTTTTGGCTGAAAACCTAGAAGACTTGTAATGGCTTTCTGTGGACCCCACCTCTCTGCTTAACCTTTTTGGGGTTTAGTTCTAAGGGCCTCCCTTCTCTAAAATGCAAAATTTGACACTGAGCTAAAGATTAAAACATAGCTAGTATTATCTAGAAATTATTTATTCCTTTAAAAATAGTTTATTTAGCCATGCAGTAGGGTAACTGTCAAACGGTATTTTATGCTCCTTAGAGTTGTGCATATATGTATATAACATTGAACAGCTTTGTTGAAGTGTGATTTATCTACCACAGAAATTCACCCATTTAAAGTGTAGTTTTTAGTGTATTCATACAGTTGTGCAACAGTGACCACAATCTAAGTTTAGAAGATTTTAATTAACCCCCCCACCTCAAAAAAAAAACCTGTGTCCATTGGCAGTCACTTTTCATTCCACCAGCTTTAAGTCCTAGGCAACCACTAATCTCCCTTCTGACTTGATAGATTTGCTTCTTCTGGACATTTTGTATAAGTGGAATCATGTAATATATGACCTTTTGTGATCGACTCCTTTCAGCTAGCATGTTTTCTGGGTTCATCCATGTTGTAGTACTAGTGCTTCATTTCTCTTTATTGCCAAATAAATAAATATTTATTGTACATCGTATATAGTCATACCCCCTTTTCCATTTGTTAGTTGGTGGACGTTCGGGTTGTTTCAGAGTTTTTGGTTATTAGAAGTAATGCTGCCGTAAGCATTTGTGTACAAGTGTACAAGTTTTATGGGGATATATGTTCATACATTTCCATTTCTCTTGAGTATATATATACCTGGGAGTGCAATTTCTGGGTCGTATGGTAACTCTATATAACATTTCAAGAAACTGCCACACAGTTTTCAAGGTAGCTGTACGGTTTTACATTCCCACCAGCAGTACACAGCGTTCCAGTTTCTCTACATCCGATCAATAATTATTGTCTCTCCTTTTGATGACAGTCACGGTATTGGGTACAAAGTGGTATCTTTTTGTAGTTCTAGTTTTAATTTTACTGACTGATGGTGTTGAGCAACATGTCTTTTTGTGTTCTTCTTAGCCATTTGTATTTACTCTGTGAAGAAATGTTTATTGAGATGTTTATTCTGTGCCTTGCCTTTTCATTCTCTTGATAGTGTCCTTTGAAGCGCAAAAGTTTTACATGTTTCTGAAGTCAAATTTATCAATTTTTTTCTTTTGTTGCTTGTGTTTTTTGGTGTTATATATAAGAAACACTGCCTAACTGAAGCTTGCAAACATCGATTCCTATTTCTTCCAAGAGTTTTATGGTTTTAGTTCTTACATTTAGACCTAAAATCCATTTTGAATTAGTTTTTGCATATGTTGTGGGGTAGGTGTACAATTTATTTTCTTCTTTATGCATGTGGTATCCAGTTGTCCCAACACTTTTTCTTAAAAAGTCTTATTCTTTCCCCATTGAATTCTTGGCACACTTGTTGAAAATATGTTGACCATAAATGTAAGAGTTTATTTCTGGACTCTCAGTTCTATTCTTTTTATCTGTATGATTTATATGAAGTACTATATGTACATAAATTTATGTATATATGTGTGTGTATGTATACACGTTTGTGTATACATACACACACACACACACACAAACACACACAAAGCCACAGAGTGATTGGTTTGCTATTGGTTTTTATTCTTTTTTTCTCCCTCCCTGAAATGGAATGCCTTACAGAATGTTTTGGAGTGGGGCGCATTTTAGATATCTCTAGTTTTTGACCTAGCCCTGACAATGAGGTCTTGGCTAAGATACTTAATGAGTTCTGAATGCCCCCCCTTGCCACCCTTGAGCGGCTGATTTTTCTTAAGTTGTTCCGCTTCATGGTATAAAAGCCTAGTCATGTGATCTCATGGTATAAAAAGCCTATTCATGTGATCTTCGCAATGTTCCTTGGTTATTTTAATTTTTAATAGTAAAAAGTGCCTGACAGAGAAAAAAGAAAAACCCAAGATTTTGCTGTGACATGGTGTGCTTCTACCTTGTGGACCTAGTTAGAGAGACTGCCTTACCTTGAGAGCCTTTAACTACAGATAAAGAGCTGAAAGTTCTTGTGAAAATGTCTTAATTTTTTTCTTGGGTCTGTGGGAATTTAGAAATATAGGCTTTTAATTGGTCACAGCTGGTGCATGAATAACACGGTAATAATAATTAGGAATAATATGGTTCACCTCCTAAACTGTTAGTTCTAATCTGTTACATTTTTTTGATCAGAAGTCTGGCAAAGTCTTCAAGTGAGACCATTTGGAGGCAGTCCATCCTAGGTTTCAGTCAAGAAGTGTGCATGTCTGTCTTGTTCTGCTAATTTGTTACAATGATTCTATGGTTTGATTTTAATGTTTTCCATCTAAAAGCATGTGTGCAAATTCAGCTCCCTTACTAAACAGAATTCATCCAGACACACCTGCTACAGAGCCCTTGAGTGACAAGTGCCTGTAGTAAAGTTATAGGGAGCTTGCAGCCTCTCCTGCAGCCCTGTGCAGTGGGAGGAGCCATGCTAGGGGACAGAGGGTTTGCTCTAAGTCTCTTGTGAATGCTTGCTTGCTGTTAATTCCCCACAGAGTAGTCTTGGAAATCATAAAGCTGATTTACAAAGTTATTTATTCCCTGCCCCTCCCCCACAAACTATTTTTTGTAAAATCCTCAAATTTCAAAGTATTGGTACAGTTTATTAGTGATGTTTACTTTTCTTCGTTTCTTAATGCCCCATGTTACAGAAATTTTTCAAAATGTTTCAGAATGATGAATAGCAGAGAATAAGGATTAAAAAGGAATGTGTTCGGGAAGAGTGATTTGGTTGGAGGTTGTTTTCTGGGAAAGTTTAACAACAAAATAGATGTCTTAGGAGAACACATCTTAATATCAGATTATTTAATGATACCTCTTTTCTCTTAGATACTGAGGGGAAAAATCCTACATTTACACTTAAGTGGCAAAAAAAAATTTAAATCCCAATTTAATTATTTTTTAGAAGTAGTATAAATATTTTTTTCTTTTGAGACAGCCTTAGCTCTGTTGCCCAGGCTGGAGGGTAGTGGTGTGATCTCTCCACCTCCCGGGTTCAAGAGATTCTCATGCCTCAACCTCCCGAGTAGCTGGGATTACAGGTACCCACCTCCACATCTGGCTCATTTTTTGTATTTTAGTAGAGACAGGGTTTGGTCATGTTGGCCAGGCTGGTCTCGAACTCCTGACCTCAAGTGATCCACCTGCCTCAGCCTCCCAAAGTGTTGGGATTATAGGCCAGGCACAATCCAGCATGCTAGGCCTTAGAAGTAATAGTATAAAATTGATGCTATCAAGAAGTTGATAGCTTCTCATAATTTATGCTACCCACTAATTTGGCTAATTTAGTAAATAGTTGTTACCTGGAACTAAATTATTTCTCATAATATGTCTTCTTTGCCTTTCTCACGGGACTTCCTGGAACAAGATTACTTTTGCTGGATAGAGCTGATACAGAATCCAGCCAATAAAACTTTGTAGTGACAGTTTTTTACTTTTAAAAGTATATATTGTAAAATGCTCTCTTGAATCTACAACTAGAATCCGTTTTACTAAAGCTAGGCTATTAGTTACATGATATTTCCAAGAAACCACAGTATCATTGTCCCTTTTGAGGGCCATCGGACTGAAATAGAGAAAAGTGGTGACTTTATGGAAACACTATGTTAGTATTAGAAATTAATGTGAGATCCATACATTGAGCAGTTCCTAAAGATGATTTCTGCTGCTTCACTCACTCTTATTGTTTCCCGAAGCATTGCTTGTCAAAGTGATTAGAGGAGCAGTAATAATTCACTAACAGGGAGTCTTACTGCCTTTTCCCTTCAGGAGCCTTTCCTCACATCCGAAGTTGTTTATATGTGTTGTTCAGCTTGTGGACAGAGTGTGTGCTTATGTTTTAAGTATTTGCTTCTGGAGAGCTAGCTAGAAAAAGCAAAACAGAAAAACCCAGTGGTATTGGGAGAGTTGAATCCACAAGAAGATGTTGTTTTCAGTGTGCCGAAAACATAAGGTCCAAACAGCCGGAACAGGCCTGGTGCCAGGCAATTCCACCGTGAGAGAACGACGAGGTCTGATGCGGTTCTCTAAGGATTAGCTGCAACTCAGCAGCTGCTGTCTGAGTTTGATTATGCACATCCTGAGACCTGCATTAACCCTTGGGCCCCTGGGGAACCTCAGGGCTGTCTTCTAAACAAAGGATTCTTCCCCTGGACACCCAGGGTCAAAAGCCAAAACAGTATGGAGGTTAAAAGAAGGCGGAGCTCTGGGAGACTGGGTTTGAGAGAACAATCTAGGAAGGAAACGGATTGTAGAATTTCGGAACTGCAAGTGCCTTTTAAGACCCTTTCATTTTATTGATCCAGAAGCAGAGGCTCAGAGAAGTTAAGTGACTTGCCCAAGGAGAATCAGTCAAAACTGAACTCCAGTTGTCTTCATTCCCAGCTAAGCTGTTTCGTATAGCACCACATCTGTCACGGCAGGATTTTCACATTCGTGTAAATAATATGTTGTGTGTTTTTGAAAACTGCACTGAGAGGAAACAAAAAAAAAATTTATGGATTATGTGTTAATCACTTTTTTATAGACTGTCCAGGGATATTCAGATTTTTCTTTCAAATAGCATAAGTGTATAAATCTTAATAAGTGACAGGTAAATAGATAGTTCCAGTACATACCATGTATGATTCTTACAGGCAGAACAGGCATCCTGGGATGGTGTTAGGAGGGAAAGCTTGGATCTAGGGAGACTGCTCTGAAAACAAGGAAGGATGTTTATGGAACGAACTCTTTTGTTCAACCATGGCGATGTCTGGATCGGGCAGCCTTGGAGGATTTATGGCCTCCAGTCTGGAGAAGGTAGGTGGGCTCACATTATCTGTGTTGGAAGAATGTGTGTGGGGTCTTTGAGCCTAAGGCTGTGCAGGTAACAAAAGACTCTGTCAGAAAATATGTCTATTTAGAGTTCTTTGAGAGTAATATGTTGCAATTTCTTTCACATCCGTGTTGGGTATTGAGCATTTTCCTTGCTTTGCGGTTGTAACAAGATCCTCAGCTTTCTTCCTGTTAAAAGTTGGGGAGCTAATTTCTTGTAAAAAATAACACATTAAATCCAAGAATATCACTAAAACATGTGTGCCTTCTCTTTTTGCTCAATTAAAAGATTGAGCTGTTAGCGTTTTGTTTGCTATGGGGGTACTTATTGAACATTGTCAACCTAAAGCATTTTGAGAGACAAAGAAAAAAATCAGGATGGCCTAATTCACTAAAATTCCAAGTAGATTTGGATTGTGTTTTTATACTTTTTAATCATGAGATTTTAAATTGCTGTATTCATTTTAAAGGTTGAATGTGAGCTGAGTGTGCATCTTTTTCTGTAGTCCCACCATCCTTTTCTGCAAAACTCAAGTGAAAGTGATTTATTTAGGATGCCTTATTGAGATCTAGTGGAATGTCTCTGTTTGCATTTATTCTTTTTCTAGGATTTTGGTTACATCTGTAGCTGTAAATAAAGGGGAAAGGAAGACTTAGAGTGCCTCGTAGGATAAGAGATCCCAAGAAGGAAAAAAAGTCTTGCCTTAGAGCTATGCCTTGGGAAATGCTTTTTATTTAGTAACCTAATCAGGACATGCCTGTGTCTATTTATTGATGAATAGGCTTTTGAAGTACCTATTGCCTGAAAGAGAATTTTTCAAGTGGTTATCTGATTTTTTTTCCCCCTCTGGCTGGAGAAGAGTTAGAAGAGAAGGGCACACTGTATTATTTTTGTTGTTCTTCACTAAAGACACAGTCTTGGCTACTTTAGAAAAAAGAAGGAAGGTATCAAATGATGGTTAATGCTTTTCTCCATTTCATCCCCATTGCTTGCAGTGTCTCTGCACCCCACCAAGAAGCACTTTCTCAAATCTGTCACTGTACTGTGATGATATCAGAGGAGTCAACTAAAAACCATTTTCTCTGTAGACAGTTATTCTAGTGTATGGGATGTATTATAAAACTATTGGGGAAAATCACTGGAGTACTAAGGCAAGGGAAATGGCCTAAGGATCTATGATCCATATTTGAAATAGTTATTAAGTTATATAATTGGATTTTTAGAGAACAGAATAGAGCAGTTTCAGGATGTAAGGTAGAAGATAAATCCGGTACATGAACTGCTTCCAAATTCTCACCCTGACCAGAAGAAGTAGCATTCCTCAGGTGGTGGCTTTAACTAGGAAAGGGAAATGTCTATTTCTGGATTAGCTTTATACAAATGAGTGTATTTCCCACCTGCTGCTTTTGCCTGGGGTTGGAATGTTTCCTTTTCACTGCTTGTTACTTGGCGTTTGGATGGAAGTGTATCCTTGATGTGTAAGTCATCAAGAAAAATTTCTCCCAGGAGTTATTACTTCAGTTAGTTGCTCCGTAGTAAATGGCTCACACAACAGTGATAAACCTCTGAATTTGAAATCTTTCTTTAAAAAAATGCGTACAATGGGTTGCTGAGCAGCTGAAATCCTACACTGTTCAGCATTGTCATTCTTGGTAATCGTTTTGTAGAGGATTTGGTGTTGTTTTGCTGCTTAAGCTAAACCACATTAATATGAAGTTTAAACATTTGTACTGTGGAAGTAGCTCATGAATCCTTTAGATTTCCTGTAAGAGGAAAGATGAGTGTCTGGTGGATATATGTGAATATCACATATTTGAATGTGTTACTTACTAGTTTTGGTTGAGAGTTAAGCTTGCCCGTGATGGATGGGATCTCTGCCAGGGGTAACTCTTGGAGTCCTAGGTGCCATTGGAGAGGAACCTTTCATTCTCTGCATTCTGAGGGAGATTTATATCTGTAAGCCGGATAAAAATATGTGGAAAGGTGATTAGTTTAATTGGCCCACTATTATAATTATTCAGTAGGAGGGGGCTGTGGGACTGCTATTATAGCCCAAAATGCCTGGTAGGAAGAGGCGGAGACTCATTGAAAACAGCAGCAAGGTTATAAAACGTTGGTTTAAATATGCGTTTAATAACAGATGACCCTGGTGCTTTAAAGACAGGGGGAATGCTTAGGTATTTGGTACAAGAATCCGTCCAAAAAAGACTGGGATTTTTTTTTCAAAGATAATTGTGGGAAATTCTGCTAATGATTTCTTTTCCCTTAAAATACCATATACAGGGGGGATAGGATTTAGGTGGGTGTAAACTTGCTCAACGTGTTGGTAACGTTAAGATGATTTCTTCTCTGGTTGTTGCCACAGACACTCAGGGTGGCCACAATGGTGGTGGTGTTTAGGCTTCTTTCAAAAAAGAAGTCCAGCCCAGGGTAATGTTGTAAAGTGGAGTATTTTTCTTTCACATCAAAGGGCAGGGAATGTTTTACAGACAGTGAGCTAAGAAGTAGGGCGCAGGCGTTTCAGTACTTGCGTTGGGAAACTATGTATGGAATGTCATAGTTCATATACCAGAGACCCTGAAGTGAATCCAGGTGCCTGCACGGTGCTAACTTTTCCTGGAACGACATGACTGTGGGCAGAAATTGCAGCCAGATGAACCCAAAATAAAACGGATGGCTTTATTGGACATTGTTTTCATGAGATTTAACTTTCTAACGTGCACATACATCACTCTGGGGGATGTCATTATCATGGCTGACCTTTTGTTTGGGGGAGCTGCTGCTTCCTCGCTGTCTGTGCAGCTCTGATCAGCTCAGCTTTGATGACCGCCCACATCTGTTGAGCATGTGAGAGGGAGAGTTTGAAAAATCTCAAGCACACTGACAACTGGCTACAAAGATTTAATTAAAACCAGTCAGAACTAATTTCAGTTATATATTCCAGTTTAGGATATCAACTCTTCTGGTTTCAGGGGTAGAAGTTATGACTTCCTAAAAGTGGTTGTTGAAGGCAGCATGAGGAAATCTCCTCTGGCAGGGCAGTGGGGTTCTTTGTCTTAGCTCCCCCACTGCTACCTGGGGTTAATGATTGCATTATTCCAGGGTGGCTGGAATAATGAGCCAGTGTCGCAAAGCTTATTATGAACATGCTCAGGTCATATTTAGAAATCATTCCTCCTCCCTTTTTCTCCTTTCCAATACAAGTCAGAGCACTGCTGTGGTTCCACCTAATAAATACTGCAGGCTTCATTGGGCTGTTTAATGAGACCTAATGTAGTATCATTTGTGCACCTTAGTGGGTGGTTCCTATTTATATTTTTGTGTGGTTTACTGCTCAGTCTTGGGAAGATGTGGGGTTTGAGGGTTTTTTTCAGTTACACTCTTTTGTGGAACCAGAGTTTGAGTGAGACAAGACTTTGGCCATTATTTATCAGGTTACCTGGATTTCCATAGGAGCTATGAGGATACTGGAATAATTGGGTCACAAAATTATAAAATCATAGTCTGTATTTCAGCTCATTTCAGAGGAATGATTGGAAGCCCTGCTCTCCCTCTCTTCTGCATGCAAACCTCAGGCGTGATTTTGGCCTGTGCTCAGGTATTCTTGAAATGTTCAACGCTGTCCATTCCCCCTCTGTGGTGAGGCTTCCTGGTTGGTGTGTGATGTCACTTAGGGCAGGAACTGACACTGTCTTGATCCTGGCTGTCCTGGAGAAGCTTCTGTGCCTGGCCTTGGGAAACCACCCTCCTTGGTGCTGCTGTAGTCTCCTTCCTGCTTCTCTTCTAACAGCTGCCTCCCCTCCTGCCTGTGCTCACTTCCACCTGCAGGCCTTGTTTTCCAGTGGCACTGGAGTGCCATGCTGAGGTCCCTGGACAGTTCCTCATCAGAGCCCTTTTCCCACAGGAGTGAGGCTGCACCCCATCCTGCCCTTCCCCGTCCTCCCTGGGCTTGCTTTGTTTGTGAGTTGCTAAGGGGCATGGAGAAGACTCTTGCCCTTGGTGCTTTATGTGGGGTCCAGTTCCTCCAGTGTTTGCCATCTCCTTTAGAGCTCTCTGGTGACAAAACCTTCCTCAGCTGGTCTACCCTCCAGGCAGGTGAGTCGAACTCAGACTGATGCTCAAAAAGGTTAAAGGACTTGTTTAAGATGATACCTAACTGGCGAACTGCATTCCCATGTCTTTATTGATCTCCGAGGGTGTCTCTTAATTTGTTGGAGTTTTCTTTTCCTGGAAAATACACTGGTTGGTCCTCAGTTTCTCTACATATAAAATCAGAATAAGACCATGAATTCATGTAATTGAAGGGGGCGGTTTTGGGAAGAAAACTAAGACAATGAAAGCCTCCTGAAGAGGGTCTAGGATGACATTATTTAGAGTACTTTCCACACATGGTCAGGGTGGGACCACACAGGAACCTGGTGGGATAGGCATCATTCACCTGTTTCAAAGACAAAGTCAGTCCCAGAGAGCCTGATCGGAGGCTTATCAAAGCTAAGCATTTGGCTTGAAGTTCAGACATCAAGTGGTAGAGATAGTCATGGCTTTCGGATGTGCCTGATAGGCATGTTTTTGCCTTGCGGTTCTTTCCTGATATTTTGGTCCTGTGGGCCTCCCCAAAGTGGCTTTGTACCTATTTTTGTTATGGGTATAAGGAAGTTAGAATTCTGTAAATATGTACTGATTTTTTGTGATTCTGATTTTAAACATAGCTCCCTCCAAAGCTAATACTTAAAGTTTTGTTGTAATGATGGATCAAAAATAGTTTTACATAGTAAAAAGGAAAAAAGAATTTTACATGCTCGACATACCAAGCTGATCTCCTTAAAGCGGTTGCAAAAACCACCCTGTTGTTATAAGATTGTTTGTTTCTTGTTAGGTAGCGTATTTCCAGTAAATGGAGTGACCAAATATTTTATAGTTACAGAAATTTCTTCTCTCCTTCCTTGAAGTTTAAAAAAGTGGATCAAACGTCTGTCTGTTTTGAAGGAGGTGGGGGAGACAGGTCTTTTCCAGATTGCAGAAAGGCCAACACAGGTTGTACCCAGAGAAATATGGAAACCACTATTGAGGAGGAAGGAAATGAGTGAAAATTAAAGAATCAAGGTAGTAAAAGTGAAAAGAGGCCTTTTTTGGGACAATTTTTAAGGGTCTTCATAAAACTTGGTACCTCTCAAAGATAAGTGTTAAAGGGTCAAGTCAGAGAACTAAAACTTGGATTCTGTTTTAGAATCCTGTGTAGCTGTGGCCAGGGCTGTTGATTTGCCCCTAATGATCCATCTGTAGAACAAAGCCAGTGGAACTGCTTTCTGGTGCAGGGGAGGCTCAGACCTGCAGGGGAGTTAGGGGGCATGGCCACTGGGTTGGAGCAAACAGGCAGGTAGCCTCTAGGGAGGGAGTAGCTCTGTACCTCAGTCTGTTCCTGATATCTGGGTGACTCTTGTTCCCAATACTTGACTCCATTTTTGGATGTCAGAGTCATATTCTTCATTCTCCATGTCTCCTGCTGATTTTTGACATTGACCCATCCAGGATTTATGTCAGCAGTTGTCATGGTGCTTGACCTAGCCATAGTAGGTGCTTAGTAAACACCGCCCTCCACAGGGGGAAGAGGGGCAGGCACGTTCTGCCTGTTGCCTTGGTGGGGAAGAGAGACCTTGCTTAGGGACAGGTTTGGGAGCTTCATTATTTCTGCCTTGGGAGGGTTTGAATGCACCCTCTTTTGCTATAGGGGAAACACTGCAATGACATAAATCCACTCGAATCATTCTTTGTTCCATCACCCCTGCCCTTATCACTGCTCTTGTAAGACAGACATCATAGAAGACTCCTGATCCTCTGGTGGGTGCTTGACACTGATCTAGCTTCCACTTGCATGGTTCTTCCTCTCTCCAACAGAAACCTGATCATGTCACTCTCCTACTTACATGCCCATCAGAGCCTTACTGCTGTGGCACACAGAACCCTGTGCGACCTGGTCCCACATGCTCTGCAGCAGCAAGTCCCAGGGCCTCTGTATGCAGGCTGTTCAAGGGGGGCTCATAACCTACCAGTTCGAGTTACACTTGCTGGGTCTTAAAACCAAGCTGCCTTGAGTTGGATCTTCAGATGAGCTGGGAATCAACATATTTGGGATGGATCTATAGGGTGCGTTTTTTTAAAAGGCACCAACTTTTTGGAATGGGAGTGCAACAATTAATGTTAAGTCACCAGAGAAAATTGAGGTTATTAAGGGATCTGTGCATATAGTTTTCAAAAAAACAATTAAACAGAAAGCCTGTTTTTCAACTGATTCTGTAGTTCATTTGATATGTGATATATTAGTTTAGAACAGAAAAATGAAGCAGAAATGTCTACTACCAAAGCTTAAAACACATTATAAAGTGATGATAATAAAAGAAGATGATATGGGCATAAACACATGCAAATAATCCAACAAAATAGCACTTTTCAAAACTTTTTTTAGTGTATGGAATAAACTTAATTATAAGCCATTGAGGAAGGAACAGATTATTTGATAAAGGGGGTTGTGAAGTTAGATATTTAAAAAAATCTATTTAGATCTTTGCTTTAGGTAACACGCCAAAATATCATTCATATGGATTGGATTTAAATATTTATATTTAAAGCTCTAAGCTAGAAAAAAAGTTTGGAGACAATTTGATCTCTGAAAGGATTTTTTTTAAGCCTAAAAGCAAGAAATTCTAAGTGATTGCTCACCTTAAGTACATAACAGTATTCATTTTACTGAAGAATTACAAATAACCAGTAATGATCACTAGAGTAAAAAATGCCCAAAGAAAATGAAAATCCAGGTATTCATTGTCCTCTCATAAAATTAAGAAAGATTTAGAAATGCAAATACTCAGTGCTCATAAGAATATGGTTAGACACTTCGTGGAAGGAAAAATGTTAAAATAAATGCCAAAGAAAATATTTTTTAAATGGTTTGGTTTTTATGTATACTGGGGAAACTTACTACTTAAAGACTAGAGTTAATTATTTCAAATAAAAATCATCTTTCTAATTTTAGTTTCATAATGTTTGTTTTTAATCTTTGTTTGATTTTTAACAAACTTTTAGTCTTTGGGCTGTCCAAAATTATAAATTATATGTCTATAATTTACTATTCTTAATCATACAGTTCTCTGTATAAAAAATGGCAGAAAGATAAACTGGGAAAATATGCCCTATGAAGGGGATTTATGATCCTTATTATCCCAGAAGAAGACCATAATGAGGCATCTTATGTAACAGAGAAGTCATATAGGGTTTCAGTTTATGAAGCGCTCAAATTGTAAATTATAGTGTGACTTTAACAGGCTGCTTTACCTCTCTTGGTCTCAGTGTCTTCATCTGTGAAATGGGAGGGTTGGGTTGGATCAGTTTCCCAGCTGAGATGCCCTGACACAGCTGTGCCAAAATTCTGATGCTTCTCAGCCCTCAGGACAGCTGGACAGAGCTGGGGTGGAGGCCCTAGGTCAATTACTTCCATCCAAGGGAAGCCATTTGTTTCCCCCAAGGAAAATAGTACCACAAATCACTCCATGCACTCTCATATAATGAGTTGTCTTACTTGTAAATTCAAGAGCTGAAAGCTAGGTGGACGAGGAGATAATTTTGGATATCACAGTGAACAGTGAACCACTCATCCTTCACACTCAATATTCAGTACCTGTGTTAACAAATGAATGGAAGAAAATACATCAAAATGTTATTAGTAATCATCTCTGGTGATTGACTTACAGGTGATTTTTATTTCCTTATAATATTCTGCCTTATTCAAATTTACTGTTAAGAATTTAAGTTTAAGAAAAGTTATTTAAAACAAATCCCAACCTGTAGCCATCTTTATATTTCAAAACTTTGTGAGTACAAGTTACGGCTGTAGCTGTCAGAGTTAAGAATCTTACATGGGCCCATTTCCCATTATGGAAATATCCTGGGACATTTTCATCCCAAGGTTTCTTGCTCAGTGCTTCCTTTTTTCTTTTGAGATGGACCCTAGCTCTGTTACCCAGGGTGGAGTGCAGTGGCTCGATGCGATCTTGACTCACTGTAACCTCTGCCTCCCGGGGTTGAAGCGATTCTCCTGCCTTAGCCTCCCAAGTAGCGGGGACCACAGGCATGCACCACCATGCCTGGCTAATTTTTGTATTTTTAGTAGAGACAGGGTTTCACCATGTTTGCCAGGATGGTCTCGATCTCTTGACCTTGTGATCTGCCCGCCTTGGCCTCCTAAGTGCTGGGATTACCGCACCTGGCTTGCTCAGCACTTACTTTCAAGGCTGGTTTCAGGTGTGAGGAAAAAACCTTTGAGCAGAAGCCCTGTTTGTAGAGTGAGTGAGTAGTCTTCTTATTTGGGGCGGCTGACCCCAGAATTATTCTTCCTCTCCATCTCCGTCCTTTGATGCCTTTTTCCCCTTCCCTATGACCCCTGAATTGCTGATGATTCCTTTCCTTCTTTGTTCTTCTCAATCTCCTGTGTGTATATGGTTAGAAGTCCCTGCTGCCCAGTAGTAGCTGAGCCACAGAGATTCCATTTTTAACTTGTCCCTCGTATGCTAGCCCATCTAGTTCCTTAGTCATTGCCACCTCTCCCTCTCCCAGCTTTCTTCTGCTTATTTACATCTTTCTAGGAATGAGATGCCTCAAACTTTCCAACCTATTAGTTTAAACCAGATTTAGTGGGGGAGAAAAAGTAGACTTTTCTGTCCTTTGGTTTTGCTTTACTTTGAGAAAAACACTGTATACATTAAAGGTGTTTAAATGTTTTCTCTGACTTCCTAAAGGGGTTACTTTTCATTGACTCCTAACATTTTAATTGTGATTGTTTTGTATAAATCATGGGGTGGAGTGCATATGGGGAATTAGGAGAAAACTAATTGTCATTATAATCCTTCAGCAAAATTTTGGAATAATTAATAGCTATGTTAACACACCATAAAATAATTACTTATAAAAAACAGAATATACCACCACATTGTTAGTATTGAAACTGTGCTAGGCTGGGGGTGGTGGCTCACGCCTGTAATACCAGCACTTTGGGAGGTGAAGACCCATGGATCACTTTGTAATACCAGCACTTTGGGAGGTCAGGAGTTCAAGACCAGCCTGGCAAACATGGTGAAACTCCGTCTCTACTAAAAATATAAAAATTAGCTAGGTGTGGTAGCAGGTGCCTGTAATCCCAGCTATTTGGGAGGCTGAGGCAGGAGAACTGCTGGAACCCAGGAGGCGGAGGTTGCAAGAGCCAAGATTGCACCATTGCACGCCAGCCTGGGCGACAGAGTGAGACTCCATCCGTAACAAAGCAAAAAAAAAAAAAAAAAAAAAAAACTGTGCTAAATGTAAGTTATTGTGTTTATATAACATTTTAGCATCTTACAGTGTACCTTAACTTTCTGAGCATAGATAACAAATGAAGATAATAAGAAGTACTGTTTTATATTGTTTATAAAGCACTGGTCTGTACATTGCAAATGATAGAAGCACATACTAGTTGGCCATGGGCAGTATCTCAGGAAGCCTTACAATCTCAGGAAGACTGACAGAATGGCAGAGCTAAGAGGGACCTTAGGGTCATCTAATCCAGTGTTTCCCAGCTAGTTTCATATCATGGCACACATTGAAAACTTGCACAGCACACCCTGGGGAAACAAATGACTGCTGTTGGCTGGAGGTGGGGGCTCTGAGGCCTCCAGCCTAGGTTGTGTCCAGCTCCCCTGAGGGCAGATAGGAATCAGAATCTTGGCACAGCTGTCCTAGGGCATTCTGGTTGGGAACTGTGATCTAACCCAGTGCTGCCGTTTTACCTATGAGACACATCTCTGTATTTACATATGGAGACCCAGAGAGGTAAAGTAGATTGTTCAAGGTCACACACACAGCAAATTAGTGACCTCATGATAAATAGAATTTAAAATCCATTTCAGGAACTGGAGTTTAATATAACTTCTCTTTTACACTGCATGCCTCATTATGTTCTTCTTATGGTACATTAAGGACCATAAAACTTTTATAAGGCATGTTTTTCCAAAAGGTTTACCTCTGCCATACTGTATATGGAGAAGTGTATGATTAATATTAGTAAATTATAGATATATCTCTTTTGGACAACCTAAAGTATAAAAGACTCTTTAAACCCCAAATTCAATTTAAAAATTAAGGTTATGAAGCTAAAAATTAACATACGTAAAAACAACAAAACCATTTAAAATATTTTACTTACACAAAGAATGTTCTCAGTCTATAAAACTTGGACGTGGCAGTTGCCTCACTTTAAAAAATTCAGGAGAGAAAAGTAAGTTGGGAAAGAAAATTAAAATTGTAAACGTTTTAATGAATCACTACTACCTCCATCCTTAGATTTCTTAGCCATCAACTATTTAAACCCTTTAAGAATATTAGGAAACCATGGTTACTTGGCATGGTTTTGTAATTCTGTTCTGGTATCCTCTAAATTCTCCTTCAAACCCATGATGATTCACGGATTTTAGTGTAATTGGGGCTTGGTCATCGTTACACACATTTATGTGTGTGCCAACCAAGATATACATGGGTACATGGCATCTCATCTTCAGTTCTTTGTCTGAATTACAAAATTTATGTGCCAGTTCAGGACAGTTTGTGGCGCTAGGTTTGTAACATCAGAATGACTTATTCCACCATGACCTCAAGATGGCAGTTGTAGACTGGCGACACCTACCATTAACAGCTGGGTGACCTTAGAGAAGTTCTATAGTCTCTTTTTTTGCCTCCATTTTCTCATCTGTGAAGTGGAGGACAGACTACCTACCTGCTAGGATTGTTGTATGGATTAGATGCATTAGTTAATGCAAAGTTTTAAGAACAACACCTGGTGCACACAGAAATAAATATGATAAATAACTACAGTGAATGTGGGCTGTTTTCATCCCCATTATTAGCAAGAGCTGCCATGAGTTGTCATTGAATAGGGAGCAGTTAGGGGGCCTCCAGGTATACACAAGACCTACCCTACTTTGCCAGCCTCAGATTTCTACCTTTTATAAAAACAGTCATCTCCTAACTGAGTTCTTGGGGCACCAAGGAGTAGGATTATTATTACCAGATGTCTCTGAGTCTCTGCGTATTGAGTTTTTTTTTTTTTTTTGATAGGGCGTTCTTTGGAAAAAAAAAAGTCTATCTCCAGGGACATGGGTAAAATATTATTTTTTCCCTTAGTTAACCTTAAATTCCGGTCATTCTTTTGCAGAAATGTTGTGGAACAGAAAGGAGGGGGTAAAGATCCCAACTCAGGACTTTAAGAATGCATGTAATGAATACTCATGCATGACACTTCTTCAGTTATCACTGCCACCCCATCCCCCCAAAACAACACAGTGTGAAGTCAGACAGGCTGAGCGCAGCCCCTAGCCCACACTTAATGGCTGAGTACATCCGGGCTGTGCATTCACCTTCTCTGGTAGGTCTTCCAGGTTGGAGTCATCTTCTAGAGGTGCTGTAAGCTGGTGTAAGAGACTAGCAAAGTGCCAGCAGCATAGGCCCTGTGCTCTAAATGTGCCCACATTTTTCTGAGTTCATCTTTGCTAAAGAGATTTTTTTTTTTAAAGTGCATACTTTGGGCAATGTCTTGTCATGGCACATTTGAGGCTGTTTCATGCCAGTGGCTTTTTCATTTTCTTTTCTTTTCTTCAGATGGGCTCTTGCTCTGTTGCCCAGGCTGGAGTGCAGTGGTGCCATCATAGCTCACTGCAACTTCAACTCCTGGGCTCCAGCGATCCTCTACCTCCGCCTCCTGAGTAGCTGGGACTATAGGTGTGTACCACCATACCTGGCTAATTTCTTTATTTTTTGTAGAGATGAGGGCTCATCATGTCCCCCAGGCTGATCTCAAACTCCTGGACTCAAGCAGTCCTCCTGCCTCAGCCTCTGAGTGTGCTGGGATTACAGGCGTGAGCCATTGTGCCTGGCTGGCCTTTTCACTTTGTACTAATGGTTCTTAGGCTCATCTCCCACTGCCCTTCTCCCCCCAGGAACATTTCAGCAGCATTCTAAGTTTATCTCAGCTCCTTTAGTTTTGTTGCTCAGATCTTTGCTACCCTTGCTCACCCTTACAATTCAAAGCTTCACTGTTCTTGCCTTCTCACTGACAGGTTAGCCTTTTTTTCTTCTGTCACACATAGGATTGCTAGGTAAAATATTGGACACCCGGTTAAGATGGAATTTCAGATAAATGCCAAATAATTTTTTAGCCTAAGTGTGGCCCATCCACTATTTGGGACACACTTATACTAAAAATTATTTGTTTATCTGAAATTGAAATTTAACTAAGCATCCTGTATTTTTAAGTCTGGCCCCTCTACAAGTATCTGTACCAGTTCTGCCGTTATAACTTTTTACCCACACAGCAGCGTGTTTTTTGCCAAGAGGAATAAAAGAGGCTGTTTTGAGAAACTTAAAGAGAAAATGCCAACAGGTTAATAGGAGATTCTAACAATAGAGAGTAATTCCTGTGACTTTAGGGATTGACATATATATCGAGTTTGATTTCGGAGGTCACTTGGTAAATGTGAGGTGTTTGTATTTTAGGCTGAATGTCAACTCTGGAAGTAGGTGAAAGGTAAGTTTCATATCCATGTGCCATTCCAACTCCATTCAAAACTTAGAAAACTCTTGTCTTCCATATCTAATTCACATTCCTAATGATCAGGTATTAACTGAACAGAACAAAGAAGTCTGCCTTAGAGGATGTTGTGAATGAGTTTTGGGGATGGAGACTTGAGACACACTATAAAAAGATGGTCAGACCAGTTAAGTATGACATGAGGCAGTTTTATGAAACATAGAAATGGCTTTTTCATGCAGCTCAAAGGCATGATGTAGAAAGGGAAAGACCAAAAAGGAATGATTTGTGTATGTCAGCCCACTAACATTTATGGAAATGTCCATGGGCAATACCGAGGTAATCAGATGACATGGACTCACCCCCTCAAGGAATTTAATTTATGGGTGAGAAATTTGAAAAGAAAGTGGTTTATCCTAGCTTTTCCTTTTTTTTTTTCCCTTTTGTTTCTTTCAAAAATTTTCCCCCAAGAGACAGAAATTGGTCTGCCACAGCTATGGATAGGAATAATTGTGTGAAGGGAGGCAGTGACGTGGGCATCTCCACCTAGAGGCTGCACTGTGATGATCCAGGAATATTTCTTGAGTACCTTTTATTTAATTTTAATTTAATTTTATTTTATTATTTTGAGACAGGGTCTCCCTCTGTTGCCCAGGCTGGAATGCAGTAGCATGATCTCTACTCACTGTAGCCTCGACCTCTAGGGCCCAAGGGATCCTCCTACCTCAGCCTCTCAAGTAGCTGAGACTACAGGTGTGTACCACCATGCCTGGCTAATTTTTGTATTTTTTGCAGACACAAGGTTTCACCATGTTGCCCAGGCTGATCTTGAACTCCTGGACTCAAGTAATTCTCCTGACTTGGCCTCCCAAAGTGCTGGGATTACAGGCTTGAGCCACTGAGTTGAGTACCTTTCAGGTGGGTTGTCATCATATTTGAGTGCCTGGCATGGTGTTGGGTGCTGGGGATGTAGCAGCAATCAGCAAAGGCAGTCTTAGCTCTGTAGAGTTATGTGCTGTCATTGTAGGTACTTTGAGAGATGCAAAGATAAATCAGGTAGAGTAGGGAATTCTGGCCGCTAGGAGCTTCCTCAGGGTTGATTACCTATGCTTTTCCTTCTGTGGCAATTGAAGACTCAGTGTGATGTTGGCCAGAATACTGGATAACTGGCAGGTAACTGTACATTGTTAAGAAAAGCTCATCAGACTTCAGGTTCCCATTGAGGAGTTTTACATCAGAATCTTCAGCAGCCAGTCTAAACTGACAATGGCAGGCTTCTGTAAAATCAGTCAATCAATTTATTTATATTATAAAATGGTTAAGGCATGCTCCATCTCCTATCAGATAGAGAACCTTCTAATATTGGTGCATTATCAGTACCTTTGTGTGTAGGGGGTCTGCTGTTATGAAAAATAGTAGAGCTTGATTCAACCTAATGACATTGTGATCAATTTTAGGGGGCTAAAAAGATTGTACTGTGATATTAAGGTTTTTCTTCCTTGGCCAAATAATTTCTAAATGGTACGGAAAATGAAAGATGGCTAGTGGTTTTGGCAGTTCTAGTTTTCTTTTTTTTTTTAGATAAGGAAAAGAAACCCAGTTTGATTCTAAAACCCTTTGAAATTTGAACTCTCGCCTGTGTTCTAAAAGTGTCTTGAATTGCTTGGGATCCCTGGCCTGAAGTTTACAGGATCTCATGGTGTCCAGGTATTTGAGAATAGTCATAAAGTTCTCCGAAAATTCTGAAAACCATGTACTTAAGGGACACAGGCATGCAGTGGAGTTTTGTTCGATGGCAGCATTTTCTGTTGGGGGAAATAGCAAATCAGGCAGTAATGAGGTGTGAGGTCAAAACAACTGCATAGAAATCAGTGACTTTAGGTGTTTGGAGAAGTTAAAAGAAATTAATAATTTTCTTCTGTCTGATTTTTGCTTTGGGATATTTTGGTTATTTTTTACTGGTTTCAGATACTATTTTAATGAGTATTTTGTTTATATTTTGTAGGCCCATAAATATGAAGGATAACTTAGATTTTAAAAGTTCTTTCTTCTGTCCCTCAAGGGGCGATGCACTTAAAAATACCTGTCAGTTTTGCCTTTAGAATCTTTTTATTGACAAGTGACTCCTGACTTCAGGCCTAATTAGTTCCTGAACGTTTAATGTTGAGGCATGATCATAACACAAACTCTTACTTCCTACAGGCTGTGTTATCTGTAAAGCTTATGTTATATATTGGGCTTCCATTCCTGAAAGTCAGTTTTATACTATAAAAATAACAAAGTCAATATGAAAGTGTGTCAGAAATATGAATGTTTACATACACATATTAACTCTTACATACACATATTAACTCTTACATACACATATTAACTATTTCAAACAAAGGTACTAAAGATAAAAAAAAAAGTTTTACTGTAAGTGTTACTTTCAGGAAATTTTTTCAGCCGAGGTTGAGTTGACTAAAGCTTTTAAAGTCCAATCTTAAGTCTTTCTAAAGCATATAGAAGTATTTTTTTCCAGTGATTCAAGGACTTTCAAATTGTGTTTAAAAAAATAGAGTCATCTGCTTCCAATTCTATTGCATGTGAAAAATGTAGAAATGCTGGGAAGTTTGTTAATTGCTAAAAGTTGAAGGAGGGGCAGTTTCCATGGCAACTTCTTCAGTAACCCATGCTCTGATATTTCAGAAGGATATTCTTTGTTGAGCTGTGAATGCAGTATTAAGAATTCAATCAAATCTTCAGAATGTGAAGAGCAATTGCTAAAGAAAATCATTTGCCCTGTGCACAGTTAGACCAAACAGCTGGCTGGGCCTGTGCTGTCCCCTATTGAGTCAGCCTTACCAGTCCACTAATCAAGGCATTGCCTTCTGGACACAGTCCTTGGTGAGTCTGATAGTCATCTGGTTTTGGTCATCCCTGTGAAAATCTTAGGAAAGACAGTAACAGGTTGAGCTATCTTTGAGTTAGGTTGGTGACTGAATATCATCAGGATGCATTCCTTTAATCTGTGTGTTTGGAAATAATTTGTGAGTCTGAAGAAAGTAAACAACATAAACATATTGACTAAAAGACCATGTTTATGCTGTAATAATTTTCTGGTTTTCCTTTTAAATAAGGGGACAAAGCAAGGCCTGGCATTATATTGAAATAACCAGTACTGAGTATAAAATTGGATGTGTCCATGTGTATGCCTTCATGAATTGCCAGAGTTCCTGCAGACACGACCTGAAAGAGAGATCTTTTATCTTCCACGTGTTCAAAGGTGAAACACATCTAAGTGTGAATGAGATGATATGAAAGTTTTTTCCTCAAACGTTTTTGGGTACTTATATTTTCTTACTGATCTTCTTGACTAGATTTTGTGCTTTGTAGGGTTGCGCACAGTACTGAAGTATTTATGGATTTTGTGATATGTTGACTGTGATTTTCTGGTTGAATTTGTAGTTTTGTGTTTGTATTTTTAAAAGTTATTAAATTACGTTAAGAAAGGAAGAGAAACATTGCATTATTGCTAATAGTCAAGTAAACATCAATCGGTGAATCAACATGTGTGTAGTACATATTTGCTTGCCTGGCACTATACCATAGGGATCAAAAGGAAATGTGGAAAGTGATGCCTGCGTCCTTTAAGTTGCCCAGTCTGATTTTATAACCCCTTATGCACAGTTGAAAAGCAATATGACATGAATTTAATTAGGTTTTCACCACAAGGCAGTCTACTCCATTTTTTTTCATTCATTCTGTTTTCTCATGTTAGATGGCCTTTCTGATATTTATAATCTTTAGTCATTCCCCTACCCAGGTTTTCCAATTTTCTAAGGTGTCATTTCTGGAGCAAGGTATAATTTAACCCTTACCTACCCTTAGGGCACCATGTGATATAAATTAGCAGAAGCAGTTCCCACCAGTTAACTTGGTTGGGAAAATGAGGGCATAATGACAGAAGAAATCCTTTTAAAACCAGTCAAGCCTCTAGTAAGTTTCAAGGAATAGGAAGAAAAATGTAGTGTTCATTACATGAAAATCATGAAAATCATCTGTGATTATGCCTTTCTGATGTCTGTTCAGAATCTCAAGAAGGGGAGAGGAAAGAAAAAAAAAGCCCCCCCATACAACCTTTACAACCTATCAGAATTGTACAGGAGGCTGGGTGTGATGGCCCACGCCTGTAATCCCAGCACTTTAAAAGGCCAGGTGGGTGGATTGCTTGAGCTTGGGAGTTCAAGACCAGCTTGGGCAACATAGAAAACCCTGTCTCTCTCTCTCTCTCTCTCTCTCTCTCTCTCTCTATATATATATATATATATATATATATATATATATATACACAAAAATTAGTCGGGTGTGGTAGTGTGCAGCTGTGGTCCCAGCTATTCAGAAGGCTGAGATGGGAGGATCGCTTGAGCCTGGGATGTGGAAGTTACAGTAAGCCAAGATCGCGCCACTGCACTTCAGCCTGAGTGACAGTGAGACCCCGCCTCCAGAAAAAATTTTGTACAGTAACTTCACCTGGGCCTCCCTCTGGTCACCTGCCCATCTTTTTTTTTCTTTCTTTCGTGTTTTTTAATTGTACTTTAAGTTCTGGGGTACATGTGCAGATCTTGCAGGATTGTTGCATAAGTACACACATGCCATGGTCGTTTGATGTCTCCATCCCCCCCATCACCTACATCAGGCATTTCTCCCAGGGTTATTCCTCCCCAACCTCCCCGCCCCCACTGCTGTCCCTCCCCTAGCCCCCACCCTCCAACAGACCCCAGTGTGTGATGCTTCCCTCCCTGTGCCCATGTGTTTTCATTGTTCGACACTCACCTATGAGTGAGAACATGCGGTGTTTGGTTTTCTGTTCTTGTGTCAGTTTGCTGAGAATGATGGTTTCCAGATTCATCCACCTGCCCATCTTTAGGAAGTCAGTCTTAGAAAGACAGTGGCCGGCTGAGGCCCCCCCTCCACCACACTCATTTCCCCCCACACTCCTTTTTCAAACTTCTGTGGTTGTGGAAGTCAGGACTTGAAAAGAGATTTATCAGTGTTTTTGTTTTCCCTTTCTGGTTGAAGAGGCTATTCTCTTGGCCTTCGTGAAGTAGGTTTTACCACAGCATTGAAAGTGAAGTATTAAAATATAAGCTGATAAGAGCAAGGAAGTTTACCAGGAAAATTTCAGTTCACATAGGCCAAGTAGGTTATTGAGTCATGCATTCTTGAGTGGTAGGAAATGGAAGAGAGCCTTGGGGAAGCATTTTCTTCCCTGATTTTTAAAAAATTGCTAGTACATTTATGTTCATCTAAGAAATTTTAAATACTCCAATCTAAGAGATTTGAAATTCTCTCAAATTTAAGAAGATGGTGCTTTAGTCTCAGAAGTATAGCTATTTAAAAGATTAAAAGGTATTTATTGTAGGTATTTTTATGGAGATGTGCATACATATAGTGGAATATTATTCAGCCTTAAAGAAGGAAATTATGCTACAACATGGATGAACTTTGAGGATATTATTCTAAGTGAAAGAAGCCAGAAACAAACAGACAAATATTTCATGATTCCATTTATATGAAGTAACTAGAGTAGTCAGATTCATAGAGGCAGAAAGTACAATGGTGGCTGCCAGGGGCTGAGGTAGGAATAGAGAGTTAGTGTTTAATGGGTACAGAGTTTTAGTTTTTTGACATGAGAAGAGTTCTAGAGATGGATGTGGTTATTGATACAGAACAATGTGAATATATTTAATGCTATTGAACTGTAGACTTAAAAATGGTTAAGAGGGCAGATTTTATGTTGTGTGTATTTTACCACCATTTAAAAAAATGATGTTTATTGAGCACGTTCTTTGGTTTCTGTTGAGCTCCAATGACCGAAACAAAAGCCCTCAGACTTGAGGGAGCTGACAGGTGAATGAGAGGTGAGAGTGTGATGCTGCTGGAAGAGGGGAACCCAAGGTCATTGTCATGGTTAAGGCTGCTGTGGTCCTCAGTGCAGGTGAACCTGAACCTAGCCACGGAAAAGGACCAGAAGTGATTCTCTTTGTAATTTTCACTTCTGCTCAGCTCCCCCCTCTTGATAAGTAGTGTTGCCCCACTGCTGCATCCCAAAGCCAGTGCTGTGGGTCATTTTAACTGGCTGCTGCTTTAACTGGCTTGTCTTCTGCTCTTTTCCCAAATCCAGCTCTGCTCTTCCTCCTTGGCCTGCACTTGTAAGGCCTTTGCTTGATGTGTGTGCATCTCCCATTTTATAGCGCACGTCATTTTTCATCTTGGACTATAAATTTAGAGAAGACGTGGGCTATGCACTCTTTGACCTTCACAGCACCCAACACAATAAACCATAATGAATGTTTTGGATGAGGAAGAGGCTCTGAAGTTGGAAGCTGACATGGCTAATGCGTGTTTAATTGAGGGTTATTAATGCCTCTTTAGCAGTGAAGGATAGATAGTCTTCTGTTTACAGCAGAGAAGGAACAAGCTTTTTTTTTTTTCCTTCGAGACAAAGTCTCATGCTGTCCTAGGCTGGAGTGCAGTGGCAGGATCTCTGCTCACTGCAACCTCCGCCTTCTGGGTAAAGGCGATTCTCCTGCCTCAGTCTCCCGAGTAGCTGGGACTACAGGCGTGTGCCACCACGCCCAGCTAATTTTTGTATTTTTAGTAGAGATGGGGTTTTACCATGTTGGCCAAGATGGTCTTGATCTCTTGACCTCGTGATCCACCCACCTCAGCTTCCCAAAGTGCTGAGATTACAGGTATGAGCCACTGTGCCCGGCTGCCCTCAAGCTTTTTCTAGTGGTCTCAAAGAATTCTCTGTTGGGCGTTGCCCTAGTACACACTGACCTAAACTTAGCATCCCAGAGAATGAAAGGGACAGTTAGGGCAGTGGGACAGCTTCCCCCAGAGAAGACAAGCATCTTCTCCTCCTGGTGCATGGTTCCAAGGTGGGAATTCAGGGCGGGGGCAAGTCACAATATTTATGTACTAGTTCAGCTTATTAAATATGAGATTTTCCATCTCTTCCTCTGTGAATAGACTTCTCCTTTTGTCTAGCATGATAGTTGTAAGTAGAGTGACCATATGTCCCAGTTTTAATACCTATTTGCCTGGATTAATTATTAATAGCTCCCCCCTTTTAAGAGTGCCCTGGTTTGGATGATAAATGTGATTGCCATCCTTGTTATAAGGGAGAACATATAGAGTGGATTAGTTATACAGGGGAAGGTGGGGAGAGAGAGGGAGGGAGACTTAGGCTGCTGGAGATTCAGAAGATAAGGAATGTGAGAAATAGCTGTGTAGTTGAACGTTTAGATATTCTTTGGATGGAAAAAATTATTTGGCTTTTAAATTATAAACAAGCTAGTTTAATAGTTAGGGTTTGAAAGTCTTCATCAAAGGGAGATTTTATTTAATCAGTCATAGTATAGGACCTTTTAGTGCAGGTTAACAGGTTAATATGTTTACTCAGAGCTCCAAGTATTTTATGGCTAATAGCGAAAGATTCACTATAATGTACAAATGTGTGTGTATATCTCACATTTGTTTAACTATGAAAATGAATTTAGTCTGTTTAAAATCCTGTTTTTATTTGCATATGTATTTAACTTAGATAATTGTATAATGGATATTCAATATTGACAAACCTTAGGTATGAGGAAAAGCCAGGAAATGCAGGAAATTAGGTAGGACCTTCCTTCATATTTGTTAAGGGAACATCATGTAATCTGAACAAAGTAAGTGTTTTGCAATCAAGTGTCATTTTGGAATTTTTAGGTTCAAAGTTTTTGTTTAAATCAGTTTGAGCTGGTTTTCGGTGAAGGGGATGTGTCAATACCAGTTTAGATCAATGGAAAGTCTAGACTCAGGGTGCTCTAGGGTTTTTCCATCCAGCAGCCCAGCAATCTCAGCCCCATCCTGTGTCTTCCCATTTCTCTTCTCTGGCGTCCCTGGTGTCTGCTTCAGCCTGAGCCAAATGCTCCCCTTGCTCTGGGAAAGCCATCGTATTTGAGTTTTTAAAAATCAGCAATATGTGTATATGAGTGTGTATTATATGCGTGTGTTCCTTGTGTACTTAAAAATAAATTTATAATTTTTCAAAGTTATCTGGTGGTATTGCTTTACATTTTGAAAGAGGATTACAGTTTTAGAAAGGAACATTTATGTCGTTGGATCAGCAAACAAATTTATGGGATGGAGAAATTATCAATTGTATTTTGCATGTTAGTGACTTACTCGAGGTGTTAGAGCTGGCAGAATGAACTTAGACTGAAACTCAGGTCTTCTGACTCTATGTCCATCACCTTAGCCATGACGTTGCAAACATCTTGCTCAGTATATTTCAGAAAGAATTTTTTTCCAATTGCTTTTCTATTTTGGTTTAATTTGATGTTTTCCTATAGTATTCCTTGTTAGGGAAAAAAAAATAACCTGCATGCCTTTAGCCTAATTGGATATGTCCTTACCTATCTGCAAAGTGTACTTACTGATGCAAAATTATCACCATCCTACAGGTATACCTTGATGGCAGTCTCAGTTCAGACATCCTTTTGACAACTCTGCCTCAGTTGCCATCTCAATATGTTTGCAGCATAGGAGTTTTTCTGTCTGTATTCTTTACCTCTTGTTCTTCTTGCTTGCAGACTGTCTTTTCTATTCTAACCTCCACTTAAAAGACTTATGCTTATCCTTCAAGAACCACCTGAAATGCTGCCGCCTCAATGATGTTTTCTCTATTTATTCTAGTGATCGCTCTTTTCTCTCTTGAGTTCCTGCGGTGCCTTGAGTTTCTTTTCTGGCCCTTATGACACCATGCTTTATACCATAGCGTTTGTCTTTATTATATGCCTCCCTACAAGATTGTGGTGAGCTCCTCAAGGGCAGTGGCCATTTCTCATTCATCTTGGTGTCCCCCACAGCACTTTGCACAGTGCCACATCCCTTGGAAACTCTGCAGTTCATTTTGTTTTAAATAAATGAATGGGTTTAGATGTGGTTTCACCCACTCATAAGATATGAGGTGATTGTAGATTTTTACAGCACATGGATATTACAGAGAACCTTATATTGGTGTAATTATCACCTGGTTTGTGCATAATTAAAAATGTAATTGTATATTTTTATGCAGTAGGTTATCATGTACTGTTTTAAGTGCGTACAGTTTTTTATGGGCCTACCATTTAGTAAAATTGCATAGATGCTTTTTAGAATGCTACTGTGAAGAAGTGCAGAGTTGAGGCCTTTTTCAGAAGCTCAGGGAGTTGGCCCCTTTTGCTCTCTGTATTATCCTGTTAGGCTAAGCCGCAGCACAGCTGTCCCACCTGACTGGCTTTCCTCCTGTGGCTCTTACATTGCTTGCATTAGCTGAGAGAACAGGTTTTAAGATTTTTAACTCTTCTCTGCCTAGCCGGGGTTTCATAAATATTTTAGAGGGTTTTTAGAAAGTCGAAATTCAATGGATAAGACTGATGGTTTTGAGGGTTCTCTCTGTTTTATGTAACCTTTGTTAAAAAAAAAATGTTTATATTTTACTCCATTTTCTTCTATTCCTATAGATCTCGGGCTGGCCTAGGATCTGGCATTTTAAACCTTTTCACTTCTCCTTCCCCCAACAAGGTAGTTCTGATGTCAGGGAGACAGAGAAAAATTCATCTCGAGAGACACCATAATGGAATCAGCATTGGGGAATGAGGACTTTGAGATTAGCCTTTCAAAATGAGTAAGATTTAGGTGGATGGAGAGGAGATGATTTCCTTGTGGAAGTAAAAAATAGAGCAAAGTCTAAGGTGAGAATGAGCACGTAGTATTAGGAGGGGAAGATGGGAAAGGAGGAAACTAACCAGCTTTCAGTGTAGGATTATTTTAGAGCAATGTTTTCTATCTGTGGGTGTATTAGAAGTGTCCTGTGGGCTTGTTAAATAGCCACATTCCTGCCTTCCACCCCGACCCCGAAATTCCTTATTTGGACATTCTGTGGGCTTAGGGTGGTGGCCTGGGCATCTGCATTTCTAACAGACTTCCAGCTGAACATGGAGTGATGGAATCCCTGTTTTATGGAATAAAAGAGGGTATGCTGACAAGGCAGCAGGGATTGCATTTTGACAATCCTTACAGTTTTAGATGAGGTTTTGGAGTTAAGATGGGAACACTAGAGCTCTAGCTGGGAAATCAGGTCCAGGGCTGCTGCATAATCCTGGCGAGTTGATGCATGCAGCAAGGCGACAGGGATCAGGAACTACAGGGTAGAACTTATCCTCAGACGAAGGTATAGACGACTGACAAAGGAGTTCACTCTTCTGTAAACTGAGAAATTGCAAAGAAATGTTCCATGTGTAATCTGCTGACGTATTTAAAAAGGTAGCCGCCTTCATCCACCCCGAGAAAGGCCTGACAGTGGTCCCTCCCAGATATCCAAAGTAAGCTAAAATCAGAGACTCGTCTAGTTGGGGGATTTGATTTGGAATCTATGAACTCTGGATGGACTTGAGGGCAACTCACTTGAAATTGTGCAATTTCATGTGGATGCATGTTTTCTGGAGAGAGGGCCTAGAGTCTTGACCACATTCTCAGACATGCCCTTACTTGGATTTAGAAGATGATTTAGTACTTGGTTGATTGGGTGGCTGGCTTTCTCTCTCCTCTCTTTTTTAAAATCCCAGAACAAATTTCTATTAGTGAAAAAGGAAGAATAGCTTGGAGAAACAATAGCTCGAAGAACAGTCCATAAGATAGAATGATAGAGGAGCTCAAGATTTTCCAACAGAAGACCCTCCCTTTGTTTTTGTGTGGGTGGGTTTGCCATGATTAATAGTAAACCAGGGGGGAAAGAGGATTGAGAAGCTCTTTGTAGAATGTGCAATGAAATTTTCTGTTCCTTGTGGAGCAATTTCAGTGCTCTCAGCTAAAGTACACAGAGAGGGCTATGTTAACAGTAAGGAGGTGAATTACTAGTTATTGCTATCAAGTTTGGAGCTGGGGGAGAAAGCTGGTGTGTGAAACAGGACCATGTGTGAATGGATTTCTCCAGTGTTTCATTACAGATCCATCAGAATGGTTAGCCCTCTAACCATGTTTCAGTCTCTTGATTCTGATTCCTTTGTGGAATTAAAAATGCTTTTGGGAAGAGGGGCTAAACAAGCCTTTTGTCTGGATTTCCATATATTGATTAATGGACCCAGCAGAGCATCCTGCTGTGAATTCCGTCTGCTGATGGTAACTCTTACAATGAGCAAAGCTTTTCTGAACTGGCACTTTCCATGCAGCCTGTAGGCTGCTATATTGGGTGTGACAATTTTTAAAAAGGCATCATGCTAGAATGAAAATGAGCCATTTCAAAATGGGCTGTTGATTTGCAAAATCTTTTTGTGTTGGATTGAATGGTTTCATATCTGAGCTGAGTGAAAAAGATTCAGGCTATTTTAAATTTATTGTTATTGTATCTTAAAGATTTGAGTTGACAATGTTTTGATCATGATATTTTCTTCCTGTTGAAAAGTCTACTTGCATCTCATGCCTTGATAATAGGTGTAAAAATCTGGTTCATTAGCTCACACTATATAAGAGTTCTGTAGCTCCACTTACAGTGTGAGTCACAGTCAGTAAATATGGATCTAGAGGTCCTAATTATGACTCAAGCTCACCCATAAGCTTGGGGACCACCTTCGCACTGTTCTCCACTGGACTGTTTATGGAAGAAGTCACCGGCAGTTGTTAGGTGGCTCCATGGGTCTGGTTAACAGGGTCTTTATTCATTCGCCTCATCACAGTATTCAGTCTTGAAGCTAGTCTGCATGCTTCCTAAGAGTTACAGATGGGAATAAGAGGTGTCTGGGTGTACCTGGGGAGTGTATTTTTTTGCCTGCTGATATAGGATACTAGGGTGGCTCATATGCCAAAAGCATGGGGGTCTAGGTTTAAAGGATTATTTGTGTTAATATCTGAGTTGACTTGGTATAGATCCTTGTTTGATTTAAAAAAAAATTATGTATGTATGTATTTACTTTTGAGACAGGGTCTTGCTCTGTTGCCCGGGCTGGAGTGCAGTGGCATGATCATAGTTCACTGCAGCCTTGACCTCCCACTGCTCAAGTGATCATCCCACCTGAGCCTCCCAAGTAACTGGAACTACAGGCACACACCACCACACCTGGCTATTTTTAAGAAATTTTTGTAGAGCCAGGGTTTTGCTGTGTTGCCCACACTGGTCTCAAAGTCCTGGACTCAGGCCGTCCTGCCTGCCTTGGCCTTCCAAAGTGCTGGGATTACAGGCAGGCATGAGCCATCACACCCAGTCCTTGTTTGATTATTTTTTTTTAACCCTGTGATGGCAGCTTTTGTAGATGTTTCTTACTTCCAACAATAATAATAATGATAAATAATAAACGTAGTTGAAATGTCTACTATTTGCTAGGTGGAGCAATTTCAGTGGTCTCAGCTGAAATAGCTGATTTTTGTAAAATGCAAAAATTAAAATCAAATGAAAAACAGGATGGCTTTCCCAGCCCCTCTGTATGATTTTGATTAGAGTACAGTTACAGGTAGGGCATCCCAAATCAAAAAATCTGAAGTGCTCCGAATCAAAATTTTTTGAGCACTGACATATGCACAAAGGAAATGCTCATGGGAGCATTTTGGATCTCAGATTTTCGGATTTGGGATTCTCAACTGGTAAGGATAATGCAGGCATTTCAAAATGTTTCCCTGGACATGAAGGATCAAAGAGAAAGTTCATTCTAAGAATCACAGATACTTTTTGCTGCAGATACATGATGTGATTTATCTTGACAGAAGGATTCTTCTACTCATCAGATAATCTGCAGATAAGAGTGAGCAAAGTGCCACCTTTTAACTTGTTTTTAACCTGTACGTTATTCCATCACTTCAGTATCTCCTTTTTCTCTCCTTAAAGTGGCATGAATCTTAGTGAAAGGTGTGGAGCTCCTGGCAGTAGCTGTCACCGGAAATGGGCCAATGAACTTCCTGGTCTGAGCCTTCTTTTAAACCCTCAATTTTAACATTGGGAGCACGTGCTTTGCAATGAACATGAACAAGGAATTTGCAGCATTGAGGGTCACAGACTTTACTGACTTGAGGTCAGTGTTGGTGGTAAGCAGGCCCATGGCAATGAAAATGCGTTGACCCCAGTTCTGGGAGGGACAGACCTTCCTAGAGCATCCTGGAAAACTGTGTATGTGGAATAGATGCCATATTCAGTGGGATTTTTGTTGTGTAAAATTCCCTCTTACCACTGTGCCCCAGTAAATTGAACTCAAATGTTCTTGTATACCTTTTATCTCTTGTATAGCAAATTAAATATCAGAAACATTCCTTAGATCATCTGAGTATAGGAATCTAAACACCAAGTACAATTGTACTAAAATTGAGACACCAGTTCCTCAGGAAAACTTAGCAAAGCATGCTATTTAAAAACAATTTTCCATATTTCTAAACTTTTTCTTTATTTTTTCTCCTTCACATTTTTTTCTCCAACCAGAGGCCTTGGCTTAGAGAAAACAAACTAATAAAATCTTTTTTCTTTTCCTCTTTCCTACTCTTGAATGACAACTGCCCTGAGCAGCCTGCTGGCTTTAAGGCTCCCCCTGTGAAGTATAGGGTAGGCTGAGAGTGAATAACAAAAGCCTTATCATGTAGATAACGCTGAAATGGGACTGAAGTCTTTATCTTACAGAACTGCCAGTGACTACTGTAAATCCAAAAAAAGCGGTTTTGGAAATGAGCAGTCTCTGATACCGCTGATGGTAGAACCAGTTCAGCCCCCTCCTTGGCTAATTGGAGCGAATAGTTTGGGGGGATGTTTATTAATTTGCCTTATATTTGTCTTCATGTAGAGTAAGTTAATCAGGCTATGTTATCATGGTACCTCGCATCATGGAAAATGTGGTTTTGTAAGTTTTCATGTCAGTTTCTCTTCTCAGAGTAGGAGTAATAATTCATATATGTTTGCATACTTCCAAGTACCTTTGTTTAGGGACTCAGTAAGTATTTACTATTAAATTTGAGTTTTTTAGTTGAGTAAACATGGTTTTTTTTTGTTTGTTTGCTTTTTTTTTTTTGAGACTGAGTCTTGCTCTGTTGCCAGGCTGGAGTGCAGTGGCATGATCTCAGCTAACTGCAATTTCTGCTTCCTCAGTTCAAGTGATCTCCTGCCTCAGCCTCCAGAGTAGGTGGGGATTATAGGCACGTGCCACCATGCCGAGCTAATTTTTGTGTTTTTAGTACAGATGGGATTTCACCATGTTGGCCAGGATGATCTCGATCTCCTGACATCACGACCTACCCACCTCAGCCTCCCAAAGTGCTGGGATTACAGGCTTGAGCTACCGCGCCTGGCCAAATAAACATGTTTTAAAGAAAAATTATTTCCTAATTTTGACTCAGAGCCCAGAAACTGTTGCAAGGTAGTGGCATATACTTTCTGCTTTTAGCTAAAGAGTAGAGTTATAGTCTACTTTCTAATTCATTTTTTTTTAGTGTTGAACCTGAAATCCAGCTCACCTTTAAGATTGTTCTATCTTCTAGGTTTGGAATTTTAAACTTGGAATTTGGGGATCTCCTTGGTAGTGTATAGTACTTCCAAATATAGACAGCATAGATAGATGGGTCTCTTAGCTCATCTGAAAATGGGAACTCAAAACTTTGTCAAAGATCTCATATTTTCAAACAAGTATAATGTAAAGTGCAAAAAAAAAAAAAATCAAAATAAAAAACAGGATGGTTTTCCCAGCCTCTCAGTAGGATTTTGGTTAGAATACAGTTACAGGTTGGGGATCCCAAATCCAAAAATCTGAAATGCTCCAAAATTCAAAAGTTTTGAGCACTGACATGACGCACAAAGGAAATGCTCGTGAGCATTTTGGATCTTGGCTTTTCAGATTTTGGGATTCTCAACTGGTAAGGATAATGTGAATATTGGAAAATTTGCAAAAAATATGAAATCCAAAACACTTCTGGTCCCAGGCATCAAGCATAAGGGATATTCAACCCATTTAATCCCAAGCACTTAATGGAGAATGTTGAACAGTCACTTTCAGAGGCAGACAAATTCCACTGGCAAGTTTAATGACCGATGGTGGTATTATCATTATTTACTCACACTTGTATAAAAGGTGCTTGTGAAAAAGGGAGTTTTGATCTCTCCAACATGTCCATTGACTTGAGCTAGTTCCCACTCAACACACAGACCTCAGGATCCTGGGGAAGTAACTTAGGCAGCCCAAACCAGACCCCTGACCTCTGCTGTGTAGGGACATTTCATTGGAAAATAAATGTTCTATATAAAGCGTATTACAGTGATTCATCGTAGATTAACTCACAAATCAAGACAGACCAGTGCCCTTTTGTGATTGTTTTTCATTAGCCTCAGGAGGCTCTAGGAGCCTCCTGTGGAAGTCTCACCTATGGGGTGGCAGGAATCAAAGTGCTTCCTGCTGGTGGGTATCCTGATCTTTTTTCTAGGTTTCGTATTATCAGCTGTGGATTCCTTCCTGGAGTCTTTGTTATTATCTGTCTGGCAAGGTCTCCAGGGAGCTCACAAGTTACTATTGGGGAGAACGTGGGAACTTGCCTCCTGCCCAGCCAATGATAGCATGTTCATGCAAGTGTCCACTGGCTGGCAGGGCTGCCAGAGTAGTAGGTGGCTCTCCCTGGGGAGCTCTGCCTGGTTGAAGCACCATTACCATGGGGAGGATTTCTTTGGCCCACACCTAGCCTAGGCAGCTGGTGTAGGTGCAGAGACACTTGAGACACCTGTCACACCCTTGCCATGGGTTGCATCACATTCCTCCTACAAGCTCCAAGAAGTTCAATTCTCACTCACTAAGTGGGATTGAGAGAAAACCTGCCCACAGTTACAGTTTTCCTAATCAAAACTCACCTCTTTATCAGTAGGATGGTACAAACAGACTACTTTCTCAGTAAATAATGACTAATAACTAACACTCATATACTACCTGTTTACTATGTGCCAAGTACCTATTCCAAGCTTTCTATGTATTTTAAGTCATTGGATCCTCCCAGCAATCTCATGAGACAGGGGATGCTATTATTAGCTCTAGTTTATGGGTGAGGAAACCAGAGACACTCAGAGCAGTTCAGTAACTTGTCCAAGGTCCCTGGTCCAGTGGAACCTGGAATAACCTATCCAGCCCCAAAGCCCACCTTCTCACCTCTCATGCCTCTCATCAAATGCAAGCTAGTTTCACGGTGGTTAATTTTGGAGTCTGATGAACTTTACAGGTGATTGAATTTAATCATTTGTGGGAGCAGGCAAGTAGGATATGCCAAGGAAGAGACCTTACTAACTCAGTAAGTTTGGCAGGCCTCCATATTCTGGGACTTTCCTTGCTTACCCCTGTGATTACAATGAACTTGAGTGCCAAGTCTTCTTGTTACCATTACCCTTTTCTAGGAATAGATTTTCTCAGGTAATCTCCATCTTCCTTCCAATCTTCTCTTCCTTCTTCCTTTTTCTTAAACAAGATGAGCCTGCTTACTTCTAGGGGCAGGGTATGTATCCCCATGATTGGTAGGGACTTGATTGGTAGGGGGAGGTGACTGTTCATGCTGCCTCCCTAGATATCTTGAATGTCCCCCAATTTGGGCAAGCAACCCCACTTGGTTCTGCAACAGAACCAGCCACACATTGGTGGGTGTTTGGCTTGCCTCTGATTTAATGTTACTCTTTTCTCACGAGGCTTGAACAAAACTGCTTTACCCAAATCTTGTTTGAGTGAATATTTCAGCCTCCAGGTGAAATGAGGAAATGAAATACCGATTTTAGTATCTAATATAAAACCATAACTTGTTTTTACTCTGAGCTCCATCTTGGGACTATATTCTATCCAGAAGCCCTGAGGAACTTCTGTCTCTCCTTTGTTTTGATTTATTAAAGTTCTTGAATTATATTCCATGTTATTGATCTTGGCGAATGTGGGTTTCAAAATTGAGAGAGAAGTAAATGGTGCTGTGTTGTTACTGTGCATTTGGCTGAATTCTGTTCAACCTCTAAAGGAAAGGAAATATATCAAGCTGCAGTCTTTTAACATAAAATCAGTTTACACTTTGCTGTTGTAAAAAACTGATGAGTTCAATACATTTGATGTGTGCCACAGGTAAGGATTTACTCTGATTCCATATCATTGTAAAGTCCTAAATTTTACTTCAATAAAAAAATTGTTTAAAAATAGTTCTACTTACAGGCTGTCTTCCTCTAAATTTAGGATGGAAGGGGACAAAGAAGTTTTTAGATTTTTGTCCCTGATTTATAGCATATAATTAAGGCCATTTTGTACTATTTTGAAGCTCTGTTTTGTTTCGTGGTTATGTTGTTCTTTTAGAAGTAATACTTTACAACTGTTGAGTGTATTTAGTTAACTTTTCATATAAAATGGTATCTACTTCCCCTCCCCCGAGTTAGGAGACTCTGATGAAATTCCTCTGGTGTCTTGAAGCATCTTTTTAGAAAGTAATGTTTCTCCAATTCATTAAGCTACTAAGAGTTTTCTGGTATTGAATGAAAAAGAATTATAGGTATTTCAGGAATTCCTGAATAGCTGTTTTATAATCAGGCTGATGAAAAGAAAGCCATTTTAGATGTGGGGTAATATGTAAAAAAAGTTTCAAATTTTAAACATGACACAGAAATCTAACATTTATTTTAGAAAATGCCTTTTTTACATTAAGGAAGAAATTACTGAAAGGTATAAAATAAGTTTTATCTGATAAATATTTAAAATAGAAATGTGTCTGTGAGATATAACTTTTTAAAAGATTCAACCCCCCACAAACCAGTATTTCTGATGGTATTAATTTTAGAAAATACTAATTACAATTATTCAATTTTAATGCTGATCTATAAAATATATATTCTGTTTATGCAGGTTTTATATGAAAATGCATTCTTACTGGATTTTAATACCGTTTTATTTTGATTTAAAAAATAATTTTGAAGATACCTACAGTATATTTTAAGTATAAATGGCTCAGAAGTTAAACATTATAAGATACCTTTTTAGAAAATTACAGGGTTTTGTTTTTTTTTGTCCACAACTAAGTTTGATTGCTTTAATGATGTCCTCTCAGGAAGAGATAAGGGTAATGGGAGGTTGTAGAAAAAGCTAAACTTATACCAACACCAGTTTTAGAGCCACTGTTTTTTTTCCTTGCTATTTTTTTGCAACAAGAACTGCACACACCAGTAGTAGAATAGATAATACAGCCATTTATCGACCTTAAAGAACCACATGTGTTATTCTTTATGCTTTATCACTTCACTTCAGAATATTGCCTTTCGAGTGTGAAATTGTACCCGTTTATTTATGAATTTATGATTTTTATTTAAAGATTCTTTTTTTTTTTTTTGAGACAGGATCTCCCTCTGGTTGCTCAGGCTGGAGTACACTGGCATAATCTCGGCTCACTGGCAGCCTTGACCTGCTGGGCTCAGGTGATTCTCCCACCTCCACCTCCTGAGTAGCTAGGACTATAGGCTATTTTCCCACCTCAGCCTCCCGAGTAGCTGGGACTATAAGGCAGGTGCCACCACACCTACCCAGTTTTTTTGTTTGTTTGTTTGTTTGCCTTTTGTTTTGGTGTTTTTAGTAGAGACGGGGTTTTGTCATGTTGCCCAGGCTAGTCTTGAACTCCTGGAGTCAAACAATCTGCCCGCCTCAGCCTGCCAAAGTGTTGGGATTACAGGTGTGAGCCACTCTGCCTGGCCTAATTTTATATAAAGATACTTAATCTCTCTGTCTGGTTTGGCTTTAAGCTCTTTATATAATTAAGTAATTGATAAGATAATATGCAGTTCTGGATTTATGCCAGATACATGTTTTATAAGGAGTTTTACATGGCAATTACTTAAAATATAGGATTCCGGTATATTGAAATATGTGAGTATTTGAGTAGCCTGCCATTTGTAAAGTTATAAGGCAAGTTAACTTCTAATTTAAATAAAATTTTGAGTTTTGTGAATACCGTTTTCTTCAGCAAAGCTCAAGTATTAGATTACTCGTGTAAAACTATTATATCTTTGGGCACGTGTTCTTAATATGATTTTAAAAGGAAAAATGGAGGTTTTAGGCAGGTCATGGTTTATGTTCCAGCATTTAGTTAAAAGAAAAAGGTCTATAATCTTATAATGCTGTTAATTTGCTGTACACTGTACAGAGCAATTTCACGTACTTTTACCTAGTTCACTCTTGACATCCAGGCTCCAAGTGAGGTGTTCTTACTGTCACTTGACACTGATGGGACAGAGATGGGCTCAAGGATGTTGGGGTGTCCAGGGATGGTTGAACTGGCAGTTAGGACTTGGGTTAGGTTATCTGATTTGGGATCCAGTCTGCTTTCTCCTAGGTCACAGAAGCCTTTTGATTTTGTTTTTCTTCTTTTTTTATGTTAAGACAGAGGTAACTCTGACTAGGACTGCAGGTCTGGCGGCTGCTTGCTTTGGGATGATCCTCAAACCCTGTGTTCCCTAACGTCCTGCCTTCAGCACAGGCTGCTGGACAGCTTTTCCCATGGACCCAGCTCCTCCCTCTAGGGGCCTTTGCAGAAGCTGCTCTTTCTGCCTGGAACTCTGTTCCCTTCTTTTGCCCCTCTTCCTTCCTTTCCTTCTTCTCCGAATTTAAGCCTAATTACCATCCACGTCACAGCTTCCTCCCGCTTTCCCCCAATTCCACTCTCCAAATTCCACTCTCTCTCCTTGGAACTCTTTTTCTGCAGTGTATTTTTGTGGCACTTGAGTGTTTTTGTCCTTAGACCAAGCTCTGGGAGGATGGAGTCTTTTGGCCAGTTTTTCACCCATTGTATTCTCAGCCCTTAGCACGATGCCTCATACATAAGAGATACCCACATATTTTGGTGCATGGATGAATGAATGAATGAATAATGCAGATTCTTTCATTATATGGATTTAGTTTCCTTTCTTAGACCATTAGAATCAGCTGGTATAGCACTTGGCTAGATTTGAACAAATTAGGAATCCTGTGTTATGTTTAGTTCTAACTCCAATCAGTTAACCAATATTTATTGAGTGGGAGGCAAAACGTGAAGTGCTGTATCTCTGTTGTCTTCTCTATTCCTCTATCTTAGCATTTATTCATATTAACAGAGCATCGAGCATGATTCAGGTAGTTACTGAAAGCCGGCAGGTCAAAGTGTGCAGAGAACAAATACCAGTATGAGGGAAGCTACATAAACATATGCACACATATTAAATGTAAGCTATGTCATCCGTAGAATTTCATAAACTAGGCTAGATTTAAAATTTTTCCCATTGATTTGTAATACTTCACGATTTTGAACATTTTCAGAAAATGGGACCACTTCTCAGTTACTTGAGATAAAACTTGCTCTTCAAGTATGACAGCAAGCACTTTCCTCACAGATATATATATATATATTTATTTATTTTTTTTATTTTTATTTATTTATTTTTTTTTTTGAGGCAGAGTCTTGCTCTGTTGCCAGGCTGGAGTGCAGTGGTGTGATCTCGGCTCACTGCAACCTCCACCTCCTGGATTCCAGAGATTCTCCTGCCTCAGCCTCCCGAGTAGCTGGGACTACAGGCATGCACCACCACGCTAATATGGTGAAACCCCTTGTCTACTAAAAAATACAAATTAGTAGACAAGGGGTTTCACCATATTAGCCAGGCTGGTCTCAAACTCTTGACCTCCTGATCCACCTGCCTCTGCCTCCCAAAATGCTGGGATTACAGGCTTGAGCCACCGTGCCTGGCCAACCGGTATATTTTCTTTGCTCATTTTTAAAAATCCCTTTATTGACCCTGGGTGCAAGATGAGTGCAAGTTGGGACATCCAAACAAATCCACATTTTTAACTTCTTTGTTGCAGGGAAGGTTTAAGATAGTGTAAATTTTCTTAGTCCAAGAATAGCATATTTCCAGCCTGAGCTATAATACAGTGTTAAACCCAGTGAAAGCTACGTTTTTCAACTTCTTCAGCTTGGTTGCCAAAATATAGTTTGTTCGAAATGAATTATTAGAATATCATATACAACACACACGCACACACACACACGCACGTACGTACACTCAAATCTGATTATCTACTGGAAAGTCAGACTTGACTAGAAAGTTTATGGTTTTCATTATTTTTTTAATGTTATTTCATATTTCTCACCCTTATATTCCCCTTTTTGGGGCTGGTAATTTGAGAAGCCTTAGTAAGAAACTGTATTTAACAGAGAAAGAAACTAAACAAATTATTCCTTCTCTTTAGCTACTTCCCCCACACGCACACTTTTAACCAGTTTTAGTACTTTATCAATTAAACATTTTGCCACATGTCTGATCAGTTGGTGTCTTTATATAAGAATGGTACCATTTCTTGCTGAACAGTACTTTTATCTCTGTGATGACTTGCCCTGAACTAAGAACACACTATTTTGTAGCAGGAAGATCCTAGAACTCCATGCTGAGTATTTTTGTTTTTTAAAAGAAGATACATGAGTGTTGGAAGAACACAGTGTGTTAAACTTATCCTGAGGATAGATGTTAGGGTGTGTCTAAACCATGTCTACATTTAGGGTGCTTTGTAAATAAAGCCCATAATTGGTACACATGAGTAGTTAGAGCAGTTCTAATTGCATGAAACCTGTCTGAGAGGATTCATTCTGTTCTTGGTGGTTGAGAAGATTATAAGTGTAGGGTAGAGCTGTGTGTCATTTAGAAATGGTTTGCTAGGGTTCAGACATGCAGCTTTTCTGGTGAGTGGAGATAGGGTGAGAGAAAGGAGCTGGATTTTCCCTGGTTCTTGGGAAAGGAGAGGAGGTTGGAGATTCTGGCTCAGGGTTGGGGGTTCTGGCTCAGGGTTTGGGCAATGGGAGCAGTGATGAAGCAGAGCAGGTGGCTGATGGTGTTTTGTGCCATGCAGCTGATAGGCCTTCATCGGTGGGTATGTTGCCTGTGTAGATGGTGATCTTCAGTTACAGCCTTGACATGGAGAAAATCTCTTTAAGGTAAACATACGACAAAGAATTTCCAAATTTCACTTCCTGAGATAGTCTTAAGGCTCTCATAACTAAATCTCTAGATCTAGTAAGTGCTTGGAAATATTTGTTGAGTGAAAGAATGGATGTGATTTTTAAATGAAATAGTCTCTATAAATCAATAACTGTTTCTAAAGCATCCTAATGAATCAAAGCTTTGGAGAACTAATTCTTTCCATTGTGAATGTAATAGAAAACTAAGTGATACACAGTAGTAAAGAACCTCAGTGAAAAGTCTTAATGCAAATATTATTTTAAAGGTCACATTTAATTTCCAGATTATTTCATGGATTGCCAGTGGAGGAGCTGGCTTATTTTTAGACTGTTTTTCCATGACTTAGTGTAATTGGCGAGTCATTTTCCGCACAGTATTTAATGAGTAAGTCATCTACTTTATGCTCAGTCTGGGCTGGGTGCTTGCTATCTGGGATGTCCCCAAGGAGTATTGGTAGAAATGAGGTTGCCATGTTTGACACAAGGCCAGTAGCAGCTGTGTGGGATATGATGACATGAGACAAGAGAATCAAGGCTTAAATGTCCAAGGAGGTGAAACTTGAGGTGAGGCTTGAAAGAGTTCAGATTTTGATGGCTAGAGAAAGAGAAAGGAAGGAATTACTAGAGAATCTTCACTAACTTGGAGATTGGATAGTGAAGAGGGTGACTGACCTTGTTGGAGGTTGTCTGTTGTTAAAAGGTGGGAAATGACATGGTGTTGTGGGACCAGGCAGAGGAATTGGAATTTACTAAAATAAGTAGCAATAGGAAGCCACTGCAGATTTCTGAAGAGAAGAGTGAAACTGCAGTTTAAAGAAGCTTGATTTGCTGTGTTCATGAGTACTTCTTGTGACACTGGTATAATTTGCTGTTTATGTAGCCATATACCAGATATTGCCTCCAGTAGGTTTTGCCTCACATCATTTTTAGTGGATGACCAGTGATAATTTAGTGATTGAGCCTTTCTAAATATCAAGTTTTGTCTTGAGTTTTACACCTCCATGAGTTACAGAGTGCAAGTAGGTGTTGTAATCTCCATTCTGTAAGAAGAGAGATGATAACTCAAGAATTCTTCAGCAGAATTCTAACCAAGTTGAAATCCATCCAGGAATAGTAAGCCAGCTTTTCTCTTCCACTTACTACTGAACTTCCTAATGTGAAATGAATTGTCTGTTTTGGAACAAAATGCCTAGGCTAAATTTTCACTTTTGAGTTTGTATTCTTGATAATTTGATCTTAAAATGATAAAATATCAGGAATTCATTTGCCCCCTTCATTTTCAACTGATTTTTAAACAGTTTCTATAAAATGTGATTTATATATCATATAATTCATCCATTTAAAAAGTGTCAAATTCAGTGGTTTTTAGGATATTTGGAGTTGTGGAACCATCACTGCAATCTAATTTTAGAAATTTTTTCATCACCTCCCTGAAAAACCTGTATTCCTTAGCAGTCACCCCTACCCTACCCTGTCATTCTCAACCCCTCCCAATCCTAGGCTATCACTAATCTAATTTTTGTCTCTATAGTTCAGTTGATATCTTTCTAAACTAGTATTTTATAAAATGTCACTGTGGATTTTGGCATCAGAAGGTGGTTCAACCTCAGCTTACTAGTACTGTGACCTTGAGAAAATTTCTTAACTTTGTACAGTCGTCTCCATATCTGTAAAACATGGATAGTCATATCTTCACAGCTTATTGTGACGATTAAAGTATATTTATGTAAAATGTATTAAGTGCTATATGAGTTAATTGTTCTACCAGAGATATGTAACTGAATTATTTTATTAAATGGTCTTATTCAAATGTTTTTAAATAGTTGGTGGAACATAATAAAACACCTAATAAATGTTTGGGTAGGAAAGGATAGAGTTTATGTTTTTAAGGCCATTGTTTATTATGTATGTGATTTTATGGTTTGACTTTTAAGATGGAAGGAGTTTCTGGATTTCCTGGAGAACTTAGTATAGTCGCACTTACACTATTTTTGGATCATAAAAACCCTTTGAGAATCTAAGGAAAGCTATGTACATACACTTGATTTAAAAAAAAAATCAAGACATTCATGGATCTCTTAAAACTATTTATACAGTCCCTAATACCAGGTTAAGAGCCCCTAATACCAGGTTAATAGCCCCTTGATCTAAAAAGAGAGCTAGGCTGGGCCTGGTGGCTGACACCTGTAATCCCAACACTTTGGGAGGCTGAGGCGGGCAGATCACTTGAGACAGGAGTTCGAGACCAGCCTGATCAACATGGTGAGGCCCTGTCTCTACTAAAAATACAAAAATTAGCCGGGCATAGTATTGCATGCCTGTAATCCCAGCTGCTAAGGAGGCTGAGGCATGAGAATCACTTGAACCCCAGAGGCGGAGGTTGCAGTGTGCTGAGATGGCACCACTGCACTCCAGCCTGGGCAACAAAGAGAGACGCTGTCTCAGAAAAAGTAATAAAAATAAATAATAATAATAATGTTAGTAATAATAAAATGTTACTATGGATTTGACATGAGAAGATGGTTTCAACCTCAGCTTGCTAGTACTATGACCTTAAGAAAATTTCTTAACTTTGTACAGTCTGTCTCCATATCTGTAAAACATGGATAGTCATATCTTCACAGCTTATTGTGACGATTAAGGGATATTTATGTAAAAGTGTGTTAAGTGCTATATGAGTTAATTGTTCTACCAAATATATGTAACTGAATTATTGTTAAACGGTCTCCTTTTAATAATAAAAAGAGAGGTAAAATAATTCTTCAAAGCTTGGCCAAGTGATTCCACACACTGGTCCAATTTTGCATACGTTGTTCTGTTGTCCATATAAAAGTATGCTCAGTACATGCTTGCTCAACGGGAATTTTCTTCTAGCTATGAGATTGTAAATACATCATACATAGAGAAGACATGAAGACAACTCCTGAAGACAGAGCTGAGGGCAGGAAGAACAGGCAACCAGTGTCTTTCATACTGTAGCAATACCCTTTGGGCTGCACATTTTAGAACTCTTGTATAAACAAGCATTGGATTCCCAAAGGCCCTGGGGAAGTGGGAATGCTGTACAGGCTGTGTGGGGTGGCCTGATTGAGTTTATTCTCCAGATAGCTGTTACTCACAGGCCACTTAATAACCACTGTTGTTTATGTCATTGTTAGACGGCCCAACTGTACAGCATCTCTCAATCCATGTGACAAAAATGTTCTTACCATGTCTAAAAAGCAAATCTCTTCCTTACCAAGTCTGTCCCACACCATTGTTTCCCTTAATTTGAGATGCATTATTGTGGGAAGCATTTGGGTACCAGTAGTGAAAGAATCCAGCTGAGAACAAAACTCAGAGGGGCTGGAAACAGGAAAAAGAAATGCTAGTTAATGGAGTGGCCAGGTGGTCCTATCAAGTAAGAGGGCAGACCACTTGCTATACAACTTTGGATAACAGTCCTTTATATCAGGCACAGGGTTTTTTTGCAAATATTTTTTCTGAGTCTGTGGCTTGTCTTCTCATCCTCTTGGCAGTGTCTTTTACAGAGATGTTTTTAATTTTAACGCAGTCTGGCTTATCAATTATTTCTCCTATGGATCTTGTGTTTGGTGTTGCATCTCAGAAGTCATTGTCATACCCAGGGTCATTGAGATTTTTCCCCGAGTTGACCTTCTAGACATTTTATAGTTTTGCCTGTTACATGTAGGTCTGTGATCCATTTTGAGTTAATTTTTGTGAGGAGTTTTTAAGATCTGTGTCTGGATTCATTTTCTTTTTGCATGTGGTGCCTCATTGTTCCAGCACTATTTGTTGAAAAGACAGTCCTTTCTCCATTGTATTGCCTTTGCTCCTTTGTCAAATATCAGTTTCCTGTATTTATGTGGGTCTTTTTCAGGTCCACAACCTTTCAGTGACTTAATGCTGAAAAGAGGTGGCATTTTTCCCTGGGGCTGCCTCCCCTGCTGGCCCATGGCATGTTTTCTGAAGGTCACAGTCGGCCTGGGAACTCAGATGGCAGGGAGTTGGCATGCAGTCCCTGTGGGACTTCGTAGCTCTGGGGGGGCTTCTGAGGAAGAGACTCATTGTTATTGGAGTGAATGTCAGAAGCTCCGCATTCATGGATTAATGAGTCCTTTCTCGTTTTCTCCTTTTGTGCATGATTCTCATTCCTAACGCACTCATTCTAACTGATAATTAGAGCAAAATTTTATATAACTACTAGAACCAGGAATTCCATCGACACAATTAGAATTGGTAATCCTTACCTTCAAATCTTCATTCTAGTGAAAGCTAAAGTAAAGTTAGCATTGCTTTCAAGCAGAGCTTTTGTGCTTAAATTCCCATTTCTCTTCCATATCTTCAGGCTGACCTCTATTCCAGATTTCCCATTTGGGGACTTCGATGGTTCTCTTGTGGAGACCAAGGTGAATTAGTGACAGGTTAGTGACTCTGGTGGGGGGACATGTTTGCAGTAGAGCTCCACTCTTTTTTTACTTCCCTGACAGTATTTCCTAACTTTGTGGCTTCAGACTATCATTTTCATGTACATCAACCCTAATTTGTTTCTGTGGCTCTGTACTCCTTTTCTCTCCCAATTATTGTCCCATTGTTCCAGCTACCTGAAAGACATTTTCCCTTGACACACGCTGTCTGTATCTCAGACACCTCAGCGAGGTGACTGTGTTGTCAAGTCTTGTCAAAGGTTACAATTTTGAAACCTTATAAATCTCTCCAGCCTTGCTCAGATCAGTTGTCTTGGCAGCCTTCCATCTGGCCTTCCCAGCCCTTCCTAACCTACCATTCTAACAGCCTCACTTCCGGCCTCCAAAAGTTTTAAGAGCTCCCAATTTTCAGGGAGAGTGCAGGCTTCCTAGGCTAGCACTCAGTGTCTTGAATTTCCTGGCTTTTATGTGACTGCCATTTTAATTCTAGCGCATCCTCTCATGCTCTTCACTACCTAAGCTGAGTGCTCTCCCTTCCCTCCATTTCCTATAAATATCTTGTACTTTTCCACTTTTATGTCTTTGTTCTCAGACTTCTAAGCCAGTGGTCCTCAAACTTAGAAATGTATCAAACTCCACATGGAGACCTTGCTGCAGCAGGGAACACTGGGCCCAAGTCCCAGAGTTTCTGATTCATTAGGTCTGGGGTGGGGCCTGAGAATTTGTATTCCTAACAGGTGTCCAGGAGATGCTGCCAGCCCCAGGGACTGCACCTTGAGAACCACTCTTGTAAGCAGTTTTCTCATGCTAATACATTTTGGTTAAAGGAAACATCTGATTCATAGGCGGCCATTGGTTATTCAGATCTGTGCATTGGATTTTACGTACAATAGCGCTAGAATTGTGTTTTGAACATAAATACATTCTGAGCTCCTACTTGGTACCAACTGACAGGCCCTTTCTCCATAAAACTACTGATGAATCGAGGGTTATACTTCTGTTTCCTCTCTGCATGTTGGATGAGGAAACTTACCATATTTAGCTGTGAGCCACTGGCTACACTCTGTCATTACAGACTAACAGGCCCTACAGCCAGTCAACTGCCAATTAACAAACTACAGGCTTGTATTCTGCAGGCAGTTTCGCCAAGGGATGCCGGCATCTCTGTTGTTCCTACAGTTACCAGGCCCAGGCATTGTCTTGTAGCTTTGTAACTCCACCCTTCTAAAGACTCAGGTGTCCCCAGTTGTACTGGTGAAAGGTTTTGCATTTTAGTGTTATGTTTAAATGTAGGAATAAAAAAATGTAGGAATTATTCCTTTGTCTGATTCACAGTGGAACTGTCAGCTACCTGTACCATTAGTGGTGGCAGGGGAAAGGAGGGGTGAGGAGTCACTGTGGCCATGGATACATGTCATCTGTCCAGGCCTGTAGCCTATTAGAGGTACTTGATTTGAGTACCTTCAAATTTGCAGGGGGACGGGGATGTCCAAGGATGAATGTGATTTGAGTAGGGCATCTGGAACTTTTTAGAAGATGAAATCAATACCTAATAGATTTTTTACCTAATAGAATTTTCACTTCTCATTGCACTTGGATTTTGCGGGTGTAGACTGCAGCCCCTTGAGCATAGAGCTGTGTGTGTTGCATGTGGTTTAGCCTCACTCGTAAGGGCCTCTAATGTAATGGACCTTTGTGACGGATTCTAAGGTAAAAATGTGCAGAGTGCTTTCTGATTGGCGAATGTACCTATGATACATTTTATTTGGGTATATTTTCATGTTTTCCTTACATACTTATAGGATTTTGATATCTGAGATAAAACTTTCCAAAGAAATACCTCAAGATTCCAGGCTTTTTCCTACAGTTTATCTTACAAGTGTTATCACATCCCGTAGGTAAGTGATGAAGTCTGCCTTGCCAGTGCTTTGGGAAAGCAGCTTGCCCACTGTTTTGGGACTTGAACTTTGTGATTGTTTAGAAAACCAGCTTTTAATTGTTTGTTGTTGCATTTTAGTAAGTCTCTGTACATTCTTCACTTTGCTTCACAAACTTTGATAAGTTAGCACTGGGATATCCCTTTCTGCCTAGGTATATTTATTCTTTAAAAAATGTACATTGAGAAAGGGAAAGTAATTTTTAGGAAAATTACAGTGTGGTAAGCATACTGATGATCACTGAGACCATCCTAAATCTGATTTAATCTTTGATTCACAGGATATCTCAGAGTCTTATAGGATCCATGTACTGAGACGAATCTTCATTTTTTTTCTCCATGCTGAGGAAATGAATTTAGTTTGTTTTAATTTAATAGGGTTTTGGATAGAGTTTAACATAAGTAATCTATATGTATATGTATTAGGGTAGAGACATAATAGGAAGTGTGATGTTGGGAGACAGAGAACTGAAAATCTGGGACCCTCACAACAGTTGCTTCAATAACTATAGGACAGAATGTGTGGCCTTTATGTCTGTATCTCAGTTTTCCCTGACTCCAGTTTTACCTGCATTACATACACATAGTTTGGGAAAGACTAGGAAGGCTGGATAGATAACTGCAGTAAAGAAATTGAATACAGTTTTTATGTAATGGCGTGCCTCCTGGGGATGGGAGGTGAAGGATTCAGATATAGGCAGTGGAGTGATCAAGGACCAGGAAGTTGTGGAATTAAGAGTTCTACAGCCAGTTGACATAGCTGCCTTGTTACTCAACAGAAGATTCATTCATATTGTTCATGAAAAATATGCCACCCAGAAGACCTGGGGCTTGAATCTTGCTTCATTCCTGGCGCCCCGTACACCACGCACCAGCTGTGTGATCATGGGCAGGACCTTAGACGAAGTCCTTTTCCCATCTGTAAAATGTTGGTGATGACCACTGCCTGGTCTTCCTCACGTGGGCACAGTGAGCACTCACTGGGATGATGTGAAAGCCTGTCATAGACGAAAAGCAGCAAACGGAAAGGTCTGGTGGTTTTTCATGATTATTATACTTGGTTGACTTTCTCGTGGGCTTCTTAGATGCTTCTCGTAAAGGCAGAATTTTAATTTAAAAATGCATATTATGTAAGAATATTGGAGTTCACTTTGCGAATTCATGAACTTAACACTTAAACTCTCTCAGGGCTTTTAAATGTTTCTTGATTATTTCAGAGCATTTGGTTTGTCCTAATGCTGTGGAGTTATAAAACCATTAATGGTATGATAGCTCTGGAAACAAACAGTAATTCATTTGAATTCATTAGAATAATAAAGCATATTGTGCAGAGGGTTTCAGGCATTCTGTTCATAACTATTGAAATGTGGATCATAAAAAATTTTATTTGGATATGTTTTCATGTCTAAAGAGGATCTTACAATAACTCTCATGTGTATTAGTTTTATGTGAAATACAACTAGCAAGCATATATACATAAAAAGATTTTGCTGATTGTATTTAGTTTCTCTGAAATTGGTCTATTTTATAAACCATTTTTTATTAAGTAAATATTTTGTATTTATTTTATCATTAATTTAATTAGTTATAATTAAGTCATCTGACCTTATAATTTAAGAAGCATGGGCCCTGTTTTCATGCTTTAATTTTATTGTAAGCGTCTATATTTAGGGAGAGGTGTGGTTATGTGTTTGTGTATGTATGTTCAAGCATATCTTTTTATTTTATTTTTTGAGACAGAGTCACACTCTGTCGCCCAGGCTGGAGTGCAGTGGCATGATCTTGGCTCTTTCCAACCTCTGTCTCCTGGGATCAAGCAATTTTCCTGCCTCAGCCTCACAAGTAGCTGGGATTACAGGTGCCTCCGACCACACCTGGCTAATATTTGTATTTTTAGTAGAGATGGGATTTCAACATGTTGGCCAGGCTGGTCTTGAACTCCTGATCTCAAGTGATCCACCTGCCTCGGCTTCCCAAAATACTGGGATTACAGGTGTGAGCCACTGCACTTGGCCTATTATCTTTATTTTTAAAAGTTTACAAAGCGATAGTTTATTAGTAAGCTTTCATAACAGTAACAGTTTCTATTCAAATGTAGTCAAAACCTGACTTCAAGAATTCTGGTAGCAAAAGGGAAGATTTCTTACCTCTCAATTGCAGTTTGAACAGAAAGTGGCATCTTATAAAAGTCTTAATTTTGGATGTTTTGTCATTAAAATTTTTTTTAAATTTCAGTAGCTTTAGGGATACATGGGTTTTGGTTGTATGGATTAGTTATATGTGATGAAGTCTAGGATTCTGGTGCATTTGTCACCTGAATAGTGTCCATTGTACATAATAGGTAGATTTTCATCCTTCACCCTCCTTTCTCCTTCCCCAATCTGAGTCTCCAGTGTCCACCTTTACCATTTTGTATGCCTTTGCACCCCTGTAGCTTGGCTCCCGCTTAAGAGTAAGAACATGTGGTATTTGGTTTTCAATTTCTGAGTACTTCACTTAGAATAGTGGCCCCCAGTTCCATCCAAGTTGCTGCAAAAGACATTATTTTGCTCTTGTTCTGCCATTTTTAATCTGATTAAGAATCACAATAATAATTTAGTTGTCATAGATATTTTTTCCTAAACTTACTTTTATTATAAACACCTAATTACCCATATTCTGAGAGGTGGAGTGTAGTAACATCTGTTGAGCACCTATCATGTGCCAGGCACTGTTACACAATGTGCAGGCAGTTATTATAACTCCCATAGAATGCACTGGTTTTATCCTCACTTTTTAGAAGAGAAAACTCCTTCAGAGTGTTGCTGTCATTCGAACCCCCGGTCTTCTGCACACTAGAAGGTCCATATTTCTCTCATGCTTTCTTAAAGAGGCATAATTATTGGCTCTTTATCCTAGTGTATGGCAGTAAAACTTATTCATGTGTTTTAGCATCAGTAAACTTAAAGCAGAATTGCCTCAATTTTCTTTGCCCTCTGTTACAGAGTTATAGGAGGGTTAAGCTAGGTACACCCTCTGTTTCCAGCAATGCCTGTGGGTTTTTCCTCTCTTCGTCAGAAGTTCTTAATTACGGTTGGCACATCTTGTGGTGAAAGAATATACCTTGTGGGGGGTGGAAAATGAAATGTTGACTATAATGGCTAAGATTGTTGGCCAACCCGAAGAGTTGGTTTTAGACAAAAGTGGGGAACAGCTTGAATAAATCTGCTTTTCATAGGTACTTTTAACACATAACCAAAACCTGTCAGACATACCAGTCGACTGTCAGTTGGTAACATGATGGTTTTAGTGTCTTGTGGTGGAGACCCAAAGCTCTGTCTGTATTCGCCAGACAGGCATGGAAGTTGGAGTGATGTATGTGGTCAAAGAGGAACAAAAACTTGCCCTAAGTGAAAACCTGGAAGTGGAGCTCTTGGTTGGAGTTCTTGATTTATAGGTAGAAATAAATATCACAGAAACAGTTAGTGCCACCCTTGATTGTATCTGTAGGTCTGGAGAGTGTGGACTTATTAAATACTGTAAATTGAGGATGGGTGTGCTGAACTCAAAGTGATTAGCACAGCCCTGTCTAGGACATAACTCAGGCCACCATTTTAGAGATATGGGTCTTTAGTCCTAAGAGAAACTAGGGGAAGAGTTAATTCATTCAGTAAACATGTATTGCTTTATTACAGGTAGGGGAACAGGTAGAGGGGGAACTGTTCATCTATTTGGGGTAGGAAGATGGAAGCCAGAGTACAATGCAGGTGAGCAGCGTGAAGAGTAAGGAAAAGTCACTGGGTGTCAGGGGAAGGAAAACTTCACATGGCTGCTGCTTGGATAAGAATGGTAGATAAGAGTGATAGAATGTAGAATGCCCACTGCTTCCTCCTCCTCTTCCTCCTTGTTTTTTTTTTTTATTATTATTATTTTGTTTGTTTTGTTGTTGTTGTTGGAGACAGGGTCTTGCTTTTTTGCCCAGGCTGGAGGCCAGTGGCACAATATGGCTCACTGCAGCCTGGAACTCCCAGGCTTAAGTGATCATCCTCTCAGCCTCCCAAGTAGCTAGGACTGCAGGTGCACACCACTATGTCTGGCTAATTTTAAAAATGTTTTGTAGAGACAGGGTCTCACTATGTTGCTCAGGCTGGCGTTGAACTCCTGGCCTCAAGTGATCCTTCCACCTCGGCCTTCCAAAGTGTTGGGATTACAGGTGTGAGCCACTGCTCCTGGCCTCTTCCTTCTTCTCTATTCTCAGCCTAGACATCCTTTCCTCCATTAAATGCCTTCCCTGACCCCCTCTGCAGTTCTGGCTTAGGTCCCCTTACTGGGCTGTTGTAGAGTACAGCATACCACGTTTAGCATAGCATCTACCTCCTGGATTATCACAGCTCTTATCTCTCTCCTACCTGACTCTAAGCTCCTATAAGAGCAAGAGCCTTGTAGAGACAGTGCCCAGTACATAGTAGGTACTTAAATATTTGCTAAATGAATTAAAATGATGCTATAAAAGTTGGAGTCCAATTGTGGAGAGCCCTGTAGATGATATTTATTGAGTGCTTACTATGTTTTAGGTACTGTAAAGGTACTTGGCATGTATTAACTCATTTAATTTTTCACTAACCTATAAAGTAGGTACTATTATTATTCCATTTTCTAGATGAAGAACCTGAGGCACGGGAAGCTGGGTGTCTTCTCAAAGGTCATTCACTTTGCTCCCTGCCTCTGGTTCCCATCCTGCTGGGAAATTTAGACTGGCTCCTGGAGGCGGTGGGGACTGTTAGTGCTATAAGGGGCTGGGAGGTGTGAACAGGTGTGCTCTCTGGGAAAGGAGTCCTGACCTTATGTGTAGATAGACTACAGGAAGGGGAGTCGCCTGAGGCAGTTCAGAGTCACCCCTGAAATGGCAATGCAAAACATATTCATGTGATTTGTTGATCTAACACACAGGGTGCTCACTAAGTACTAGGCACTGTTGAAAGTGCCTTACAAATGTTAACTGACTTAATGCTTTTGGCAGCCACATGAGGTAGACACTATCATTATTCTCTCCATTTTATAGATGATGAACCTGAGGTTCAGAGAGGTCCCACAGCTGGTAAGTGGCAGAGCCAGGCACCTCTGGTCCCAGGATTTCAGCGACTGTCCCAAGCTCTGCTTAGTCTTCCTGTACAAAAGGAAGAATGACTAGTAGTCTCCAGTGATGTTTCTGTTCCAGATAGTACAGGATCAAAGTGATATTTTGGAGACAGATCCTTCCTTTTTCAAAAGCATCTGCCTTAAAGACATTTGTCTAGAAATATTTATATGATTGTATCACATTTAAGATATGCTTAGCTTAGAGCAGGCAAATAAACAAACAAAAACCAAAGACACAGGTCCTGCCCTTGGTGAACTCATACTCTGCTAAGGGAAGATAGAGAAGTTTGTAGGTTTACAAAGAAAAAAATAATTTCGGTGGAGAAAGGCAAATGAAGAAAATAAAACAAGCCAGTGAAAGAGACCTGTGCATTCCACTGTGATAGCCACCAGGTGCATGTGCCCACTGAGTACTTGAACTATGGTCAGTCCAGATTGAGAAAGTAATGCTGTAAGGGTGAAATATACACCGGAATTCAAACTTAGTATGAAAAAAATGTATAAAATATCTGATTAATAATTTTTACATTGATTATATCTTAAAATAAACATTCTTTAAGATATAATCAAAATATAACCCAAATGTACATTGGGTTAAATAGAGTATATTATTAAAATGAATGCTAAGTGAAAAAAGCTAGGCATAAAAGGACAATATTGTGCTATTGCACTTATGAGGTCACTGGAATAGTCAAGTTCATGAAGGCAGAAAGAATGGTGGGTATCGAGGGGAAGGGAGAATTGGGAGTTACTGTTCAGTGGGTAGAGTTTCCATTTGGGATGATGAAAGGTCTAGAGATGGATTTGGTAATGGTTGCACAACAGTGTGACTGTAGTGAATGCCACTGAACTATACACTTGAAACTAGTTAAAATGGACAATCTTAGGTGTATTTTACTATGACTTTAAAAAGCCAAAAAATATGTGTCACACTTTAAAAAAATGCGACTACTAGAAAATTTTAAATTGCACGTGTGGCTTGCTATAGTTCTGTTGGACTGTGCTGGGTTAGAGAGTAATAGGTAAGATGGTCAGGAAAGGCCTCTTTGGAGAGGGTCACATTTGTGACCTATGAAACGAGAAGGAACTCACCACACAAAGGGCAGGAGGGAGGAGTTTCAGGCAGAGGAAGAGCCGCTGCAAAGGCCCTGGGGTGGGGAAAAGTTGTATACTTGGGGGAGGTGGGGATGAAATTAGGATGGAAAGAGGCAGGGCCCCGATCACCAGGGTCTTATGGGCCATGGCATGGTGAACAGTTTGAATACTACCACTCTGCATAAAACTTGAAAATAGAAACAAAACCATAAAAACTCAAATCTCCATACAGATTAAACCATGTGAAATTGCTAGTATTTCCGACCTATTTATATGATTCAACCTAATCTTGTGTTTGTGGTTCTGGGGTTTGATCCTTTCCCCTAGTGATGTGTCTGGTTGGCTAGCAGAGAATGCACTGCCTTGATTTCTAATTATTTGCTAATTGGTGGGTACCTCAAAAGACGGCACCCCCCTCTTGCTGGCTTACATACCACTGTGCCTGACAAAAAATTTATGGTGAAGTGGAAGGAAACCTAGCTGCTTACAAACTAAAACTGTCACAAGTAATAAAACATACTGCAGACAGTACCTGGAACATTTTCTGTTTCATCAACCTCATCTTTGTCAGCTTGGTGGCTTTTGGAACCCAGAGGGAGCAATAATAGTATCATTAGCACCTTTGGATCCTGGCACTATCAAGTCACTGGGAGCATTTATTATTATTGCACAGGTAGAGTTCTCCTTCTGGAAAGGTCTTGGCTCAGGACAAGAAAATTGAAGGGGTGGCTTTCTCAGTAGGGAAGCGTTGCTAGGAAGGTAAATTGGGGTTTGTTTATCCTTCTATTAAAGGCCATCAGTGCTGGCTCAAGCAGTCTTGTGGAGACTGCTGCCACCCTGTTTTGTTTCCCCGAGTCCATCTTGGTGGCCTCATTGTGTGTTACTGCTGCTTTTCCTGGAGCAGGGGATCTGGAACAATGAGAGGCAACCCTACAGGAGGTGCTGCAGAATGAATCATTTTCTTAACGGTTTTTGACTCCAGAACTCCTGGTGGAAAATGTTTGTTCATATTTAAGGGGAAGATGGTTAATACCTAAAAATCTTTCATTTTATGGAAACATCTTTTTGGGCTTTGAAACATCTCTGGCCACCTGCTGAGGACCAGTGAGTCTGGCCAGCAGTAATGCCGGCTGCCTGTGCACTGCTCTTCTGTGGAGGGTTCTGTGCCACATTTGAACTCCTCAGTCAGATAGTTCTAGTGGTGTCTCAGGTGTGAAGAAGAGAGGTGCCTACGTTCGGTTCTCCAGGCTGGGCCAAGTTTAAAAGTTGACTGGGTACTTTGTGCTCCCTTGGGATGAACAAGTATTTCCTCATAATCTAGGTGCTGTGTAAGCTAATTTGCTAAAAACAACAAAGGCCCCATGTTATGTAATTATTGATAGCTGAGCCACAAACCAGAAATCTATGCCCAGAAACCATCCCACGATTTCCAGATTTCCAGCTCTGTACATATGGTGGTCCATTACTATAGGATCACTGTTGGTATCATCTTTGTTTATTTGCGGTGCAATTTTCAACTGCTATAAGTCATTAACTATGTTAGTTGAATACTTTCTAACCTCAGGGAATTCCTTATTGCAGTAGATTTATATGAAGGTTGAGTTAGCTTTAGGCTTAGCTGCAGAGTCTTTGTTTATTTTTCAGTCCTAATCAGCTTCGTTTGTATATTTTGTTTTGTTCATGACAGGATTGGCCAGATTCTTATGACCACCAGCTTAGTTATGTGACACAGACTAGGAAAGCTGCGGGACTCCCCCGGAGGTGACTTGAGCTCCAGGAACAGGCACTTTCTTAACGTGGTGCCTTGCCTGCCTGAAAGAGTAGATGCATCTACATAAATATAAAAAATTACTTGTGTTCTTGTTTTTTGTTTTGTTTTTTACAGTCTACATGAACAATTTCACTTTTTTTTTCTCTTTCATCTTCACATGAGATTTGGGAGATGAGCACAATTATTATCTCATTTTATAGACAGAAAAACTCAACCTCAGAGTTTCAGTCCAGGTGTCTGACTTCAGGATGCTCGCCCCAACAACCATGTTGCCTGACCTTCTGGCAAGTTTCCAAGAGTGCCACAAATAGCCAGTCATTCAACAGAAGCAGAGACAACGGTCCTCTATTGAAGGTCATTTTTCTTTCTTTCATTCATAACTCCCACCAGAATGTCCTGCCTCCTCATTCTTCCAGCTAATCATGTCTCAGATACGACTTGCTGTCTGAGCCCACACGTACTTCCTGTAGGGCAGTTGTCAGTGAAGGACTCTATCCCTCAGCCAGGACCCAAAATCAGAAACCTAGGTACCGTGCTTATACTTCATGTGTGGGTGATGAAAGGGGAAACCGTGGGATCACTAAGGCTCAGTTTCCACAGCTGTACAATGGGGCTAATACCTGCAGCGTTGGATGCTGGGAGGATTTTGAGGTCTTATCCATGTAAAGTGATAACAGCGCCTGACACACAATTGCACTATGAGGACAGCAGTAACTATTGTCATTTAAAAAATATATCATTACATCCTCTCACTCACCCTTCATTCAATCAGTTGACGAGACCAGGAGATTTTACTTGCTTTAATACCATTGACTCTGCCCTGGCCTTCCAGTCCTTCTGGTTTGGCACTTCTTACATACTTCCTGCCGTAATTGGATGCATCATGCTGCCTCCAGTCAAGCCCCTCTAATCTGTCATCTGTACTACATCCAGCCCGATCTTTCCAAACACACGATTTGGACCTTCTCCTTGAAAATCCCTCATTTGCTTACAGAATAAACATAAATCCCCTAGTATCTCACCAAAGATTCTTCATGATCTGACCCTCATCTTAGCCTTATTTCACCTTTCCCGAACACACGCCCTCCCCCACCATCATGCGGAACTAAAACTCCTCTCTTTTCTCATCCTGTCTTGGTCCCCTAAATGCCTGCATTCCCTGTGTCTCATTTGACCCTATTTTCCCCCCTGCCCTCCACACCACCTCCCCTCTGCATAGCTTGCACCAGCTCACCTTTAGCTTTGGGAACTTAGCACCATGCCCACACCCTGCACAGTGCTCAGTGAATACATGAATTAACTCTTGGTATAAGTGGATACAGTAGCCAGCATCTTTAGCCTTGGGATTGGGGGGGGTCTCTCAAGTCTCAGCTTTTCCAAGGGGTTGGCAAGTCTGGACACAGACTAGATCTTCATGGGGAGACCCTGAGATGGTAGCAGAGCCACCTGAGACCTGGAGTCTGCACCTGGAACCTGAGAGGAAGAGAAATGAGATCAGTCACCAAAACACCTGCTTTATCAGCAGCAAAAAAGCCTACCTGTGGTTGATCTGAATTCAGATATATGCCTGCAGCAGCTGTCCCATCAGAAATTTATCTAGAGCTGCCATTTGGCTGTTTAGAATTTAAAACCACAATTGCTTCCTAAATATTCTCTGCAGAAGTAACTGCCCTTCCCCACCAAGCAGCAACCAGGCAAGATTGGTTATCTGTGGTTACCAGGTACAAAATCTCCATTAGCCAGGCCTGCTATCTGTGCCAGTCTACAGGACCTTGTTCTCTGTGGTAGGAGTTATTCCTGTTCACAGTCATTTGACTGCTTTCTACTGAAAGTGTTGAGGTGCTAGGCTTGTCTTTGTTCTGGGAGAAAGACATTTGATGCCTCCCACCTTTATGTTTCACGTCTTTGGTAAATGGAAGAACTATGGAAAATGTATTGCATTTTCTGTGGGTTCTAGACCAGTGGTCCCCAACCTTTTTGGCACTAGGGACTGGTTTTGTGGAAGACAGTTTTTCCATGGACCGAGGGCAGGGTGGGAGATGGTTTCGGGATGATTCAAGCACATTACATTTATCATTAGATTCTCATAAGGAGTGCGCAACCTAGATTCCCTGCCTATGCGGTTCACAATAGGGTTCACGGTCCTATGAGAATCCAGTGGCGCCACTGATCTCACAGGAGGCAGAGCTCAGGCTGTAATGCTCACTGGCCACTCACCTCTGCTCTGCGGCCTGGTTCCTAACAGGCCACGATGGGTATCTGTCTGCAGCCTGGGGGTTGGGAGCCCTGTTCTAGACAACCAGAAATACAAGCCTTTCTCCTTCATGAAAACTGTAGAGATGCAAAGCCTTCTAAATATGTTTCCTGAGTGAGCGCTGGCATCTCTTTGACTTCAGTGCTCAGACACACAGGTAATAAGTGGAAAACCTGAAAGAACCATAATACCCACCTGGTGGGTGTCTAAGAAGTACCTGTAATTGCAAACAGGGTGGGGGTGGGGGAAGGGTTTCTAAGATTCAGGTGACTCTCTTTATGTTTGTTTTAGTCAACTTTTCACTGAAGTATAACACAATCAGAAAAGTACACAAATCATAAGTGTACAGCTTGAATTTTCAAGTCATCCTTTCAATATATTAATATACAGTACATGACTAATTTATGTATTGATGTCACCAACAATTTCTTCTTTAATTGAATTAAAGGGTTGGTGAGGTGGGGGATAGGAGCCAAGTTCTGAGTTCTGCTCTGCTGACATAACTGTTTAATCACTTCCCCCTCACTCACTTGTTCCCGGAGGCAGCGTTTTATGTTCCTGGGGGTAGTATCTGAGCCACTTACAGCCTGAAATGTATACTCTGATTTTATTTCTTTAGTTATTTGCATACAGACATGAATTCCATTAAAAATACACACATAAAAATGATTTCTGTTCTGCATGTCAGATATCATTTGCCCAACGAAGGGGCACCAAAGAGTTTGCTCTGCAAGTAGTTCTGGTAAGGAAGTTTGTTACCTTGACTAGACTTTTTCTGCCCTTAGGCCTCTCTTACCTACTTTTCTGTCTTTACCCTGTTATCAAAGAAACCTTTTCCCTTTAGGGCCCTAGCTTATCTGTGAAGTTCATAGCCATCTTTTCTCCTAGAAGATTATCTGGTTGCCACCCTCTCCAATCCCACACACAAACATATCATGCTGTCTTTTGTGGGCCCAATTTGTTTCACTCAACTAACCACAGGCTGGTATGATTTTTAGTAAAGGTCAGCTCATTCTTGTACCTGGTATAAAGGCAGCACTTTCTGGCCCCGTTAGTGATTAATACCAGCCCCGGTGTCACCTGAAGTTTTTTCAGCTGGAGTTACCCTACTGCCCTCCAACTTTTAAATTATGAATTCTCAAACATACAGGAAAGTTGAAAGCATAGGATAATATTCTCCTCCTAAATTTAGTAATTGGTAGTGTTTTTACCCGATTTGCTTTATTATTCTCTTTAAATACGGATTTTTGTTGTTTTTTAGTAGTACCATTGATAGTAAATTTTGGTCCTTAGGATACTTGACTCCTGAGGACTTCAACATTCGTCCCCTGGGAAAAAGGAGAAAACACAATCTCACCTAAGAAAATTAATGATATATATATATATGGAATTTTCTAATATCCAATCCATAGTTAGATTTCTCAGTTGTCCCAAGAATGTCTTGAGATCTAATAGACTTTTAATCCTCTGCAGTTGTTTAATACATCAAAGAAGTCCCAGTGATTGTACTGGCTGAGTGGATGGAACAGCGGTGCAACTCGTTATTTAATACTTGTACACAAATGAGCCGCTTTCCTAGAAAAGACTGCACTTTCCATATCTGTTGCTGGCATCTTACTTTATTGCTTGATGTAATAGTGTAGGCAAGAATGAATGTATAATACCCATTACAACTGTAAATGGGCTACTTATAACTTCTAGAAGTCCAGAAATGTGTCATTTATTTGTCGAAGCTAATTGAGTCTGATGCCAGAGAGCTGAGGCAGCTAGGTACACACATCATTAGCAAACAAGAACGATCTCTTTGTGATTTGTCCAAATCCTGGTTTCACTGTAGAAGAAACGGTTGGTTAGGGAAGAATATATGAGCAGGCCTCAGGAGTTCTCCAGGTATTTGTATTTTATGATAATTATTAGACTATTTTTTTGGTAGAGTCTTAGATTTATAGAATAATCGAGCAGAATAATCGAGAATATGGTATATGTGTTCCATATACCCGCCATCCATTCCCCCCATTTCACCTCTTACTGTATACTAACATATCTTGTATTAGTGTGGTACATTTACTGTAATTAATGAACCAACATTGATACATTATTATTAGCTGTAGTCAATAGTTTACATTAAGCTTTACACCTTGTGTTATATACTTACATGAATTTTAACAAATGCATGTCATGTATCCCCTATTATATTATCATACAGAATAGTTTCACTGCCCTAAAAATACCCCGTGCTCTACCTATTTACTCACCCCTTCTTCCCCTGAACCCCTGGCAACTACTCATCTTTGTACTGTGTCTGTAATTTTGCCTTTCCATTATGTTATATACCTGGAATCATACAGTATAGAGCCTCTTCAGATTGGCTTCTTTCACTTAGCAATGTGCATTTTAAGTTTCTTCATGTCTTTATTTATTTATTTGAGACGGAGTCTCGCTCTGTCACCAGGCTGGAGTGCCATGTTGTGATCTTGGCTCGCTGCAACCTCCAACTCCCTGGTTCAAGTGATTCTCCTGCCTCAGCCTCCCGAGTAGTTGGGATTACAGGCATGTGCCACCACTCGCAGCTAATTTTTGTATTTTTACTAGAGATGGAATTTCACCACATTGGCTGGGATGGTCTTGATCTCCTGACTTCGTGATCTGCCCAACTCGGCCTCCCAAAGTGCTGGGATTACAGGTGTGAGCCACTGTGCCTGGGCCTCCTCCATGTATTTTGATAGCTCGTATATAACATTCCCCTGTATTCCTGTACCATAGTTGGTCTATGCATTCATGAAGCTTATTGTTTTACTTTTAAAAAAATAATAGGACATTTCAGCACATAGCAGTTATTTGATAAATAGTCATTAAATGACCTAGTTAGGTGGACTCCTTAATTTTTCTGCCAGGTGTATAGCGCCAAGGGAGAGTTGTGATGGAAGAGGCAATTATGTTGTTAGGCACTGACTTCTGCTAATGTGCAGTTAATGTTTAAGGAGAGAGCATTTAACCCTGCAGTGGCCTAGCCCAGCAAAGGTAGGTGGCTTTGCCCAGCAAAGGTAGGTGGCTTCGATGTGTCCAGGCTTCCAACAGCAGTTTCTTAAATTCTCTTTAGAACTGCCCTGTCCAGTTTGCTAGCCACTAGAAAAGTCTGGAAAAATAGCCATATGTGTCTATTTGAACTTAAATTGATTGAAAAGTAAAAAAAGATGAAGAATTGAGTACCTTGATTGTACTAACCACGTATCAGCTATTCAATAGCTATATTCGGCTATTTGCTATTATTTTGGACAGTGTATATGTAGAACATTTCTATTAACACAGATTTTATTAGACAGCCCTAATTCAAATGAAAGCATTCAGAGAGAAGGACGGAATTGAAATTAGTTGACCAGGCTGATTCTGGTTTCTCTTTAATGCTTAGCTCTTTTGTGCCACAGTTTTACAATGGAAGAGATGAAGCTCAGAAGTCTGTTTGCTGAAGAACAGTTGCTTAAGATGACTTTGGGGATAAAAAGGCTGCCAGGCCAGTGAAGCTGTGAAATGCACCCTGTGTGACAGCCCCAGGCGGCATGGCTTGACAATGGTTTAGGCCCTTGATCAGCTAGTGTTAAGGAGTTTTACAGAACTCTCAGCTCTTGCTTATTTAGTTTGGTGTTTAAAAAAAAGAAAGAAAGAAGAAAAAGCAGAGTCCTTCTCTAATTTGAGGGGATGATAGGGTGGGTGTGGAAAGGGAGTCAAACTTCCCAACTAATAAATTTGCAAATTGTATACCCATCCCCTCAGTAAACTCCTGTGGTTGTTGGATAGCAGGAATGTGAAACCTGAATGCCTATTGGGTACTTGCCACAGAAATTGTAGCTCACTCCCTTGAAACTAAAATTGCTCTTATTTGGTAGCAAAGCAAATAGTAGTTAAGTTTTTTTGTGTTGTGTTTTTTTTTTTTTTGCCAGCAGTTTAGATTTGATCAGCTCTAATTGCATTCACGTGGTAGGTGCCACGCTGAGTAAAGCATTATGGGCTGTCAGTCTACTTAGATTTCAGTTCTGTATTTGTTTTATGTATGGCATTTTAATAAAGTCTTAATTTTTTTTTCTTCTAAACAGAAGTACAGATAACAGAGTAGATTACATTGTGCTTTCCTTTAATGTCTAATCTGGAAATTGGCTGTTGATGCTAGTGAGGGTTTTTAATACAGTTTTTAAATGAAAATGCCAAACTGCTTTGTCTGCACATTGTAGCTTTAAATATTGACTTTGTGCCTTTTGAAATGCTTGAGTTTCTAAGAGGCCTAGCATGAAAAGGCAAACTTGACAAAGTAATGTATCTACTATAATTCTTGTGAAAAGACTTAAAATATTCTGGTATTTGGAAGTTCAGTCAGGATGTGACCACTTGGAATCATGACTGTCTATAAACACAGGCTTAGAATTGATAGTTTTCTCTAAGAATAGGCGCAGAGAAAATGGTATATTATCCTGCAAATTAAAAATTGGAAATGCCAGATCCCAAATGAAGACAGATTTTCCCTCAGTCTTTAAGCTATTGTCATCTGCTAAAGAACTCTTATAAGAGTTGCAGAGTTTTAATCAGTATTTAACAATTATTGAATTCGTTCAACTGGCATTTGTCTTAAACAAACGTTGTCTCTTACATGAAAGGCAGGATAACGGATGGCTTTCTTATATCTGCTACATTTTTTCTGTAATTTTTGAAGATAACATTTTAATTTAGATACTGTTTCATGTCAGCAAAGTCTAGAAAAATTGATTATGGTTTCTTAGCATGTGGGATTGTTTTCTTAAAAGCCATGAGAAGGAAAAGAATCAATATTAGGGCTTTCCAAATGGCAGCTTTTTACAGAGCCCCCCCCCCAGCACGATTGATTACAGCTGCTTTTGTAAAGGATTTAAAAAGAACAATCTGTATTAAAAACATCATTCTTTGGTATGAGTTTGAACAGCTCCAAATGGGTTTCCATGGGGGCTGCCCTGCAATGTGACCACTTGAAGGGATTGTGGTCATCACCGGTGGGCCAGGGCAGCGAGGCAGGGGAAAGGCTCTTAGGTGAGGCATTGCGGGCACGCATGCCAAAGAGGTTACCGTGGCAGCTGCAATCACTCAGCCGCATTCTTCAGCCTCCAAAGCAGGAGGGGCAAGAAGCGTGTCATTTTTCTACAGGCAGAGTGTAAGGTTAAGCAGCAGGAAGGGAGAGTCAGAGGATGTCTTTGTTCCAGAGCATTGGCCAAAGCCAGGTATGTCCAGTCAAAGGGATAAGCCAACTGATAGCTCCCAAACCCCCCATATCCTCAGCTGTTGCTTGAGGCCACCGAGGAGTGGACATGTCTTCATTTGGCATCTTACCTGTGAGCGTCATGACTACAGGCTCATCTCATACCAATTAAATAATAAACTCCACTCTGTGGGCAGAGGCCCTGTCTGGAAGCAAGTGTGCCTGGAGCAGTTAAAGCTATTGAGTATTAGAAACTGGTTCCAATTCAAGACATGTGACGGGGCCCAAGCGAGAGACCATTAATACGGACTGGGCTCCCAGAGTTTAACTCAGTAAGACTGTGTGTGCTCTAGAAAATTCAGATGTAACAGGTAGTCCAGATGCTTTCATACTAAAAGAGGGGATGGGGCACTCATTGCCATTGGCTGCTTTACAGAAGGCGTTTGCAGGAATGGGAAGTCCCACTAATTTGGGAAGAACTGATCCTGGAGAGTATGGGGATTTCTATAAAATAGTGTTGAGTTTAGCATCATTTTTTAGTTAGCACCGCTGGGTGCCAAATCCCACAGGGGCCTCTGTAGTACGACTTGCCTCAGAACTAGTAGAATCAGCTTTTTTATCATTACTGGACTAACTTGGAAAAAAAAAATCCTGAGATGATCTATTTTTAATTCCTGTTTTGCTTTTCTTCATCTTCCATATTTTTAGAAGATAAAATGTTCTATCTCTTATGAAATGGTACTTACACGTGTGTGTTCCAGCTGAGACTTCATTGTCACTAGTGAATTACTATGAATCAGCCTCATTCGGAGGCAAAAAATAATAATGATACGTGTTCTTGTCTTCAATGTATTCTCAAAAGTGCTTCTTAAATATAATTTTTTTAATTAAGCATGTAATTTTACCATTTTGCAAGTTCGCTTTTACCTTTCATCCTCTGCAACCCAAAATCATAAGGATAAGAGTACTATATGAGGGCCAGGTGCTATGGCTCATGCCTGTAATCCCAGCACTTTGGGAGGCCGAGGCAAGTGGATCACTTGAGGTCAGAAGTTCAAGACCAGCGTGGCCAACATGGTGAAACCCCGTCTCTACTAAAAATACAAAAATTAACAGTGTGTGGTGGCATACACTGTAATCCCAGCTACTCAGGAGGCTGAGCCAGGAGAACCTGGGAGGCAGAGGTTGCAGTGAGCCAGGATTGCAGCACTGAACTCCAGCCTGGGCGACAGAGCGAGACTCCGTCTCCCCCGCAAAAAAAGAGTACTATATGATTCAGCAGAATGCTGAAATGTCTTCATATATAGATTCTGATGGAGGTAGATTAGAAAGGCAGAAGGTGGCACAGGAATGGATTAGGTTACCTTTTGAATTTTTGAGAGTGTTGGCCACATGTCAGTTTGTACAGCTGATAAAGTATTTGTCATTGGTGAAAAAAATATTACTGTCCACAGGTTTCCTTTTCCCCTCATTGGACAAGAACCTGAATGTCTTCTTCAGATAAAGTATTCATATACAGCACTTCAGCACACCAACAGGAGTTCTTTCTAAAATGTGTTTGCTTTGAGATGGCACTGGTCACGTGGTCATCAATAGACTCTGCGTGAAGCATGTCAGTTTGACTGGGAGCTAATGCTCTGCCCCAACTGCCATGGTGCAGCTTGGGGGAAGGCTTCATTTCCTGGGGAATTTCATGAAGTGTCTGTGATGGATTTCATAAAAGACTCTAATATCTTTAAATATTTTTCTGGTTTGTCCATCAAGGAAACCATTTCTTTAAAAGTTGCTTGGTTGGCCATTATCATTTATTTTACTTGGTTAAAAAGTTTGGCCAGGAACAGTTCCTTTATATACAAAAATAAATACAGAACCTGGGGCTGTGAGTCTTGGGCAGAATCAGGCTGTTTTCCCCGTAGATATCAGGAATATGAATAATCTCTTTGGCACACACAGTACAGCTGCTCTGGTGACTTGGTGCTAGGTATTCAAAGCCCCACCATTCCAAACAGTTTCTTTTAACTTCAGCTTTGAAATCAATGGTCTCATCACCTTTAGATTTATTCCTTCTGTTTTAGCTTTGTTGCTTTTATTTAGATTTTTAAATTTTTAAGAGATTCTTTGAAAGTCCTGACCCATTTTCAGGCTCCTGGTATAAGGAATGCCAGTGTCATTTTCTTCATTTAAAAAGTTCTCCTAGATCAGGTCACTGTGTCCACTTACCGGCTTTCCTGTAATCAGCAGAAGGAGAGGTTCCTGTTACAAACAGGTGAGGTAGGTGCAATAGAACGGATGCTGGAAACCAGGAGCAGTAGGGAACATCTGCCCAGCTCACTGGCATGTCAGCCCTGCAGGTGTGTCAGAGACACAGGGCTCAAGTGCAGGCATCAGCCTCCTCTGGCTGGGGCTAAGCTGGAAGGGAGCTTGCATGCTGGGAAACTGAGCAAGCTGTCCTTGACTTGGAGTGGCTTCCTCCACTTGAAATAACCCAGGAGCAAGGAGGAGCTAACCAGACAGGTTATTAGACCCAGGAATTTTTAAAACCTGAAATTTTGCAACTAAATATCCATTTTATTTGACCCTTTGCCTTTATAACTGCAGATGAAATGGATCAGAAGTGGCCCAAGCACTGTTCTTGAGTTGGCATTTTTCTGAAGTGTGATTTTTTAAATATATATACTTACATGCTTCCATAATCTTTGCTTTCTTCTTTTTTAAAAAAATATTTTGTAGAGATGAGGTCTCACTGTGTTGCCCAGGCTGGTCTTGAACTCCTGATCTCAAGCGATCCTCCAGCCTTGGCCGCCCAAAATGCTGGGATTATAAGAATGAGTCACTGCACCCAGCTCATGACACTTGCTTTATATATATATATAAATATATATATGTGTGTGTGTGTATTTATAGATTTATATAGATATATATTTGTGTGTGTGTGTGTGTGTGTGTGTCTGTGTGTCTTATGTTTGGATGTATTTGCTGTTAATTAATTTTCCAAAGTTTATTTATACTGTTGATGTCTGAAAGCTGGTTCCCAGTTATTTGTGTCTGTGACTTCAATTGGTCTTGTGCCTTCTGTGCTTTTAGCAACATTATAGTGCAAAAAAATGTAACTGTAATATCAATTAGGAAAAAACTTTCACACAAATCCACCACCCTAACCAGTTACCTTTCTTTTTCATTTTCCATTCCCTTTTCAATGCTTGGCCAAATGTATATGAAATTGCAATATAAGAAAAAATTAATGTATGCTTTTAAAATTTAATATGTTGTTTGAAACGCTTTTACTTATTACTATGTGGTATATGATTTTTAATGGCTATATTGAGAAAACTACTATATCATGCTGGGGTTTTATTTACCAGACATGATACCCTCCCTATAGTGGGCATTGAGCTTGTCTCCCTGATTTGTCTTTAAAGCATTAGTAAACAACCTTACTTTTATTTCATTAGGATAATTCCTGGGGAGAAGAAACATCTGGTCAAATTGTATAAAAGATTTCAGAGCTTCTTAAAACACATTGCCACTGTGATTTCCAAAGGGTCTGTGCCAATTTCTGTTAGTTGGCGTCTTTTAAATAGCCAAGGCTTCTTTTTACAGGCCAACAGTAGTGTGTTCCATATTCCTATTGACATTCAGACTCAGTTCTAGCTCAGACCTCTGAAACACAGACTCGCTTGAAAATTCTGTCTACTGACTGTGGCAAGTCCCAGAACTCAGATTCTTTCTCCAGCCTGAGCTAAAGGCTGGAAAGGTGTGGTCTGCCCTTCGGACCCAAGGTCTTTCCCATTTTTCTGTCCTGTAAGCTTTCTGTGGCATTCTGTCAGCCCCTGTATAGGGAGGAGAATATATGTGGTTATGCCTTGGGGCCTAGAATTGTAGCAGTTGAAAAACCCTTAAAGTGAATTATTAAATCTAAACCAGAGCCTGTTGGCTTCCTGTGCTTGACTTGGACTCTGTTCCATTATGGTAGTTTTTACAAAACACTTCTGAATACGAAATAAATTCCAAATATCTTTTTCCCCCTTCTCCTGCCAGACTCCACCAGGAAACAGAATCTCATTACTTCAGTTAGAATTTATTAATGCTGACCCTCTCCAGCACTTGGAACTTTTCAGGTTAGGCTCATACGGCTTCTATTTTTACTCTAGTCTAAACTGTGGTCATATGGATCACAAAATAAATACTGGAATATTCTCGTTTGGGAGGGGGGAGAGGCAGCGATGCTTATAATAACATGGCTGCAAACCTCTTGCTTCCCTCTGTTTGATATTCCAAAAAAGGAAGAAAGCTCAATGTGGAGCACATCTGTAAGTCATGAACATTTTCCTTTTGTGTGTCATGCATATTCAACATAATCCCACTCAAAGTCCCAGGCATTGCTTTAGTATACATTGCCTCATACATCCCTACTTTTGTTGCCAGAAAAATTTAATTCAAGACAAAGGTTGCTTCCCTTCTCTCTCTGGATCAGGAATCTAAACCCATTACCACAAACAGAAGTAAGAATTGTCAGTGTGTTCTGCTTTGCCTTTGTTTTTTGGTTTTTGTTTTTTTCCCCAGTTACCTTTTTTCCTTGTGGCTAAGGAGGAAGATTTCTTGTTTGTTTTTAGTGTAAGCAGTAAACCAATTTCATGAAGTGTATTTTTTAAAAAACGTATTGATAGGATTTTGTAATGCAAGTGTTTTGAAATTCAAAAGCAACGAAAGGGCATCATGTGAACATTCTCTCCAAGTGGGATATTTGGCTTTTAATTAGTTTGTCTCTGCAATTATTTTGGTCAAAAAGTATGAAGTGTGTCAAGAGTTTGAGTGCGAAGGTTTAGATTCCTTTTAGCTGGTTAAGTCAGTTAAGGGTTCATCATGAGATGATGGCTTGGAACAACTCAGGGATTTGGATGACAGGAGTTTGTAGAATGATACGCCCGTGATATGATGGCTGGGAGGTGAGCATAGACTCAATGAGTGTGTGTACCCAGGCTGCTCATTGTTACCAAGTTTTAGATTGAAGAGAAATGAGAAGGTTGGGGGCGGGTACATCCTGTTTTGTGTGTTGTGATGCTTGGGGACAGGGGAAGGGGACATCATTCAGTTAAATAAGTATACAAGATCTTTCTGGATCATCATATCTGAGATGCTATTTTAAATTTACCCAACATCATTTATTGCACCAGGTACTGTTCTATAAAATCAATAAACAAACACTGTAGGAAGAAAATCATTTTGCAGCACCAGATGCCCCAGTGTACATACAGCAGGGCCTCTTTTCTGAAAATGATATTGATTATATTGAATCATGACTACAAGTTTAGTTGTGCCAAGTAATCCTCTGGCAAGATTTTTTTTTGGGGGGGGTGAGCTAATGTACTGATTATTGTGCTGAGCATTTTATGAAATAATGATTTTATTTGGAGCTTTGTTGGCTTAGGAAATCTAACTGCTTTCAACCAACTTCAGTTCTTTTTTTAAACTAAGAGGAGAATTTCTACAGTTAAGTACCCTAACTTGGTGTTACGTTTTAAAACACTCCTCAGCCATTTAAATGTTCTCCAAAGACCAAAGCTGTGCCTGGCTAATTGGAGACTTTCTTCATGAGCCCAAGGTTTCTTCCAAGGTCACAGTTACCTTTTCTGGCAGTTCCCCTCACAGAATAAGGCCCAATTCCAGCTTTTAAAAAGAGACCAGGTAAGAGAACATTGATCTGTTTTTCCCAGTTGTGAGGTGACCAGGTAACTTTTTTTTTTTTTTGAGACAGAGTTTTGCTCTTGTCGCCCAGGCTGGAGTGCGGTGACAGGCACCCGCCACCATGCCCAGCTAATTTTTGTATTTTTAGTAGAGATGGGGTTTCACCATGCTGGGCAGGCTGGGCTCAAATTCCTGACTTCAGATGATCTATCCATCTCAGCCTCCAAAAGTGCTGGGATTACAGGCGTGAGCCACCGTGCCTGGCCAACCAGGTAATTTTTTAAAGGCCTGGTTATTTCCTTTCATCAAGTGGCATAAAGCTTGGATTCAGCCCCTTAGAAAAAATGGACTTCTGCTCTCTGTTGAGCCTTCTGCCGTTGTGGTGTTGGTTCCTACAACACAATAGTAGTCAAGGGAGAGGACACAGAAAGCATCAGGCTTAGGCCGGGGTCTGGGGCCTCTTCAAGGAGCTCACTTTCTTAGTGATGTGAGAAGAGTCCCGCTCCGTGAGAGGCATTCAACAGGAACAGCCAATGTCAGTGGCACATTCCAAGCGAGTGGTTTAGACTTCACAGACTGTGAATAATTACAGTAGGATTTCTGTCACCTCCTAGACATTGGGTTGTTTCAGAAGCTTCATGGAACTAGAGGAATTTCTCCAAAGTTGCTGTGACTTGACATCTTTGTGACCAGCCCAGTCATCCTCGTGCCTCCCACTTTTCACCCAAATGTGATTCAACCTTCATGTAACCTAATTATTTTTTCGGCTTTGGAATTGTTTTCCTAATACGCGTGAGTAAATCATTTAAATTCATTCCTCACTCCGTGGAAGGGATGTTGAAGTGTTTCTTAAAGAGACGTTAGCTTTTTATATGGTGAATTAAGAACTATTTAAGATGTTTGAAGCACTTTGGAACTAAAGACTCTTCTTTTTTTTCTTTTTTGTTTTCGAGATGGAGTCTGGCTCTGTCACCTAGGCTGGAATGCAGTGGCACAATCTCGGCTCACTGCAACCTCCGTCTCCCAGGTTCAAGTGATTCTCCTGCCCTAGCCTCCTAAGTAGCTGGAATAACAGGCACCTGCTACCATGCCTGGCTAATTTTTTATATTTTTAGTAGAGACAGGGTTTCACCATGTTGGCCAGGCTGGTCTCAAACTCCTGACCTCAGGTGATCCACCCACTTCGGCCTCCCAAAGTACTGAGATTATAGGTGTGAGCCACTGTGCTCAGCCCAAAGACTTTTCTTAAGAATTTCTTATGCAGGGGGATTTAAGAATTTTCTTTCATGTGTGAGCTAACCTTTGACCTTGGGTTTTTTCCATGAATGGTTTGTATGTATATACAGGATAATAAGGTAAGCCTCAGAAACTACTACATACTAGATAGTTCTCTGTAAACAAACCCTTAAGATAAGTGCTAGTAAAGACAACAGCATGTGCTTATAAGTCAGCCATGTCTAACATATTCAAGAACAAGAATATCTTTTTTGAACAGTAAACAAAAGGTTCTTTCTTTCTGTTACATTTTTAGTTTGCATGGGGCACCTGCTTGTTAGAAATGGTGTTAGTAAAAATGAATGAAAGACAATTGGTGTAGACGGTCCAGGCATCCTCCATGTAGGAAATTTGAGGGGCATTAGGCAGAGAAGTAACTCTTAAGCCAGAGCTGAAAATTCAGTGTAATTTTTTCCCCATGTATGATGCTAAGAATGCTAGTTCTGAAAGATGTTAAATCGATATTCTGCGGGGGAGAATTTCCATGATCAAAGTTTGAAAATCCTGGATTAAGCCAAGTTTAACACAGCTCTTTACTGTAGTTCTTTCCCCGGGCCTTTATTATGATAATGTGTGAAAGGAAAAGGGAGGGGACGTGGTAGGCAGTGCGTTGAACACGCTCAGTGACACACATTTTGAGGTCCCGACTCCCTACTTCTGGAGCTGTATGACTTCAGGCAAGCCTCAGTTCTAGGTAGTCCTTGGAGATTGCTGAGATGATTAGATGAGCCAATGCTTATAAAATGCTAAGCACAAAATGCCTGGCACATAATAAACACCTAACAGCCACAGCTAATCCTTTTGAACTTGAGGCTGAGTGGTCTGACGTCACTCGTGTTGTGGAGCGTTCCAGTGCAGCAGAAAGAGCCCACACGTAGGTGTCAAGAGCTTCGGGCTCCAGTTTGGCCACCAGCTGGACCAGAGGACTTTTGAGCTACTTTGCCACTCTGGTGTTCTGTTTCTTCATTTTTGAAATAAATCAGTGATCTTGGTGCCTGTAGTGTCCAGTCAAGCTCTAAAATTATATGTTCCTTTGGACTAGACCTAGTTTAGATTTGGCAACTTTAGCTTAAGGACAGGTATATCATCTGAGTGACTGTGTGGGTGAAAGAAATTTTTAGCTAATTATTATTTTCTTTACAATGTGTGTTGCTAGTAATAAAATAGTTTACTGAGTCACTTACAGAAAGATAAGCTACAGTTATAGCCTTTTTGGTACTTTGTAATCATTATAAAAGTTAATATACATTTGAGGCATAATTGGGGTGGATGTGCCTTTACCTTAAAATGAGAGGCATCATCTAGGTGTTTGTTGTCTCTGATGTGATATAGAAATGTATGATTAGGCCACATAGATACTTTGTTTTTATGTTCAAAGGCTAATTTTCTGGAAGTTGGGTCTGGGAGCCTGAGTTATCCATAATTAAGTCTTCTACTTTCCACTTTTGTTGCTAACCTGAGTTAAAGCGATAAAGAAAATTTAACATCTACTGCTTTGAGCTTTTAGTTATTTTGACCACTGTGCCGGTTGCACTAGTTTAAAGCATGTGGAGGACCTCTGCTTAGTAGATAAGCCATTGTGTTTTGCAAGCAAGGCTTTGAATTTCTAAATAACAGATTTCCACACTGGCAGTTTGAAACATGGTATTTGTTCAATGCATGTTTTAACTACATGAGAAAAATCAAACAAATGAACTTGTTCAGTTGCTATCCTACAAATTGTCTTTGCTGAGAAAATGGACAGGTTTGTGATGTTTCTGACTAAAATCAAGATGAGTACACTTGATCTTTTGTGTATTGAATTAACACTTGCTCGTCATTTTATTACAAATACCACATACGTTTGGGCTGAAACATTTTATCAAGCTCTAAATTTTTATCATCACGTGTGGAAGGCCTAGATCACTATCACTTTCCTCAATGTTCCATCCTAAAGGAGTTTATTTCCTCTTAGGGGTCTTATATGAAGGAAATTGGTGTCACCAGGTCTCCTTGGTGTTTTTGTGTTGGTGCCTGGGGTTCGGGGTGAAGGAAGCACCAGCAGCTGACACGAGAACTGCAGCCGAGGACACTTGATAAAGAACTTCTTCCAGTCTAAGGAGGTGGTATTGGTGGTTGTTTGTAAGACAGAGTCTCATTGCTTTGTCTCCCAGGCTGGAGTGCAGTGAGCAATTTCAGCTCACTGCACTGCCTCCCAGGTTCAAGTGATTCTCCTGCCTCAGCCACCCAAGTAGCTGGGACTACAGGCATTCACCACCATGCCTGGCTAATTTTTGTATTTTTGGTAGAGGAGTTTCGCCATGTTGGCCAGGCTGGTCTCCAACCCCTGACCTCAGGTGATCCACCCGCCTCAGCCTCCCAAAGTGCTGGGATTACAGGTATGAGCCACTGTGCTAGTCCCTGCTAAGGAGTTTTTATGTCATCCTGTATGTGGCAGGGAGCCAATAAAGGCAGGAGAGTTGATACCATGATGTTTGAGTTCAGGAACTGTCCCTCTGCATAGAATGGCTTCAAAGACAAAGACTTGGGCAGTGACCAGGTCAGGAGGCCTTAGTCCGGGTCCAGGCCCAACATGATGAGGTAGCTGAAGCTGAGGGGGCCAGAGGTGAAGGGGTGGAGATAGGAGACAAGTATGTATCTTGCCTTCCTTCTAGGCATTGTGGGTTTACACAACTGAATCGGATGCACATTCTCCTCTGGGAATTTCATCTATGGAGGCAATGTAGTGCTTTGGTTTCCCTGGCTGAATGTGGCATTATGCGGAGCCCTCTATCCCTGTCTGCTGCACATTTTCGTCTTGGTGGTACCTTGTTGCTTTCCACAGCTTCCCTTTGCTCTCCTGTATTCACATCTTGCATCAGCCAAAAGCGAAAGGTCTGAAAGACCAGCTTTGTTTTTCTTCCAGCTTGTACTCTGGACCCTGTTAGCCAACAGTATTGGCACTGCCTCACAGCGCTGGTCAGTCCCAAATTAAACAGCCTCGTTATGAAACCCTACAGCCAGGCTGCAGCTCTGGACTTCTGTGCTTCTGCACATTTCCTTCCAGTTGTTTTCGTCCAGTGTCACGATCCCATTGAGTAAGGGAGTGTGTGCAGAGTGTCCCACGGTTTTCCCCTCAAGTGAAGCAGACCACATTTCGCCAGGTGTAAAATCGGTAGTTTTGAATCACCCTTTTCATGGCCTTGAGGAGATGCCGGTCTTCTTGTCCCGTGTGTAATTCATTTCCCTTCCTAGACATGTTCACTCCAGAAACCCTTTCAGAACAGAGCGTGGAGTCTTCATAAAAGGAATTTGTCAAGAGAGCAGAGGTTTTTTTTTTATTTTTTATTTTTTAAAAGGGAAAGACAATGGAGGTATTCATAATCTGCTACAGAGTGAAAAGGGCCCTGCTTTATATTAAATTGGACTTTATGGAAAGATATTGGTAATTTCTCCTATGTTCTTGGTGCTCCTGAAATCAGAGTGGGAGAGAACTTTAATGTCAAAATTATTTTCACCATCCTGGATCACAGAGAAACACACTTTGGCTGCCTTTAAACACATTAAACATCTGGTCAGCCCAGAGACCACCCTGGAGCCCTGTAGACCCCAAGTAGCTGAGTGGCTGAGGGCAGGCCAGCTTCTCCAGACACACCCTGACTTCCACCCCAAGTCTTGTTGAAATACTGGCCTGATGGCTGTCCCAAAAAGTCAGTTGGCTTGTCAGGCTGCCAGTGTGGTTGAACGGTGAGATGGCTAGAATTCTCTGGGAGACATTTTTGGCCCATCTGCCTGTTAGCGAGACAGATGTGTTAGTCCATACAATTGGGTCATCTAATGAATTGAAATTCAATTTACACACAAGGATTAAGTATCTCAATATTACCCTTGCCACATCAAACTTCCATGGGCAGAGCCAACAGAAAAATGAAAGTCATTCAATGTTAAGAAAAAGGTAACAAGTTTGTAATATGGAAAGGGAATATTTTGCTTACTTTTAAGACTCTAGGTTACTTAAATAGATGGAATGTAAGCTATATGGGATCCTAGGCTTAAAATGGAGAGATTTTAAACTACAGGGATCCTGGAGGTCTTGTGACATGTAACTCTGAAACCTGAGTCCAAGGCCAGTTTGGTTTAAGTAATCTCAGGCAAATATTTATTTTGTGTTCATGCATTTTGAGAGGGACAGAGAACACACACAGGTCATTCAGAACCTGCCTGCAATGAGTTGTATTCTGCCGAGGGGCAAGAAAAATACACGTGAAACAATGAAAAGTAACAGTGAGGGTTTATGTCTCAAACTGTTTCTATGCTACAAAATCCTAAAATAGTAGTTTATAACGAGGAGGTGTGTAAGGAGTGGAGAAGTCACAGCCTGTTTCATAGTAAACAGGATTTGGGAGAAGAAACTGGAAGATTCTCCAGGGGAAGTAAATGGGACAAAGTTTTAAGACAACCAGGACTGAGAATGGCCTTGAGGTGGGAGCGCCAACAGTGGTTCAACCCAAGCGATGTTTGCTGAGCACCTACTGTATGAGAAGCGCTGTGATTGGAGGAGGGGGAGCTTTGCCTTTAAAGGAGCTAAGAGCCTAAGAGGAGGCAGTTAATGATAGAGCTGTGGAACAGAGGGCTCCTGACACAGTTCACAAGCTTTGAGAATTACAGTCTGGAATGGTGACAGCCTTGGAGACCAGTGTAACACAGGGCGGCTTCCTCCGTTTGCAGAGTTAAGCTCTGACGGTTCTAGCAGAAAAGTTGGAGCACACTCTTGGCTCGGGGTGGTTGCTGGATGCCTGCGAGCCAGGTCACTGGAGCACCCATCCCTAAGGTGTTAGTTCTCAGAATCCACGAATGTGATAGCTCAAACAAAATAGATTCCCATACTTTGCTGTCAGTTGGCACGGAGGCCTGGTGGAGAATGTGGGCTCAGGTTTAGCCAGCCACTGAAACCTGAGAAAATAAAGTGGTACTGTTATGGAGAGTTGGACCTGTCCTCTTAAAAAGTTGCAATCATGGCAACTGCTGGAACATTTTTATTTTAAGATTAAAGCTAATGAAAGCCAGTGTAGTAAGGGAAACATTATTTTATAATTTCTGTTCAGAACAAACATTCTATATGATTTTTAAAAACAGAGGACTCGTGAGTGTTGCCTGTTTCCAAACAAGCATTGTTTAAAAGCTGCCTGTCTGCTTTATTTTTTTTCTGGGCTTTTGTGAGATACTGGTGGTAAAACATCAATTTGCTAAAACCATTTTTTAAAGTCTTACACCTCTACTCTGTCTCCAGTTCATGCAAGTTCTTCTTTTGGCAGGATTAGCTTGAATTTTAATACTGAACTCCTACTGAAGAGTTAAGAAGCTGTGGAACTGGTGTACTTAGTGACTGATCCCTCTCCATATTAAGCGTGTGATTTGCTATTACCAGTTGCCAGTAATAGAAAGAGAATGTGCTCGTGTGAGTTTATCTGTATTTGTCATTAAGGCTGTGCTAAGCCAATGAGCCCTAGAAGCAGGCATGCGGTGGGCTTTCTCCTGTCAGGTGAGCCTCATGGGCACTGCTCCTCTCTGGGCACTGTGCCTGGCCTCAGCGCAGGTCTGGGCTGGGGTAGAAAGCCCTGCATGGCCCGGGGACCCGTGTGACTGGGGAGCTCTCATCTGTAGTGGTGACGTTCTGAGCATGGCCAGGCCTGCAAGCACTGGTAGGATTTGATGGATCCCTGGGTGATTATTTAGCCTAACCTAAGCTGTAATACCTTTCCATACATCCCCAAGGAAGTCCTAAATGTTTCATTCCCTATCTAGTAAGGGAGTGATGTAGAAAATGGCCAAGATGGCTAATAACTAGCATTGGGATGGCTGAAAGTCAGGTAAGTTTAGTGGAATGTAACAAAATAGCCCAAGATAGGAATTTAGGTCTCGAACTGTTTTCATTCTACTGGTTTAAGTGATGTAGGCTTCCCTTGCAGCCATTAGTCCATGCTCACCCCTTGAATTGCTGTAAGTTGTAGGGTGCCTGAGGAAGACTGTGGCCAGAGATGCAGATTCAGAGGACCATTGGTGCGGGGGGGTGGGGGGCGAGGGCGGTGGTCACTGCAGCATGCACCTGAACAGTCAGATACACAACAAGTATGTTTCATCTTCTCTCACCATCCTGACTCCCTTGTCTTTCCTTTCTTAGAGAGCAGAGCTGACGTCTGATAAAGACATGTACCTTGACAACAGCTCCATTGAAGACGCTTCAGGAGTGTATCCTATTGATGATGATGACTACGCTTCTGCATCTGGCTCGGGTAAGGTGGCTGCTTCTTAACACTGGACCCCATTCTCCAGGCATGTGAGCACACACATTTTACTGTGCTTACTTCAAGGAGACAGGCGGGATGCACAGTGGGTAATGGCATGGGCTTTGGAATCAAAGGGCCTGGGTGCTAATTCTAGCTCTCTCTGCCACTTATCACTGTGAGATCTTGAGAATTTATTTGCTGAGCCTCAGTTTCCTCATTTATAAAATGAAAAGTAACAATGACTCTTACCATAGGGTTGTTGTGAGGATAAAAAGGGAGTTGACACATCTAAAGCTCTTAGATTTAGGGGCTTGGGACATAGTGCTCTGTCAACATTAGCTTTTAATTTTATGATTAAGACTTTCAGTATGATGTCATGGAAACCACCCTTCAAGAAATCCCTCGAGCACTAGTTTTATAAAACCACCTACCCTATGTTAAAAATTATAGATGAGACCAAGAAGTTAAACTTTTTTATTTCTATGGTATTGGAGGAGGAAAATGCAACAGCCAAGTAAAATGATTATGTAGTGACATCCTCAGATTCCTTAGTATATTATTAATAGTTATCTATTACCACTCTAAGGCTATATAATAAACCACCCCAAAACTTGGTGGCTTAAAGTAACAGTCATTCATTTAACTCATTATTCTGCAGGTTGGCGATGTAGACTGGGCTGACTGGGCTCCCTCACATGTCATGGTCAGCTGCGGGTTGAGTGTACAGCTTTAGGTTGGGTTTGCAGCCTTTGAGTACTCCTGTCTCTGGGGAAGCTGAGCAGACTTGGGTCCAGTTCATGTGGTCTCTCATTTTCCAGTAGGCCAGCCATTTTTCCACAGGGACAGCAAGTAGAAGTGTGCAAAGCCTCTTGCAGCCAAGCCATAGAACTTGGCACAGCATCACTTTTACTACTATTAGTTGAAGCAAGTCAGAAGGCCAGGTCAGACTCCACTTCTTGGTGAAAGGATTCATAAAGTCACATTTGCAGAGGATATGTACAAGGAGGAATAAGGGATTATGGTCACATTTGTGATCTACCATAACTGATGAATATTTCCCCCTGTTCTAGGAATGGCCCCTGTATGAGTTCGCTCTCACCCTGCTAATCACACAGGGACTGGGTAATGTATAGAGGAAAGAGGTTTCATTGACTCACAGTTCAGCATGCCCGTGGAGGTCTCAGGAAACTCACAGTCATGGCAGAAGGAGAAACAAACATGCCCTTCTTCACATGGTGGCAGCAGAGAAAAGTATGAGTGAAGGGGGGTTAGGCCCCTTATGAAACCATCAGATCTCATGAGAAATCACTCACTATCATGAGAACAGCATGAGGGTAACTGCTCCATGAGTCAGTGACCTCCCACCAACTCCCTCCCACAACATGTGGGAATTATGAGAACTACAGTTCAAGATGAGATTTGGTTGCGGACAGAGCCAAACCATATCAACCCCCAAGAAACTCAAAAAAATGAAGAGCTTTTCACATACTTAATTAATAGTCAAATCAGGAATTTGTGGTCAGCACCATGGTAGGCAGGACTTACCCAGACCTTTTTGGCTTTAGGGTTTTTATAATAGATTCCACAGATTGGTAGACATGTACATTCGCTATAACTTTTCTGATCAGATTGGCCTTGGCTTCAGAATGACCCAGAACAAATTAAAATCAGTTGTGTCTTTGGTTGCAATCTAGCCATGTAAGCATGAGTGTCTTAAATTGAAAAGCAGAACGTCTGAGAAAGGCAAGAGAGGTGGTTGCTGACCTAGTAACAATGAGCTTACAATGCAGTCCTAATGTAAAAATAACGCTAGTTATTCTTGGGAGAGTGATATATATCACACACGCAGAATGAGTGTGAAAAGAGTTCTTCATAGCCCACAGCTCCATAAATATCTTTCACTCATGGCACCTCTTTTTTTTTCTAGCACCTCAAGAGTACTTTATAACTGTCATCTTCAATATGTCTCAGGAGATAATAACTATGGACGCTTTTTTGTTCCTATTTCACAGATCTTAGAATCTAAGAGTTGTTAGAGGGCCGTACAGGTTGGCGAAGTCATTTTGCTGATTTGCTAAGACTGTCCTTAAGTTTAATTTAAAGAAAATTTGCTTGAAGTGTACTGTTTTCTTTAAATTAAACTTAAGGAGCAGTCTTAGCAAATCAGCAAAATGACTTCGCCTACCTCTACAGACCCCCAGGCCCCCATCCAGGGAGAAGAGAGTTGGGGTGGGTTATTTGAAATCCTGAACCCACTGATCAGATAGATCAAGCTGAGCCTTAACTGTGGGCCTCATAATGCTTCTGCCGAGGCTCTAGCCTTAGGCAGATCACTGCTGTGAAGATGTGAAAGAGCTTCGTTCTTGACTTTGGAAACCACCTTACACTGAGCTGGGAATATTGTTTTTTAGCATAAAGCAGCAGTACTTTTAGCTAAAATTTGTGAAGGCGCAACTGTGTGTCAGGAACTGCTCTGACATCCCTGTAACATCTTTGAAAGGATAGAGTGTGTTATTATTTTGATGATTCCCATTAGAAAACCTAAGGCACAGAGAGATTGACTTGCCTGAGGTCACACTGTTAGAAAGTGATGGAGCCGGGATAGTGAGAAAGTAAGGGAGTTGGGCATGAGAGTGTGTTTTCTTTCATTCCTTTGCTGTGCTGCCTCCTTGTGTCATAAACCCCTTCTAGAATTAAGAGGCCTTGCCTAGCTCATGCCCAGTTCCAGCTTAAAAATACCCCAGGGTTTGGCCGGTGTACCATCTGTCCCTTCTCCTGTCAAGCTATCCAGTAGAAAAGCAAGTGGATTGGAAGAAATGGCTGAAGGCCCAGAGGGGACTTCCTGGGCATTTGCTGTACTGTGCCATGCTCTTGGGGCACAGAGATGAGAAAGACTTGGTCTTTGTCCGTAGGGGACCAAGAGTGTAATGAAAGAAATAAAAACATGAGAAATAATCATTGTGATACCCTGTGACGGGTGACATAATACAGGAAAGTGCTGTGTAACCAAAATTTAAGAATTAAAATACAGACCTTTGGTTAAAGATGGCAAATTGAACGCTGCCCTTTCAATACTGAACTAAATTGATGATAAAAGAATTAGGCGTAAACTCATAAGGACAAACAAAACAGTAAAGGAAACAGAAGCCATGAAGTTTAGAAAGCTGGGAAGAAGATGAGCTTGTGGTGGGAGACTTGGCAGGCTTCAGAAGGCCGAGTTAGTCAGCAGTGGGGGAGAGCCAGGAAGGAACCCAGTTAACACAGCAGAATCTCTTGGGACCTAGGAATTGGTGGCATTAAATGGAGGGTGAGAGTGGTCTTAAACGTGGGATGATCAGCCGGAAGTTGGTTTAAGAAGCAAGTAGATCCCCTGATTCCTTTCCTCTGTCATGCAGCAAAGGGGCTCATGTTCCTTGACCTCAGAGGAAATCTGGAGACAGGGTATTTCAGGAACAGATGGGGCTGGGGGTATCTTATGTAAAACAGGGAGAATGATTCTGAGATTCAGAATAATTTAATGTGGTATGATCCCCAGTTGTCTTGTCTTCTTCCAGTCAGTTCCCAGAACACTAGCAGTCTGTCCTTTATCGTCTCGGTAGGGGACTGGGAGGCTCCCCCTCTGGGAAGCTGGACCAACTCAAAGAGAGTGGCATTGGGAGCTCTCCAACAAAACACACAGCTCTATATGAACCGACGATGCCCACGTTGGACACACCTCTCCTGTGTTTTCAAAGCTTCTAGTCCACTTTTCAGTGTTGCGCTCTTCAATGTAAACAGGCAACTAACGTTCCCCAGACATTTAGGGAAAACTTGTAACATGAGAGAAAGAGACACCCCCCAAATTGGAAGAGGGCAGCCACTGACAGGAAAAAGAAAATTTACAGAAAAACATAGTAAATTCAAAGAGAAAGCAGATGTTCAAACAATGGCACAAAAACAGGATACTATAAAACAGGAACGTTCTGAGACACAAGAGTTCTGGGAGTGTGGGACTGTCATGTCAAAAATGAAAAGCTCGTTAGAAGGGGAGAAGACACACTGGTATTTATTTATTGAGGAAGTATTTCTTAACCACTCAGTACATGGGGAACAGGCACCATTCTAGGTTCTAAGGACACTTAAGTAAATAAAACCTAATAATGTTTTCTGTGGTGATAGGATTTTATTTATTCCTTTATGTATTTCTGTATTTCCAAATTCATACATGCAAATGTACTTTTAAAAAACATTATTTTTATAAGTTGTCTTAGTCTATTTAGGCTGCTAAAGCAAAATACTTTAGACTGGGTAGTTTATGAGGAGTACAAATTTATTGGTCTCAGTTCTGGAGGCTGGGAAGTCACAGATCAAGGCACAGCAGATTTGGTGTCTGGTGAGGGCTTTTTCTCTGCTTTTTAGATGGTGCCTTCTTGCTGCATCCTCACATGACCAAGGGGACAGTGTCCCTCAGGGTCTCTTTAAAAAGGCCACTAATTCCATTCCATGAGGGCCCTGCCCTGATGACCTAATCACCTCCTAAAGGCCCCTCTTCTTAATACTATTGCACTGGATATTAGGTTTTAACATATGGATTTTGGGGAGACACATTCTTACCACAAATAAAAGAAAATGTTATTAAAAAATAATAATAAGGCCCGGCGTGGTGGCTCATGCCTATAATACCAGCACTTTGGGAGGCAGAGGCCAGTGGATCACCTGAGATCAGGAGTTCAAGACCAGCCTGACATGGCAAAACCCCGTCTCTACTAAAGATACAAAAATTAGCCAGGCATGGTTACACATGCCTGTTATCCCAGCTACTTAGGAGGGTGAGTCAGGAGTATCGCTTGAACCCAGGTGGCGGAGGTTGCAGTAAGCTGTGATCATGCCATTGCACTCCATCCTGGGTGATGAGTGAAACTCCGTCTCTAAATAAATACGTAACCAAAAAAAAACAAGAGAATGAGCATGGGAACATAGAGACAGAAACAGTGCCCTGATGGAGAGATCAAGGAAGCGTTAGAGAGGGCGTGACATGGATGCTGGACTTGATAGTGTGAGCAGAACTTTCCCAGGTGGAAACAGGCCTTAGGGTAGTCTATTTCAAACAGGGAGAACAGGCCTTGGGGCAGTCTATTTCAGACAGTGGGACCTGAAGGAGGAGGTACTTAGCAGGGCTCCCAGATTTCTGGTTTGAGCAAGAGGGTTAATGTTTTTAATAAAGATAATAAAAACAACAGAGCCATCTGAGACAGATTGCCCATCTGTCTCTAACTTTTTATTTTTTTTTTGAGATGGAGTCTCGCTCTGTTGCCCAGACTGGAGTGCCGTCGCACAATCTCAGCTCACTGCAACCTCTGCCTCCCGGGTTCAAGCAGCTCTCCTGCCTCAGCCTCCTACGAGTAGCTGGGACTACAGGCACATGCCACCATGCTTGGCTAATTCTTTGTATTTTTAGTAGAGACAGGGTTTTACCATATTAGCTAGGATGGTCTCGAACTCCTGACCTTGTGATGCGCCCTCCTTGGCCTCCCAAAATGCTGGAATTACAGGCATGAGCCACCGCACCCAATCCTGTCTCTAACTTTAAAAGTGCCAACTTAAGGGGAATTTTCTACTTTGCAAATCTCTCCCCTCATACAGATTCATCCCTCTTCTAGGCTGATGACTCATATTTATAACTCTTGGGAAACAAGGGGGTCTTTAAAAGCCCTTGATTGAAAATACTACGGGCAGCCAGAGAGAAAGGTCAGGTTACCCACAAGGGGAAGCCTATCAGACTCACAGCAGATCTCTCAGCAGAAACCCTACAAGCCAGAAGATAGTGGGGGGCCAATATTCAACATCCTTAAAGAAAAGAACTTTCAACCCAGAATTTCATATCCAGCCAAACTAAGTTTCATAAGTGAAGGAAAAATAAAATTTTTTACGAACAAGCAAGTACTCAGAGGTTTCATTACCACCAGGCCTGCTTTACAAGAGCTTCTGAAAGAGGCACTATATACAGAAAGGAACAACCAGTATCAGCCATTCCAAAAATCCCATCGGTAAGCTGCATCCAGACCCATCTCACATGCAAGGATATACAGAGATTCAAAACAAAGGGATGGAGGAAGATTTGCCAACCAAATGGAGAGCAAAAAAAAAAAGAAAAGAAAAAAAAAGGCAGGAGTTGCAATTCTCATCTCTGATAAAATAGACTTTAAAGTAATAGAAACCAAAAGAGATAAGAAGGACATTGTATAATGGTAGAGGGATCAATGTAACGGGAAGAGCTAACGATCCTAAGCCTATGCGCACCCAATATAGGAGCACCCAGATACATAGGGCAACTTCTTGGTGACTTACAAAGAGACTTGGACTCCCACACAATAATAGTGGGGGGACTTTAACATTACATTGTCAATATTGGACAGATTAATGAGACAGAATGTTAACAAGTGTACCCGGGACTTGAACTTAGACCTCGAACAAGCAAACTTAATAAACATTTACAGAACTCTTTACTCCAAATCCACAAAACATACATTTTTTTCAGTAACACATCACATTTATTCTAAAAGTGACCACATGGTTGGGAGTAGATCACTCCCCAGCAATTGCATAGCATTTCATAGGTTTAAATGAAATATTGGTTGGCTGTTTGTTTGTTATTTTCCTCCTTTATTCCTCTCCTGTCTCCATTGTATAACACAATTATTAGTATAAAAGAGCTTTTTAATATCCATTTCTAGACTGCATTCTAGCCTGGGCAATAAAGCAAGATTCCTGTTCTCTCTCCCTCTTTTCTTCTTCTTCTCTTTCTTTCATTCTTCCTTCTTTCTCTCTTTTTTCTTTTCTTTCTTAAAAAAAAAAGAAATATGAAAAAAAAAAGAAGCTGAGCTTTAATCATGACAATAAGACCTTTAGAATGTTTACTAAGTATGTAGTGCTGCACATCAACCCTGTGGTCGGGGTACCACTGCCACCACCACCTTCATCACTATAACCCCATTTTATAAATGAAGAAACTGAAGCACGGAGAAGTTGCATTTTCTGCCTGTGCCCCATATGCCTGCTTCCAGAGGTCATGGGCCCAACTCTTTTCTTCCCTGGTCAGAGTAAAAACTAAGGTGTATCTGAATTCTGAGCTGCCTTGCTAAAGGGCTGTCATCCTGAGACCTGTGGAAAGGAGTTGGTCACAGTTCAACATATGTTCAGCACAGTATCTGGTGAACTCTTCTTTCCATTTGTGACTGATCAATTAAAAAATAATGATTTAGAGTCTGCTATGAGATAGGCATTGTAATATATGACAGGAGATATTCATCAGTGGCTGAGGTGAATCTTGGAGCCAGGCTTCCTTGATTAGGAAAAAAAAAAAAAAAAAAAGCCCTTGATTGAAATTTTTCATTTCTCATTGAAGTTTTATTCTTTTTAAGAAAATGATTCATTGTAGGAACAGATCAAGCATATTATATGTAAAACATTGATGGATAATTTAAGTCAGCTGATAAAAAAGCATTATATTTCTGGACCCATCATTGTTAATGACCTATATATACATAACAGTTCATGTATGCAGAATACTTTAAATATGTATCTATCTGTGAGATATGTATCTGTGACATACATGTACCTTTGTGAGTTAATTATTATTAGCTCCATTTTACAGATGAACAAGACTGAAGTATTACTTGCCTAAGAGTACAGAGCTAATAGATGGCAAAACCAGTACTAGATTAGTTTGCTTTTTAAATACCAAACCCTGTATTTATTCCAACATGCCCTGCTGTTTCTTCTCTATAATAGTAAATGTATATGTTTTGAAATTAAAGGAGACAGTTGATATATTAAGAAAGAACAGGCCAGGGGCCAGGCATAGTGCCTCATACCTGTAATCCCAACACTTTGGGAGACGCAGGCAGGAGGATCCCTTGAGCTCAGGAGCTTGAGACCAGCCTGGCAACATAGTTGAGACCTCATGTCTACAAAAAAAAATTTTTTTTAAAATATTAGCTGGGCACGGTGGCGTATACATTTAGTTCCAGCTACTCAGGAGGCTGAGGTGAGAGGATTGCTTGAGCCTGCAAGTTTGAAGCTACAGTGAGCCATGATCACACCAGTGCACTCTGGCCTGGGTGACAGAGCAAGAAAAGAAAAAGAAAGAAATGAACCATAGCCACTGCACATGTTTCCAGCATGTTACCTGTTGCTTTCCCACGTGCTTATTGCATTGATACTATTCTGTGGAAAATACCCAGTTTCTTTCGTTTGAGGAATTGAGAGGCATTTATCATTCATTGTTGTCTGAGGAAGCCTGGTTAGTTTGAGTTACAGAGTTTGAGTTTGTTTGAGTTGTTACAAATTTGACAAATGATCAACTTAAAAGGAATGTTGTATTTGAATGTCAGAAATTCTCAAATGCTATTCTGGTGAAAAAGCAACAACAAACAAAAATCGTGCCCAGAAAGTCACTTGTAGAACAAATACCAGATCAGAGCCTGTTATGTCCTAGACACTGTGTTAGGCACTTAGCGAGCAATTGCTTGCCCTTACAGAGTTTCCAGTCTCGTAGGGGAGACTTTAATTGATAGTTACACACACAAATGCATAATTATAAGTTTGTGATAAGTGCAATTAGGGTAAGAAGGGTGGTGCTAAAAACCATTTAACAGAGATCGCCGACCTAATACAGTGGGTAGGTTTTCCCTGAGGTCTGGGGATAGATTAGGAATTAAGTAGGTGAGATTTTCTGGCAGAAGGATTGGGACGCCATGGCTGGAGCACAGGAGCCAACAGGTAAATGATGCTCAAGGAAGCTGAGAAGGCAAGTCAGGGGCTGGATCACACAAGCCTGGGCTGAGGCATTTCTTAATATATTTATTCCAAGACCATTGTAAGAGCTTTAAACAAGGGGATGATGAAGTCAGTAGACAATTTGTGGCCAGAGGACTGGGCTGAAAGGGGCCTGTTAGGAAGAAGGCAGGTACAGTGGTTTATGGAAAGGTCACAGTGGCTTGGATTGCAGTGGTGGCTCTGGAACTATAGAAAGGCGTTAGGAGTGCAGGGATAATAAGAAGATAAGGATAGGATAGGACTGGATAATGGATTCAAAAACAAGGTGAGGAAGAGGAAGTCAGAGTTTTTGGTGTGTAGGAACAGAGGGTTTCAGTCACTGCAAGGTCACATGGGGAGAAGACAAAAGGATCATGAGTTCTGGTTTGGACATGTTTAGAGGTATGTTGTACCTTTTAGTCATTCAAGTGAAAATGCCAGGTAGCCCACTGGATATATGAATCTGACTTTGAGAGGGGTGGTAAAAGCCAATGATGTAAATTTAGGTATCATCTGTGCTTAGATGATCCCTTATTGAAGTTACGGACATGGATGAGGGAGAAAGTGTAGAGTAAGAAGAGACCTAAGGACAGACCTTCAGACACTCTTTGATATTTGGTGTTCAGGTAGAAGACAATAAACCAGAATGGACACTTAGAAAAGCCGGAAAGGTGAGGGGGAAGCCAGGAACTCCTAAGAGCCCAAAGAAATAGGGTTTGTCAGATGGCACTTGACAATGTGTAATCGTGCTAGGAAGTTCTACGAGAGGAAGGCGATTCTGAAAAGTGCCATTGGGTGCTGTGGATACTTGTGACCTTAACAAAACAGTAGTAATAGTGATGACAGGGAAAATGCTCCTGGAGGGAGTAGAATGCAGTGTGGAGAAGATGGTGAGGACAAGAGCTAGTGAGTATCCACCCCCATTGGAAGAATCTGCCTGTAAAATGGGGAGAGAGGGCAGGAACTCACATGAAATAAGGAGTCAGCCATGGGAGAGTTTTCCTGTTTTGTGTTTTGTTATGTTCTTTTCTTTCTTTCTTTCTTTCTTTTTGAGACGTAGTCTCGCCCTGTTGCCCAGGCTGGAGTGCAGTGGTGCAATCTCGGCTCACTGCAATCTCCGTCTCACAGGTTCAAGCAATTCTCCTGCCTTAGCCTCCGGAGTAGCTGGGATTACAGTTGCGTGCCACCATGCCTGGCTAATTTTTGTAGTTTTAGTAGAGATGGGGTTTCACCATGTTGGCCAGGATGGTCTCAATCTCCTGACCTCATGATCTGCCTGTCTCGGCCTCCCAAAGTGCTGGGATTACAGGTGTGAACCACCACACCCGCCTATTGTATTCTTAAAATGGAAATGGAGCATGTTTCTGTGTATGTTGGAAAAAAATCTTGTCAAGCAGGGAGAATGAAACATGAAAGTGAAAGAAGGGCTATTTGATTGTTGAGGATAATATTAAGGAAAAACTTGCCAGGCTACCCACAGACACCTTTGAAATCTCTACTCATCATGGTGAAGACCACGGGGAGCTTTGTGCTGAAGTCTTAAGGAACCAGCATTTTGAAAGAACATGATTCTGTCAGTGTCAACTCAGGCAATAGTACCTGATAATGGAGACATCTGTGTCTTGATTGCCATGCTCAGTTCATCTTTGCCTATTTTTCCAGGAGCTGATGAGGATGTAGAGAGTCCAGAGCTGACAACATCTCGACCACTGCCAAAGGTACCGTTCACTAGTGCTGCTCCAAAAGTGGAAACCACGACGCTGAATATACAGAACAAGATACCTGCTCAGACAAAGGTGTGTTCTGTTTTGCATTGCATTGCATAATCAGGTATTATAAATGCTCCACTTTACTGACTGTATATGACAGTCCCTTTTTATTATTTTATTTTCTTGTTTTTGGAGCTACCCATCAAGAACTATGTATCACAGCAGTTCTTTTAAGAGGCCCCATTTAAAATTGTGTAAGGACAAACGGTCTTTTCATGGTAGTGTTATAAATGGTTCTTCCTTACTCTTTTTGATCATTTTGGTATTTACTCACTTATGATTTCTGTCATCCAGGCCCAGATTATATGCCACTAATTTTTACATTTTTTACATGACTCACTACAATCTCTGCCTCCCGGGTTTAAGCAATTCTCCAGCCTCAGCCTTTCGAGCAGCTGGAATTACAGGCATGCGCCACTACGCCCAGCTTGTTTTTGTATTTTTAGTAGAGATCGGGTTTCACCACGTTGGCCAGGCTGATCTTCGTTTCTTGACCTCCTGATCCACCAGCCTTGGCCTCCCAAAGTGCTGGGATTATAGGCGTGAGCCACCGCGCACTGTTCCAGCCCTCCTTAAGGAACGTCTGAAGCCCAGTTAAGAAGCAAAGCCCTGTTTCTTTAGTTTCCTGGTTTGCAGGTTATGTAATAAGAAGCAGTTATGTCTTGAGATGGTCCTAGTCTCAATAAGTCATTTCTCAAAGCCTTCTTAGGCCCACCATCAGTATATGTAATCCTTGACCTCTCTCAATGATGATGATGAACATCTGTATGCGTACATACAGATGTACATCTATATATATATATTCATTTTGAGAGCTGACTTATTCAGAATAAGGTCCTTGGTCTTAGAACTGAGTAAAGTGACCAGCTAATGAAAACTTGGAGCTTGTGATTCTGACCTTGTTAATATTGCAGTTAGCTGACCATCCACTAATATGTAACCCACTGAAGTTAGAACATGCATATGAAAGTCTGGCAAAGACCTAAATTTCAAATCCTGGGTCCAGTCTACGTTTCTTAGCTTCTGAACCCATTGCCTATGGTCCGTTAAGATGAAATGTGAGTACATGTAGCGTGGCACCTGAGACCTAGTCAGCATTCTGTAAGCATTCACTGAATTTGGTGGGGCAGAGAGACCAAGCCAGTTCACCAAATGAACATGTGTAATAACTGTAGTGGTAGACTTTGCAGTCAGTGCAAGGGTAACATACGGTTTACGAAAACTCAGAAGCACAAGCATCCCCTTTTGGAGCTCATCCATCTGTTGATTAGAAATGAGATGCTGCCAAGCTTTAGCAGCAGACAGGATGTGGATATGGAAGGCTGTTTGATGAAGGTGGTGACAGGCCTTCCTTGGAGTAAGAGCATCCTTTCTTCAGGCAGGAATGCATATGGGCTTTTCTTACTCTTACGTTTGTTCTTCCTCCTCTTCCTCCATCCCCCCCAGTGTGTGTGACTGGAATGGTGAATGGCACAGCTGGATGGGTTTCTACAGATGTGGAACAGCCAGGAAGCCAGCCCTCTCCAGATTGAAGTGCTCTCTGTAGGACCAAGAAAGGGTCAATTACTGTTAGTGGTAGACTGATTTCACAAGCCAGGTGGTAGGAAGGCAAGGAGAGCCCTGTGAGAACTGAGGCTGACTCACCTGGCGTGTGCTGGGTCCATGCATAGAAGCTACTGTATAAATGTATCAGTTGAGTGAATGAAACAAAAAAAGGGAGAAATAAAAAGTGCAGGTGCAATTGGTGGTAGGAAGACTGAATGCCTCAGAGTGTGTGTAGCACAGTTACCTACTATCTACTAAAGATGCATTTGGCTTTTAACACATCTTTATTTGACCACTTCTCTTGACTAAGTCTGTTGAAGCCAGTGACAATTAGGACTCACTAGCTTGAGGGAAGAAACTCTCCTGGGTGAGTTTTGGCTTGTAGTGACAAAGAGTTGTATCCTAAGCAAGACTTAATTTGACATAGAGTTCTGGTTTGTTAACAATGGACCGACCACTAATTTACGTTTTGAAAAATTGATCTTAGGAAGTAATTGCATCAGACTGAAATAAAAAATATAGAAGTTTGGCAGGTGAATTTAAAAATGAAGGAGCCCCAAAGATTTTAATACATTTATATTCCTACTATCATTTGTGTTCAGTGTAATAATAATAAAAATTTATCCATTTATGGGAGATTTATTGAGTGCTGTTCATTATGTGTTGACTGCAGTTCTCAGCACTGATAATGATAATATTGATCATGAATAATAATGATTAAATTTTTCATTTTGCTGTTTATGTGGTACAGCTGAATTGAACATTGCCTTCAGGATACCATTAGTGTAGATTTTGCTTTTCAATTGGTCTCACAGTGGCATTAACGTCACTGTTACAGATATCCTATCTAGTTTGTTATAAATTTAAGTGACTAAAATGTAAAAAAGAAATCTCGTTATTTGTTTGAGCAGAGCATCACTCATAAGCTTTTACTTCTGTTCCATTTCCGTGGCGTCCAAACAATCAGACATGGATGTGGCAGATCTTTACTTGGCCTCATTTAATCGCCCCTGCTGCCTTTTTGCAGTTGCATTTTGCACATATATTCATACAAGAGTTAAGGTATTTCAGATTAGTTCCATATTGCAAAATGGTTTCTTCTTAGTCAAGCCTCTGTTTCCATACAATAAAACATTTTTACTTCAAAATGAATTTTCCACCCAGAGCAGCTTGACGCTGGTGCATCTCCAGCTGTAGGGTGTCTCCAGTTCTGTGGAGTCCTTCAGTCCCCATACTCTCAGATCCCTGATTGCACGCTTTGTTCTGCCTGCCAGATCAGAAGCTGAGTCAGAGGAAACTGAGAAGATCAATTCTCTTAAATGACCTTAGGGACTCAAAAATCCCAAGGTGAAACCATATGATTTGTAATAATAATGGGACAAAAATGATGATGGGACAAATGATGATAATGGGACAAAGATGATGATGTCTCTCATATGACAGTAACTACTTATGTCCATTTCATTCCCCGCCAGAATTTGTTTACCTCTCTCCCCTAGTCACAAACCTGAGCATTCACCTATTTGAGATTTTCTTCCCTTTTCTAACCTATAATAGCAAAGCAGTGCTAATGAGCAGAGAAAGGTTTCTCAACTAGAACCCAGGTAGTCCATTCTCTGATCTGTTATCTTTCCTTCCACCAAGCAGCCAATTAATGATGGGCTTTTCATGAGAAGAATGGGAAAAAACTCAGGAAAAATATTGCCAATGAGCTGCTCTCTTTGGCTTTACTTTGGTACCTGAAGGCCTGGGAAGGCCTATTAGATTTTCTTCTCTCACAGTAATAGAGAGGACAGTGACATTTTCAGTGCAAATTGTGCACCAGTGAAATGAACATTTCTGAATGGCCTCTGCTTTTTGCAAATCATGGCAAGTTGAGGTTTAGGGTAGTACAGAGTTTCTTGCAACTTGGAAATGACAGTTACCCTTTATTATACTTTATTACATACCACCTTCAGTGGAAGCCTAGTGTTCTGATCACTGAGACAGGAACATTGATCTTATATACCCCAGAGTGCAAATGGATCCCCCCTGGTCTAGCTTATGGCCCTTCCTGGCAATGAGGGTGGCCTTAAGGTGCAGAAAAGAAGTATGATGTGGTCAGGGTCCCACAGGAGCTACTCGCACAACCCAAGAAGGTGAGGTCTTTTCTTACTATGCTCTTTAAGCCTCTAGACTTAACTAGCAGGCTGCCGTTTTGGATGAACTGTCGTCTTTGGAAAGCAATCAGTTACTTTGCTGAGCCATGGTATGTTAGACTCTGTGAATGAAGATGGTAGGAAGTTCTTAGGAACTTAGGAAGAGTAGTAGAGCTGAGAAGAATTATTGTCTGCAGTCTTTTTTTTTTTGAGACAGGGTCTCACCCTGTCACCCAGGCTAGAATGCAGTGGCACAATTAGAGCTCACTGCAGCCTCCAACTCTTGGGATGGAGAGATACCTCTGCAGGTGCACAGCACCATGCCTGGCTAATTAAAAAAAAATTGTTTTTTAGAGACAGGGTCTCAGTATGTTTCCCAGGCTGATCTCGAATGATCCCGTCACCTTGGGCTCCCCATCCAGCCACATTTAGTCTTTAAACCTCAACTGAAGTTGACAGTGTTTTCATGAGTGGTGTTGGCCAGCAAGAACTTCAGACTGTTAAGAGAAGGAACAACTCCTGTGAATGGGACTTCTCTAACCCACTGGTTCTTAAACTACAGGATTGTCTGGAGAACTTAAATAGCAATAAAAATCAGTGCCAGCTTCCTCACCCCAGACCCATTGAAATGGAACCTCCAGTAGTAGGCCTGTATTTTATTATTATTATTTTTTGATGCCTTTCAGGTAATGTGGATCAACGGAACCTTGGGTGAGTCACAAAAGATGGCCAGAGATGGTACTGAGAGTTAGAAAGGCAACAGATCATTTCTATGTAAATAATTCTGGGGTTTAGGGAGGCAAAAGATCAGAGAAGACTTCATTAAGTACAAACATATAGTAAAAGAAGTGAAACATTTGGACTGGGGATAGAACTGCATAAACTAGAGCAGGGGTCCCCGCCCACCCCGGGGTCACAGACCAGTACCGGTGGCCTGGTAGGAACCAGGCCGCACAGCCAGAAGTGGGTGAGCATTACCACCGGAGCTCCACCTCCTGTTGGGTCAGCAGAGGCGCCCCATTCTCATAGGAGCTAGGAGCGCAAACACTATTGTGAACTGTGCATGCCAGGGATCTAGGTTGTGCGCCTTATGAGAATCTCAGGTGGAATAGTTTCATTCCCAGCCCTACCCTCTCATCATGGAAAGGTTGGGGACTGCTGAACTGTAGCACAGATGTTAAGGATCATTTTTGATAATGAAGAGGTGGTGGAAATGGCCTCGCAGGGTTTTCTACTGGGAGTAAGTGGCATGTTGGGTGAGGACTGGGGAGCTACCCAATACATGCAGTTTTGAGGTCGATGCAGGACAGGAGCTGGACTGTGATGTTCTAGCAACCCGAACAAAGCTGTGGCAATGAGAGCCTAAGGGGAGAATGTAATGTGAGAGCATGGTGGGAGGCAAATTGACAGTGCTGTGACATGGAAAACATACCATATAAAATGTGCCCAAACAGATAGCTTGGGAACACCCCCAAATATGCCACCATTAATGGGAATAGAAAAGAAGGCTGATCTGATTCAGCAATGAGTTAATGACTACTTAGACTTGACGAGTAGAGTTAAAGGTGGTGCAGCCAGCAGTTAGTGTCCTGCAGGCTGCTGGCTTATTGGGAATAATGCTCACTAGAGATGAGGCTGTGAGAGGTATTCCCATAGATTTCTACTTGAGCATTGTGGAGTGTCTGAGACCCTCTAAGTGTCATTCATTAGACAGGTGAGAAACCCAAGGTGCAAAAGGAAGTATGGTGTGGTCAGGGGAGGAGCCACTTGGATAACCCAAGTCCCCGGAAGTCCTGGTCCAGGGTTGCTGAAGGTAATATGACTAAGGGGAAGCATTAGGAGTAAGGCTTGGGGGTTGCTCCCCCACAGAGTGGGGACAGGAAAAGCCCACTCGGGCATGAGAGAATACCTGAAAAGAAGCTGTTGTTGTAGTGCCCTGTATAGCTCAGAGGTGAAGGAGTAAGGAGAATTGGGGCAGTGCTGTTGGGCTGGCACAGTTGGGAGGGAGATGGTGACCTGAAGTCAGAAGAGTGGTGAGAAAGTAGAGATCTTAGGAAATGTCCACTAAAACAACCTCACCGTGTCCTTGGGATTATTGTGAACTCACTAGCTCTCTGTCTTGCCTGATCATGCGATGGGTGTTATGCAAAATCATGAACTACATGTGCCCATCATGACACTCACCCATTGCTATAAATATCACACAAGTGATTACTCCAATTATTTCCTAAACTCATTCTCCAGGGAAAAAAAGAATTTTGGAATATATTCATCTATTATTTCTTCTTTCCAGCACATTTTCTTAAATCAATGTAATCTTTCCCTGTTTCCCATACCAGTCACCTGAGGAAACTGACAAAGAGAAAGGTCACCTCTCTGACTCCGAAAGGAAAAATGACCCAGCTGAAGAAGATACAAATGTGTATACTGAGAAACACTCAGACAGTCTGTTTAAACGAACAGAAGTCTTAGCAGGTGAGTAGCCTGATGGGCGTCAGGTGGGAGGGTGCCTACATAGGCCTCTGTTAGTCTGAGTGATATTTAAAAGTGCAGCAAAGCTTGCTGTCACCTTTCTGCTGAAAGTAGTCTTGAGGGCCCTTCCTTCCAGAGAAAGAAGCAAGAGGCTCAGCAAACGTTGTCATTATTGTCTGCCAGCTCCCCTCAACCTACCCCTTGGCCAGCCATTGGGCAGGTGATGGGAGGTAGCCTAGAAAGAGGGAAAGTTAACATCTGAATTGATCCAGAACAGCTGGATCTAGAGAGGTGGCAGTTGGAAGATCCATCAGTCTTGCTGTAAGGCATCCTACATTTCAAAATAAAGAAAAGTTATTTAGGGGAAAGGCAGTTCCCTTAAGTACCACCCAAGGTATTAAGAATGTTGTTTCTATTTTAACTTAATTGGATGGAAGTGCAAATATTTTATTTTAAAGGGGGAAATTTGCAAGATTTAAGAACATCTGATGGTCTCAGATACAAGAATAGAAATAAATTTGTGTGTTTTTTCGTATATACTCAAATTTTAAGTCAATCATACTATGTTTTGTGTTAAAAAAAAGCAATTAGAAAATTAGAATATGAAATGTGACTACTGAAAAGACAAAAGTAGTTTTCAAGTATGGAATTAGTTAAGATCAGAGTTTTCTTATTGAGGTTTTTGAGTGGTAGTATTAAAACTAATCAAAGAAATTATTGTACCTTCCTGAGGAGTTTCAGATTTGCATAGTTACCTGGTTGCTTCATTGAATCCAGTTTTTTTTTTTTAATTGGGGTTTTCAGATTAAGCCTTGTATAAAAGTGTACGTAGATGGGCCTTGACAACAAAGCTAATGTCCGCAGCCCTCGACTCTCTTCTAAAGTAATCTTCCTTTGGTTGTTTCAGCTGTCATTGCTGGTGGAGTCATTGGCTTTCTCTTTGCAATTTTTCTTATCCTGCTACTGGTGTATCGCATGAGAAAGAAGGATGAAGGAAGCTATGACCTTGGAGAACGCAAACCATCCAGTGCTGCTTATCAGAAGGCACCTACTAAGGAGTTTTATGCATAAAACTCCCACTTAGTGTCTCTATTTATGAGATCACTGAACTTTTCAAAATAAAGCTTTTGCATAGAATAATGAAGATCTTCGTTTTTTGTTTTTTGTTTTTCATTAAAGAGCCATTCTGGCACTTTAATGATAAAATCCCATTGTATTTAAAACTTTTCGTGTATTTCTTTAGAACATCATAAAATTAAAATTTAACATCTGCAGTGTTCTGTGAATAGCAGTGGCAAAATATGTCATGAAAACCCTCAATGTTCATGGAATTGGTTTAAACTTTTATGCGCAAATACAAAATGATTGTCTTTTTCCTATGACGCAAAGATGAAAGCTGTTTCATTTGTGTCAGCATGTCTCAGATTGACCTTAACAAGTTGGTCTTACTTTGTTAATTTATCTGTTGTCACCCTCCTCTCCTCTGCCCTCCCTTCTTGTGCCCTTAAAACCAAACCCTATGCCTTTTGTAGCTGTCATGGTGCAATTTGTCTTTGGAAAATTCAGATAGTGGTAATCTAGTGTATATGTGATTTTCAAATATATAAACTTTAACTTCCCGCTTTGTATAAATTTTTAAGTGTCAGACTATCCATTTTACACTTGCTTTATTTTTTATTATCTGTAGCTTTGGGCAGATTTGCAACAGCAAATTAATGTGTAAAATTGGATTATTACTACAAAACTGTTTAGTCGTATCTATCTAATCAGATCTTCTTTTGGGAGGATTTGATGTAAGTTACTGACAAGCCTCAGCAAACCCAAAGATGCTAACAGTGTTTTAAGAAGTTGCTGCAGATTCCTTTGGCCACTGTATTTGTTAATTTCTTGCAATTTGAAGGTATGAGTAGAGGTTTAAAGAAAAATCCGTTTTTGTTCTTAAAAATGCATTTAAGTTGTAAACGTCTTTTTAAGCCTTTGAAGTGCCTCTGATTCTATGTAACCTGTTGCAGACTGGTGTTAATGAGTATATATAACAGTTTAAAAAAAGTTGGTATTTTATAAGCACAGACAATTCTAATGGTAACTTTTGTAGTCTTATGAATAGACATAAATTGTAATTTGGGAACATAAAAACTACTGAATAAATCATGTGGCCTAATATTGAAAATGTCACTGTTATAAATTTGGTACATTTTTGATCAAATGTACATCTCCCCCTTTGCTAACGGCCATCTGCTCTCAAGGATGACGTGGGTTTGATTTCTAAGTGTTCCACAGTGTCTGTAAATCAAGACCAAAGAGCCTGTCGATGAGACTGTTTGTTACCAGATTCTCTTCTGAATTGGCCAGAGGAAATCTGAATGTATTATGCTGTGTGTGTCTAGGTAGAGATATTGGAAAGCTGCCAGGGAATTTTGAAGTTTGCAACCTTTATAGAATAGCTGTTGGCAATATTAAGACGGATGCCTGGTTTTGCAAAGAACTTTTAAGACTGTAAATTCCAAAGATCTGAAGGGGGCTTTCCTGATGTTGGTATCTAAGGCTTAGGCCTATATATTGATTTACCTATGAAATTGTGCTCCAAATGTCTACTGAAGCTTAACTGAAGAACTTACAAATGGACTATAGCAGCTCACATTACAGGGAAGGAGGATAGGCAGGGAGGCTCTGTGTGTTAAAATGATGGCCTCACTGCTTTAGGATTGAAGTGGCTGGAAAGAGTGATGCCTGGGGAAGGAGATGGAGGTATGAGGGTACCTGGCTGGTCTTTCTGTACTAAACATTTCCTTTTTCTATTTTACCATTAATTTTGTTTTAAACTGGGAGCTGTCCAAGAAGGAAGAAGACAGTAAAAACAGCAACTTTTCCAACATACAATTTACTTTTAATAAAGAATGCATACTTTATTTGGAGAACATTCCCTGGAATTGCCACGGAATTCATTAAAAACAATTTTTTTTAAGCAACACTTGGAACAGTGTTTACTTAAGTCCTTAATGGCCTTAATTAATTCTCAAATTCCTGCCCCATCACTTGCAGAATCAATTCACTTTAGAGTGACTAAAGGAAACGATAACGCTTTCTAAAGCCACACAGTGTCCCTCAGTTAGAGAGGGTAGGAACGGGTATACTTCTAACTGTGCAAAGCAGAGTGAAATTCAATTCAAAGAATAACAACTGCTTGGAATATCCGTGCCAGGAAAAGAAAAATTTCTGGCAAATATTTTGTCACTGCTGTAAAGCAAAATATTTGTGAAAGTGCCAAAATAAAGTCTGTCATGCCAAAAGTAAATCATTGTATAGACTGACATCCAGTTTTCTTCAACTGTACACTTTCTGCTTAGTTTTTTTTTTTTTAAGATGCAGTAAATAATACTATAAAAAGTGGTAGTAATGATTACTGAGTTCAGGAAATTTTTGGTAAAATATAAATATGAAAGCCAATGTGAAAATTTCCTCTTTCCTTAACCACATGTAAATGATTTTCCTTGAGTAAATACGGCTTTGTGTTTGAGAGACTTGAAATAGTCACACTGTCCCATTTTCAGCCCATGGGGGAAATAGCACTTGGGTTTTGGTTTTGGTTTCCAGATTTAGCTGCAGGTGCATAGTACCCTGAATTTCAGGATTAGGACCTGTTTAATAAAATTGAACAAGATTATAAAAATTGCCATCTCTTAAAGTTGAGGGTTGATAGTTTGACCTCAAACATTTAGTGAATTAATTTTTTGTTAATGCACTTCTTTGCAAGTTAGACAAAATGCACTGGTTTTTTATGGATCTAGTCTGTTAGGGTCTAGGAGAGTAAGCTAATTAAGTAGAAGACAATTACCTTCTTCAAGTGTTCCTGAAGAAACTACTGTGTCCTACTTCATAGTTTTAAGGAGCTTAATTCTTTAATGTCTTAGACATTTTGAAACATCAAGGAAAGATGTTAGGTGAGCAAAAATGTAAAACCTAAAAATATTGTGGGGTTAATTTTCTAAGTGTGATCTTTAGAGCGTTATTATAAATACATAAGGGGGTGGTTGAGAAAAGAATGTTTTTAAACCTACTTGGTAGTACCAAAAAAGGCAACAACTTTGAGCAACACTGTCTCTAATGTGAATTTCTAAACTCTAAGCCCCCAACAGACAACAGTGAGACCCTAAGAGGTTTCCAATTAAAATTAAGCCAGATGTTAATTGGAGTAGTCTGAATTGAGTGATCACTAAGGTTCTTTTCAGTTCTAATATTTTATGACAATAGTGAAATTTGAGACTTGGCCATTTCTGGGGGAATTACATTACGTCAGCACAGAAAATTTTAAAAGGGCAAAACAATATCTTTCAGTGGTAAAAACAGTATCAAAATCAGTTCCGTCCCACTCTGTCTCCGAACTCTGGGTAACTTCACTCTTAACGATTTACGGTTGTAAAATTTCATTTATTTTTCTTTATCTGCTGTATATGATCTCCAGCCAGGCCTTTTCTGACCATGGAATCGTGGCAACGTTGAGAGCAGCTTGGCTTCCTGCAAATTAGCTGGAAGGGTGTAACCCAAGCCGTCGATCCAACCCACAAATAGCAGAGTGAAACGTTAGGCTTTGGTGCTTCAGAGATGCTGAGTGCAGGATGCATTTTTTCCAGTTTTGTTGGCAAAATAGCATTCAAAAAACAAGTGCTTGTGTGTGCAATCCATCAGAAGTTCAATCAACAAATATTTGCCTACTGACTACGCACTGGAAAATTCAAGAAGCAGAAGGTTCAGTGGTGAACCACACAGACGAAGACCCTGCTCACATGGAACTTTCATGAACTTGGTGTGGGTTGCAGAGTGGAAATAAAATCAATAAATGAAACAAGTGGAAATTTATCAGTTGGTAATTTCCATAATGGACGAAATACAATATAGGCTGATGGGGCGGACTGAAGTGCTGTAACAGTTTGGAGAGGTTAGGTATGCTGTCATAACAATCTCAAAGTCTCGGCAACTTAAAACAGCAGCGATTCCTTTCTTGCTCCCCACTCTGTGTCCCATTGGTTGATGGGGAGCTGTGCTCTGGATCATTGTCACCCTCTCTCCAGAGCTCAGGTTGATGGAGTAGCCATTATCTGAGACACTGCTGATCACTGTGGTAGAAGGAAAAAGGGTGAAGCACACAGTGGGATCTGAAAGCTTCCACCCATACTTAATTTGCCAAAGCAAGTCATACAGCCACTTTTCATGTCGAGGGTGCAAAGAAGTGCAATCTTACTTTGTGCCCAGGAGAGAGAGGATATTTATGAGCAGCCATCATTACTACTACAGCCGAGTCAGCAAAGACCTCTGAGAGGGTAAGGTCTGACTGATGTGTAGCCAGTTGTGCTAAAATCAGGACAAGCATGATTTTAGCTGTGAGAATATCCTGAAGAGGGAACAAGCTTGACATGTTGGAGTAACAGGGAGAAGACCAGTTAGCTGGTGAGTGAGGAGACAGAGGTAGAAGAGGTGGAAGAAGAGGGCTGAGAAGTGCAGTTCCCTCTTAATTGGTCTTCTTCCTCTTTTGTTCCCTTATATTTTATTTCCCACAAGGAAGCTAAACTGATCTCATTAAGATAGAAGTTAGTTTATGTTTAGAAGTTAGTTAGTTTAGAATAAAGTCCCCTGCTGCTTACCCTTGCCCTCAAGGTCTGCAGGAACTCACCCCTCAACAATGCATTATAAGTGGACACAGTGGGGGTAGCATGGGCAGTTACGAGGTCATTATAGTCAACTAGGGAAGAAATCATGTTGGCTTGGCCTAGGGTGGTCATAGTGGAGATGGAGAGGAACTGTTTGGGGAAGAAGAATCAACAGGTCTTGCTAAAAGGTTGGAAGAAGTAGGAAGTAAAAGAATCAAAAAGAACATTGACATTTTTGGCTGAGCAGTGGGTGAATCATGTTCTGAGAAGGAATACCAAGGGAAATTAGTTGGTAAACCAAGGGTTTCCACTGGGCCATGTTAAATTAGAGCAGACTATTAGACAACCAAGTGGAGGTGTCAGGTAAACAAATGTTGGAATCGAGCTCAGAGAAGAGGTCCTCTCTTGGAGCTGGAGATATTAATTTAGAGGTAGTATTAGTGTTCATTTACCTGTTGGCACTCTGATTCATTTCTTGCTCTTTCCTGCTGTACTCTGTATGGCTTGAAGATGAGTGGATACCAGGAGAGTGGGGTGTGCAAGGTTGACCCATGCAAATTACATTTCCCAAGTTTCCTTGCCAACTGGCCTCTGGGAAAGTTTGGTCAATAGAAGACACTGGAAAAGACTGCAGTACTTTTGCCAGAAGAGGAAAAGCCAGAGTACTTTTCCTCTCTCTCTGCTCTGGGCAACGTCTCTTGCATGAATTCACCTGCTCTGTGGTTAAATTCCCACCAGGTAAGCCCTCCTCCATGGCCCTAGCTCCTACTATTCCTAAACTCTCAAAACTCCACTTTCCCCTGGTTTCTCTACACCTAGGGGAGGCATCAACTTCCTGATGTTGGTATTCTCTGGGTTATCTCTCTCTCTCCAGTTTGCCCTTAAAACTTTTTCAACATTTTTGCACCGACTGGTATTAAATTCTATTGCGCTACCAGGTGTGGGTTCTGTTTTCCTTCCTTGACCCCTGATGATGACACAGGAGTGAACAGCATGTAGATGGTATTAAAAGCCATGGAACTAGATGAGATTATTTTCAAAGGTTAAGTACAGTAGCACCCCTTTATCCAAAGGCAATACATTCCAAGACTCCCAGTCGCTGGCTAAAACCATGGAGATACCTAGCCCTATACTGTGTGAAGTTGCTCGTACAAATTGAGTCATTTTTTTTTCATATCCAACCAATTCAGAGTCAAGGGGGCCAGAGAGAAAAAGAAGGTATGCCATATGACATTGCTCCAAGAATGTAATTCTCTGCAAGACTGGGTGCTGAAACTACCTGTTGTAACCTGAAACTAGTTTTACCAACAGCTGCTGAAACAAGCTGCTATGTCTCTAAGACTAGTTTTACCCAACACAGTCCCTCACCAATCAGAGCTTGCCAGCTCCCCCAAAACCTCACTGCCAATGAACTGTCTTGAGAAGCAGTAGGTAACATTTCTCCTTTTAATAAAACCTTCAACTTTCTCTTGTTCTTTGGACATATTGAAGACCACCCAGTTGAGGTGCATTCCTTGAATTTCAATTCTTGCTTCTCATAGAAAACATTTTATTTTATTATTTATTTGAGATGGAGTCTCACCCTGTCACCCAGGCTGGAGTGCCGTGTTGAGATCTCGGCTCACTGCAAGCTCTGCCTCCTGGGTTCAAGAGATTCTTCTGCCTCAGCCTCTCGAGTTGCACTACAGGCGTGCAACACCATGCCTGGCTAATTTTTGTATTTTTAGTGAAGACAAGGTTTCACCATGCTGCCCAGGCTGGTCTGAAACTTCTGACCTCAAGTGATCCACCTGCCTTGGCCTCCAAAGTGCTGGGATTACAGGCATGAGCCACCTAGCCCGGACTAAAATGTTTTAAATTTAGAGATTCATGTCTAGATTTTATTTGACTTTGACAACTGTATAAATTAGGTTTTTTCCCTACACTTACATACCTATGATAAAGTTTAATTTGTACATTAGGCACAGTAAGATATGAGCATCAACAATAATAAAACAGAACAATTATAACAATATACCGTTCACAATTTCTCAGAGAGAAGATTCATTTTGACCTTAGATCTTAGCAACCTCAGTATACAATTTTTTTCTTTCCTTATAAATTTGACAACTTTCACCTTTTCACTTAAAGGAAGCACTTTATGGCTTCTCTTTGGCATATCTAAATTACCAGCATCACTACTCTTGCACTTTAGGGCCATTAAGCAAAATAAGAGTTACTTGAGCACAAGCACTGCGATACTGTGACTGTTGATCTGGTAGCCAAGATGGCTACTCAGTGACTACGCAGTGGAGTGTCTACAGCATGGGGACATGGGACAAAGGGAGGCTTTATGTCCCAGGTGGGAGGCAGCAAAATAACAGGAGATTTCAGCACATTACTCAGAACTACACAAAATTAAAACTTATGAATAGTTTATTTCCAGTATTTTCCATTTAATTTTTTTTTTTTTTTTTTTTTTTTTTTTTTTTGAGACAGAGTCTTGCTCTGTCACCCAGGCTGGAGTGCAGTAGCACAATCTCAGCTCACTGCAACTTCTGCCCCCAGGGTTCAAGTGATTCTCTTGTCTCAGCCTCCTGAGTAGCTGGGATTACAGGTGGCTGTCACCACGCCTGGCTAATTTTTGTGATTTTAGTAAAGATGGGGTTTCACCATGTTGGTCAGCTGGTCTCAAACTCCTGACCTCAGGTGATCCACCTGCTGTGGCCCCCCCCAAAGTGCTGGGATTACAGATGTGTGCCACCACGCCTGGTCCATTTAATATTTTTGGACAGCAGTTGGCCTCAGGTAACTGAAACTGTGGAAAGTGAAATTGCAGGTCCGGAGACTACAGCAAATAGAGAAGAAGGATGGTCCTGGGCCTTCCTTCTAGCAGTCTATCTTTTTAGGTGAACCAGTACCTGATTCACTGTTTAGCCCTGGTTTGCCACGTTGGTAGATGCTTAGCAGAGAACACAATCTTTCATTGCAAGGGAAGAAAATTCCCATAATGCACCACCGACACATTTTGGAGAAAATTAGTAGGTAGGTAAGGTATCCTCTTCTACCTGGTCATTAATAACATAAAATCTGAACTGTTTTTAAAATAGAATATAGTAGTTGGGTGGAGGAGTAAGAATTATTTGATTATCAGGAAGTATCTCTGTTATCTTGTTCACAATGGGAACATAACAGCAAATAAAGCAGTGAGTCATTCTCCCACTTGTAGCTTTGTCCCAAGGTCATCGAAAGCATGATTTTTGCCAACCTTAATTACTTTCTGCTTCAGTAAATACCAGAATATACTTGAATTCCTCTGTCGAGATCAATTGCAGGGGAAAAGCAGTAAAGAGGGTAAAACTGTAGATAACATGGCTGTATGTCAGGTCCAGGACCTAGAGATCATGACGTTTCCTTTTCTGATAACCCCGCATCCTAGTCCTTTATGCTTTTAGTATCTGTTATCCTTTCTTTGATTTTTTATTTTTCCACTTCGCTCAATTTTTTTCATGTGTAAATTAAAGATAATAATATCCATTACATTGGCTTGTGGGAATTCAATGAGGTAAGGGAATTGATGAACATAGCACTATATCTGGCCTCTGGGAGATTCTCAGTACTCACACCTGGAATCCTAGCACTTTGGGAGGCCGAGGTGGGAAGATTGCTTGAGCCCAGTAGTTGAGACCAGCCTGGCAATATAGTGGGACCCCGTCTCTCCAAAAAACTTTTTAAAGAAAATTAGTTGGGCATGGTGTCATGAGCCTATAGTTCCAGCTCCTTGGGAGGCTGAGGTGGGAGGATCACTGGAGCCCAAGAGATGGAGGCTGCAGTGAGCCATGATGGCACCACTGCACTCCAGCCTGGGCAACAGAGTGAGATTCTGTCTTAGAAAAAAAAAAGATAGTTAATTCATTCTCCTACCCAAATGCTTCCTGAGCACTTTGCCAGGCACAATTCCAGTCCCTGGGAAGAGACAGACAATAACGAATAAGTTATATAGTCATGTGCTATATAACATTGTTTGTGTCAATGATGGACTGCTTATAAGATTATATTACCATATTTTTACTATGCTCTTTCTAAGTTTATGTACATTTAGATACATTAATACTTAATGTTGTATTACAATTGCCTATAGTATTCGGTATGGTAACATCCTGAACACGTCTGTAGCCCAGGAGTCATAGGCTATATCATATAGCCTAGGCATATCGCGGGGCGATGCCATCTAGGTTTATTTAAGTTAACTCTGTTCCATTCATACAACAATAGAATTGCCTAATGATGCATTTCTCAGAGCGTATCCTCATTATTAAGTAATGGTGAGTGACTGTGTGTCAGTGAAAAGGTGACATTTGAGCAGAGTTGAAGCTGGTAAGGGATTGAGCCATGGTGCATGGGGGAGGGGAACCAAGACCTTGGGGGGATCTGGGAAGCATTGCAGGCAGAAGGAACAGCGAGAGCCAAGACCTAGAGTGTAGCCGAGGAACTGGTGAGCTAGAGAGTAGAGTGGTGGATAGCCAGGGCCATATCCATGGGCCAGACTGCATCTGTACGGCCTTGTAGTCGTTGTGATGACTTTGAGGAGCAGCATGTTGAACCAAGATGTGACAGGATCTGTGCTATGGTTCAAATGGGTTCTCAAACCTCAGCAGGCATCAGAATCATCAGGAGGTCTTGTTAAAATACAGATTTCTGGGCTGGGCATGGTGGCTTACGCCTGTAATCCCAGCACTGTGGGAAGCCGAGATGGGTGGATCATGAGGTCAACAGATCGAGACTATCCTGGCCAACATGGTGAAACCCCGTCTCTACTAAAATAAAAAAATTAGGTGGACGTGGTGGCGTGTGCCTGTAGTCCCAGCTACGTGGGAGGCTGAGGCAGGAGAATTGCTTGAATCCAGGAGGCAGAGGTTGCAGTGAGCAGAGATTGCGCCACTGCACTCCAGCCTGGCGCCTGGCAACAGAGTGAGACTCTGTCTCAAAAAAAAAAAAAAAAACCAGAAAAAAAAAAAAAACAGATTTCTGGGCCCCAGCCCTGGAGTTTCTGATTCTGAGAAACTTGTGGGTGGAACCTGAGAATGTGCATTTCCAACAAGTTTCTCAGGTGCAGTGGCTGCTGCTTGTGCAGGGACTTCTTTTGAAAAGCAGTGCGTCAAAGGGACTGCTGTGATTTTGCTTGGATTACCATGTTGACAATAGGCTGATTAGAGGTGGCAGAGATGGGCAAAACACAACAGGGAGACTAGTGAAGCTATTGTGAGACTCAAGGAGAGAGACAATCACGGCGAAGTGGTCGGATTCTAGAGAGCCAGGGTAGCCTCAAAGTCAGGAAATGCAGGTGAATACATAATAAATGGTCTGTTGCTGTTACATTACAATATCTGATAACATAATATAATCTGTGTTTTCAGACTTTATGGCCACCCTAGTTTTTGAAGATCTAACCAACTGGATTTGCTAACAAATCCTGGGTGACCCTCTCTTCTTCCAGATGGCCACACACTCCATAATCCTTTCCTCTTCTCAGGATATCAGGAACTACTGTCATTATTGATTCTCTCAATCAGCCTCACTTCTTTTTCTTCACTCCTTTAGCCTTTAATATTATACCTTGTCTGGCTTTATATTGATATATATATAGAGAGAGAGGAGAGAGAGATAGCTATAGCTATAGATAGAGATAGATATCTGCTTTTGCCTTCAGTTCTAATTGTACTGAGGACCTAGATTATGTTTGATTCACTTTGCCATCCCCACCCCACATACCCCGACACCTCCCCCGCTTCTCCTCCTCATCCCCCACTACCACTGCCCTTCTTAGTAATAGCCCAGTTCCAAACATTGCATGCATGATCAGATCTTCTCCACTTCTCTGTGAAATTTGGTGGATCCCACATATTTGGGACATTCAGCCAAGCAAAACAAAACAAACAAATGATCTATGTCCTGTGAAAAGTCTAGAGAGAATTGAAGTAACTAGGTGTCCACAGATACTTGCTAAAGCCTGGGCTTGTACTTCACCTCCTGAAGTCACAGAAAGTGCTCTGATGAATTTATCATTTTCTTCCAGATACATTTTAGCATTTTGCAGATAAATATTTAGCATGTAAACAGGGGGCTGATTTGTGTTTTTTCCCTTTGTTCTTTCAATATTTCCGCCATTGTGCCACATAATCACCACGCTGGATCCAGGCTGTCCCTGAGATCAAAAACTACCCTTTTTATGGCCTGTTCTCCCATTTATGTGAGGGAGGCTGGGCTGTAAACACGGTATGAAAAAAATTCTTATATGCCATCTTGATTGCTAACATCTGTTCAAATTTCCATTCATAAATTTAAAATTCAGGCTTCTGTAGCCATCTGTTTTCTCACAACAATCTGAAAAGAAGAAAAGCCCAAGGCAGATGTGAGGGTGGGAGAAGAGCTTCTGCCCGGCTAGGCCAACTTTTGAGAGTTCTTACTTTGTTTTTTCTTTCCTCCCTTGCAGGGTAGGCGTGACTTTTCTCCCTTCAGGGTGGGATTTCAGTCCCTGTGACTCAGTTTCCTGTTATACAGTGGAATTACAAAATGGCTTTTATCTCACTCTCCTTCCCAATTTCCCCCTCTCTCTCTTCCCCGACCCTGTCTTTCTGTCTGTTGCTCTCCCACATGTGTGTGTACATGTGTGTGCACATACACTCACAAAAATGCCCACCAATGAACAAGAGGCAGGAACTAAAATCTTTCTGCTGACTTTCTTAAAGTTGCCTGACAATCTCAGCGGACCTGGTGGGCTGGAACCCGCTGCTTGCCTGGATCATAGGCAATTTTCTGACTTGCTGGGCCTCTCATTGGGAATTTCTCCACAGATTACTTTGGCACGGCTAATGGATATGATTTGGCAGCTGCAGGATCCAGATGCCAAGCCAGGCAATGGCTCTTTTTTATTTTGCTCTTGGCAGTGTCATCTATGTCTAAGGGACTGGGCTTCTTCTAAAGCCACCTGGCTTTGTTCCAGCAGTGCTGTTTCAGCAACTGTGAAATGCCTTCAAAAGCTGACATGACATTTTGGGGGCCTGCTGGGCTACAGTACTCTCCTAAATGTGACCTAGCTTGGGATTCACTTTTAGCATCAAATACCTTTTCTTTTCCCAGTTTACGCTGAGAAACAAGTTCAGCAAACTACATGCAAAGTCTATTTTCCATCCTAATGTCCACTCTGAAAACCTCAGCATTATGGATCAAAGCTCCGCCCATCCCAAACTTTAGTAACAGTTCTGTATGCAAGCTGGTGGTTTGTGGGATCATCTTGCTGGGTTATGTGTGCTCATATTCACTTTACTCTGACATTGCATTTATATATAACTCATGACTGATGTCCTAGGCCTCACTGTGTGACAAGTCATTTAACCATTCTGAGCCTGACTTCTTTAAATGTCAGTGGAATAGAAGATATCGATACCTTACCTCCCCTTGCTTGCTAGTGGGTGGATCATTGGGGTGTGAGGAAGGGCTTGGCAGGTACTGCTGATGTGGGAATACTTGATTTATAAATTATATTACTAAACAGATTTATCCCCCACATGAGAGCTGCCCCAGCCATTGATTTCATCAGAGCCTCCTATGCTGTCACTGAAGACTCACTCAGAGTTTACCTCCCCTCTCTGCTCTCTGTATCTTTCTCCTGTGCTCTTCCCCTACTCCCTACACTCAGGGCTCAAGATTGAGGAGTACTCAGAGACAAGGTAACTGGAGTAGAGATGACAAATATCTGGTTTTTGGTCTTCTTTTCCCATTTCTTCAGACATCATTAATTGATTCTAGTATGCTCTCCTGCTAAGGCCAACCTCAGAATTCTTCTCCAGACAGAGATCCATGCAGCCATAAGTAATCAATTGGAATTGGGTTGGGAGATTAAACCTATCAATCATTTTCTGGCTAGAGGGACACTCGTCTTGGGGCCTCAGTGGTTCCAAATCAGCCATGGTGTGAGTTAAATAGGTTTGGTCTATTTAAATAGGTTAGCCTAGGAACCACACCTAATCTGTAGTACTGTTTTGGGGGGGAAACACATTTAGAATTTGAAACATTAACTTACAAGGGAGCTTTTGGAAAGCCACTGGTACATAAATTGGAGTTTATCTGTACTTGGTTATGGGAGGATGAGAGTGACACATGGGTAGAGGCTGAGAGCACGGACTTCTTGGCTCTAATCTTCTAAACTCTATGACATTTATATAGCATTTACTGTGTGCCAGGCACCGTTATATGTGCTTTTTATTAAAAAAAGTACTTCTTCCAGGCCAAGTGTCTCATGCCTATAATCCCAGCACTTTGGGAGATTAAGGTGGCAGATCACTTGAGGTCAGGAGTTTGAGACCAGCTGGCCAACATGGTGAAAACCTGTCTCCACTAAGAATACAAAAATTAGCCAAGTGTGGTGGTGGGCACCTGTAATCCCAGCTACTAGGGAGGCTGAGGTGTGAGAATCACTTGAACCCAGGAGGCAAAGGTTGCAGTGAGCCGAGATCGCACCACTGCACTACAGCCTGGGGGATTGAGCAAGATCCTGTCTCAAAAAAAAAAAAAAAAAAAAAAAAAAAAACAAATTATTTTTTACAAGTATCAACTCATTTTTTTCTACATAATCTTAATATCTTAACAGTTCCCTTTGTGTCCCAATTGAGGACAGGAGTTTTCTTCTGCAGGTTTGTGAAAGTCCACAAATTGATCTTGAAGATTTGAAGAGTCAATGTAATCAATAATTAAAACTAACAAAGAGAAACTTAGCTCAGAAAAAAAATCAAGGTTACCTTAGAAGAAGAAGGGGTGGGGGAGACAAAGGAGGAGGAGGAAAAGAGGAAAAGAGAAAACGTTACATACATACTCACTGAAGTGTTTAGCCTCTGAGTCTTTTGAAAACTGTAATTCAAGACACTTGTCTGGATTACCTGCATGGGATATAAATAGATTGAATTCAATCAATGTTATTAAGGGTCTTCTATGTGATAAATACTGCGCTAAAAAAATATACCCAACTTATTTGTGCTTAGTGAATGAAACAATTCCTGCTATTATAAAATGTACTGTCTAGTGAGGCTGGGCATGGTGACTCATGCCTGTAATCCCAGCACTTTGGGAGGCTGAGGCAGGAGGATTGCTTGGACCCAGAAGTTCAAGACCAGCCTGGAAAACATAATGCGACCTCGTTGCTACAAAAAATTAAAAAAACCAGCTGCGATGGTGCATGCCTGTAGTCCCAGCTACTCCGGGAGCTGAGGTGGGAGGATGGTTTGAGCCCAGGAGGCAGAGGCTGCAATGAGACATGATTGCACCACTGTACTCTAGTCTGGGCAACAAAGCAATACCCTGTCTAAAAAAAAGAAAAAAAAAAGTACCATCTGATGAATAGTAGTCAAATGTGACAGACTGATAAATATCTTCCTGTTTATTCCATCTTTCTTCCTATTAGTAATAAAATATCTAAAAGTCTTAGCTGTATGTATATGGCTGCCAAGCTAGAAATGACTTTTGCAAGTATCCTTTGTGACTAGGTTTGGCTATGAAATTATGTTTTGGCTGACCAGGTGTAAGCAGAAGGAATACATGCAATTCCCAGGTCATATTGTTTAAAGAATCTCCCTGCTCCCACTTCTTCTGTCCCCATACCATATATTGGAATGTGGGGATATGGTGCTGGGGTCCATCTCCTACCACATGATAAGGACCACACTCTAGCAGCCTTTCTCAACTAGGATTCCTGCAAGAGAATTAAACCTTCCAGAAAACGATTTAAGTAATTTTCATCTATGCTATTCCAAGGATGGTATAAAGCGATACTATTCTAGATGCATAGAAGAAAAATTAATTTATAATTATAATGGAGGCCTTAAAGCGTTAAAGCTTAATTCCATCTAGAAAATTCCACTGGAAAAGGCTTATTGAGGATGTAAGAGCAAGAAGATGGGAGGAAAGTGGAATTGTGGAGCAACGTGGGACTCAAGAGGCTTGAGATTCAAAGAGCTGTGAGATGTCGGGCAGGCTGGGTTCAATCTGAAAAGATAAATAAGAGTGCTCTGGTTATTGTCTTTGGCACAGTTTTTAGGCTAAGAGAGGCTGCTTGGACAGAGCAGAAGCAGCAGACCCAGGGAGAACAAACTCTCAAGCAATGCCGGGGTGCTTCTCCCATGTGCTTCCTGCCCAGTGTTGCCCCTGACCCTTCTGAGTTAAACACCCCTCTTATTCACAAACCAAAAATTCAGACTGCCATGGAATCAAGTGTATGTGGAAAAGAACTGCCAGATCAAATACGTATTAGCAAATGGCTGGCCTTTCTTATGGGAGACACATCTTTCTCCCAAAGACAAATAGCTGTAGTTGCCAGAAGAGTGGGTGTTAATGGACATCTTTGAGAAATGCTATATTCTGGGTCCTATTGGGTTTTTGTTTCTCTCCAATATGGTAATTTTGCAGCACCACAATCCAACCATTATCTCCCTTCCATAGTTCTTACTACTAGATACAGAACACACTAGATGTAGCTAGCAGTCAGAGGGTTTTAATTAGCACTGGTGCCCAAAGTACAAAGCCCCAACATCACATGCAATTCTTATAATCCCTTATAAGGTGGGGGAGGTATCAAAATAGGTTTTAGGGATAAGAAAAGTGATGGCTAGAAAATTTTAAATAACTTGGAGAAAGGCACAGACCTATTAAGTGACAGTCTGTGTGACTCCGCAGCTAATACTCTTTCTATTGCACCATGCAGTCTCTAAGTACTGAATAAAAATGGTCTGTATGGTAGATAAAATTCTTGGCCCCAAGTTTTCACCACTCCCTCTATCCACACTCTTTACAAGTGAGTTTATAGTTTGTCCCGCTAAGGGCATAATGGACTTCCCTGTCTATTGACTCTGGACTCAGCTACATGACTTGCTTTATCCAATGAATGTGGGTAGAAGTTACTACGCACCTACTCTAAGCCTGGGACTTAAGGGGAACCACAATTTCTGCTGCCCTCTGGGGCTTCTGCCATTGCCATAAGAAGAGCATGCCCTGGAGACTCACTTGCTCAAAAAGGATGAGAATGCCCCTTAGGTATCTGCTTCCCTTTTAGCTTGGGCCCCAGAATGAACATACATGGAGAAGATCCAAGCCCAACCTACAGGAAGGAAATGAGACCAGACAGACCTGCAGATTGAAGCAGAGCAGCCCAACCAAGTCCAGTCTAGATCAATCCTGGTCAACATGCAGACATATAAGCAAGAATAAATAAGTGTTGTTCTAAGACACTGAGTTTTTGGGGTGGTTTGTTATATATCAGTAGCTGGTTGAGATCATCTCTGAAAAATGTTTGCCACTGTGGAAATATATTGCACCGTCCTGAAATTGGAGGAGAGATAATACTATTCTGCTTATAATTCTTGAGTGGCCCCCTGTATGACTCCTTTGTGATAGTCTGTACCCTAATTGATCTCTTAACTTTCTTGGAGTTGATCCTTGCCTGATTGTCCACTTCATCTCCTCCTCTACATATCCCTTACTTGAAGCCCCACATGGGTCCTGCTGTTTTACACCTCCAGTTCTTTGTATACTCAGTTCTGTCTTCCTAGAATGTCTTGTCACCTTCTCTAATTAATTCTAATCATTCCTCAAGATGAAGTTGAAACATTTCCCTCCTCCAGGAAACTTTCTCTGTCCTCCATTGTGACTTAGATTCCCCCACTTAGATGTGCTTTCCTATAGACTAGCCCTTATCACACCATATAAAAACCAAATACTTGAAATTCTGGATTTATTTTGAAGGTACAGCCAGCATTATTGGTTAATGCCTTAGATGTAGTTGTGAGAGAAAGAAAGGAGTCAAAATGTTACCATAGCTTTGGGCCTGGGCATCTAAAAGGTTGGAGTTGCCAACAGATATGAAGAATACTGCAAGTGAGACATATTTGGACATGGTAAGTTGGAAGAGATGTCTATTAGAAATCTGTTTTAATTTGTTTAGTGTTACTATCACAGAATACCTGAGGCTGGGCAACTTACGAGGAGGTTTACTTGGCTCATAATTCTGGTGGTTGAAAGAGTCAAGATTGGGCAACTGTATCTGGTGAGGGCCTCAGGCTCTTCCAACTCAGGGCAGAAAGCGTAAGGGGAGCAGGTGTTGCAAAGAGATCACATGGTGAGAGAGGAAGCAAGAGCACTGAACTGAGGAAGCCACACTTTTTTTTTTTTTTTTAAATCAATCTGCTTTCTCAGGAATTAATCCATTTCTAAGAGCAAGAATTCACTCACCCCAGAGGGCAGGCAACAATCTATTCATGGGAGATTTCCCCCATGACCCAAACACCTCTCACTAGTCCCCACCTCCCAACACTGCCATGTTGGGGATCATATTTCAACATGAGTTTCAGAGGAGACAAACTGTACTCAAACCATAGCAATATTCAAGTTGAGAAGTGAAGTCAGCAGTTGGATATACAAGCCGAGAGATAGGATGGAGAAGAATACATTAACTCATTCAAGGTAGTAATACATCATAAATGCCCTGTGAATACCTTCCAAGCCCTAAAAATCTGGTGATTATTTTCCTCATTTTAAAATGCAAACTAGATACTTCCCAAATGCCCATCAACAGTAGAATGGATGAATAAATGGTGGTATATGTGTACAACTTAGTAATATTGAATAGCAGTGAGAATGAATGAACCACAGGTATGCACAATAATGGAAAATCCCTAATGCCTAGTGACATTGCAGTCATCATGTTACTCAAATGTTTGTGGTGATCCAGGTGTAAGCAAACCTATTGCACTGACAGTCATATAAAAGTATTGCACACAAAATTATGTACAATACATAATTCTTGATAGTGATAATAAAAGACTATGTGACTGGTTTACGTATTTACTATACTATACTTGTTATCGTTATTTAGGGTGTATTCCTTCTACTTATAAAAAAAACAGCCTAAGAGAATACAGAAGAAGGCATTGTTGTCATAGGAGATGACTGCTCCATGCATGTTATTGCCCGTGAAGATCTTCCAGTGGGACAAGATAGAGGTAGAAGGCAGTGATATGGATGATCCTGACTCTGCATAGGTCAAAAAATGTTAGCTATTATTAATATTTATTGAGTACCTAGCATATGCCAAACTTGCTAGGAACTTCTATAACGTTAATTAAATTTAATCCTTGAAGTAGGTTTTGTAATCTCCCATTTTATAAATAAGAAAATGAACGCTCAGAGAGGTTAAGTGATTTGCCTGTGGGAATACAGCTAATAAATGGCAGAGGCAGAGTTTAATTTCTAAGTTGTCTACTGTAAACCCCTGGTTTTCAAATGTTTTGGCTAATGTATGCCCTGGCACATGTTTGTAACATTAAAAAAAAAATTTGCAGCATCTTATAAATATTGACATTTCAAGATAAAACTGTTTTATCCCTCTTCTAAATGTATCTAATGGAATTTAGATTCTACAATAAGCAGATACTCCCCATGGTACACTTAAAAAATGCCTGGAAAAACTCTTAAATAGAAATTTTACACTGTTTCTTTTCTTCCATAAAGTTGTTTTCTATCCCAATGCTCTCCATTCTGGGTTTTATTGACCAAGTTTTTATGCTTCACAATGTTGATTGCCCCATCACAGTTCTCCACAACAAAAAAATACACATTAAAATTTAATTTAAAAAATTTTTTGTCCAGGTCCTGAATGTTAAAATTTTGTGCTGAATTGAAATATCATTACAATTACTAGTATTATATGATTTATTACAACAATATAAATATATTAAATGGTTAATAAATAATTATTGAATACAAGAAGCAAGATATTGGAAGTGAATCTTCCAGAGGTAGATGAGGGTCATGGGTACTGATGGAACTTAGATTAAAGGAAGTGTCCCTTGACTTGACTCATCTTTTCTTCCTTTCTTTAAGAATGTCAAATATTCACCCTGTGGACAAGCTGACCATTCGGGGCCTGAAGGACTTCACCCCTGGCAAGCCCCTGAAATGCATCATCAAGCACCCCAGCGGGACCCAGGAGACCATCCTCTTGAACCATACCTTCAGCGAGATGCAGATCGAGTGGTTCCGTGCCGGCAGTGCCCTCAGCAGAATGAAGGAGCTGCAGAAGTGAGGGTGCCTCCCCCCCACCTCCCCATCCAGTGCTGTTTTCATATTCAAGTTCAGCTCCACATGCACCATCAGCAGATCCAATCCAGCCAGCCATGGCTTCTTATTCCAAGATGGTGTGACCAGACACGCTTCCTGCTCCCGCTCAGCCCACAAAGTGACTGTGGTTGGGTGGGGGTTCTTAAAATAACTTTTTAGCCCCTGCCTTCCTATATTTAGTTTTCAGATCTTAAGCAGCTCCATGCAAGTATATTTATTTTTGATGACAAGACTCCCATCTAAAGTTTAAAAAAAAAAGAATGTCAAATATTGGCCCCCAATCTCTTCTGGCTTGTAGGGTTTCCACCAACAGGTCCATTGTTAGTCTGATGAGTTCCCCCTCTGTAAGTAACTTTGCCTTTCTTTCTGGATGCCCCTAACATTTTTTCTCTCATTTGCCTTGGAGAATCTGATGATTATGTGTCTTTGGATTGATCTTCTTGTGGAGTATCTTACTGGGGTTCTCTGGATTTCCTGAATTTGAATGTTGGCCTGTCTTGCTAGGTTGGAGAAGTTCTCCTGGATGATATCCTGAAGTATGTTTTTCAACTTGGTTTCATTCTCCTCATCTCTTTCAGGTACCCCAATTGTTGTAGGCTCAGTCTTTTTACATAATTCCATATTCTAGGAGGTTTTGTTCATTCTTTTTTATTCTTTTTTGCTCTATTCTTGTCAGCTGGTCTTATTTCAGAAAGACAGTTCTCAAGCTCTGAGATTCTTTCTCCACTTGGTCTATTCTGCTATTTATACTTGTGATTGCATTATGAAGTTCTTGTGTTGTGTTTTTCAGCTCCATCAGGTCAGTTATGTTCCTTTACAAACCAGCTATCTTGGGTATCAGCTCCAGGATTGTTTTATTATGATTCTTAGCTTCTTTGCATTGGATTACAACGTGCTCCTTTAGCTTAGCAAATTTCATTATTACCCACCTTTTGAAGCCTAATTCTGTCAGTTCAGCCATCTCAGCCTCAGCCAAGTTCTGTGCCCTTGCTATGGCCCTCCTCTTCTGGACCACTTGTATTCTCCACAGCTGGCAGGCTGGAGCCCCTGAATCCACTGAACCATAAAGATGGTGGTTGTCTCTCTCCAAGGCAACCTGTCCCAGGGAGATATCACAGCTCTATCCACAGAGCCCTGGCTGGAGTGACTGAAGCCCCTGTAGGGAGGACCAACCCGTGAGGAGGAATGGATTGGGGTCCCACTGAAGCAGCAGTCTGGCTGCACTATGACAAGGCAGCTGTGCTGCATTGTGGGGGACCCTTCCTCTTGTGGACCATCAGTATTATCCACAGCTGGCAGGTTGGAACAGCTGAGTCTACTGAACTGCAGAGATAGTGGCTTCCCCCTCCCTCCAGGAGCTCCATCCCAGGGAGAGATCAGAGCTCTGTTCATAAAACCCCTGCTGGAGTGGCTTAAGGAGGTCCTGCCCAGTGAGGAGGAATAAATTGTTGTCTTGGCTCCCTGGATTCAGCCTCCTTCCTAGAGATGGATTTCCTGCCTTGCTGGAAATCCTGGGGCCAAAGTATGTAAAACTTCTGTGTCTCTTTGTATGTGCCTGAGTGGCTGCTCTGCTAATACAACACACAGCTCTGTGTATCAAACTGAAGGCCCAGCTCGTGTGGACTCACGAGGGGATCTCCTGAGCTGCAGGTTGCAAAGATTTATGGGAGAAGCATGGTTCCTGGGTTGCATAATCACTCATCACTTCCCTTGGCTGGGGGTGGAGGTTCCTCTGGCTCTGTGATGCTTTCAGGTAGGCTTCCCAGCCCCGTCCAACATTTTTTCATTCTCCATGGGCCGGTGGTTTACCTAGTCAATCCCAATGCAAGAATCTGGATACTTCAGTTGAAGGTACTGAATTCACTTGCCCCTTTTAATTCCTCTCTGTGAGTGCTGCAGGCAGGGGTTTCTAATTGACCATCTTGGAATTGATCTCCCTGCAGTGAAGTGTTTTAAGCAGGAAGAACACATGATATTGGAAAATCAGCATAGCACGGTGGTTCAGATATAGACTCTGGAGCCAGGCAGTTTGCTTGGTTTAGAATTCTGGCCCTGCAACTTACTAGTAGCCTCTCCGTGCCTTAGTTTCCTCACAGTTTAAATAGGGATAAAATAATATCTACTCTATAGGTCTATTTGCAAGGTTTAAAAATTCTTGGAATAGTACCTGGCTCATTATACATGCTATAGACGTGCTTATTCAGTTAAATAAATAAAAATGTCTTTGGTAAGATAACTGAACATTGTATGGTCTAGCAGAGGATGCTGACAATAACAAATAATTAAAACATGTCATGAAGTAAGCACAAAAGATAGTGGTAATGCAAAGATGAGAATGAGCTCTGCTTCCAGTGATTAGTGTGAGCAGACACATGTCACTGGACTTAGAAGCTTAAAGCCTAGTGTGGGAAGCAGACATGAATGGTCAAAAGCAGCCAGAGTGCTTCTGTAAGCAGGATCCATATTCATTCCTCCTCACCGGGCAGGACCTCCTTAAACCATTCCAGCAAAGGCTCTATGAACGGAGCTCTGATCTCTCCTTGGGATGGAGCTTCTGGAGGGAGGGGAAGCCACCATCTCTGCAGTTCAGTAGACTCAGCTGTTCCAGCCTGCCAGCTGTGGATAATACAGATAGTCCACACGAGGAAAGGTCCCCCACAATGCAGCACAGCTGCATTGCCAATGGTAAAAAAAATGTTAGAGTAGAGGTATAAGTAAGAGTGATTAATTTCAACTTGAAAGCAAATGGGGAGGTTTCACAGAGAAGAGCCCAGCATATTGGTTGATTGCTTGGGCTCCAGAATCAAGCCAGCTCAGTTTAGAATGCTGACTTTGTACCTTACTGGTTTTGTGATTTGACCTCTTTAATCCTCCGTCTCCTTATCTGTAAAATGGGCAAAAATAATAATGATAATGATATGTAGCTCATAGGACTGATAAGAATTCACAGTTAATGCATCTAAAGTCTTAGCACAAGGCACTCAATAAATGTGAAGCTATTATTATTATTACGAGTTGAAACTTGAGTGGGAAAGAACTTTGTTGGTATTAAACATGAGAAAAGGCCCAGAAGTTGAAAAGCATCTGACATAATTAAAGAACAGGAAGTCAGTGCCACTTAAACTACAGTCACCACTGCCAGTCGGTGAAGTTTTTTACTGGTCCATGAACAGGTAAGTATAGAAATTGTGAGTAAGCTTTTAGAAATTAAAAACAACAACAACCAAAAATTGAAAAACTAATTTTATATTTTTGGCATACTTGTACACTTGTAATAAAAATTGGGCTTGTAGTTTTGTCTTTTTTCTCATTTGCGAGAGGTTTTGAATTGTATTTTACAGAAATAATGGTCCATGTCAGATTGGAAATAATAAAAACTTGTCTTTTACCCTTGATAGTTTGAGAAAAAAGTAATTCAGTGGGGCTGGATATGGCATCCGAGAGATGATTCTGGAAAGGTGGGCCAGGGCCATGTTTTATGAGGACCTTCCAATGGGCTCACACTTTATTCTGTGGGCAACAGGGCTAGTAAGATTTAGAGGGATTGTTAACTGAAGGTGAGTGGACTTTGCACACTGTGTGTGTGTGTTTTCCCAGTGAACATGTGCTTTTCTTTTTTTTTAATTAAAACTTCTGTTTTGTTTTTTTAGTTAAGAGGAGAGACCAGAACTGCTCAGTGTTTCACAAAGATAACTGTTTGTATTTGATAAGAGTTTCGTTAAACAAAGGAATTTGCACTTATCAAAACATAAAGCATTGAAAACACTGAACACATACTCTGTGACCAGAATGCGTGTAACTTGTTGAGATAAGCCACCCCCTGGTAATCAGATGAGTCTCCTTTCTTCTTGGGCACCCTCATAGAATTAAGGCACACACGAAAGAGAAAAGACTCTTTCTGATCCCTCAGTTCGGGTCATCTCCTCTGCCTTCCATCATCACCGCCTAATAATCCTACAAATGGCAGGATGGGAAACAGCTGAGTCTACTGAACTTACTGAGTAAGTAACTACTACTTACTCAGGCTCAGAGACAGACAAAAACCTTTCACGTTTTCCTTTCAGCTTCGCAGCCCTGGCCTCTACCTGCTCGGGTACCCACTGAGGAAGCACAGGACCCTTCTGCCAAGCCCTGTGCCTTCTCAGGCCTCTGCTGCCCGCCTCGCCTGAGGCTGCGCTTCTGAAAAGCACGCGGCCCAGGCCTCCGCATCGAGTCTGAAGGCAACGCCCCTGCACCAAGGAGTCAGGCCTGGGGCTCGAGACCCAGGGGTACACTCAATTTTCTAACAGGAACCACAGCCCAGAAGCTGAGGAGCCTTCCGGTCGATCCGTGGCCCTGAGGTCGCCCTCGGAGACCGAGTGAGACACCCCCAGGGGTTCCAGAGGTGGCGCCCGGCCCCAAACCCCGCTCCCGACCCGGCCCGGGAGTCAAGCCTTCGCCCCGCCTCTCGGCCCGCGGCCTGGCCGGCGAGCAGGGCTGCAGTCCCGACGCGGCGCGGAGGGCCCCCGCGTGGTCAGGGGTGTGGCCGCCGCCAACGTAAGACTAGGCCGCGAGCCGGGTCCTGGGCACCGTCTCCGTCGTCGCCGTCAGAGCCGCCCTATCAGGTGCGTGTGCCGCCGACCTGGTAGTACCCGCGGGCAGCTGGGCCGAGGCCCTGGCGCGTACCCGCGGCAGGCGGGCGGGCGGGCTGAGGCTGGAGGCGGCCCGGGGAGGGAGCAGAGGGGAACGGACTTCCAACAACGCTCATTGGTGGGAGTGACGGGAGGACCTGGCTGGGGGGGGCGGCAGGGTGGCAGCCTGGGGCTGCCCCTTCGGTGACGCTGAAGGCACCAAGCGAGAAATGGGGAAGCCGTGAGTGAAGTCGGGGTGGAGGAGGATGCGGCGGGACAGCAGCAAGCACAGCCCTCAGCAGTCCTTCCCAAGGCGGTTTCGCTTCCCCTCAGCTCCAGGGTTCAGCTCCAAGCCGCACCCTTCATCCCGCATCTGCGAACATTCCTGGTCCCTCTGAGCCTCTAATGTGCTTTATGCAGTTCTTTTGCGGTTCCTTTTCCATTTTACCGTGTACTTTCGCTTTTGCTGCGTCTAGTTTGTGCTACTAGACTCTCCTAGAATCTAAGTTCCATGAGGGCAAAGTCCCATCAGACTTAGGACTCAGAGCTACTCAATAAGTAATTGAATGAGTACCTATGCCATAGAACTGAGTGAATTAACAAATAAGTGAATGAGTACATACGAGATCAAGCTGAATGAACCAGTGCATGAGTGAAAATAAAGATACGTGAAGTGGAAGCAGTGGAGACGCAGGCTTACAACTCCTATTTTCTGATAGCTTTCCAAAAAGTTGTGTACATGTCGCACTTTTGCAAATGGAACATTGTGATTGGGACCACTTAAAAAGAGTTCTATTCTGTTAAAATAACCTCTGGAAATGCCCCTGGTATTTCCATTTTTGGTGGACTTGGCTATACGTGTTTGCTTAAAACAAAATATGCCTCGAATTTTTTTTTTGCTTGTGTTTTGTTCACTTCCACTTTGGACGTTTAAAGAATCATTGTCACTATAATATTATTTCATGTATTTCTTAAAGATGAGGATGACTCTAAAGGCAGAATCACCTGACTCCAATTTCTTTTGAATTCAGAGTTGTTAAGAATCTTGTCTGTTTTCCTGAGACAGGTGCTGGCTGATTTGCAGGAGGCTAAAGAGAGGACCCAGAGATTCACCAGCTGTTTGTACACTTAGGCTTAGCACATAGCTTTAATGGAGTTGGTCACTGCAGCAGTTCTTAGTTTCCAGGCCCAGGTTCCAGAAGAGCTGGATGACCTTGGATTTGCCACTTGATCTCTTTAGGTTTTAATTTCTTAATTTCCAAAATGTGGCTGTTTAGCTAGGGACCTTTCCTGAGTTAAACCTCTGGGATTCGTTTTTATCAGGGTTAGAAGATGAAATTACAGATGATTTCATGGAGTTCTGCTTACTTCACCTGCTCTGTTTGAGATTCTGTAGCATTTTGTCTCTGCTTTCTTCTCTACTATTTACAGCTCATTCCCTTTCTTCTCCACATCTGCAATAAGAGAACCTGGGAGTTCAAGATAAGTATAATATACCCTAGGCTGGTGAGGAGAAAGGAGGGTAAGATTTTCTTCTACATTGTCACAGGCTTTTGGTCCTGGGTCTGACTTGTTTCCAGTGCATCGCAGTCTGACAATGCCATATATTCCCAGTATCCTGGGAAACTGCATCATTATTTCTTTGCATGCATTTGAGATTAGTTTTCATAGATCACATTTTGAAGCTGGATGGACCTTGGAGATTTTTTTAAAGGCACTTCAAAAGTCATTATACATACATATTTAAATATTTTTGCATGCTGCATTTAACAGACACAAAGTTCCAAATGTGTTAAGTAAAATGAAATTAATGTTACCGACTTCAGTTAATCAAGTTTATAAGGAGAAGTGGAATAAACGTGTTGCTTGTTGAAAAGGGCCAACTTTCTCACACTCTTTTCCCAAAGAGCCAATTATGAGTTCATGTGTCATACAGGCACGGAATGTTACAAAGTTGATATTTATGGGGCACTGACGATACACCAGGCCCTGTTATATTTAATCTTTTTACTTATATTGCCCCATTTAGTTGTCGCTATATACCTAAGAGCTAGATACTATGGTAATTCCTATTGACCTTCTTAACTAGAAACAGTACTTGGAAAATGGAAGAGTTGGTACTCAAAACTCAAGCAGATGGAAACAGGGTTTCTCCCAGAAACAAGAAAATCCTGCCAGGAAGACTGTGTGACTTTGAAGAATGTGGTTTCTGTGTGTGTTCAAGCATATTATACAAACTCTGGGTTATTTGGGTAAAGGAATTTAGAATGGGAGCACAGGGTGAAACGATTGAGACTGAATTATAGGAGAATTGATTGTTTTATCATTCTGAAAATTGTTGAATTCCATTGAGATTCTGGGAGACTCTGATACTTTGACCTAGGTGCCATGCATCTTAATTTTAAACATGTTCAGACTTACCAATTTAGGGAACATAAAATGAGTGACATTGAGAGCTGTCATCAGTAAATGGCACTTAAGGGCTTTGAAACATGAGTGCCAAGCAGTGTTGTTTTTTGGACTAGCTTTGTGCCCTTGGTAAGGCACTGCCTCCCAACCTCCTTCTTTATAAGACTAACAACCCCTAGTGTAGACAAAGAACAATGCCTACATCTGTGTAATCCAGAGACAAGAATGCAAGATGGGTTTCCAGAATCCTTATAATTAATTGATGAGAGCAAAAGAGGAAAAGAGAGGCCCATAAAATAAGTGGGAAATTATTTTGTTTCTTTTTTGTCAGCCAAGTTTAGCCCCATGGAAAGCAGAGACCAGTTGTGGCCGCCTGAAAAACCAAGAGCTGATGCCAGTTTGATTTAGCTCAGGAGGCTGAAACTTTCTGCCCTGAAGGCTGGTGTGATGGAATAGACCTTCCCATTGCTCACAATATTATGAAAAAAAAAAAAAAAACAAAAAAACATTAAAGCAACAATTTTTATTACTTGGCCTGAAGCTAGAGCTTTAAAATGTACTTTCTTCTCCCCCTACCCTCCCTAAACCACTTAGCTTTTAAAAACAAACAACCCATTCATGTGTTTGTTACAGTCACATTATTAGTTCTCTTTATTCCTGGGCCCATTTCTTTAATGCAGCAAAGTAGTTGGAGGGGTATACTTCTGGATCTGTGGAATTTTCCTTTAGTTATTAATTTATTCAGAAAATATTAATTTCGGTAACCATTTATTGAGGGGTGTACTCTGTGCCAGATAAAGATGAATGAGAACAAATTTAAATAGAGTGACCCAAACAATTGCACCACAGGGTAATGTGGAAGTAATGGCCACTTACTCTTCCGGGAAAGAGGTATGATTGGAGCTCAGGAAGACTTTGTAGAGAAAGCGAATTTTGAACTGTGTTTTAAAACCTAAAGACCAAGCAAAGGGAGAAGGGTATTCCAACCATGGAGAACAACAATAGCAAGGAAAAGGAGGCAAATAGGAACATGGCATTCTTTGGGAGTTGGAAGCTCAGTGTGCTTGTGGTAGGGAGGACTGGTAAGGCTGGGGCCAGTAATGGTCCTTGAATTGGTCCTTGAATGTCATATTATTTAAACTTTATCACAGTCTAGATAATCCTTTTCAGCATTATTTTTGTTTTGCTTTGTTTTGTTTTTTTGAGAAAAGGCCTTACTCTGTCACTCAGGCTGGAGTGCTGTGGCAAGATCTCGGCTCACTGCAAATTCTGCTTCCCAGTTCGAGTGATACTGATGCCTCAGCCTCCCAAGTAGCTGGGACTACAGGTGTGCGCCACCACAGCCTGGCTAATTTTTGTATTTTTAGGGCTTCACCATGTGGACCAGGTTGATCTCAATCTTCTGGCTTCAAGCTATCTGCCCGCCTTGGCCTCTCAGAGTGTTGGGATTACAGGCGTGAACCACCGTGCCTGGCTCTTTGCAGCATTTTTAAGCTGAATTTTAAGCAGAGGAGCGATATGATTGGATTTTCTTTAGAAAATAGCTACAGTAATAAGGTTTTAGAAGAACTAAGGAGGGAAGAGCCAGAAGGCCACAGGAAAATGAAGATGCAGTTGCCATAGTTATAGTGAAATAGGATAAGGATCTAAACTAAGATAGGCTAGAGAGACTTTTAGAAAATAGGGCAGGATTTAATAACTGGCTGGAGGATATGAAATATGTTTGAAAAAAATCTGAGGCTTTGGAATTGCTTAACTGGGTGAGTGGAGATGCCACTAATGAGGGTTATAAATATAAGGTGAGGAAGAAGTTTTGAGAGAAAGACAATGAGTGAGTGGAGGTAACTGTGGAACATCCAGGTGGAGATCCCAGGATATGTAGCCTTTTCTGTAGCTGTGCTGTGATGTCACATAGTCAAGACCTCAGCCAAACGTTACAATAGGGCCTCAGTCTAAAAAGACACATCAATTTAATAACTGACTTAAAAATATATCATACTTATCTAATGACCATTACATTATATTTCAGGTGAGTTCTTAGGGAACTCTGATTCTTACGTAAGTGCCAGTGAAGGAAAAAAAGATTGGAGACTCAAACAATGAGGGGTTATTATAAGCTGCTGGGGAGAAACTGAAAAAGAGAAATATAGACCAGCGTGGTTCAAAGGAACAAAGATAAGGAAATGGCAGGAGTGTTGTAGAGAGCAGCGGTTTCTAAAGACACAGGTATAGGCAGATACGGAATACAGAAAAGAAACTTGAACTGGTGCTTCCAAATAACTATACTTCTTCAATGGTAAGATATCACAAGCTTTGATTTCTCATCTTATTCAGTTTGTCAGGAAGACACAAACAGGAGATTGTTCAGAGGTGTGGGTGCTGGGCAGAGGGCTCGATCTCATTTTGCAGAGAAAGTGTTTGGAGACTTTGAACTAAGCAAAGAGTAACAGGGAAAGTAAGATAAAAATGAAATGGGTAATGACTTGGAGGAATTTTTCAGAAAATTTAAATAATTCTATGACAAACAGGTGTTACAAAGAAAAAGGCAGATTGACGCAGTGTTCTTTTGGTGTAGTGATACTAGACTTCCTTGGAAAAAAGATTTGCATAGCACCTTATATTTAAGAAGAAATTTTATATTTGATTGTTACAGGAACCTAGGAAGTAGATGCAGCCAGGCATTATTACCTTTCTTTTATAAACTAAAAATCTGGCATGAAGGAGGCTATAGTTTGTCTCATGGCTCAGATGGCTCAGATCCCATGGCTGGCAGGGACTCAGAGCCTTCTGACTTTGGGTCCATTGCTTTGTCCATTGTATCAAAGCTTTGCTTTACCTTGGAACCTTGGCCGTTTGCAGTGTGTCCCCTCCTTTCCTTACCATATCACGTCACTAAAATGTAAAAGTAAAGCAGATGATATTTGAAGACCAAACTCACCTGAAATATAATGTAATGGTCATTAGATAAGTATGATGTATTTTTTAAGTGAGTTATTAAATTGATGCGTCTTTTTAGACTGAGGCCCTATTGTATGTTTTGCTGAGGTCTTGACTGTGTGACATCACAGCATAGCTACAAGAAAAGGCTACATATGCCATCTGCTTTACTTTTACAGGCAGTGATGTGAAAGGATCCTTAGTACCAATTCTACTATATACAATAGGGATGTTCATGAAGGGTTGTGTATAGACAGTATCTACGTAAATCAAATGACACTTTCAGTGCAGTAGGGGAGTTCACAATATAAAAGTGTTATGATTAAATCTTTTATGAGGCAAATAATCCCTTTATAAAGTGAACAATCAGTTACTCCTTGATATTATCTGAATAAATCCAGACTTTCAAATATGGGGTTAACTTAAAGCAAGATGCATCTGTAGTAGGCTACATCTACATTTATCATATATGAAGATTTTTCTGACTTGAGTATTGAATATGAAGATGGGGGATCTGGAGCTGGATCCTCTAATTGTTAGAGACCATTTAAAATATAATGGACATCATGACTCGTAGTTAAATCCACGAGGCTACCTTTACTGTTTACCAAGCACTTAACAGGGTATTGGATGCGGCAAAACCCAGCTGTGAAATGGAGAGACAAGCCCAGCACTGGCATTGCCTTCAGTCTGACAGTTAGACTACAAGAGAGTCATAAATGTAAATTCACCAATATAGTGGGCCAGGGTAAGAAAACCAGAAACTCTTACGGTCCTTGAGTTCTACATTGGTATTAAAATGAAACCAAATATATTTGAAAGCAAAGACTATTATATTAGACCCAAAGTTATTTTGTACTGATAAAAGATAATCTATGTAAGGAAGAAGAAGTACTTGTGATTCTTTATGCATCAAATGTTTAAAAATGCATATCTTCAAAATATATATAAATAAGTTAAATAAATAACAAATGTATAAAAATGCATATCTTCAAACTAATGATTAGAAGTATGAGAAAATAAGCAAAGCAATTTGTAGGATACCTTAGATCTGTTGTTTTACATGGCAAATCAAGTAGACCCAAAGTCAAATGGTATTATACAAGATTTGAATAATACAACTAATGAGGTTGAATAATATCATTTATGAGTGAATAGGGATATGGAACATTTACTAGTATATTTTATTATGAATCAAATATTTATATTATGTATTAATATATATGTACATGATATATATTGGGATATATATGAGGTATATGTGTATATGTAGTTCCTATTTTGCAACAATAAGTTCTTTTAAATTTTTAATTTTATTGTAAATTGACATTATGATTGTATATATTTATGGGGCACAAAGTAATGTTGCTGTATGTCATAACACAACATTCCATACAACGTGGAATGGGTAAATTAAGCTAATAAACATGCCCATCACCTTAAATACTTATGATTTTTGTGGTGAAAATATTTGAAAATTTGCTCTCTAGCAATTTTGAAATATACAACACATTATAATTAACTATAGTCATCATGCTGACAATAGAATCTCAAAATTCCTCTTAATTGAAACTTTGAACCCTTTGGCATTCCCCATTTTCCCCAACCTCTCAGATTTTGGTACTCACCTTTCTACTGTATGCTTCTGAGTTCTGTTGTTTTAGATTCCACATAGAGGTCAGGTGGTTTTTGTTTTTCTGTGCCTATGTCTGGCTTATTTCACTTAGCGTAATGTCCTGCAGCTTCATCCATGTTGTCTCAAATGACAGATTTCCTCATTTTTAAAGGCAGAATAGTATTTTATCGTGCATATATACCACCTTTTCTTTATCCATTTATCTGTTGGTGATTCTAGTTGGGTCAGCTGGTAATGACTCCATGCAGGCAGGGCTTGCTATAGCTGGCTTGGCTGCTTTGCTCTGAGGTCTGTTGCGGGCGCTGGCTAGGCTCCTGTGCTTAGGGGAGACCACTGGCTGGGCTCTGCTCTAATTTCTGATTGGACAAGATGGCAGAGTATATTTCCTGGGGTGGGTGGAACTGCTATTTGGGTTCAACAGTTGAGCAGGGCTGCTGGCTGGACTCTGAGTTTAGCTCAGGATGGACAGGGTCTGGGAGGCTATGCTGCATAGAACTGCACAGTAGAGGATTGCCTCTTCCTGGGCAGGGCCTTGGAGAGGGCTCTGAGTCTGGGTTGCATCACTCCTTGGGTCAGGTATTCCAACCCCTGTGCTTCACAGAAATGCCCAGTGATGATCATCTCTACATCTCCCTCCTGTGTAAAGCTTTGGGGTAGCCTTTGAGGCTGGATATGGAGGCTGGTTATCTAAAGACTCAAACCAGGCTGACCTTCTCATCATGTTTCTGTGAGCAGTGAGCTTGGCTTTGCAAGTGAGCTATGCCATTGGCTGATATCTCTGATTGTGCACCACTGGCAGGAACATAGAGCCATCACTAAAATTTGCACACTTGTCCCTGTGAACTCTGTCTCTTTTCTTTGTTTCTACCTAAACTTAGGAGGTCTAGCCATGTTATTACTGCCATTATTCCCCATGAGATCAGATAGAAGTGGGCTTTCTGTGAAGTGTCTCAGAATCCCAGGGAGCTGCATGTCTAGAAACTCTGGTTACCTTTTTTTTTTGTTTTTTTTTTTTTTTTACAGTAGAGGTCCAGTTAAAAAGATCTCTCTCTGTGTGTCACCATGCTGATTTGGGGGAGCTGGAGGGGCAATGTGGTCAAAGTGAGATTGTTCCTCTTTAATGTGGTTTTTATTTGATTCTGTGGCCTATTCATTCAGGTGTCTCCTTTTTTCCTCAAGTTTTTAAGTTTTCACAAAAGTGTGCTTGTCTTTGGATTGTTGCTAGTTGGACTTTCTGTAGAGGGAAGTGAAGCCAAGTGAAGCCTAGAGACTTCCTATTCTGCCATCTTGCTGATGTCACACCTATGTATTTACAGAAAATTCATTTCCTCTTTATAACATTTATGAGAGATTGTAAAAAAAACAAAACAAAACAACAACAGCAACAAACCCAGAAGTCTTAAATGAAGACTTTAGTGAATTCCAGAGTCCTTCTTACTCTTACTGGCCTTGTGCAAGTCCTCTGGTTTAGCCCCTGTTTCCAGCTAGCTTTTAAGAGGTTGAGATGATGAAAAGAAAACATACCTCTCTTCTTTCATGATGCTGTGAGGTAGCTCATATAATTCAGCTTCCACGTTTATATACATATGTCTCTTTTTTGCCCAGAGCATCATTTTGAGATTCTTTTCTTATTATCAAAATACATTGGATCTATGTTATTCATAACTAATCTGAGGCTGTATTTGTTACATTTGAGTATTTTAAATCACTAATGCAAGACGTATTGTATACCAAAATTTACCATCTAAAACACCTGGCTATTCTTTTGTAGGGTTTTTCTTTTCATTAGCTTTCGTGAGCTAAAACTAAAAGAAAACCAGGAACCAAAGGAAGGCTAGAAAGGTTCTTTGAGAAGTAGATGGTACACATGGAAATCAGCATTATTCTGAATTCATTTCATTGCCTACTCAGTCCAAATTTTAGGACTTAAACTTATAACTCACTGGCACCTTGCATTTCTTGTAGCTTAATGGTTAAGAACATGAGCTTTGAAGTCATTGTCCCGAGTTTAAATATGAGGTCTACTGCCATCACCTATGTGACTTTGGGCCAAACATGTATAATCTTTATACCTCCATTTCTTCATCTGTAAAATTGGGATAAAAATTATAACTATCTGCAGTGGGCAGAATACTATCTTCCCTACCCCCACCCCTACGGTGTCCATATCTTAATCCCTGAAACCTGTGCATGTTAGGTTACATTGCAAAGAGGAATTAAGATTGCAGATGGAATTAACATTATTAATCATCTGACCTTAAAATAGGAAATTATGCTGGATTATCCTGGTGGGCCCAGTGTAATCACAAGGGTTTCTAAAAGTGGAAGAGTGAAGCAGAAGAGGAGGTCAGAGAGTTAGGAGGATGCGATTATGGAAGAACGTTCAAAGAGAGACAGTACTACTGGCTTTGAAGATGGAGGAAGGGAACCATAAGCCAAGGAATATGGGTGGCCCCTAGAAACTGGGGGAAAGCAAGGAAATAGATTTTCTCCTAGAGCTTCCAGAAAGGGATGCAGCCCTGCCAATACCTCGCATTTACGTAGTGCATACAGTGTCAGACTTCTGACCTACAGAACTGTAAGATAAATTTGTTTTCAGACACTAAATTTGTGGTAATTTGTTATAGCAGCAATAGAAATTAAATACACTGTTGTATGAGGTTGTTCTAAGAGTTAAGAAATGTAAACCTTTAGGACAGACCTGCCACATAGTAAATGCTCAGTTAGTATTAGCCACTATTTTTATTTATTGGTACTTTAGTTTCCCTTCTTTGCTCTTTTGTGGTAGTTGTTTTGTAATTACCCAAATTTGTGGGTATCTTCCCCCACCAAGACTATGTCCCCTGGTGTTTTCCACTCTCATGTTAGTCTATACTCAGCCTCCAGTAATTTGTCAAAATGACCATTTCAGAGTTCCTACCATTTTATGGTTCCAGCAGCTTTTGTTCCAGGTAAGTAGATCTTGACTGTGACTCTCTGGATTTGCCTGTCTCTCCAGATTTTAGGGTGGTAGTTTGCCCTGCGACTTCCATTCTGTGGTGGGTCCAAGGAGAGTCACTGGTTTTCACTTTGTTTTGTTTCATTATTGTAAGGACAGGAGTGCTGACTTCCAAGTTTTTTACATGTTAGTACTGAAATTGGGCAGTGCTCTTTACCCTATGGCTTTAATAATCTCTCTATACACATGAGCTCTTCATCTCTATACTTGACTTGTTTCTGATTTCCCTTATCTGGTTTCCACATCATTAATTTCATTTCCAAACATGCTTGTTCTGTGTTTTCTTTTAGGTTAGTGGCATCTCAGTCTAAGGGATTGTAGGTTATGTGATGTGTCTGAAATACAGGGTACAAAACAGGTTCAGAATTGGGGAGATTACCCTTAACTCTCCACCTTTCCTGAATCCTTTTCTTCGGAATTAATAAGTCACCAAGGGCTGTTGGGTCTACCTATGAATTTTGCCTACATCCTTGCTGTCATTGCGCTAGTCCAAACCCTTATTGTTTCTTGCCTCTGCCAAGCAGAATATTTTAAACCACTTTATCCTCTACACTGCCTCAGAGTTGGATCATGTTACTTCCTCTCTCAGAATACCTACATTTTGAAAAATTGCCTGTGGAATAAATGCCAAACTCCTAATTTGGCATTTAAAGTTTTTAAAGATTCGTAATTAAGGAATATTTCTAGGTGTATTCATAGTGCATGTACCTACTGTATTTGCTAGTGCTACCATAACAAAATCCTGCAGACTGGTTAGGTTTAACAACAGAAATAGATTTTTTTCATGGTTCTGGAGGCTGGAAGTCTAAGATCAAGGTATCTGCATGTTTGGTTTCTTCTGAGGCCTCTCTTTTTGACTTGCACATGGACATCTTTTCTCAAGGTCCATACATAGTCTTCTTTCTGTGCATGTACAACCCTGGTATCTCTCTGTGCATCCCAATTTCCTCTTCTTATATGGATACCAGTCAGATTGTTGTAGGGCCCATCCTGATGGTCTCATTTTAACTTTATGCCTCTTTCAAAGCCCCATTTTCAAATAGTCACATTCCAAAGTCCTGGGGGTTGGGACTTTAATGTATGAATTTTGGGGAACACAATTTAGCCCATAACACTGACTGTATCCCTCTATGTATTCTGTACTCATGAATGCATAATAGATCACCTAGGAAGATTTAGAAAATACTGATTTCTAGGTCTCACCAAACTTCTTGTAGCTGAATCAGTAGGTCTGAAATAGGGCTGGGAATACATTTCGTGTGTGTGTGTGTGTGTGTGTGTGTGCGCGTGGTGTGTGTGTGGGCATGCTTACACTTCTCCCTAGTGCTTTTCTAGCTTTCCTAGACTCTTTAACATTATTGATGAACATATTATAAATGGTCATACCTTTGCTCATAGTTGTTTTGTAACTGGAAATTCTCTTCCTACTATATATCTGTGAAAATTAATTTAGCCTTCTAGGCTGAGCTGAAATATTATTTTTTTCTGTTACCTTTTTCTTATTCTCGCCAGAGATAATTCTGCAATACTTTATCGTGATTTTATTTTACTTTATATAAGTGCTGAATAATTTAGTTTTATAAGATAGACATTTGCCTTCTTCTTTGACTAGTTTTCTGAGACTAAAGAGGATATATTCTCTGTTTCTGTGTATATGAAACAGTGGCAGTTGCTCTGAACATGGTAATTAATCTTTGCAGTGTGAAAAAATGAATGAACCGGTTAATAAATGCTAATATTTTTATTGTGACTTTTTATACAATGGAGGCCATTGGGTAAAAAATGAACATATCAATTGTAAAACAAGTGGTAGACTTTTTAAAAAAAGACTACTTTTTGTTGAAAAGCAGTTTTAGATTTATAGCAAAATTGAGAGGAAGGTATAGAAATATCCCATACACTACCTGCCCCTCACATGTACATTCCCCACCACAGTGGTACATTTGTTGCAATTGATGAACCTATGTAGACATATCATAATTGCCCAAAGCCCATAGTTTATATTAACATTCACTCTTCTTGAGCTTTCTATGGGTTTGGATTGCCCTAAAAATCCCCTGTAATCTACTTGCTCATCTCTCACTTCCCCTCACTCCTGGCAACTACTGATCTTTTCACTGTGTTCATAGTTCTGCCCTTTCCAAGATGTTATATAGTTGGAATCATACAGCATATAGTCTTTTCAGATTAGCTTCTTTCACTGAGCAATATGCATTTACATTTCCTCCCTGTCTCTTTATGACTTGATAGCACATTTCTTTTAGCTCTGAATAATATTCCATTGTCTGGATGTACTAGAGTTTGTTGATCCATTCACCTACTGAAGGTCATCTTGGTTGCTTCCAAATTTTGGCAATTATGAATAAAGCTACTCTTAACATCCATGTGCATGTTTTTGTTTTGATATGTTTTCAACTCTTTTGGGAAAATATTAATGAATGCCATTGCTGGATTGTATGTTAAGAGTACATTTAGTTTTTTAAGAAACTGTCAAACGATTTTCCAAAGTGGCTGTACCATTTTACATTCTCACCAGCAATGAATGAGCATTCCTGTTGCTCCACATCCTCACCAGCATTTGGGGTTGTGAGTGTATGGTTTTTGGCCATTCTCCTAAGTCTGTAGTGGTATCTTGTTTTCTTTTGCATTTCCCTGGTTGTATATCATGTGGAATATCTTTTCACATATTTATTTTCCATTTTATATCTTCTTTGGTAAGGTGTCTGTTCAGGTATTTGGGTCATTTTTTAATCGGGTTGTTTGTTTTCTTGTTGCTGAGTTTTTAAGGGTTCTTTGTATATTTTGGATAATAGTTCTTACATTTGATATATCTGTTGCAAGAGTGGCAGAATTTTTATTCATTATTATTTTCTTGAATTAAATATCCTTAAAATTACACATAAGCAGCATTCTTAATGTGTGTTTTCAATTTGGAAATTTTAACATTTAAAAATTTCTCTTGCTGAAGATATGTGACAATAGGAGGGGGATAAAGTCAAGGCGTTATAACAATTTTTGATAATTGCATTTATGCATTGCATTTTTCAGGGCAGTTTATTAATGGTCCAGTTCTTAAAGATGAGTGGATTCCTCAATGTTTATTTGTAGTATATCCTACTAATGAAGAACTATATCCTTAAAGCTGGCATAATTAGGTGGACTGGTCTATTAGCTGAGCTACTAAGCTTTATTTTCCTGGGTCAATGAATAACAGAAACAATTCTCAAAATAATTAAATCAGTTAAGACCCAATTTTGGGGTAAGGATCTGGGGTCTGTCATTTCCTTTTTGTTAGTTTTTCAAAAACTATTAAAACTTCAATGCTTGGCAAAGTGTGGTGGCTCATGCCTATAATCCCAGCACTCTGAGAGGCAGGCAGATCTCTTGAGTACAGGAGTTCAACAAAAGCCCGGGCAACATGGCAAAACCTTGCCTCTACAAAAAATACGATAATTAGTTGGTGTGGTGTGGCACTCCTGTAGTACCAGCTACTTGAGAGGCTGAGCCCTGGAAGGGTGAGGCTGTAGTGAGCCAAGATTGTAGCACTGCACTCCAGCCTGGGGTACAGAGCAAAGCCCGTCTCAAACCAAAACAAAACAAAATATCAATGCTAAACTTTCTAGAGAATGGGTAATCACCTCTCAAGTCATTTTTCCAAACTCATTTCTGAACCAGGACAGGCAATAACAGAGATTGGCAGGGGAAGGACTGATGTGTACTCACAAGGGAAAAAGGACTCTGCTTTGAAAACACAGATGAGCCTTTGGATGTGGAAATTTACAAGGCTCTGAGAGCCCTGAAACATCTTTAGAAGTGGAGCCCAGCGGAATAATGGGAGGCTGTGTGCTGGCTTGGCAATGAAGCCTGTCTGGCACAAACTACACTGTAAACAACTCCTCAAACATTTGCATCTGCATACATGACATTAGATTCTCCAAGTGTCCAATTAAACACTTGTCAATGGAAGAAATGTTTGTTTCCTCAGCTGACCTGTTGTCAGCCTTGGCCTTCCTGATGGGGAAGCAGTTTCAGCTGATACTGTTGTATGCTCGCTCTTTCTGGGCCTGATCTTGTCCTTGTTTAGACAAAATCCCTCTTGAGAGCCGTGGATACTGTGCCAAGCTGTGGACCATGGGATTAGGTTAGGTAACTACAGAAAATATCCAGGCTCTGAACACTTTTCAAACTTAAGAAAATCTTTAGTTTCTTTTTGCACAGTTGTAAACCATTTGTGCTTAAAAAATTATAAAAGTGATTGCAGTTGAGATAAAGAGAAAGAGCAGTGCTGATATGTGTTTATATACTTCCAAGGACTGACTTCATTTTTTAAACATCTTAAAAAACATATATTATACAAATATTAATTGTATGTGTGTGGGGTGTATGTAGTGTGCGTGTCACTATCTGTTGACAGAAATGCTCAATTATATAAGTCTCTGTGACTGGAAGAACAGTGAAGGACTTGGACACATGCTGTAGAAACATAAAGGAAGGGAGGAAGGCAATAATGGAGAAGAATCAAAGAAGTTTAAATTATTCTTTGGAAAAGTTGAAGTTTATAAGGAAGAAGAAAACTGTATGATCTTGAGCAAATTTCTAGTTTTACTAGTATTAGTTTTCTAATTCATAAAATAGGGAATATAATGTCAAGAACATCAAAGGTTATTGTCAAGATTAAATAAAATGATCTATGTAAAATGCTTACAGCAACACTTGCCACATTGTAAATGCTCAAGAAATGCTAGCTTAAGGAAATACGAAATAATATGTCTTTGGTCCAGAGATGTTTAAGCATTCCTATCTGGTGAAGAGAAGGAGCAAAGGAACAAGAGAAAAATTAGATAATTGGTACAGTATGGGCAGAGAATTTGGCTTTGGAAAGGAGGGTGGGCAGTTCTTTCACTGGGATGGGAACTGAGAATGATTGTATAGGTAAAGGGATAGAAGAACTTTGAGGTGAGGATGAAGAAAGACAAAGCATATTATGGTCATGCTATTGTCTCTTCATTTATGTAGAAGAGGAGAGCTTTTTCTGAGCATGAGTGGGAGTAGGAGTGAAATTTGAGGCTTAAGGAGAGTGGAAAAATTTCATAGCAGCTGCTGTGGAGAATTTGATAGGTGTCAACTAAAGATAAATATAAGGGTTGTGCAGCAGTGCAGAAGATATGGGTGAGGTCAGCCAGCCTTAGTTTATAGTGGCATGATTTTGGGAATGTAGATGATGGCATTATGCATCCTGGGGCGAGCATAAAGAAAGTTCAAAATTAGCTTTGAGGAATAAGAAAGGAGGGGAGGAGTAAAGGTAAAGGCATCCTAAGGTACGAATGAAAATGCTATTGGAATCATTAACCATCAAGTAAGGTTGTGAGCCAAGATTAATCTGAAATGGTCATTTGTGTGGATAGAAGTATAGACAGACTGGAGGTGGGGGAGGCCCTTCACTGGACAGGCAACATTAATCTAGCTGCTGTTGTACCAGAATGATGACGAGACAGGAATGAAGGAAACACAATTCACCTGGGCAGCTCAAGAGCATTTTTTAAGCCCTTACTATATATGCACTGGATTATCCATATGACAGCAATGCTTCCCTTGAAAAGCTTTAAGTCTAATGATACGCTCTGGATAATTTAAACTCAGACTCTGTACTTTGGAGGAGGTAAACAGAGGGTCCTAGGAAACCACAGAAGAGGACATTCAACATGACCTGTGAGAATAGAGGGCAGGCCAGGAAAAGTATCCTGGAAAATATCTTGCTTGAGCTGAATCAAGATGATTGTAGGAGAGCTGGGGTGAAGAATGGCAGAAAGGGAGAGGAAAACCAAGGGAGAAAAAGCAAGGAAAAAGGGAGCCAAATCGGCCAGGGCAGATAAAAGATTTCACAGAGAAGGGATAATTGAGATGAGTTATATATGGTACTGTTGCTAACTGAGAGAAATAAGGAAGACCTGAATGGAAGTGATAAACAATGTATTGGTAGGAACAGAAGAAAGAGATGTCAGGAGAACAGAATGATGAGATTTAATGACTGATTGAATATGTGGGGGAACGAATAGGTGATTTTACACTCTTCAGCCTGAATTATAGGGACAATATGGTTTCACTAACAGAAAGGGGGATATCCCGAGTTAGAGAAGATTTAGGGGAAAGTGATGAGTTTGGAGATGTTGAATCGGAACATACGGTTTCAAGTGAAAGTAATGCAACTAAGATGGGATTAAACCAAATGAGAGAATTTGTAATGTTCACAACTAGTAAGTTCATAGGTGCATCTGGATTTAGGCATGCCTGGTTCCAGGGTTCAAATATGATACGGGCTCATCTCTCTCTTTCTATTATCTGTGTCTCTTGGATTAGCTTGCCTTGCTTGTTTTCATTAGAAAGGTAGGCTCTCAGTATATGCTAGGCAAATGGGTACCTACGAATTCTAAGTTCTTTTCAAACTCTGATTTTCAGGCTTATCTCCCCCCTTCTTTTTTTTTTCTTTTGAGACGGAGTCTTGCCTGTCACCCAGGTTGGAGTGCAGTGGCATGACCTCTGCTCACTGCAACCTCCGCCTCCTGGATTCAAGCGATTCTCCTGCCTGGTGCTTCCCACCTCCCCCCTATAGCTGGGACTACAGGCGTGTGCCACAATGCCCAGCTAATTTTTTTTTTTATTTTTAGTAGAGATGCTGTTTCACTTTGTTGGCCAGGCTGGTCTCAAACTCCTGTTCTCATGATCCACCTGCCTTGGGTTCCCAAAGTGCTGGGATTACAGGCGTGAGCCACCGCGCCCAGCCTTATCTCCTTTTTCTAAATAGATGTCTCTATCCCCACACTTAGGCCGTTTGTTTCTATCTTTGTATGTTTCTATATTGTTCCCAACCTGAAATCCCCTTCTCTTTGCTCTCCTCTCTGCCAGCTAAATATTAGCTATCCTTCAAAGTGTGCCTGAAGTCCTGCCTCTTATATGAAGTCTTTTCTAATTATCTAGATCCCTATATTCTCTATTTTTCTTACACTTCAATTTCACTGCTAATTATTTACCTTTAATTATTATATATCTTTTATTCTCCACAGTATGTTTGATACTTCTGAGGGCAGGGATACTGACTTTTACTTCTTTTGTAGCATGGACAGTTCTGGGCATAAATAAAAAAATAGTTGCTAATGATTAATTATTAATTGGGGGGAAAAGTACTAATCTGTAATAATCACACTTTGGATATACTTTGTGAGCTTCCCTTTTCCTCATGGGAAGAAATAAGTTTGGATTGATTGGACTGACAGATGTTGAAACAATTTAGTTCAGTTAGACAAATCCTTATTGCGTTCTAAAACATATGGATAACTGCTGAATAAATATTCATTTGTTCATTTATTCAGTCAACAAATATTTATTGGATATCCATTGTTTGCCCCGCACTGTGCGAATTACCATAATAAATGTCTGCAGTCGGACATTTAGATATTGAGAATCTAAACATGAATCCGATGTGGTTCTCATCTTCAATTTTCTTTATTACATGACCAAGGATGAGATCATTGGGTGATTATAAAGCATTACAGAAAAGTAAATGATATGCTTGTGGACATATAAAGAAGGGAGTAATTTGTTCTGACTTGGGTAGCTGAGAAAAGGATTCATAGAGGAGACCGTTTTCAGGAAAAAATGAAACATGTAGAAAGGAAATATTAACACTCATGTTTGCTTTGTGAAAATTTATGTTTTACACAGTGTGTTGCTAAAAATTAACATATTGGAGAGTTTCCATTTCTGGGAAGATGGAGTAAATGTAGTTTTTCCTATTTGTCTCCTAAGTACAACTAAAAACCCTTGGCATTATATATACAAAACAAATATAAGAAGACTCTGAAAGGTGGAAAGAATGAGGCAGACCAGCTAGAGATCTTGGGACCTGAGGAACGATATGTTGCTGAATTCTCTGGGTTTTTCTTTTTGCTTTGTATATCTCAGACTTAGAGCTGAAGAAGTGGGCAACTTGGAGATGCCAATGGTGCAGACACACACAAAAATATCTCCAACAAAAGGCTGTTTTCTCTAACCAAAGGGCACATAAAGGGATAATATAGCAAGACAAAACTTTTCAAAAGTAACCCCTCTATTCCAGACAAACACAGAAAAAATTGTGGCCCACCCTTATGTATTCAGCAAAGACTGGGTGGGTATCTTAGATGTCTACTCTAGTAAGGCTGTGATGAGGTATATGAACATCCCTGCCAGGGTGGGGTCAGAGAAGAGCAAGTAGAGGTACTTTCCTTCCCATCAGCCAGTAATGAGCCTCCCACCACCCCACCACATCCCCACCTGTGGTATCAGTAGAGACCATGTGGGGAGCTTGGATTTGTGGCCTAATTGACAATAATGCACCTTTCCCTTGCCCTGCTGGCACGATGTCAGAGGAGATCTAGTGGAATTTTACTATTTCCCAGAAGTAATGAGGCTATCTTACCACAGGGTCAGTGGATACCACATGGAGAATCTACAACTCCCACTCTTACTCAGAATATATGAGGAGACCCTCCCCCTCCTTGAGTGTCAATGAAGGCCAACTAGGGAACCTGGACTTGTACCTCTATCTGTCATTGATGAGGCAGTGACACCTCCCACCCTCTATTGCCCCTGCAGTAGTGTCAGAGAAAGCTAACTAAAATAGAAGGTTTAAATGGATGTGGAGTCTCATTACATAATATGAAAATGTCTGGGTTTCAATTTGAAAATTACTTGTCATAAGAAGAACTAAAAAATCTCAAACTCGATGAAAAAGACAATCAATAGATGCCAACACTAAGATCACAGAGATTTTAGAATTATCTGAAACTGATTTTAAAGCAGCCAGATAAAAATGCTTTAACAAGTAATTACAAGCATGCTTGAACCAAATGATAATGTAGAAATCCCCCAGAAAAGAAACAGAAGGTCTCAGCAAAGAAATAGAAGATACAAAGAAGAATCAAATGGAAATTTTATAACTGAAAAATACCATAAGCAAAATAAACATCTCAGTGAATGGGCTCAACAGCAGAATGAAGGAAGAGAAGAAAGAATAAGTTGACTGGATCACAGAACGATAGAAATAGCTTGATTTGAAAAACAGAAAAAAATAGACTGTAAAAGAAAATGAACAGACCCTTGGGAAGCTGTGGTACTGTGAGCTGATTATCCTCATCTGAAAATCTGAAATGCTTCCACGTTTGAAACTTTTTGAGTGCTAACATAATGTTCAAAAAAATGCTCATTATAGCATTTCAGAGTTTGGATTTTCAGATTAGACATACCGAACCAGTAAGCATAATGAAAATATTCCCAAATCAGGAAAAGTCCAAAATCTGAAACATTTCTGGTCCCAAACATTTTTGGATAAGGGATACTCAACCTGTGTAAGAAAATATCTAACGTTCATGTCATCATTGTCACAAAAGGAAAGGAAAAGAGATCATGGTTGAAAAAGCACTCAAAGAAATAATAGCAAAAAACATTCCAAATTTGGTATGAGACAAACCTATAGATTCATGAAGCTGAGTGAACCTCCAGTAGGATGAACCCAAAGAGATTCCTACCAATAGACATTGTAATTAAACTTTTCAAAACTAAAGACAAAGGACAAAATCTTGAACACAGCCAGAGAAAATGAACACCTTACCTGCAAGGAATAACCAATTTGAATGAAAGTGTATTTTTCTTCAGAAATCATGAAGTCCAGAAAGGAGTGGCACAATGCTTTTTGGGTGCTGAAAGAAAATAGCTGTCAGCCTAGAACCTTATACCCAGAAAACATATTCTGCAGAAAAGAAGAAGAAATCAAGACATTCTCTGATAAAGAAAACATACTCAATCAGACCTACCCTAAAGGAATGGCTAAAATATGCTCTCTAAACAGAAATGAAATGATAAAAAAGGAACTATGTAACATTAGGAAGGAAAGAAAGAATATGGCAAACAAATATATTGGTGAAGGCACTGGCTTTTCTTTCCTCTTGAGTTTTCTTAATTATGTTTGACAGGTAAGGTGAAAATTATTCCACTGTTGTATTAGTTTGCTTTCATACTGCTATGAAGAACTACCTGAGACTGGGTAATTTATGAAGAAAAGAGGTTTAATTTACTCAGTTTTATGGGCTGTACAGAAGCAAGACTGGGAGGCTGCAGGAAACTTAAAATTTTCTGCAAGAGGAAGCAAGCACATCTTTACCATGGCAGAGCAGGAGAGAGAGAGAGTGAAGAGGGAAGTGTCACACACATTTAAACCATCAGATCTTGTGAAAAATAACTCATATCACGAAATTAGCAAGGGGGAAATCTACCCCCATGATCCAGTCACCTCCCACTAGGCCCCTCTGCTGACACTTAGGGATTACAATTTGACATGAGATTTGGGTGGGAACACAGAGCCAAACCATATCAAGTGTTTAATGTGACTGTAAACGTGTGTAGAAAAAAGTATATTGTAAGTGTAGAAGGGCAATGGGATGTAATAGAAAGTAAGGTCTCTATATTTTAAATATAGTGGGAGTGGTAAAATGATGACACTAGTGGACTTTGCTGTTATGTATGTATGTCTAGTAGACTGTGATATTATGTATGTTATAGGTATAATACCTAGATCAGCCACTAAAAAAGCCATGCAAAGAGGTATACTTAAAAACACTATAGATAAATCAAAACACATTTCTAAAAGATGCTCAAGTAACCCACAGAAAGGCGGGAGGAAAAAAAGCCTAGAGACAAAAACCAGAGAAGAAAAATAGAAAATAAGAAATAAAATGGCAGACAACCTCTAATATATCAACAATAACATTATATGTTAATAGTGTAAATGTAACAATTTAAAACAGATTGCCAGAATTGATTAAAAACATGATCCAACTCTATGCTATGTACAAGAAACTTACTTCATATATAACCATATAGGCAGTTTGGAAAGGAGAGAAAAACATATGTAGTTGATTTTTGTTAATCATGGTAGCTATGTTCTGTAAAACTACTGTGAATGCTGAATTAGCAAATACTAAACTGCTGTCTCTAGGGGAGATACAGAGCTAGATTCCTGCAAACCTCTGGTCACATTTTTCACAACTGGCCAATAAATAATTTTATTTTATGTGTTCTGTTTAAAGACACCTTATTGAGTATATATTATTGATTCATTAACTTTGAACTCGTGGCCAATAGCACTAGAACTCATATCTGGACAAAGCTTATCTAACACACATGTTTTCTTGGTAAGGTATGTCACAGCTTTCATTTGCTTAGGAATAACAGCACTTTAGTACTATACTTGAGGCCATTTTAAACAGTGAAATCACCAACAAAAAGCACAAACATATGAAAACTGTGGCACTAAATAAACTGTGAGAACAGTTGTTTACATCATGAGAGCTAAAACAAGAAGGTTAAATATTTACTTGTTTGACCTTGTCTAGGAACATGTAAATGGGGTGACTCAGATTTTTTTGCTGCACTGTGCATGTGCACAAATGATTAAAGAGCACTGCAAGTATGATTTTGGGGTTATAAATTTTAGTGCATAGGCAAATTAGCAAATATGGAATCCACAAATAATGAGGATAGATGGTATCATGCAAAGGTCAATCAAAGGAAAGCTGATATGTTAATATCAGATATAGTAGACTTCAGATGAAAGAAAATTTGATTTTTTTTTTCTTTTTTTTTGAGATGGAGCCTCACTCTGTCACCCAGGCTGGAGTGCAGTGGCGCAATCTTGGCTCATTGCAACCTCCGTCTCCTGGGTTCAAGTGACTCTCCTGCCTCAGCCTCCTGAGTAGCTAGGATTACAGGTATGCATCACCACACCTGGCTTATTTTTGTATTTTTAATAGAGATGGGGTTTCACCATGTTGGTCAGGCTAGTCTCGAGCTCCTGACCTCATGATCCACCCATCTTGTCTTCCTAAAGTGCTGGGATTACAGACATGAGCCACTGCACCTGGCTGAGATGAAAGAAAATTACCAGAGACAGAGAGACATTGTCTAATGATAAAAGTCTTACGCTAATGTTTACAACAGCTTTATTTGTAATAGCCAAAATGGAAACAACCCAGCTGTCCATAAATGAGTGAATGGTTAAACAACTATAATATATCCATACTATGGAATACTTCTCAACAATAAAGAGGAAAAGATTATTGATATAGGCAATGACCTGGATGAATCTTCAGGGAATTCTGCTGAGAAAAAAATAAATTTAAAGGTTATATACCACATTTCTATTGATATAACATTCTTTAAATGACAGAATTATAGAAATGAATAACAGATTAGTGGTTGCCAGGATTTAAGGAGTTTGGGTGGGGGTGGGAGTAGAGGGATGGGTGGGCATAACTGTAAAAGAGCAACAGGAGTGATCCTTGTGGTGATGGAGATGCTGTATGTCTTGACTGTCTCGATGGCAGTATCCTGCTTCTGATACAGCACTGTAGTTTTGTAAGATGCTGCACTGGGGGAAATTGGGGAGAGGTTACGTAGGATCTCTCTGTATTCTTTCTTATTGCTCAATGTGAATCTACAATGATCCCAACATAAAAACTGTAATTAAAAAACTTAGTGTGCTTTACTGTAGCTTCTTTCCTTGTACTTGATAATCTTAAGTCCTTTTGTCAACCCAGTGATACACTGGTCTACAAATATTTATTTTGAATTCCTGCTTTGCTCTCAGCATTGTGGTGGCTGGAATTATTAGGAATACAATTACAGAAGCATAAGATTTAGAACACATATAAAAAAGTGTGTGTGTGTGAAAAGCATATGCAAGTATGTCTAAGAGAGTTGACATAATTCTCATCTTTCAAAATTTTAGTGTTCCACTGTAAATTGTAAAAGCTATAGTGTAAAGTAGCATTTGTAATCCTATTCAGCTCTTAGCTTGCCAAGAATATCCTCTCTCAGGATGTGTTGCTTCACTACAGTAACAACCATTGTGTTGTCAAATCCATGTGAATTATGCAAAACAAAAGAAAAACAAATGGCCTACCTAAAGTTTGGCAGCTGCAACAAGGAACCTATCAATTTGAGGTTTATTGTAATACATTAAATTCGAAAGAATATTCTTCCAAGTAATTGTAGTGCTTGGAATGAATGAAGGATCATTTGAAGAATCTACAACGAAGAATCTACAACTCATTTCTAAAAGATTAGGAAAAAGAAGAAAGAACATAGTTGCCAACTTCTCCTTGGTTTGTATTTATTCAATGTATGAAGGTTTAGCATTTTAGATTCTTTCCTAATTATCAGTTAATTTACCTGTAGAATCTGTTTGAAGAACTACTTTTACATTTCTTTCATTTTGATGAGAAAATTGAAAACTTGGGGTGACTATAAAAAAGTGTTAATTTGAGTGATTATTCATTAATATGATTTTTAGGAGCCCAGCAGAAAAAAAAATAGATCTGTCAGGTCTGATGATTTAGAGGATTCTTAGAGATTTAGGTGAAATACATGGGTATTTTTGCTTTGATAGAATCACATAATTGTCTCTCTCTGCAGTGTCTGACACCAGCTTTCTATGTAATAAAATCTAACTATGAAAACGAAAAGGCAAAAATAAAGCTTCATGGGCTTTTTAAACCCTTTGTGAAAGTTGTTATATTAGAGATCATAAAGTAGGTAGTTAACAAACACTTTGTTCCTCGACAGGGCCGCCCCATTGTACCACTCCAAGACCATGGGAATGGCATTCTGTGGGGTTGTGTCAGCCTGGTTCTGTGCAGCAGCCCTGACACCTGCCATGCACTCCACACTGTTCTAGGTACTGGGGATATAGCAGTGAACAAAACAGGTGAAAAGTATCCTTGCCTTCATGGAATTTCCATTCTAGACTAGAAATTGGGACAATGAACCAAATGGACAAATTAATTTTATAGCATGCTTGGAGGTGATATATTCTATGCAAAAAATAAAGCAAAGAAGTTGGAAAATGATTGCTAGGGTTAGGGAGTTGTTTCAGTTTTAAATAGGGTGGTCAGATCACGTGAGTAAAGGAGTTCAAGACTAGCCTGGCCAAGATGGCAAAACACCATCTCTACTAAAAATACAAAAGTTAGCTAGGTTTGGTGGTGTGTGGCTAGATACTCGGGAGGCTGAGGCATGAAAAGTCCTTGAACTTGAGAGGCAGAGGCTGTAGTGAGCTGAGATCGCATCACTGTACTCCAGCCTGGGCGAGGGAGCAAGACTCTATCTCAATTAAAAAAAAAAAAACTATGAAGGTGGTCAAGGAGTGCTTCTTTGAGAAGTGAATTTTGTTTCTGTTTTAAGATTTTTTTTAAATGTTAGATTTGGGGGGGTATTTGTGTGGGTTTGTTACATAGATATAGTGTTTAATGGTGAGGTCTGGGCTTCAAGTGGTTTGGGCATCATCCAAATAATGAACATTTTCAACAAAAATAAAAGTGTACTGTTTTCTCTGGGTAAGAGTGTGCCAGGCAGAAGGAACAGTTAGTACTAAGATACTGAGGTGGGAATATTGCACTTCAGCAAAGAGGCCAGAGTGACTGGAGCGGAGAAGGGGAGTGGTAGATGTTACCAGTGGAGAGTCTTGACTAGGAGTCATCCAGGTTCTTGGCATTTTGAACAAAGAATTGGACAAAACACACACAAAGCACTGAAAGAATGAAGCAATGGAAGCACAGATTTATTGATGTGAAAGTACATTCCACAGAATGAGGGTGGACTTGGGCAAGCAGCTCAAGAGCCCTTGTTACAGAATTTTCTGGCGTTTAAATACCATCTAGAGGTTTTCCATTGGTTATTTGGTTACACCCTATGTAAATGAAGTAGTGGCTCGTGACCAGTCTGATTGGTCGCCTTCCATGATCAATTAGAGGCTGAAGTGGTTACAAAGTTACACCCCTATGCAAATGAAGACTAGGCTTGTGACCAGCCTGATTGGTTGTGGGAGGGGACAAATCAGAGGTACTCTCCACTTTTCATCTGACAAAGGAAGTGCGGGGGGCGGGGGGAGTTGCGAAGGGAGTAGCCTCTGATCCTTTTGTTACTTGGGCATGGAAAGTTTGGTTTTCCTTTTGATTTAGTTCTAGGAAGTCAGCGTGAATTGGCCTTTGGGTCCCTGCCTCCAGACCCTATTCTCCTGCCTCAGTAGAGATGAGGTCTGAACATAAGAGGGGACTTGTGGGACATCCATAAGACTTCAGCTTTTACTCTGAGCAAGATAGGGTGCAATTTGAGGGCTCTAAACTGGGAGGTGACAAGAGCTGACTAGAAGGTTGTGGGTGGTATGAACACTATATTGTCTGGCTAGTTGGGAAATGGCTCAACATATTGAATAAATCCCAATAAAATGCAAAAGTCAGAGCTGCAACTGAGGAAAATGGTGGTTAGAAAGAGAAATAAAAAACAAACCCCTAACAAGACTTTTCTATTACTACTTTTAAGAAAGTGGAGGTGGAGGAGTAAAGGATCTTGTGTTGTAATAAAAACTTAGTCTTATTTCTAAAAAGTAATTTTTCAACTAGAAGCAACAAAACTAATCATAGGGAATTTATTTTAGTAGGTAATGCAATATGTCAGCCGTTTTTAGGGTATCTCAAAATTGTCAACATCGGTAAAATACCCAAAGCTGGCATTATAGCTTGGATTCTTCCCAGTGGACAACCAAGTTGGACACAAAGTTCTGAAGAGGAAAGGAGGTCTGAGAAATACAAAGAACTGAGATGCATGTATTTTCTGAACTTTTCTCCCCCCGTCCTTAATGATGTTGTGCTTAAAACACATTTCTGGGTTTATCAAGATGAGTAAATACTCTCATTTATGTCTCATTAATGTCAAATCGATGTGACCGAATAGTATAGTTTGGTAGTCTCTAATATATGAGACTTCATTAGTGTCACTAAGGGCATAGGTTTTTTTTTTTTTTTTTTTTTTTTAAAGAAATGCTTGTAGAGACTTTAAAATAATGAAAAATATTCAACACACCTGGCTAAGAGTGATTGTATTACATTCCTATTTCTTTAGATAAAGGTCTGTCAGCACATCCATTACAGGCACATCTTTTCAGGTTGAAACTTGGCATAGCAGTTCTAAAGAGGAAAGAGAGTCAAACAAAATGTGAACAAAATGTTTCTTTTGTTTGAAGAAGACATTCCCTTCATACGCTGATGGCGCTATATCCCATAAAACTTTGAGAATCTTATTTTTGTTTTGTTTTTGGTAAAATAAGTGCCTTTGAAAAACAGTTTATCTTTGGACACAAAAGTAAAGAAAAACCTTTTGATGTTTAACAACGGATTTGCTTAAGAACAAAAATGATTTAAAGGGCTTTTAAAAAAGAGTTAGTGTTGTCTATTTTTATTTTCTCAGACAGATCATAATCACACTGAAAATTGAAACACTGATACCCTTAAGGGCTAAATTTATCCTCCCTGTCCTTGGAGCAAAACAAGAATATCCACAAACATGACACCCTCTTTGGAAGAACAGACACTAAGTGCATATTTGTTGAGAATTGAGAAGATACATAAGTCAGACAAAAGGAATTGTATTTTAAAAGGCTTTAAAAATTTTTAGTTTTTGAGGTAATATACACAAGTGGAACACAACTCAAAAAGAGTATGTAGTGAAATGTAAGTTTCCTTCTTCGTCCTTGCTCTCAGCCGCCACTGGGTTACCCTCCACAGAGACAACCACTGTTATCAGCGTCTTATGTATCCTTTAAGAGAGCATAATCTTTTTTTCTTTTAGTTAATTGATAGCTTTACATTTTGTTCTGCACCTTGCTTTGTTCTCCTGACATTTCATTTGGAGGTTGCTCAATATTTGTATGCAGAGAGCTATTTCTACTTCCTTCTTTTTAATTAGCTTAATGTTCTACCTTATAGATGTACCATGATTTACTTAATTAGTCTACTATATGTAAACATTTAGACTATTCCTAACTTTTACTATTACAAACAATATAACACAATATCCTCATACACAGATCATTTTGTGTGAGTGTATCTGCAGGATAATTTCTAGAAGAGGAATATTTATGTTAAAAGTATATGCATATGTGTAGATTGTTCTCCATAGAAATTGTACACTCCCAGCAGCAGTATGGAAGTGTGCCTGTTTCTCTATGCCCTTTCCACCACAATGTATATCAAACACTTAGCAATCTAACGGAGTGGAAGGGCATCTTGTTTAGTATGTGTTTTTATCATGAGTGATATTGAGCATCATTTTATAAGTTTAAGAATCCTTTGTATTTTCTATGAACTGTTTATATATTTTGCACCTTTTGAAAAGTATTATTGGTCCTTTTCTTACTGATTTGTGAAAACTTTTTAAAATAAATGTTTCCTCAACAACACACACTAGTGCATTTTTGGTGTATGTAAATTCCAGTTGGCTTTTTATCATACCAAAAATGCTTATTTTTTCTATTTTTATTGATTAGTAATAATTGTACATACTTATGGAGTACATGTGATATTTTGATACATGCATACAACGTGTAACAATCAAATCGGGATATTTAGGGTATCCATCACCTCAAACGTTTATCATTTCTTTGTGTTGGGAACATTTCAACTCTTCTAGCAATTTGAAGTAATAAATTATTATTAATTATAGTCACCTTACTGTGCTATCCAACACTAGAACTTATTCCTTTCACCTTATTGTGTATTTGTATTCATTAACCAACCTCTCTTCGTCCCTCCGACTGCCACATACCATTCCCAGTTTCTGGTAACCATCATTCTACTCTCTACCTCCATGAGATAAACTTTTTTAGCTACCGCATATGTATGAGTGCACGTAATATTTTTCTTTATGTGAATTTATTTCTGGATTTTCTATTTTATTTCTGTCTATGTGCCTGACTTATTTCACTTAACATAATGACCTCCATTTCCATCCATGTTGCTGCAAATAACACTATATCATTCTTTTTTATGGCTGAGTAGTATTCCATTGTATATATATACACCACATTTTCTTATCCATTCTTCTGCTAATAGACACTTAGGTTGATTGCATATCTTGGTTATTGTGAATAGTGCTACAATAAACATGAAAATGTAGGTTTCCCTTCGATGTACTGATTTTTTGTATTTGCTTTTTTAAAAATGATTAAAATTTTTATTTCCATAGTTTTTGGGGTACAGATGGTGTTTGGTTACATGGATAGGCTCTTTGGTGGTGATTTCTGAGATTTTGGTGCACCTGTCACCCAAGCAGTGTATACTGTACCAAATATGTAGTCTTTTCTCCCTTATCCCCTTTCCAACCTTCCCCACAGAGTCCCCAGAGTCCATTATATCATTCTGATGCCTTTGCATCCTCATAGCTTAGCTCCCACTTATAAGTTAGTACATACAATATCGATTTTCCATTCCTGAGTTATTTTACTTAGAATAATGGCTTCCGACTCCATCTAAGTTGCGGCAAAAGCCATTATTTCATTTCTTTTTATGGCTGAGTAGTATTCCATGGTCTATATATACCACATTTTCTTTATTTACTTGTTGTCTGATGAGCACTTAGGTTGGTTCCATATCTTTGCAATTGCGAACTGTGCTGCTGTAAACATACATATGCATGTATCTTTTTCATATAACGACTTATTCCTCTTGTTAAATATTCAGTAGTGGGATTACTGGATTGAATAGTAGTTCTACTTTTTGTTCTTTAAGAAATCTGTATACTGTTTTCTATAGTGGTTGTACTGGTTTACATTCCACCAGCAGTGTAAAAATGTTCTCTTTTCCCCCGCATACACACCAACATTTATTGTCTTTTGACTTTTTAATTATGGTCATTCTTGTAGAGTAAGATGGTATCTCGTTGTGGTTTTGATTTGCATTTCCCTGATCATTAGTGATGATGAGCATTTTTTCATGTTTGGTGGCTGTTTGTATATCTTCTTTTGAATATTGTCTATATGTCCTTTGCCCACTTTTTGATGGAATTTGTTTTTTTCTTGATTTGTTTGAGTTCCTTGTAGATTCTGTATATTAGTCCTTTGACAAAGATGTCAGATGCATCTTTGTCAGATGCATACCTTGTGAATATTTTCTCTCACTCTGTGGGTTGTTTGTTTGCTGATTATTTCTTTTGCTGTGTAGATGCTTTTTAGTTTAATTAGGTCCCATTTATTTATTTTTATTTTTATTACATTTGCTTTTGGGGTCTTAGTCATGAATTCTTTACCTAAGCCAATGTCTAGAATAATTTTACCAATGTTATCTTCCAGAATTTTTATGGTTTCAGGTCTTAGATTTAAGTCTTTGATCCATTTGAGTTGATTTTTATATAATGTGAGAGATGAGGGTCCAGTTTCATTCTTCTACATGTGACTTGCCAATTTTCTCAGCACCATTTGTTGAATAGGGTGCCCTTTCCCTATTTTATGCTTTTGTTTGCTTTGTTGAGGATCAATACTTACTGTATTTGTCTTTATTTCTGGGTTCTCTATTCTGTTCCATTGGTTGACATGCCTATTTTCATACCACTACCATGCTGGTTTCGTAACAGTAGCCTTGTAGTATCATTTGAAGTTGGATAATGTGATGTTGCTTCCAGATTTGTGCTTTGGCTATGTGGGCTCTTTTTTGGTTCCATGTGAATTTTAGGATTATTTTTTCTAATTCTGTGAAGAATGATGATGGTATTTTGATGGGAATTGCATTGAATCTGTAGATTGCTTTGAGCAGTATGGTCGTTTTCACAATATCGATTCCACCTATACATGAGCATGGGATGTGTTTTCATTTATTTGTGTCATCTATGGTTTCTTTCATCAGTGTTTTGCAGTTTTCTCTGTAGAGATCTTTTACCTCTTTGGTTGATATACTGATTTCCTTTCCTTTTGATAAACGCCCAGTAGTGGGATTGCTGGAGTGTGTAGTAGTTATATTTTTAGCTTTTTGAGAAACCTCCATAATGTGTTTCATCATGGCTGCACTAATTTAGATCCCCACCAACAGTATATAAGAGTTCCCTTTTCTTTGCATCCTTGCCAGCATTTGCTATTTTTTGTCTTTTTGAAAGTAGCCATTCCAGCTAGGGTGATCTGTCTCACTGTGGCTTTTGTTTGCATTACCCTCATGATTACTGATGTTAAGCATTTTTTCCATATACGTGTTTTCCACTTGTATATCTTATTTTAAGAAACGTTTCTTCAGACCCTTTAGCCACTTTGTAATGGGATTATTTGGGCTTTGTTTTAACTGTTGAGTTGTTTGAGTTCCTTGTATATTCTGGATATTAATTCCTTGTCAGATAAGTAGTCCGCAAAGATTTTCTCTCATACCGCAGGTTGTCTCTTCACTCTGTTGATTGTTTTCTTTGCTCTGCAGAAGATTTTGGGTTTACTATGACTCATTTGTCTATTTTTGTTTTTGTTGCCTGTTTTTGAAGTCCTAGCCATAAAAATCTAATGTCCTGAATTGTTTCCCTCATGTATTCTTCTAATAGTTTTGTAGTTTTGGGTCTTATGTTTTAGAATTTAATCCATTTGAGTTGATTTTTGTATATGTAATAGACAGGGATGTAGTCTCATTCTTCTGCATGGATATTCAGTTTTCTCATTTGTTGAAGAACTGAATGCTTTTTCTATGTCTACTGAGATGATCATATAGTTTTGTCTCTCATTCTGTTGCTGTGGTGTACCATATTTATTGTTAGTGTTTAACCATCCTCACATCCCTGGGATAAATTCTACTTGATTCTTATGTATTGTGTTTTTCATGTGTCGTTAGATTTGGTTTGCTAGAATTTTGTTGAGGATTTTCACATCTGTGTTCATCAGGGATATTGGCTTTTAGTTTCCTTTTTTTGTAAGTGTGTCCTTATCTTGTTTGGTTTCAGGGTAATTTTGGCCTCATAGAATGAATTATGAAGAATTTTCTCTTCTTCAATTTTTTTGAATAGTTTGAGAAGAATTTTTGTTAGTTCTTCTTCATGAGTTTAGTAGAATTCAGGAATAAATCCATCTGCTCCTGGACTTTTCTTATTTTGGCTGTTTTATTAATCATTTAATTAATTAATAAAATGATTAACTGTTACTAATTTTTTTTTTGTTTCTTCTGGGTTCATTCTTTGTAGGTTGTATGTGACCAGGAATTTATTCATCCTCTAAGTTTTTCAATTTGTTAAAGTATAGCTGTTTAAAATAGTCTCTAATGATTCTTTGTATTTCTGTGTTATCAGTTGTAATGTCTCATTTTTTATTGTTTCTGATTTTATTAACTTGAATCTTTTCTTTCTTTTTTCTTGGTTACTATAGCTAGCAGTTTGTCAATTTTATTTACATTTTCAAAAACCAACTTTTCATTTAATTGATCCTTTGTGCTTTTTTAAGTCTCAATTTTCTTTAGTTTTGTTCTGATGTTATTATTTCTTTCCTTCTGTTTGATTTGTTCTTGCTTTTCTAGTTTCCTGAAAGGCATCATTAAATTGTTCATTTGAAATCTTTATACTTTTTTTAGGTAGGCATTTATTGCTATAAATGTCCCTCTTAGCACTGCTTTTGCAGTATCCCATAGGTTCTGGAATGTTATATTCACATTTTCATTTGTTTCAAGATACATTTTAATTTCATCCTTTATTTCCTCATTGATGCAGCAGTCATTCAGAGGCATGTGGTCTAATTTTCATGTATTTGTAGAGTTTCCAAAGTTCCTCTTGTTACTGGTTTATAGTTTTAGTTCATTGTTGAAATTCCCAACTGATAATGGTTTGGCTCTGTCCCCCACTCAAATCTCATCTTGAATTTACACGTATTGTGGGAGGGACTCAGTGGCAGGTAATTGAATCATGGGGACTTGTCTTTATTGTGCTATTCTCATGATAGTCAATAAGTTTCATGAGATCTGATGGTTTTAAAAAGAGGAGTTTCCCTACACAAGCTCTCTCTCTTTGCTTGCCGCCATCCATGTAAGACATGACTTGCTCCTCCTCCTCTTCTGCCATGATTGTAAGGCCTCCTAGACCTGTGTAACTGTAAGTCCATTAAACCTTTTTCTTTTGTAAATTTCCCAGTCTTGGGTATGTCCTTATCAGCAGCATGAAAACAGACTAATACAGTAAATTGGTACTGGGAATGGGGTGCTGCTGAAAAGATACCCAAAAATGTGGAAGCGACTTTGGGACTGGGTAACAGGCAGAGGTTGGAACAGTTTAGAAGACTAAGAAGAAGACAGGAAAATGTGGAAAAGTGTGGAACTCCCTGGGGACTTGTTGAATAACCTTGACAAAAATGCTGATAATGATATGGACAATGAAATCCAGGCTGAGGTGGTCTTGGATGGAGATGAAAAACTTGTGGGGGAACTGGAGCAAAGGTAACTCTTGCTATGTTTTAGAAAAAAGACTGATGGCATTTTTCCCCTGCCCTAGAGATTTGTGGAAGTTTGAAGTTGAGAGAGATGATTTAAGGTATCTGGCAGAAGAAATTTCTAAGCAGCAAAACATTCAAGAAGTGTCTTCAGTGCTGTTAAAGGCATTCAGTTTTAAAAGGGAAACAGAGCATAAAAGTTCAGAAAATTTGCAACCTGTCAATGCAATAGAAAAGAAAATCCCATTTTCTGAGGAGAAATTCAAGCTGGTTGTAGAAATTTATGTAAGTAACAAGGAGCCTAATGTTAATCCCCAAAGTTGGAGAAAATGACTCCAGGGCATGTCAGATGTCTTCATGGCAGCCCCTTCCATCATAGGCCGAGAGACCTAGGAGAGAAAGATGGTTTTGTTGGCCGGGGCCCAGGGTCCCCCTCCTCTGTGATGGCTAGGGACTTGGTACCCTGAATTATAGTCACTCCAGCCATGGCTAAAAGGGGCCAAGGGACAGCTCTGGCTGTTGCTTTAGAGGGTGGAAGCCCCAAACCTTGGCAGCTTCCATGTGGTGTTGAGCCTGCAGGTGCACAGAAGTCAAGAATTGAGGTTTGGGAACCTCCACCTAGATTTCAGAGATGTATGGAAATGCCTGGATGCCTAGGCAGAAGTTTGCTGTAGGGGTGAGGTGCTCATGGAGAACTTCTACCGTGGCAGTGTGGAAGAGAAATATGGGGTTGGAGCCCCTGCACAGAATCCCTTCTGCAACATTGCCTAGTGGAGCTGTGAGAAGAGGGCCACCATCCTCCAAACCCCAGAATTGCTTGCACCATTCACCTGGAAAAGCTGCAGACACTCAATACCGGCCCATGAAAGCAGCCAGAAGGAGGGCTATACCCTGCAGAGCTGGGGCAGAGTAGTCCAAGGCTGTGGGAGCCCACTTCTTACATCATTGTGACCTGGATGTGAGACATGAAGTCAAAGGGGACCATTTTGGAAATTTGAATTTGACTGCCCTGCTGGATTTCAGACTTGCATAGGGCCTGTAGCTCCTTTGTTTTGGCCAATGTTTCTCATTTGGAATGGCTGTATTTACCCAATGCTTGTACCACCATTGTTTCTGGGAAGAAACAAACTTGCTTTTGATTTTACAGGTTCATAGGTGAAAGGTATCTGCCTTGTCTCAGATGAGACTTCAGAATGGACTATGGAATTTTGGGTTAATGCTGAAATGAGTTAAGATTTTAGGGACTGTTTGGAAGGCCTGATTGGTTTTGAAATATGAGGACATGAGATTTGGGGGGGGGCCAGCGGCAGAATGATATGGTTTGGCTGTGTCCCCATCCAAATCTCATCTTGAATTTCTATGTGTTGTGGAAGGGACACAGTGGGAAGTAACTGAATCATGGGGGCTTGTCTTTCTTGTGCTATTCTCATGATAGTGAATAAGTCTCATGAGATCTGATGGTTTTAAAAAGAGAAGTTTCTCTATACAAGCTCTCTTGTTTTGCTTGCTGCCATCCATGTGAGCTGTGACTTGCTTCTCTTTGCCTTCCGCTATGATTGTGAGGCCTCTCAGCCATGTGGAACTGTAAGTCCATTAAACGTCTTTGTTTTGTAAGTTGCCTGGTCTTTGATATCTCTTAGCAGTGTGAAAATGGACTAATACACCAACTATTGTTGCACTGGAGTCTGTCTCTCACTTTATAGCTAATAATATTTTTTATATATCTTTTTTATATAATATTTTATGTAATATTTTTTATATGCTCTGCTGTTGGCTGCATGTATGTTGAGAATTGTTATATTCTCTTTCTGAATTGATCCTGTCATCATTAAATAATGCCTTTCTTTGTCTCTTTTTACAGTTTTTAACTTAAAGTCTGTTTTGTCTTACATAAATGTTACCATTCCTGCTTGCTTTTGGTTTTGTTTGCATGGAATATATTTTTCCATCCCTTTACTTTCATTCTATATGTCTCTTTACAGATGAGATGAGTTTCTTGGAGACAGCATAAATTTGAGTCATGCTTTTTTATCCATTCAGTTTGATTATATATATATATTATATATATATATGTGTGTGTATATATATAATATATATATATGTGTGTGTGTATATATACATATATAATATATATATGTGTGTTATATATATATATACATATATAATATATATGTGTGTGTTATATATATATACATATATAATATATATATATGTGTGTGTATATATATATATATATATTTTTTTTTTTGAGATGGCGTCTCACTCTGTCACTCAGGCTGGAGTGCAGTGGCATGATCTCAGCTTACTGCAACCTCTGCCTCCTGGGTTCAAGTGATTCTCCTGCCTCAGCCTCCCGAGTAGCTGAGACTACAGGCATGCACCATCATGCCCAGCTAATTTTTATATTTTTAGTAAAGATGTATTTTCACCATGTTGGCCAAGATGGTCTTGATCTCCTGACCTCATGATCTGTCCACCTTGGCTTCCCAAAGCGTTGGGATTACAGGCGTGAGCCACTGCGCCAAACCAATTATATCTTTTAAGTGAGGACTTTGATCTGGTTACATTCAAGTTTGTTATTGATAAATGAGGAAATAGTCCTGTCACTTTGTAATATGTTTGGTTGTTTTATAGTTTTATATATCATTTGTCCCTTTCTTCTTCCTTTGTTCGTTATCATTGTAGTTTGGTGGTTTTCTTTAGTGATAATGTTTCACTCTTTTGTTTTTCTTATTTGTGCATCTTTTATACTTTCATGTGTTTTTGTGATTGCAGAGATTATCCATTTGCTTTCAGATATAGGATTCTGTTAAGTATTTCCTGTAGGGCTGGTCTAGTGGTGATGAATTTCCTATGTTTGATTGGGAAATTCTTTATTTCTTTCACTTCTGAGGAACAGATTTGCTAGGTATGGTATTCTTGGATGGGAGAGTTTTTTATTTTGGCACTTTGAATATATCATCCCATTCTCTTCTGGACCATAATTTTTTGCGTAGAAATTTACTGTTAGTCTGATTAGGATTCCCTTATATATGACTTGGCACTTTTCTCTTGCTGCTTTTAGAATTTTCTCTGTCTCTGACTTTTGGCGGTTAGATTATAATGTAATTTAGAGAAGACCTTTTTGGGTTGTGTCTATTTGTGAATTTTTGTGATTCTTGTATCTGGATGCCTAAATCTCTTGCAAGATTTTGGAAGTTTTTAGGTATTATTCTGTTAAACAAGTTTTTTACATTGTTACCTATCTCTTACCCTTCTGGAATTCCCAGAATTAGAATTTTGGTCATTTTATGGTGTCCCATATATTATCTAGGCTTTCTTCATAGTTTTATATCCATTTTTCTATTTGTTTATTTTATTTTTTGTCTGACTGAGTTATTTAAAAAAAACTGTCTTCATATTCAGTGCTTATTTTCTCTGCTTGGTGTACTCTATTGTTGAAGCTCTTGATTGTATTTTTTATTTCATTTATTGAATTCATCAGTTCTAGGCTTTTGGTTTGGTTCTCTTTGGATAGCTGTCTCTGGAATTTATCATCAGCTCATTAATTATTTTCTTCATTTCTCTGTATTATTTATCTGTGTTCTCTTGTATCTCATTGTATTTCTGTAATATTATTGTTTGGAATTTTTTTAAGTATTTCATAAATTTCCTTTACTTTGTGATCTGTTACTGAATAATTATTGGGTTTCTTTCAAGGCATCTTGTTTCTTTGCTTTTTTGTGTTTTTTGTATCCTTACATTGATTTCTGTGCATCTAATATAATAATTGTTTCTGATTTTATGCATTGGTTTTCATGGGAAAGACTTTTTCCTGTAGATATATCTATAGTGTTGGTTGGGTAAAGTGTTTTGATTTTGATTCTGGCTGGGGATGGTAGTATAGTCTCTGTATGATTTCTTTGGCTGTAATTAGCATCAGTGTTGCCTCTGAGTTCCTTAGTGGCTTAGACTGCAGTTAATGGAAGTTGTGTTAAGGCTTTGCTGGAGATGGGCACACCATATGGGCCGGTCCTTGGGCACCAGTGGTGTTGGTGGCAAGTGAGGCATGCCTGTCCTCAGGTCCCCTGATGGTTCATGCAGGTATTAGCTGTGGCAAGTAGGGTGGGACTAGTCCTCAGGCTCCCACACAGTGTGCTTAGGTACAGGCAATGATGGTGGTAGGTGGGGTCAGCTTGTCCTCAGGCCCCAGATGATGTCTTGGGTGCCATCAGTGGTGGCAGTGGATGGGGTGGCCCTGTCTTCAGGCCCCTGGATGGGGCATGTGGGTGCCAATGGCAGCAAGAGGGGTGGGTTGATTTCCAGGTCCTTGGATTGTGTGCACAGGTGCCAGCAGCTGGTAAAGTGGGCCTTTCCTCAGGCCCCCTGATAGTGTGGTCAGGTACCAGCAACAGCAGGTGGAGCAGATTGATTTAAGAGCTAGCTTAGTGTTGGCTGGACACAGTGGCTCACACCTGTAATCCCAGCACTTTGGGAGGCTAAGGTGGGTGGATCAGAAGGTCAGGAGTTTGAGACCAACCTGTCCAATATGGTGAAACCCTGTCTTTATTAAAAAGATACAAAAATTAGCCAGGTGTGGTGGCGCATGCCTGTACTCCCGGGTACTCAGGAGGCTTAGGCAGGAGAATCACTTGAACCAGGGAGGCAGAGGTTGCAGTGAGCCAAGATGGTGCCACTGCACTCCAGCCTGGGTAACAGAGTGATACACTGTCTAAAAAAAAAAACCAAAAACCAAAGAACAGAGTTAGCTCAGTGTTTTATAATTTATAAATATTTTCTTAATTTCCTCATCATTTGTCTTTTGATGATTTCATTATGAAGAACTTCTTATTTCTATTTTTATTAGTCAGATTTATCAATTTTAATGGGTTCTGGGTTTTTCTGACAATTAGAAAATCTTTATTGCTCTGAGATCTTTTTTATAAACCATCTCATTTTTTAATAATACTTTAAGGGTTCTTATGTTTAAATCTTTAGTCTGTCTCAGACTTATTTTGGTGTAAGGTGTGTTATGTGTGTCTAGCTTAATTTTTCTTCATTTAGTAATCAAGTTTTTTTTTGTTTTTGTATCACTTTTTGAAGTTCATTTTTTCCCATGGGATTCAAATTTACTTATCACATTAAAAATTTCTAACTGTATTTGGGTCTATTTCTGGATTCTCTGTTCTGTTTCATTGAACTATTTTTCTGTTTACAAACCAACAACTCATCATTTTAAATAGTAGCTTTACAATAGGTTTTTATATCTTGCATTATTAATACCTGATCATTTGTGTTCTTTTTCAGAATGTTTCTGGTTATTCTTATGTTTCCTGTGAACTTCAGAACCAAGTCAATTTCTTTATTTTCAAATAGTGTGTATTGTGTGTGTGTGTGTGTGTGTGTATGTGTGAACATATTAAATTTATAGAGTAAGTCACGTAGAACTAATGCTTTTAACATTTTGAGTTTTCTTATCCATGAACATGCCTCACTTTTCCATTTATTTAATTCTTGTGGGTCCACCAGTAATGTTAAAAGTTTTCTTCACATATTTCTTGTTATACATTTTTCTAGTTACTCTATAATTTCAGTTGCCACTTTAAATGTAATCTACTCTTCCTGTGTATTTCCTATTTGTGTTGTTCATATATATGAAAAGTGGTGTCACAATATTGTTTTTGTATTCATTCGCTTAACTGAATTCTCTTACTGTTTATAGTTTTCCAGTTGATTCTCTTGTGTTTTCCAAGTAATCATATTGTTTGCAAATAATGATATTTTTATATTATCTCTTAAAATTTTATACCTGCATTTTACTGTCTAGTTATGTTATCCAGGACCCCCAAAAATTATTGGTGGTCATAGTAGTCACTCTCGTCTTCAACTTGTCATTAATAGGAATAATAATAGTGTTTTCATTAAGCACAACACACTGGCTTTTGAGATGCAACAGAGATATTTTGTCATATTAAGGGAGGAAACCCTGTATTCTTAGTATAGTATACAATAAGAATTTTTGTCAAAAACAATGTTGAATTTTATCAAAAACCATTTCATAATTCATGGAGATAGTATTTTAATTTTCTCTTTTTATTATTAACATTGTAAATTATATTAATAGATTTATTGTTATATTATTCTTTTATTTGGGGCATAAAACACCACTTAGTAATGGTATATTATACTTTAATGTGATACTGGATTCTATTTGCAAATAGTCATTTAGGGTTTTTTTCATGATATTTACAAGTGAGTTTAGGCTGTATTTTTTTCTGTGCTTTTTATTGTGGATTTATCTGTTATAAATATACATTTGAAGGTTTGTTTTTTTCTATGCTCTACACTTTGAATGGCATTAAAGTTAACGTGTTTCTTAAGGATTTGTCAGTATTCCGATAGTGAAACGAACTATGTGTTGAACTATTTTGTTTTGGGAGTAAATTGACAATTTTCCCTCCTTTTAAAATAGATATTGGTACGTTACATTTTCAAATTTATGTGGGGTTTGATTTTTTAGAAAATAATCCATTTCATCTTTGTCTCAATTTACTCACATTGAATTGATCAAAGTGGTGTTACAGGAGTCTTTTACTCTTTTTTGTTTCTGGGATCTTTTTCATCATTTCTTGTTATTCGTATTTGTATTTTCTATCTTTATAATTAAAAATGTTTTGGCAAGTTAAAGGTTTTGTTTCATGTTATTCCTCCTCCTCCACCCATGAAACATCTGGTGGGTTTACTTATTAGTTCTTCCACATTCCATTTTTCTAATTCATTATTTCACTTTTTATGTTTATTAATTTCTTTTTTCTGTCTTCCTGTTCTTTTAGTCTAACTTCTTGAATGCTTATATTATCTCTTTCATTCTTCCTTGTTTATTAATATTTTATCTATATTACCTAGATAATTGTATATTCTTTCTTTCATTGTTATTTCCCAGATATCCTACAGTTTCAGTTTCAATTTTATCTTTGATGCAAAACTTAACAGAATTTTAAAATATCCTGGTAGATTATTTTTGTTTTCTGGGTTTGTTATTTTTAAGTTTTATTGCATTATGAGCACAGATGTACGTATTGTTTCTCCTTTTTGGAAACTGTTGAAGTTTTTTTTTGTTTGCAAATGGTCAATTTTGTGAATGTTATATGGAAGCTTGGAAAGAAGGTGTATTCTCTATTTTTAGAGTAATGCATAAAACTTAATTTTATTTAGGTTTTCTATATTCTTAGATTTTTTTTGTTTTTCTATCATGTACTGAGAGAAAAAGTTTCCTATTGCTGAGATTTTATTTTCTAATTTAAAACTTCTGTTTTCTGTAAGTTTTTCTTTATTGATCTTGATTCTGTATTATTGGGTAATTAGATAGTCATAACATTTAATCTACATTTTGGATTGTGCCCTTTAGCGTTACAAGGTGTTTATCTTTTGTCATTTAATATATATTACATTGCATTAAAACCCATCTGATATTAATACCATGAACCTTTTTTTCTTTTTACTTGCTCTTGCCTGTTATAGTCTTTGCCTTTCCTTTTACTTTCAACCTTTCTTAGTTACTTATTGACTTTGTGGTGTTCCTCTTGTATACAGCAGATATTTGGATTTTGCTTTGAGGCCCACCTCCTTTTTCTTTTAAGGAGTATGTTTAGGCCATGTGTAGTTATAGAAATAAGTGTTTAGTTTTAGTTCTGTCATTATGTCTTATCACATTTTGTTCACAGTATGAACTATTTCTGCTTTGTGGGGTGTGTGTCTATTTTCTGATTTGGATGACTTGTAATTTTATGCTACCAGTTATTTTATAATTGTATCTTTATGTGACTCTCTATTCCCTACTATTAGCATAGATGAACTTAGCAATTTCCACTTTCTTCCTCCTACTCCTACTGCAAAATTGACGGTACTATATTTCTTCATGTATGCCTCTTTATATTTCAATGTATTGTGATTCTGTTGCTTGACTCATCAGTTTTAAATGATCTCTTTTGATTGCTAGTATAGCAATTAGAATGTTTTCATTGATAAGTAATTGAAAATCCATCTAGTGGTTGCTTAATGAATTAAGACAATTGCTACCTTAATAATAATATTAATAATTCCAGAAGTAGAATAGTTCTAGTATCTCAACAATGTTTTTAGAACCAGTTTTTCCATATTTTTCTTGACCATTCTCAGCATGTAGGCTCTTAACTTCATTGTTGTTTCTTCTTGGTTACATTTATAGGCATGAATTTATCATATAGCAGGGTAAGAGGCAGAGAAAAATGCTGTTTCTCTTCTCAAATTTCTTCATTAGAACAGAGAAACAAATGTCTGCTCATGACTCATTGGACAGAATTGAATCACATGTTCATGCTAAAACCAGCCAATGTTAAGAGAAGTAGATTTCCCAAGACTAACTTATGCTAATCACAAATCATTGTGTGGAGCTGGGGAGAACCTCCTAGTTCTACCAATACAGAAGCAGGAAAGAATGAATTTGTGTAGGTCTCCAGTGGTGTCTGCTACCTCTGTCTCTATAAAACAATCAGCAGAAGTATACTACCACCAACTTTCTTGCCCCCTTGCTGTCTCAAGTGTTGTTTATTATACATTGTTACATGGTAAGACTTCTAACCTATTCATTCTGTCCTGTAACCATAATCTGTATATTTGTTTTGGTCTTAGTTATAGAGAATTCAGTACAACTATTAGTCATTTTGCCAGAGATTTATCATGCATTTCTTGATTGGCTGAAGTTAATGCACTAGTAATTTCTTCCAGAAATGGGAAAAGGAAAGAAGGGAACCAAATTCTGTGGATTATTCCATGTTAAAAAAATGTTTGTCAGCTGTCTTTATACTTTAGCAATGGTTTGATTAAATATAAAATTCTTGATCTTATTTCCTGGAGGACTTTTCTCTAGATGGGAAAAAATTTATGGATTGAAACCTGTTCCTTCCATTGTTTTGATTATGTTTTTTGGGGACATTAGTTATATATGTGCTTGATTTCCATTTTCTCTCTCTTCATGGCCTTTTGGTTAAGATCAAGTGTAATTGATTTCCATTTTCTATATATGTTCTTTTTTTCTATAATCATTTAAAAATTTTATTTTTCTATAATCCTTTTTAACTTGGTTATTTACATTTTATTCTGATCACTTTTTAAATTTGTGTTCTTCATGATTCTTTCTTTGTTTTCAGCAGCATTTACTGTTTGAATTGTCTCTAATATGATCTTCGTTTCTCTGATGGTTTTATTTTTCTCTCCTATTTATGAACTCTGCCAGTCCATGCATCACCTCTTTCTATTGCCTTGCCTTATTTTACTTGGGCTCTTGTATACTTACTTTGCATTTTTAATTTTTAGAGGCATTTGCTTATTTTTTGTTTATGGCATTATATTTAGTCACAATGTTTATCTGTTCTGTGGCAATATTTTTTGGATGCTACTCTCCTCTGTTCCCTATTTTCTCCTTTTGTGGCTCTTATGCAAGTTATTCCTTTTAAAAAATTTAATCATCTTTAACTGAGGCACATTCTTTCTGGATCAGCTACTTATAAAAGGTTTGTGTGGGAGAGGGACCCCATTGTGTTCTAGGCAAATAACAATTGTCTTTATGGTTTGATGAGTATTTTTTTACTTAGCTTTCACTGTTTTCCCCATTGCCTTGCCTTCAGACAGATTTCTGAAAATACAGCTTATACATGTGATTCGTTACTCAGTATAAGTTACTTGCTTTCCTTTGTGCCAAGTTTTGTCCAGGAAATCCATTGCCAAGTTTATGTACCTACTATCATTGTACCTAACAAGGGATTGTTAGTTTTTCTGTTAGGATGTGATGCTTACTTTGGAGAACTATTTTTTGCTGTAGCCACAGTCTCTTTTGACATCTTCTTGCAATACCATTTGAGCTTTGACACAAAGTTTACATGCCCAATACAGGGGAAATGATGTGTGCTGCCTCTTTTGGGTGCTATAGTTGTTGACTTCTTTAGATTCTCATAGTCTGTCCTGATAATTGCAGGAACTAGAAAAGCCTGGCCTAGAGTCCTTTCCTCACCTATGACTCTAGGGCCACATTATGACTTCCTGTTCACATTTCATAAAAATATGACTACATCTATGGTCTTTTATGAAAAACAAAGCAAGATACCCTGCTAGCAACTGACAGCCCAAATCCAAGAGGTAACCAAGTTTTCGTTTGGAATGTAAGTTTCTCCAAGGCAATATCCATGTGTGAGACATCTTCATATATCTAAAATGCCTAGACACAACTACCTCCTGGGAAATATTTTCTGAATGGAAGAATAAATGTACAGAAGTTGGTTGTATTAGTTTCCCAGGGCTGCTTTAACAATTTACCATAAAATCCGTGGCTTAAAAGAACAGATATGTATTCTTTCACAGTTCTGAAAAGTTAAAGTCCTAAATGAAGGTATCAGCAGGGATGCTATCCCTTCAGAAACTCTAGGGGAGGAATTCTTCCTTGCCTCTTCCAGGTTCTGGTGGCTCCAGAAGTTCCTTGGCTTGTTGCTGCATAACTGTAATCTCTACCTCAGTCTTTATATGGTTTTCTTCCTTGTATTCTGTCTTCACTTCTGTCTCTTATAAGGATATTTATCATTGAATTTAGGGCCCATCCAGGATGATCTCAATATTTTTAACTTAATTATATCTGTAAATTCCCTTTTTTTTGAATAAGTTTATGCTCATCAAAAGTACTAAGGGTTAGGACATGGATGTATATTTTGGGGAACCATTACTGAACCCACTCCACTAGGGTTTCTGTGTCACCTCCCTTTATACATGTAACAGTTGTTTATATAGCAGTGTCTTTGTGAATAACACTGTTCTGGGGGTTTCAGAGTATTGACTATCTTTTCCTTAAAAATGTTTATAATTTACTTGAGGACTCAAGATCTACATTTGAACGATAATATTACTTATCAGTAATAACATGAATGTAAGTGGACTAAACTCTCCAATCAAAGGACATGGAGTAGCTGAATGGTTAAAAGAAAAAAAAAAAGAAAGAAAACAAGACTCAGTCATCTTTTACCTGCTGGAAACACAATAAAGAAACATCAGACTTCATCTGCACTGTAGGTCAAATGGACCTAATAGATATTTACAGAACATTTTATCCAAAGGCTGCATATACACATTCTTCTCCTCAGCATATGGCTCATTCCTAATGATAGACCATATGTTAGGCCACAAGACAAGTCTTAAAACCTTTGAAAGAACAGAAATTATATCAAATATCTTCTCTGACTACAGTGGAATAAAACTAGAAGTCAATAACAAGAGGAACTTTGGAAACTATACATACACACAGAAGTTAAACAATGCTCCTGAATGACCAGTGGGTCAATGAATAAATTAGGAAATTTAAAAATATTTGAAACAAACAATAATAGAAACACAACATACCAAAACCTATGGGATACAGTGAAAGCAGTATGAAGAGGGAAATTTATAGCTATAAGCCCCTACATAAAAAAAGAGGAAGAACTTCAAATAAACAACCTAATGATTGCATCTTAAAGGACTAGAAAAGCAAGAGCAAACTAAACCCAAAATTAGTAGAAGAAAATAAGTAATAAATGTTAGAGTCTAAATAAATAAAATTAAAAATAGTACAAAAGATCAATGAAATGAAAAGTTGGTTTTGTGAAAAGAAAAACAAAATTTACAAACCTTTAGTCAGGCTAAGAAAAAAAAGAAAGTCTACCCAAATAAGATAATTATTAAAAGGAGACTGAAAAGAGCTAGGCACAGAAAGACAAACATCACGTTTTCACTTACTTATGGGAGCTAAAAGTTAAGACAATTGAACTTATGGACATAGACAGTGGAAGGAGAGGTTACCAGAGGCTGGGAAAGGTAGTAGGGAGCTGGTGGGAAGGTGAGATTGGTTAATTGGTACAAAAATATGTTTAGAAAGCATGAATAAGACCTAGAATTTGATAGAACAACAGGGTGACTGTAGTCAATAGTAATTTAATTATTCATTTAAAAATAACCAAAAGAGTATAATTGGATTGTTGTTACACAAAGGATAAATGCTTGAGGTGATAGATACTCTACTTACCCTGAAGTGATTATACACATTGTATGCCTTTATCAAAATATTTTATGTAACCCATAAATAAATACACCTATGTACCCACAAAAATTAAAACTAAGAAAACCCCACATAATAAAAACCACAGTGTCATATTTGTGCTTCACTACATTCAAACAAAATTTGAAACATGTGGTACTGAGGGCCCAAGCTGAGGACGAAGAGACATCAAGCACACCAAAGTCAGCTATAAATAACTGAGGTGAGACACCTCCCCCAGAGATCAGTAAGAGGTGGCCAAACTGTCCTTATCACTCTAAACTGTCATCCAAAGCCTTTCCTATCATTTCCTAATTGATAAAAGAAGATGTAGGGTAAAGAGGAGAAAGAAGATGACATGTTACAGTTGTGAGTTTCTTGCCAAATGTTGTGTTCCCCCTCCCTTTCCATGGGGGCTTCCTGCCTACTTCAAAGCCCTGTGAAAAGTAGACTACTAGACAAGAGCCTGGGAGTGTCAACAGGAGACTGGCTCCTCACTCCTGGCTAGATGTTGCATGAGGTGAAACAACACAGGCTTAGCTTGGTGCTGTCGTTAGCATGAAGTGAAGTATGGTGAAGGAAGAAAGGGCCTACCATGGGTCCTTGATGTGTGGGGGCATATATGTACTTGGAAATTGATGCCTTCTGCTTGCTTGGCTGCGCCACTCTGCCAAGGCTGATGGACAATGGACCACAGGTAAGAGTGTCTAAGAAAAAGACAGAGGAAATCCCCCAGCTCACTTAGAAGTCCTGGAGGAGAATTTTCATGTTTCCTATGGCTCTTCAGAATAAGTCTAGAAGGTAGAATGCAAGGCATGAGTTTGGGAACTGATCAAATGGCATCTAATTAGGAGATACCCCATTTGGTGAGAGGGTTGGAGGCATGGACCAGTGACTGAGAGAGAAATGGAGAAACAGTTGTCACTCGTTCTGAGAGCATTCTCAGTCATGTATAGTGCTGGACTGAAGCAGAACATATCTCCAAGTAAACTGCATGCACCTTCTGGGTAGAAAGCACCACAATAGTAAAGACCACCAGCACGAGAAAGAACCAGACCTAGCTAGAAGGGAACTCGAAACAGCTGCCCACTTCTTCCAGACAGCCAGTCTCATATGTCAACCTCTACCACATCTGAAATTTCTCTCTCCCTGCTCTAATATATGGGTGGACTTAAAGCCTGGAAGATGGAGGAGGGGAGGAGGTACAGAGGACACTGAGAACATCTCTTTGCTTTCTGAAGGATGGAGGGAGCAAGACTTTCCCCCTGCCCCCCTCCCGGCCTGACCTGAAGCCTGGCTGGCCCCAGGGAGAGCAAAGAAGAGCTGTATACTAGATATGAAACTGGAATTTAAAATATATTTGAGCCTTAAATACTGGAATTAGACTCTTCTAATAACTGAAAGTGATTGGAATTTTGTGGACTTCCACATGTTACTAAGGGATAGTGAAATATGATTCAATGTACGACAGCTGTCAGCAGAGGCTGGGGAAAATGAAACCATTTTAAGTTTATATTCCATTGAATGCAGACTGTACAATAACCTGATTATATACAATATAGTGGAAAGAAGATAGATATTAAAGTCAGACTGACTTGGGTTTGAATCCTTGCTCAGCAACTTACTTTCCACACGATTTTTGGCAAATTACTTCCAGCAGTTTTCTTAACTGTGAAATGGGGGATAGGCAGTAACATCATTCTTCCAAGGATTTGGGAGAAGATTAAATGAAATAAATTCTAGGATGTGTCTAGTATGATGCCTGAGACTTACAGACCTCTGAAATGGGGATTGCTTATTACGGCTGGAGACAGATCTGGTAAATCAAGGACTAATGGCTGACGTAGCTATCGAATGTAATGTGAAGTAGTTAGATGGGTGGAATCTGATGTGTATTTGATGTTTTCTAAATCCCAAACTATCTTTTAAAATGAAATCAATGCTTCAAAGCATTTTTCTGCTTAATTTGGAAGTTTAAATGTATCTAACTGGAAGTGCATGCTATGAAAACCATGAGAAAGGGCTTCTTGTCTTGATCAGAAAGATGAAGAGGCTCCAAAGAGATCTGAGGCAGGACTTCTGCCAGCCTCAAAATGTGCCACACACATTTCACTGGGAAGATGCTCTGAATAACATACTCTTGGCCATGTGAGTGCGTTCCTTGGCAACCCTGGCCCTGCAAAGTTTGGCAGGAGGGGATTTTCAGGTTGCCAGCTAAAGCCCTGCCACTCAGGGCTGGACTCAGTGTCTCTGTTCCCAACCCTGTCCCCATCCCCAGCTGAAGGAACTTTTGTTTGTGCAACAGCCATTGTATCTCATCCCTTCTACTCTTTGGCTCTGACCCTAACTTTCCATATTCTCCAACTTGGAGATGCATGTGGGGAGGTTTGCTTTGAGAAGGTCCCAGCTTTGGCATTGTCAGTTTCTCATCTGGATCTTAAACCATTTCACTTTGTCTCAAGCTTCTCTTCTTTGGTGACCCACTAAAAACCGAAGTTGTGCTGGCAAGATGGTGCTTTGCTGTCATGGAAAGAGGCTGTTTGCAGAACTGCAGGGTTAACAAGAAGGTTCTTTCTGCCTGCGGACAGTTGGTTTGTCCTGGGCAATAGCCAGCTGGAGTACAGCAGGAAGGCATGTTCATTCCAGAATCTGTGTAGTTTTCACTGGAAGGAAGTGCTATCTTAATTTTGAAATGAGAGCAACTTGCATCTAGAGCAAACTCTTTGAAGGAGGGGGATCTTCCAATATCCCATGTGGGCCCCCAGAAGGCCTGAGACATAGGCAACAAGGAAGCAAGGAAGATGAGGAAGAAAAGGGGATGTTAGGGAAAGGGAGAATAAGAGAGAGAAAGGTGAATGAAAGCTACAGCGACTGAATCCCTTTCTGTACCCATCACATATTTTTACTGAATGTTTAAGATAATCTCCCATTGCCTTATGTTTATTTGTTTATTTTGGTAGCTAACACCTAAATAGTGCTTACTACCTACCAGGTGCCACACTAAACACTACATATATTAAGTCTTTTAAGCTTCACTACAAACCCATGAGGTAGGCATTGCTACTAGTTCATTTCAAGATGATAAACTGAGGAGTGGAGCCATTAAGTTACTTTTCTAAGATCACACAGATAGTAAGTGGTAGAGCCAGGTTTCAAATGCAGGAATTATATTTTCTTTTCCTTTTCCTCCCTGTCCTTCCCCTCCCCTTTCTCCTTTGGTGAACAAATGTCTTCTCTGAGGGTAGTTAGTGTGACATATTTTGCATTCTTGTGCTTTTTGTTGGGGGTGATTTTGCTGTTTAAAATGGCTCCCAAGTGTAATGCTGAAGTGTTGTCTAGCGCTTCTAAGTGCAGGAAGATTGTGATGTGCCTTATAGAGAAAATGTGTGCGTTAGGTAGGCTTCATTCAGGCTTTAGTTGCAGTACTGTTGGGTGTGAGTACAATATTAATGAATCAATCCATAGATATTAAATATGGTATTTAAAAGAAGCACACAAGGCTATGTCTTCATTAGTTGATGAAAGTGTTATGACCAGACGATCACAAGAACCTAACTCTGTATTTCCCGAAAAGCCATGATTCAATAATCTCTAATTCAGTGTTTGTGGCAACTTTGAGACTTTGCCATTTTTTTTGGCCAAGATTGCAATAAATATACCTTGCCACCTAAGTTTAGCTAGATGCACAATCTTCTTTCTAAGCCATGTGGCCATTTGCTAAACAGTGCCACTACTTAGGTTTTGTTTCTTTAGCTCATAAAATCTCATGCATAATATCTTATTTAGTGCCTAGCCAATAGTCAATGCTGTGTAAATGCTTACTGAATGAATGAATGATTAAATGGATGAAAAAAATACTTAAAATTTACAAGATAGCTCAGTCTAGTACTTTACATTTTAAGAAATACGTGAATGGATCTGGAACCAATGTGTATGTGTGTGTTTTCTTTTTAAGTAAGGCGTACAACCTATGAGGCAAGCAAGTTGTTCTAATTGTCTTCTGGTTGATTATGTACTATTTGTTGAGTACTAGCTATTGGGATTTTCAAAATGGAATTTTGCATAGTTTATTTCCCTCAATCCTGTCTAATAAGATTAAGGTCCATCTGTTTTGTATAAGAGTCCACTGTTTACTTACCAAGAGTGCTTTGATAAACGAAGAGGTTATCAGCCACTTGTGTGGGTACCCTATAGTCTGTCTATAGTGGGGTTAAAAGGTCAAGAATCTGTAAGGGGATTCTTATCCATGAGGATATCATGTATGCCTAGGGACCATGGAAGTGAATTTTTGTTTCATTTGTCCATCTATTCAACAAATATTTGGAAGATGTGCCAGTGATATAATTTGGAATACAAAAATATGACCTCCCTGAGATTGTTCTTTGGCATATTGGAAAATAGTCCTATTTAGAAAGCAACATCTTTCATATTTTGAGTTCTTAAGTATTCATTGAGCACCTACTATGTCCCAGTTACTCAGGATATAGCAGTGAGACAAAGGCCTTGCTCTTTGAAACATATTCCTTCAGGAAAAGCAGGCACTGAACAACCCATTTGAGGTAATACTCTCCCGTTTGGCCCTGATTGTGATTCAGCTGCTCTCTATTTATTGTCCTCATGTTACTGATTATTATGTGAAATTATCTTGCCTTTTTGTTTATTTGCCTATTGTCTGTCTCCCCCTCATGACAAGTATGTAGCTCTGAAAGAGCGGAAAGTTTATCTTTCCTGTTGCTGAATGTCCATCACTGAGAATAGTATTTGATCCAATAGTAGGTGCTTAATAAATGTTTGTTCTTATTTACTTATAGTTACGGTAACGCTAGAAAGTGTATTTCTGGAGATTTTGAATTAGTATGGAGAATCAGGAATACTCCCTTAAGGAAATATGGATTGAGTCGAACTTTGAAGAAGTAAGCAGTAACTAAATGGAGCAAAGAGGATATATTGTAGGCATAGGGATCAGATCAAAGAATGGAACATTAGAATGTGTGACATAAAATTGACATATCTGGAGTTCAAGAGTAGGAGAGTATATTAGATGAGCCTAGAGAAGTAGGAGAGGGCAGGATATTCAGGGATTAGAAGGCTATATAGGGATTTGGAGTTTTAGCCTAAGAGCATTGGGAAGCTATTAAAGAACAAATAGGAAATCAATCTATGGTTCTATGGATGGGAGAGGGACTACTGAGTGAATGGTGTAACCATTCATGGTTTTGTAGATTAGGTGTTCAGTTTGGAAAATCTTTGATTCAAAGAACCCGTGAAATATCCAGTTGGAGGTGTTAAGTAGACAATTGACTATACATATTTTGGGATTCAGAGGAGGAGGTCTGAAAGGAATATATATATTTGAGTGACAACACTGTAAATGGTGTTTGAAGTCAAGAGGATTGATGGAATTGTCTAGGGAGAGAATATAGAATAAGAAAAGCAGAGGGCTTCATTCAGACTAGTCTTTGAGGAGCTTCATCTTTTAAAGATGACAAAGAAGGGTGAACAGGAAAGAATCTTAAAAGGAGAAAAGTTTAAACTAAACTATCTGTGCTTATTTATATGGCCTCTCTGAATGGTTTTATTGTCAATTGCCCAAGCATATCTCTCTAATAAGACTCTATTTAGTTTACCATATTTTAATCGTTTATTTTCTTGTCTTTCTCTTCTATTGTCCTTGAGAGCAGAGATTTTGTTCTTTAAAATCATGCTTGAAACCCTAGTGCCTAGCATGCTTCCTGCTTAATAGGAATGAAATATATCTGTTATTGAGTGGGAATATAGAACTTTCTTAGGAAAGATGAGCAAGAGCAGAAAGCAGATTTTTCCTCACAGCCTCTTCTATGTGGGAGACCATAAACATTTTATTTTAAGCCTTTTGTCTATAACTATGAAATGATGATTTAGGTATCAGGAAGCAGATGGGAAACTTTTTGAGGGGGTAGAAGAGTCTAAAATTCTACATCTGTGGTTTCTTCGCATGGGTTTGCTCCTACCCCTAGACCTGTGGTTGCTGAAAGTTATTCCCAGAAGCTGTTGCAGCCCAGAGTCTGGTGTCTATGTCATCAATTTGGAGGTTGGCCTTTCCAGGTCTCCCAATAGTCCCTTTCCTTCTATTCTCTCTCTCTCTTGACTATCTGTTGCCCATTTCCTCTAATTTTATCCCAGTTCCTCTTTGTCCAAAGAATCCCAGGAGCATGTTTGATAATTATAGGCATTATTTTACTTAGGATTTTTAAACATTTTGTACAGTTATCACCTTTCTACATTTTTCCATTATGAAATACATTTTTTCATCTCATATAATTTTTACCTTTGATAATGAAGTATCTGTATTCTCTTTGATAATGGATCTAATGATAATGTGACCAGCATGTGAAGATCAGTGGGCCCTCCTCTCCTCCCAGTTACTCCACATTCTGGTTAGATGCCTCTGTTATTAATAGCTTAGCCTGCTGTTCCCATGTTTGAGGATTGGTTCTTTTTCCTAGGCTGAGGCAAATAGTTGTAATATTAAAGGCTTGCTGACAGACAGTCTTTGTTGCCTGGACCCTGTTTTAATATGTGATCTTTGCTGCAAGAATTTTTTTTTTCTATACTTATTGTTTTTGACCTGTGGAATTTTATGATTATTTGACTTGTGGAATTTATCTCAAGCTCCTGATTTTAAACCAATGACTGTATTATTTTAAGCCAGGTGTATTGTTTTTTTAGCCTGTGTCTATTATACTTTGTATTGCCTCTTACATTCCCCGTGACTGGGCATTTTGTTAGCTTTGGGGAGGAAGAGCATCAACATGACCTGCATATGGCTGGAGAAGAGTACGGTTAGCCCTTGAGGGTTGGGGGTGAGTGTGTAAAGAGTATTAAGGGTGGGGGAGATAGTGCTAAGTTGGAGAGAAACTTTCAGTGAATTTCACTGATTTTAAATCAAGTTGAATTTGAAGTTTTTGTCTACATGAGTGAACACCAATTTTTAAAACATTTGAAGGCATACATTTAAAGTGACAGCTTAATGTTAATATGAGAGACATATGATTCATAAGCAGTAAAATTTTGAATAAAATGACTTTATTCATTGACACTAACTGCTTTACATCTTCCGGTTTCATTATATTAGTACTGTGAATAAAATCCAGAAAAGTTATAGAGGAGGAAACGACTTTGAATTTTTTTTCCCAATAGTCATTACTTATATCTTTCCACGTATTTGCAAATTTTAAATTTCAGTAATGATTTTGCTATTCAAATTTTCTATTTCTTACAACCAGAACCTTCTAGAATAGCCACAAAGGTAGGAGTAAGCTGAAGTAAAAAGCCTGTAGTTCAGTGTAAATGCCTTTCCTAAAGCCCACAGCTTGATTCAGTAAAACCCAGAATGATGTCTCCTTTCTTATGATAGGCCCTATTTAATTTAGCTATATCTATGGAATTTTATTTATTTTCTCCTGGCAACACATAGTTTTCATTTTTGATCTAAGGGAAAAAAGGAGGCCTATAGCTATAAAAATAGTCCTGTACAAGGCAATAGACCCTAAATTATAATTGTGGAGAGATAATGAAGAAACAGATCACTGTTGCTCAGTAGGAATTTCTGCAATGATAGAAGTTTTTGTGTGCATTGTCCAATACAGTGGTCACTAGCCACAAGTAGCTGATGAGCACTGGAAATGTGACTATTGAACCTGAGAAACTGAAATTTAATTTCAGTTTGACTAACTTAGTCACATGTGGATAGTAGCTACTATATTAATAGTGGCCTAGTGCATGTATCTACGTCAAGCTTGTCCAACCTGTGGCCCAGGACAGCTTTGAATGCCAATACAAATTTGTAAACTTTCTTAAAACATTATGAGATTCTTTTTCTAACTCATCAATTATCATTGGTGTTAGAATATTTTATGTGTGGCCCAAGACAATTCTTCTGCCAGTGTGGCCCAGGGAAGCTGAAAGATTAGACACCCCTGATTTAGATCATTGTATTAACTTTCTACTGCTATTACAAAAAACAATTACTGTGGACTTACTTGCTTAAACAACACAATTTTATTTTAATGAATGAGTGAATGATTTCTTTTGGCTTAGGACAGCACAGATTTATTATTTTATATTTCTGGGAGTCAGAAGTCCAATATAGGTTTCACTGGGCTAAAAATAAAATGCCAGTAGAGCTGTGTTCCTTCTGGAGGCCCTAAGGGAAAATCTGTTCTCTTGCGTCTTCCAGCTTCTGAATGCTGTCTGCATTTTTGGCTTGTGGCTCCTTTCTCCATGTTCAAAGGCAGCAATGACCAGTAAAGTATTGTCATGTTGTGTCACTCTGACACTCATGTTAGAAATTTAGCAATGGTCTCACTGGGCTAAAATCAAGGTGCCAGCAGGGCTGCTTTCTTTTCTGGAGGATTTAGGAGAGAGTCATTTTCTTTTCCTTTCTAGCATTTAATGGCTGCCCATATTCCTTAGTTCATGGCCCCTTCCTCCATCTTCAAAGCCATCAGTGTTGCATCTCTCTGTCCCCTTCTTCTGTAGTCCCATCTTCCTTTGTCTCTCTTTTACACTTATAAGGATTCTTGTGATTATATTGGGCACACCTTGATAATTCCAGATAGTCTCCTTATTTTAAAGTCAGCTGACTAGCAATCTTAAATCCATTTTGTTATAGAACCTAATATACTCATAGGTTCCAAGAATTAAGACTGGATATTTTTGTGTGGGCCATTATTCTGCCTACCACACCTTCTAAATTTGGAGCCATTTAGTGAAAAGGCAAGGTAAGCCGTGTGTGTGTGTGTGTGTGTGTGTGTGTGTGTGTGCACGCGCGCGTGTGTGTGTGTATTTCACATTGTTTGTTGGGCCTATATCTGCTATACCTATATTTCATCCAACATGGTATAGGGTCTCAAAATAATTTAAGAACAATAGAAACAATTTTAAAAGAGGACTGATACAATATCTGGTCCAATCTTCTATGTAGTTTTAGTCTCTTCTATAATAGAATCTCCAGTTTATTAAACTTCTGTCATTAGTTTCCCTACTTAACAACAAAATCAGCTGCATTGTTGTATAGTTCTAGGTCATCCTATCATCTAGCCTTTACCATCACCGCAGAGTAACCCTTTGGTTTTTGACTTTTGGAACAACATCAACCTGCTTTTTTGCAGAGTTGCCTATCTAAATAAATGGAATTACTACCTACGTAGTTGTCTAGGCAAAATCTTGAGGATTCTTCTTTATCACCCACTGTTCACCACTGTTTAATAGTCTTAATATATAACTCCTAAAATATCTTTCAGATCTGCCTACTTCTTTAAGTATTTTACTTTTCCGTTTCAGAGTTTAAACTTTTTTATAGTTTCAATTTCTCTGCTGAGATTCTCATTTGTTTATGAATCAAGACCATATTTTCTTTTTCTGTCATTGTTCTTTATGTTCATTTTTTAATTCTTAAATTTATATATATTTAACTTATTTCAATAGCTTTTGGGCTACAAGTGTTTTTTGTTTACATGAATAAATTTTACAGTAGTAAAGTCTAAGATTCTAGTGTACCTGTCCCTGGACATTGTACCCAATATGTAGTTTTTTATCCCTCACCGCTCTCCCACCCTCCCCACTTCCGAGTCTCCAAAATCCATTATACCAAGCTGTATGCTTTGCGTACCCACAGCTTAGCTCCTACTTATAAGCGAGATTGTATAGTACTTGGTTTTCTATTCCTGAGTTACTTCACTTAGAATAATGGCCTCTAGCTCTGTCCAAGTTGCTTCAAAATACATTATTTCATTTTCTGTATGGCTGATTGTATTCCATGGTATAGAAATACCATATTTTCTTTATCTACTTATCTATTGATGAGCACTTAGGTTGGTTTTATACCTTTACAATTCTGAATTGTGCTGCAATAAACATAATACATGCCAAGTATCTTTTTGATATAATGACTTGTTTTCCTTTGGGTAGATACCTAGTAGTAGGATTCATAGAATTAGTTAGGGAGGAGTCCCCCTCTTTCTCAATCTTTTGGAATAGTTTCAGTAGGATTGCTACCAATTTTTCTTAGAATGTCTTGTAGAATTCCACTATGAATCTATTTGGCTCTGGCCTTTTTCTTTTGTTGTTGGCAATTTTTAAATATTATTTATTCAGTGTTACTGCTTGTTATTTGTTTATTCAGGGTTTCTATTTCTTACTTATTCAAGCTAGGACGGTTGTATGTTTCTAGGAACTCACCCATTTCCTCTAGATTTTCTAATTTATGTGCATAGGAGTGTTCATAGTAGTCTTGAATGATTTTTTGTATTTCTGTGCTATTGGTTGTAATGTCTCCATTTTTCTTTCTTTTTTAAAAAATTTATTTGTGGTACTTTAAGTTCTGGGGTACATGTGCAGATCATGCAGGTTTGTTACATAGGTATACATGTGCCATGGTGGTGGTTTGCTGCCTCCATCGCCCTGTCATTCACATTAGGTATTTCTCCTAATGCTATCCCTCCCAATCCCCCCACCCCCCTGCTATTTCTCCTGTAACCCCCCACTCCCCAGGCCCTGGTGTGTGATGTTATCCTCCTTATATCCTTGTGTCCTCATTGTTCAACACCCACTTATGAGTGAGAACATGCAGTGTTTGGTTTTCTGTTCTTGGGTCAGTTTGCTGAGAATGATGGTTTCCCATTTCATCCATATCCCTGCAAAAGACATGAACCCATCCTTTTTAATGGCTGCATAGTATTCCATGGTGTATATGTGCCACATTTTCTTTATCCATTCTGTCATTGATGGGTATTTGGGTTGGTTCCAAGTCTTTGCTATTGTGAACACTGCCACAATAAACATACAGGTGCATGTGTCTTTATAATAGAATGATTTATAATCCTTTGGGTATATACCCAGTAATGGAATTGCTGGATCAAATGGTATTTCTATTTCTAGATCCTTCAGGAATTGCCACACTGTCTTCCACAATGGTTGGATTAATTTACACTCTCACCAACAGTGTAACAGCATTCCTATTTCTCCACAACCTTTCCAGCATCTGTTGTCTCCTGATTTTTTAATGATTGTCATTCTAACTGTCATGAGGTAGTATTTCAATGTGGTTTTGATTTGCATTTATCTAATGACCAGTGATGATGAGCTTTTTTTCATATGTTTGTTGGCTGCATAAATGTCTTCTTTTGAAAAGTGTCTGTTGATATCTTGGCCACTTTTTGATGGGATTGTTTGTTTTTTCTTGCAAATTTAAGTCCTTTGTAGATTCAGGATATTAGCCCTTTGTCAGATGGGTAGATTGCAGAAATTTTTTCCCATTCTGTTGGTTGCGGGTTCACTCTATTGATAATTTCTTTTGCTGTGCAGAAGCTCTTATTTTTTCCCTAGTATTTTACTTACTGGGTTGAAGAGTTCAGGCTTCAGGCCATCAGGGAGGTGTCTGTGGGTAAAAACCAGTGTGGCCAAAGCGGGTGGGTAAATGCAATACCCAACGGTGGGCAGAGGTCCTAGACTTGATAGAGGGGACTGAGGGAGCTCTCAGTGAAACACAATGAGGTCTTTGCAGGGGAAAGTTAGGGAGCCACATTAGCTCCCCTGCCAGGCCAGCAGGAAGGCAATCTACCTCCCAGTCACACTCCTGACCCAGGGTTCTAGCTATTCACATCAGATAGGTGCCTCTTTCCATCTGCAGGGATGTTGATACTCCAACTAGATAGGGATTGTGACTCTACTCCTTGTGCAAGCCTGAACCTGGAGGGCACTCCTCCTATGAGGAAGGAGTTACTCTGAAGCATTTCAGAAAGGCTGTCTACAGGTGTACCCACATGAAGCTCCCATGGGAGAAGCCCCAGCTATATTTGCAGTAGTAGATGAAGGGGAAGAAGAAGTCCTTTTCTCCAAGACCCTTCATGAGCACCAGGACTTCCTGATTACTGGGTAGAGTTGCAAACTTTCCCTGTGGAGCCCAGCACTTCACCTGTGCCTCTGCTGAAAGAAACTTCTCAAAAGCAGAAAGTTCTGGGACTCAAGGCCTGCCATTTGGATTCTTTTTTCCCACGGGGTACTCCCTTGATGTGGTACCGTCCCCCCTTTCCCCCAGGAATAGGAGTCCCTGAGGGCCAGACTACTGTGAATGCTGCTGTTCCTCTGAGTCTAGCCACCCAGTGGGGCTGCCACACTCCGAGCTCGTGCTAGGGACTGTCTGCAAGGGTTCCAGTGATGTGAAATGTCCTCAAGTCTCACAGCAGCAGGTATCAGCACTAGCTCTGATGCAGGAGGCAGGGGGAATGACATCGACTCTGTGAGAATCTTTGGGTATAAATAGCCTTAGTGTGTTGGCTTTCTTAATTGTCGGTTGTAGTAGTAATGAACTGGTCGTGTGGACAGACTAGGACCTTCTCGTTAGCTAGGGTGATGCAGGCAATGGTGAAATCTGAGGTCATGCACAAGATTTCTCCCTCCTGGGCACTGTGTCATTTTAACTGCAGATGGTGTAATGGACTGTGTTGGTTGGCCTCTAGTAGGTGGTGGCACTTGCAAAAGAGTGCCAGCTGTGGTGGTAGCACTGGAATTTGTTTTGTTTCCATGAGGGAATATACAAATTTATTTTTTATTTTTAAATTTAAAATTTTTATTTTGATAGGTTTTTAGAGAATAGGTGGTGTTTGGATAAGTTCTTTAGTGGTGATTTCTGAGATTTTGGTGCATCCATCACCCAAGCAGTTTACACTCTTCAGAATGTGTAGTCTTTTATTTCTCATCCTACTTCCACCCTTTCTGTGGAGTTCCCAAAGTCCACTATATCATTCTTAGGCCTTTGCATCCTCATAGCTTTGCTCCCACTTATGAGTGAGAACATATGATGTTTGCTTTTTTTCCTGAGTTACTTCACTCAGAATAATGCTCTTTGGCTGGGCGTGGTGGCTTATGCCTGTAATGCAACACTTTGAGAAGCCAAGGCAGGCGGAACACCTGAGGTCAGGAGTTCAAGGCCAGACTGGCCAACATGGTGAAACCCCGTCTCTACTAAAAATACAAAATTAGCCAGGTGTGGTGGTGTGCACCTATAATCCCAGCTACTTGGCAGGCCAAGGGAGGAGAATTGCTTGAACCTGGGAGGCAGAAGTTGCAGTGAGTCAAGATCACACCATTGCACTCCAGCCAGACAAAAAGGAGCAAAACTTTGTCTCAAAAAAAAAAAAATGGTTTCCAGTTCCATCCATGTCACTGTGAATGTCATTATTCTGTTTCTTTTTATGGCTGAGCAGTATTCCATGAGATATATAAATATTTATATTTATAAATATATATTATATTTATATATATAATATATATTACATATCTCTCATGGAATTATATATATATTCTTATGGAATTATATCTTATGGAATTATATATAATTCTTATGGAATTATATATCTATTCCATGAGATATATTAAATATATATTTTATATATAAATATATATATTTATAAATATAAATATTTATATATCTCATGGAATACTGCTCAGCCATAAAAAGAAACAGAATAATGACATTATATATATAAATATTTAAATATTTATATATCATGGAATATATATAAATATATAAATATGGGTATACCTGTAGACAGATATATATATATATATATATATATCTCAAACATTTTCTTTTTTTTAATTGTACTTTAGGTTCTGGGGTACATGTGCAGATCATTCAGGATTGTTACATAGGTACATACACGGTCCACTCATTGATTAATGGGCATTGGGGCTGGTTGCATATTTTTGCAATTGTAAATTGTGCTGCTATAAACGTGTATGCCTGCATCTTTTTCATATAATGACTTCTTTTTCTTTGGGTAGATAGCAGGTAGTGGGATTTCTGGATCAAATGGTAGATCTGCTTTTAGTTCTTTAAGGAATCTCCATACTTTTTTCCATAGTGGTTGTACTAGTTTACATTCCCACCAGCAATGTAAAAGTGCTCCTTTTCACCACATCCATGTCAACATCTATTATTTTTTGATTATGACTGTTCTTGCAGGAGTAAGCTGTTATGGCATTGTGGTTTTGATTTGCGTTTCTCTGATCATTAGTGATACTGAGCATTTTTTCATATGTTTGTTGGCTATTTATATATCTTCTTTTGAGAATTGTCTATTTATTTGCTTATCCCAGTTTTTAATGGAATTGTCTGTTTTTTTCTTGCTGATTTGTTTGAGTTCCTTGTTGATTCTGAATATTAGTCCTTTGTTGGAAGTATAGATTGTGAAGACTTTCTCTCACTCTGTGGGTTGTCTGTTTACTCTGCTGATTATTTCTTTTGCTATGCAGAAGCTTTTTAGTTTAATTAAGTCTTATCTATTTATCTTTACTTTTGTTGAATTTGCTTTTGGGTTCTTGCTTATGAAGTTTTTGCCTAAACCAATGTCTAGAAGGGTTTTTTCAATGTTATCTTCTAGAATTTTTATGGTTTCAGGTCTTAGATTTAAGTCTTTGATCCATCTTGAGATGATTTTTGTGTAAGGTGAGAGATGAGGATCCAGTTTCATTGTTCTACATGTGGTTAGCCAATTATCCCAACACCATTTTTGACTAGGGCATCCTTTTCTCACTTTATGTTTTTGTTTGCTTTGTCAAAGATCAGTTAGCTGTAAGTATTTGGCTTTATTTCTGGGTTCTCTGTTCTGTTCCACTGGTCTATGTGCCTATTTTTGCACCAGCATCGTGCTGTTTGGTGACTATGGCCTTATAGTATAGTATGAAACTGGGTAATGCGATGCCTCAAAAACAATGTGATTTGTTCTTTTTGATTAGCCTTGCTTTGGCTATGTGGGCTCTTTTTTGTTCCCATACAAATTTTAGGATTTTTTTTTTATAGTTTTGTGAGGAATGATGATAGTATTTTTCTTTGCCTTATGTTACCCAGGGGAGGTACTCAGACAATGGAAAGGGCCATAGAGCTCCCTAAAAGTTCTATCATTTGTGTTAAGTTACTGGGGCAGGTGGAGGGGCAAAGTCAAGTTGGGGGTCAGGCAAGTTGGGGGGTCAGACAAGTCCGTGTTCTGGCTCTCCACATGTGGGCACAAGCAGTGGCTCCAGAGGGGATTGGAGGGCAGTTTTCCAGCTGCTGGGGTAATGTTCCAGGAGGAGCACAGCTGCCTCTGTTGTACAGAAGAGTCTTCATGGAGAGTGGGGGAGTAGCAGGTGGCAGTAAGCCCCCACCTAGCTCCCATGCACTTGGCAAAGCTGTTCTCACACTTGAAATATTCCACTAGCAGCAGCTAGCTAGTTTCCAGGCAGTTTGCACTTAGAACTCAGAACAGCCGCAGGCCACAAGCTTTCTCCATGGAGATGGAAACCACTGTGCCCAGGCCATGCCCCTCCAAGCCTGCTCTCGAAGCAAGGGAACACTGCTTCTGTGCTTGTGACTGCAGCCCACTTCCCAGTCACCCCTCAGTTCTGGCCAAGGGAGTTCATCCTCACTTAAGATTATATTGTGAATCTTAGTTGGGAGCTTCTTCCAACCTGTGATGACCACCTGTGTCAGCTGGAAGACTTCTGTGAGGTCCCGTGTGAGATAGGATCAGGAATGGCTTTCCTCTCCCTTTGCTGGAGACTGGGAATGCACAAAAGCGTGTCTCAATGTTGTTCTTTACCATATACTCTTCACTGCTCCCTAAATCAGATCCAATGCTGTGCAGGGTTAAGGCCTTCCCCCTGTGGTTGGGTTGCTAGGTTCCCCAGTAGGAGTGTATATCCTGGAGGTAGTTTATCCCTCTCTCACACTCTGGGGGACTTAGAGTTTTCTGCCTGGTTCATGGTGTAAGCTGAAGCCTACCACTTCATTCAAAGGATCTGTGGTTTCTTTTAGTTTTCCTGTTAAGTTCCTGTATTGCTTCTTGGGAAAAAGTTCACAGGGTGAATCTCTATGCATTATTTTGACATTCCAAATGGGAGAGGCATGCTACCAATAACTCCAATCTGCCATCTTGGAAAAAAAAATGTACATGTATCAAGATCATATTTTTATTTCAGTCTTGGAACATATTTTCTTTTAATTCCTTGAACATATTTAAAATAGCTGTCTGAAAGTCTTTTTAAAATCCAGCACATGGAGCATCTTGGAATTGATTTCTATTGATTACTTGTTTAAAAAATTGTCGATCAAATGTTTTTTTTTCTTTGCAGATCTAGTCATTTTTTATTGTGTGAGAGATATTGTAGACAATATATTGTAGACACTCTGAAATCTGTTATCTTTCTCTGAAGAGTTTCATGTGTGTGTGTTTTGTTTTGTGTGTTTAGAAGGTGATCACATTGAACTTAGATAGGCATGGTTTTATGCTTTGCTAGAAAGATTCTGTGGAAAACTCTAGGTGCTGTCTAAGCCCCTATAAATTACTAGGACTTAACTTACAAACTGCTTCCTCTGCAGATCTTGTCAAGGCTTAGTTTTAGGCTTTTCTTGGACTAGTTTAGAGTAGTCTGTACTTCTAGGGCAGTGCTTCTCTATCTTATTTTTCATTATTGTAAAGGAGTTTTTTTGAAGACATTTTTTCCCCAATTTTGCTCCTCCCTCCTCCAAGAAATTTTAATATCACAGATCTAACTCTGTATCTGTTTATGTACTATGGTTCTTTGAAGAGGTATAAAGCATACTAATATCTAAGATTCTTTTTCATCAACCTTCTGTTCCTGCCAAGAACTAATTTTCATCCCTTGGGGATGATATTCCTCTTGTTTAGAATGCATATTCTATGGTATGGCCCTAAGTTAAAGCCTTTCTGATGTCTCTGCTGGATGCTTCAAAGATTAATAAGGTGTTCATGAGTTTTTTGTTCTTCCCTGGCTGTGCCAAAATGCCAGTATCTTCCAACAATGCTCCAAACCTCATACATCTTTTGTTTTTAATCCTATAGCAGCCACTCTATAAGCTTTGGGTAGTCCTGTCCTACACATGTACAGCCCATCTCTCAGCAATGGACTTGCAGGGAACTCCTACCTGGACTTTGAGGGTCCCATGTTGCATAGTTTCTTCCTTTCTCATGCCCTGCCCTGCATGTTCCAACTTTTAACACTTTGAATTCTGCCTTCTCATCTCAGTAAGACTGCTGTCCTCTGCTTGGACTCTAGCTCAGTTTACTGTGGTTGGGAGTTGTCCTGGGGCAAAGAGATGGGAAATTGGGATTACTTTGTGAGTTTTTATTCTCTCAGAGATTGCAGCCTTAACACTGTCCCCCTTTCCAATGCCTGAAATAGTTGCCTTTTTGCCCAGTTTTGTGGTTCTGTGGTCATTTATGGAGGGAGGGTAGACCTATACCAATAACTAATCTGACTTCTATTGGAAGCACAAGTCCTCCTTCTACTACTTTCAGTTCTCATCTATACCTAGTACAGGTGATAAGTATTCTATGAGAATTAGGACAATAATCTTTTAACGGGCCTTCTGATCGCCTTACTTTCAGCCTCCATACTACCTCCAGAGTGAACTTTATGAAACACAAAAACACAAATCTCCTCTTGCCATTCTCCTGTTTGAAACCCTTATTAGGCACTCTTTTATCCTTAGGATAGAGTTCAGTCTCTTTAGAGTAGCTCACAGGCCTCCGTCTATGGTCTTTCTTCTATCTCCCTCTCCAGCCTTGGCTTTCACTCTCCACCTTGAATCCTTGTGCATGTCATGCCAATCTTTTCCAGTTTGTCATATGTGCAGTGGTCTTACTTGTCTCCTTGCCTCTGCACATTTATTTTTATTTTTCTGGAATTCCCACTCTGTCTCCCTGCTTTACTTGGCTAACTTGCTAATCCTTTAGGTTGCAGCATAGGCTTAACTTTCTGATAGGCCTATACCAGGATAGAGGCCCTGTTTTATGTTTCATACACTGTCCTGGCATCATTATTAATAGTTCTTTTTTTCTTTTTTCTTACTCCCATAGGAAATAAGCTCTATAAAGGCAGAGATTTCATCTGTCTTGTCCAGTGCTATCTCCACAGTGCTTAGTAAAATGTATGGTTCACAAGTAGATATTCCATTAATATTTATTTATTGAATGAATAAATAGAGATAGTATTTATTCCCTTTTTCATATGATTTCTCTTGAAATATACAGGATAACTCTTGTGAATTCCTTAAATCTGTACTTTTTGAGACTGCATATTCAGAGATTATGAAGAAAAGATTTAAATATCTGTAATAGGAGTTGGCAAACTATTTGGACCAAATCTGGCCTGCTCTCTTCTTTTGTAAATAAAGTTTTATTGAAACATAACCATGCCAATTTTTTTCACATATTATCTATCTATGGCTGCTTTTGAAGTACCATGGCAGAGTTGCATAGTTAGGACACTTAGGACATATATGTCTATATGACTTGTGAAACCTAAAATATTTACTTCCTGGTCCTTTACAGAAAAAGTTTGCTGGCCACTGGTCTACATGAAGTTTCCCATGTATCCTCAATTTATTTAAATGGAGAAGCATGGGAAACTATGATAGAATATATGTTGTAGATAATATGCTAGGGTAGTCTGAGGTCCGCATCTAACTTTTAAATCTTAGTGGCTTAACACAACACAGATTTATTTCTCTCATGCAAATTTCTTTGATGCTTGGGCAGTTTTCCAATGCACTCCTCTCCATGTAGTGACTTAGAGATCCAGGCAGCTTCCATTTTGCATTTCATCAAAATATCTATTTTCCTGATTTCCCTGGCACAGGGAAAATTAGGATCTACTGGTTTAAAAAAATTTGGTTTTATTTAAAAAATATTCACTGACACAATTGTCTAAGAATACATCAATCAAGCAAATTAAATAAAATACAGTAATGCTTGAAATGGCTTGAAGGATCCCCCTGACACAGGGGATCTTTTTATAAACACTTACAGGGAGACTGAAAATTTATCCTACTAATGGAGTATTATTATTTAGAGTGGTGGTTTTTTACTGCTCCCTCCACCACTTTGGTTTGTTTTACACGATAGAACCCTTTCAACAAGTGAAATCTTAGGAGGGAGCTCAATTTATAAAACACACGAAAAGGAGCTATTGTGGTTGAAGAAGGCTTGCTTTGGATCCCATCTACTCATTCTCTCTTTGTTCCCCCACCTCTTCCTCCCTAAATGGGCACCTTTTTAGTATCCTTAAGGACTGAAAACCTCTGCTTTAAGCATCTATAGGACATAATTGCGACATGTAGAATCACAGATTTTAGAACTCAAAGGGAATGTAGAGACCATATACTCTAATTTCACAATGATTTAGCAGATGTTGGTTAGCAGATTTGGAGCTGCAGGACAACAACCAACTTGTATGCCAGATTTTCTAAAAAACTAGGGACATCTCAAGCAAAACTAACTCTAAAGTGATTATTTATTCCCAAGAGACTTCTTATATTAGAGATAGACCACCAATTTACATTAAACTAGATTCCAAAGGGCATTTCCAGGATCTGTACTTTTCATTTTAATAAAATAAAATTTTTAATATATAAGTCCCCAAGAACATATCATAAACAAAATCTGAGATCTTGACAGTAATTATCTTTATACCTCACCAACCTCTCTCCCTCCCTACCCCTATCTGAACTAATTATCATTCTGAACCCTATGTTTCTATTTCCTTGCTTTTCTTTTTATATAGTTTTATTGCATCTGTATGCATTCTCTCTCTCTCTCTCCACCTTGCTGTTTTTAACTAAAAAATAGGGCATCATGTTGTTTATAATCTTTTGAAGTTTATTTTTTAAAATTCAGTATTGCTCAGAATCATCTATATTATTGCATATTATATTCATTAATACCTTTTGACTGCTCTGTAATATTCGATGTGTGACTATAACAGCTTGATGTGGCTTGAATATTTGTTCTCTTCAAAATTCATATTGAAATTTAAGCCCCAATGTGATGGTATTTAGAGGTGGGGACTTTAAGAAGTGATTTGCAGTAGTATTTCTATGCATAACATTCAAGCTGAGAGCCAAATCAAGAATGCAGTCCCACTTAGAGTATACACACACACACACACACACACACACACACACACAAACACACACACACTCTCTCCCCCCTCCCCTCCCCTTCCCCCTCCCCCTCTCCCCCTCTCCCTAGGAATACATCTAACAAAGGAGGTGAAAGGTCTCTATAAGGAGAACTACAAAACCCTGCTGAAAGAAATCATAGATGACATAAACAAATAAAAAAGCATTCCATGCTCATGGATTGGAAGAATCAATATGGTTAAAATGGCCATGCTGGCCCCAAGAAATCTATGAATTCAACATTATTTGTATCAAACTACTAGTGTCATTTCTCATAAAATTAGAAAACACAATTCTAAAATTCATATGAAACCAGAAAGAAGCCTGAATAAACAAAGCAATCATAAGCAAAAAGAATGAAGCCAGAGGCATCACATTGTCCAACTTGTTTGTACCATAAGTCTACAGTAACCATAACAGCATGGTAGTGGTATAAAAATAGACACATACACCAATAAAACAGAATAGAGACCCCAGAAATAAAGCTGCACAACTACAACCATCTGATCTTTGACAAAGTCAGCAAAAATAAGCAATGGGGAAAGAACTTCCTATTCGATAAGTGGTGCTGGGATAACTTGTTAGCTGTATGCAGAGAATGAAACTGGAACCCTGCCTTTCACCACATTAAAAAATTAACCAAAAATGGATTAAAGACTTAAATATAAGGCCTCAAAGTATAAAAATCCTGGAAGAAAACCTAGGATATACCATTTTGGACATCAGCTTTGGCAAATAATTTATGACTAAGTCCTCAAAAACAATTGCAATGAAAACAAAAATTGACAAATAGTATCTAGTTAAACTAAAGAGCTTCTGCACAGCAAAAGAAACTATCAATAGATTAACAGACTACAGAAAGGTAGAAAATATTAATAAACTATGTATTCAAACAAAGTCTAATATCCAGATTCTATAAGGAACTTAAGCAATTCAACAAGCCAAAAACAAATAACCTCATTAAAAAGTGGGCAAAGGACATGAACAGACACTTATCAAAAGAAGATAGACATAAATACACTTATCAGAAAAGATAGACAGTCAACAAACATGTGAAAGAAATGCTCAACATCATTTATCATCAGAGAAATGCAAATCAAAACCACAATGAGATACTATCTCACACCAGTCAGAATGGCCATTCTTAAAATTCAGAAAATAACAGTTGCTGGTAAGGCTGAGGAGAAAAGGGAATGCTTATACCCTAGTGGTGGGAATGTAAGTTAGTTTAGCCACTGTGGAAAACAGTTTGGAAATTTCCCAAGGAACTTAAAACAGAACTGCCATTCAACCCAGCAATCCCATTATTTAGCATATACCCAAAAGAAAATAAATCATTTCTCCAGAAAGGCACATGTGCTCATGTTCACCACAGCACTATTCACAATAACAAAGACATGCAATCAATCTAGGTGCCCATCAATGGTGAATTGGATAATGAAAATGTGGTACATAAACAACATGGAATACTACACAGCTGTATGAAAGAATGAAATTGTGTTATCTGGAGCAACATGGATGGAGCTGGAGGCCATTATCGTAAGTGAATTAACACAGGAACAGAAAGCCAAATAGCACACATTCTCACTTATAAGTAGAAACTAAACATTTGGTACACATGGACATAAAGATGGGGACAGTAGACACTGGGGACTAGTAAAGTGGGTAGAGAGGGAGGGGGGGCAAGGGCTGAAAAATTACCTGTTGGGTACTCTGCTCACTACCTGGTTAATGAGATCACTCATACCCCTAACCCATGTAACAAACCCACACATGTGCCCCCTCAATATAAAATGAAAGATGAAATTATAAAAAAAGAAGTGATTGGATCATGAGGGTTCTGTGCTCATGAATGGATTAATTCATTCATGAATTAATGGATTAATGATATAACAGATTAATTGATTATCATGTATATTAGTCTATTCTTACATTGCTATAAAGAAATACTTGAGACTGGTAATTTGTAAAGAAGAGTTTCAGTTTGCTTATGGTTCTGAAGGCTGTATAGGAAACACGATGCTGACATCTGCTTGGCTTCTGAGGAGGCCTCAGGAAACTTACAATCATGGTGGAAGACAAATGGTGAGCACACATCTTACATGGAAGGAAGGGGGAGCAAGAGAGCAAGGGGTAGTGCTACACATTTTTAAATGACCAGATTTCATGAGAACTCATTCACTATCTCAAAGACAGTACCAAGAGGGAATGTGATAAACCATTTACAAAAAATCCACCTCCATAATCCAGTCACCTCCCACCAAACCCCACCTCCAGCACTAGCGATCACTTGAACATGAGATTGGGTGTGGACACAGAACCAAACCACATCATCATGGGAGTGCGACTGGTGGCTTTTTGAGAAGAGGAAGGGAGACCTGAGTAGGCACTTTCAACTTCCTTGCCAAGTGATGCCCTTTGCTGCCTTGGGACTCTGCAGAGAGTCCACACCAGCAAGAAGGCTCTCACCAGATGTGACCTCTTGACCTTGGACTTCTCGGCCTCCAGAACTGTAAGAAATACATTTATTTTCTTTATAAATGACCCAGTTTCAAGTTTTCTCTTATAAGCATCAGAAAATGGAGTTGCACATAGTTTATTCATCCTCTTTTCTGTTGATGGGAAATTGGGTTATTTCTAGGTTATTGCTGTTGAGTACCGTGATGGCTATAGATATTCTTGTGCATATTTCTTTTTGTACATGTGCAAGAGTTTCTTTTAGGTATATACTTAGTGACTGAATTACTGGTCATAGAGTATGTGAGTTTTCTACTTTAGGGAGTAATACCAAATTGTTTTCTATCCTTTAGCCAACATGTAATGAAAGCAGCAGCATTTTTTTCTTTTCTTATGAAAGTGGAAGCAGCTATTTAGTCCTGTCCCTGCAGTCCCCATTTTGTTTTCACTGGGACCTGCATTAAAACACATCTGAGGTTGTCTAACTTTGAAAACGGTTGTGTTCAATCATCTGCTGTCACCTTAGGTTATCCTCAGTCTAGTTAGCAGTTCTTGCTCCTGACATAAGATATAAAAACACTGTCAGCTGGGCGTGGTGACTCACGCCTGTAATCCCAGCACTTTGGGAAGCTGAGCCGGGCGGATCACCTGAAGTTGGGAGTTCAAGACCAGCCTGACCAACATAGAGAAACCCGTCTCTACTAAAACTACAAAATTAGCTGGGCATGGTGGTGCATGCCTGTAATCCCAGCTACTCAGGAGACTGAGGCAGGAGAATTGCTTGAACCCAGGAGGCAGCAGCTGCAGTGAGCTGAGATTTCACCATTGCACTCCGGCCTGGGCAACAAGAGTGAAACTCCATCTCAAAAACAAAAACAAACAAAAAACCAAACAAACAAAAAACCACTATCAGGACCACTTCAGATTTTATCTCATCTCACTGCTGTGTTCTTTGGCAGTACCACCTTGATTTCCTAACTGCTTTAGTCCTTTATAGTTCTTTTACATCTCACCTAGCTTTCTGGCTTTAATATGTAGCTTGCACATACATGTTGAGGAAAGATAACTCTTAGGCCTCACTGACTTCCAGATTCCTGATTTTTTTTTCTCACATTTGGAAGCTGAGAGCTCCTTAAACTAGGGGTGACACATTCAAATGCTTATATAGACCAGGGTGGGATCATTACTGAGTGATTCAGGATTCCAGGATTATTATAACACTATCAGGAGCAGTGGGACTGTGGTGGCCTGATGATGGGGATAGCCTATCCTCATGGGGTTGCTCCCAGATCTTCTGATTTTTCCAGAGAAAAATAGTTATCTAGATTTTTAAGTGAAATCTCTTGACCTTTTAGTGTCAACAATATATTTAATATTTAGAAACACTGTGCAGGCCAAATGAAATATTTCTGACCTGGATTCAGCCTGTAGGTCGCTTGTTTGTGAACTTTGCCTCAAACCTCGGCTTATCTGCCTTTTGCTTTGGCCATTGCCTCATCTGCCTGTTCCTGCCAGTGTGTGCCCCTCTCTCTGGAGGACACTTCATTGTAACATCTCTCAGGTTAACCTTGACTTCCAAGTGACCTGATACTGAGAACAGGCAGGGCAATGTCTGATCACTTAGCCTTTCCCTCACTGATTGCCTTAAATGCTTCTATCAAATGCTGGTGCTTGGAGGCCTGACTTTTTTTTGATAATTTTAGAAGAGAAACGTTATGTGGAAGGATACTTTTTAACTTGAAAAAGTATGACAAGAGGCCAGGATTTTATTTTTTAGTGGCTCTCAAGCTTATTTGCAGTTTTAGGGCATCTCTGCTTGATCTTGCTCTGGTGTTAATCAGGTGGTCTTGACTTCACCAGATGCTGGATTTGTCCCAACTGTTGTCCTAATGGACTGGTGAAGTAAAACAGCAGTTTTTGATTTAGAAAAATAAGGTCTTTGACTTTTCCCCCATCTTAGAAATGGTCAAAATATTTTGATTTGGGATTCTAGGCTTTTGAGCATTTGAGAATAGCCTTTGAAACAGAAAACCTTTACTTTCTTTGCAATTATTTGGCACATTCTAAGGGTGGATGTGGTCGGTATCAAGTTGGGAAATAAAGTGCTTCATAAATGATACAACTTTTTCTGTTGCTGAGTCAGTATCAGGCACAGATATTTTCTGAGTCAAGCCTGCTGTTCTGTCGGGGGGGGGGGGGGATTATGGATAAGGTCTGAGTTTGAGTGGAGTTTGTTAGGGCAAGGTACTAATAAGCACAGGGTCATGGGTTTGATCCCCATACAAGTCAATTAGCTTAAACCATAAAGGGACTCCTGGCTCATCCAGCCTGGCAAATATATGGTCACAGGCCTAAGGAAGACTAGGTTAGAGAGTGAGAAAAATCCTTCATCACCAAGAGAGGAAAAAAAAAAAACCCTCAAAGCACATGTCCTGTTGGATGTAGTAAGTGATATCATCTGTGGATGGAGTCAGTGCCTATATTACTTACATGTAGGGAGAAGATTTGCATCCCATTAAATCTCCCAAAATATGTAATATAGGGCACATGAAGTTAAATAACCAATGGGAATTATAGTGACATCTAAGAACTCTCGCAAGAAAGGAGAACTGAGATGGGGTGGAACCTCCATGGCCACAGTGGAACTCTGTGACTATGCTAAAGAACTCTTGTGCAATTCCTTGTTGGGTGTGAAGCCATGCACATATGCCTAAGACAATGCTGTCTTCTCCTGGAGAATGAGTAAAAGGGCAAAGAGGATTGTGTGAGAGCCTAGGATTGTAGACACTTGTCCTATGGCTGCCTTATTCACTCTGTATATTTGCACACCCTGGTTTCACATTATCTGAGTGTTTTCCTATGGAAAGAGGTTTTCCTATCTTCATTGTAAGAAGGACAGTATTTTCTAGCTATACCCATTTTTCAAGAATGATCTATTTAAAAATTGTTTTTCTCAATGAAAAATTTCAAATGTAATCAGAAAAGAATAATGAACGTCCATGTACACATCCTCTGAATTTAACCATTGTCAACATTTTTGCCATATTTACATCATCATTTTGTGGGTTTTTTTGCTAGTATTATCTTGCCTTTATATATTTTTCTTAAAAATGACAATTTTCTGCCTAACCATAATAATATTATCACTCCCATTAAAATGAACTACATAATTCCTTAATGTCCTCTAATACTACTGCAAATTCAAATTGCTCAATTGTCCCCAAATTATCTTTTGCAGCCAATTTGTTCAGTCAGGATCTAATGAAGGATAGTGAATTTCTTTGCGGGGTGTGTGTGTGTGTGTGTGTGTGTGTGTGTGTGTGTGTGTGCATATGACATGGAGTTGTGGAAGAGACAAGCCAGTTGGTCTGTACAATGTCTCATCTTTTGGATTTGCCTGAGTTTTCAGGATGAGTTTTGATGATTTGCCTTTGGTGTTGAAAATGGACTTGAGTCTGGAGATTGGCAGTGGCTAGGAGACCCTGTACATAGAGGACCTTTGATAATGAGGGGGGGTAAACACAAAGGCAGTAGGAATGTTCTATATTTTTGTGTCCCTCCTACCAAGGCTGACGGACACAAACTCATATGAACACACAAGGATATAGTCCTTTCTAAAAGAACTAGGTAATGTTTTTCTCTTTGCCAGACCATAGATAAGCACAGAGCTTGAGGATATGATAATCCTATTGGCTGTATATTTTGAATAATGTATCCTGAATAAAACAAGATAAAACCAATAGGTAGAAAAACAAATAGAAACTAAAACTATGAGAAAGTCATAGAAAATTCTGAGTGGTCTGACATTTTGAGTTTGTTCTTCTTTGGTTAAGTTCACTCATCTCTCTTGGGAGTAGAGAACCCAGATTTGAGATAAACAGCTGCAGAGGACCAAGAGTCTTTGGAAAAGCTGATGACAGGTAAGATTTGGGAAGAAGATAGCCACAGAAGGAGGGTACAAGGAGGTAAACAGTGGGAGGGCCAGCTCATCGCTTCTCCTCCCCAGAGACTGGTGATTGTCAGTGGGCCTATAAAATCTTTTCTGCTCTTAAAGGTATTTTGGAAGACTAAGTCAATCTTTAGCATTCTTAACCTGGAGCAGGGGTTCTGAAACTTGAATGCACATTGGCATCACCTGGGAACTCTAAAACACACTGATGTCTGGGTACCACCCTCAGAAATTCTGATATAATTTGTCTCGGGTGTGGCCAGGGCAACAGGCTTTTTAAAAGACTTTCCAGGTAATTCTAATGAGTATCTGAGTTTGAGGATCACTGATTTAGATCAATTTTTTTTAAAAAAATACATTTTTATAAATGCCTTAAAAAAAAAAAAGATACATTCAACACCTTCCCTTACCCAATAAACCTTATGGAAATTCAATGCATAAAAAAGATAAAAGTGGAGGTGCTTAATGTAAGGTGGTCTTGAAACCTGGCTGAGTAGGCACCATTTGCTACATCCACTCCCTGTGTCTTTCAAACCCTCTCATCTCCCTAGAGCAGTGTCTTCATAGAATTAGGGTCTGAAGAGTAGGACTATTTGAAAAATGATGGGTCTACAGTTTACTGGGTTTTAACCATCTACATCTGGAACTCTGGCTTTTTCAACTAACTTATTAACTGTATGACTTTGGAGAACTATACCTAAACTCTCAGAACCTCAGTTCTCTTATATCTTAATTAGAGATGGTAACTATCTCACAGGTTGTAATGAAGAATAAAGTTGGATATATGCTAGTGTACTCTCAGTAGAGATTAGCTTCTTCTGTGGTTCAGGCTTTCCTCCAGGCTACTGCAAGCTTTCAGGTCTGTCCTGGGATGGGATTGATAGTTTGGTTTAATCTGGGAACTTTCAGGTGCCTTCATATTATACTCATATTGTAGGGTGTACATAGATTCCCTTTACCCATGATGAGTCTAAAATTCCTGATTGACTTGCAGCATCAGAGGATTAAGTGGAGGTGAGGTGGAGGTGAGAGTCTGTTCACTGCTGAGTGCTAAGGGAGAAGCCAGGAGCTTCCATGAAATGACTCAGAAAATGCTCTGTAATTCAGATAAATTGTTAATCAATGGGGAGGGTACAGGCAAAGTCCCTTTTAATGGAAATGAGTATATGAAAAAGGTATTAAGATCCATAATAGGGGTAGTGGAAGGGCTGGGGGTGTTGTGGTGGGAAGGAGTTCTCTGTGGGCCAGAAGAGCAGGTTCATGACTGAGGGAGGAGTTTTGATTTTTTTTGTAAACAACAGAATTTTAAGCAGGAACGAAGAAATACAAACATATTCTTCCTTATTTTGTTGCTCTAATATGGTTAACAAAACTCCCAGATAATATAGAAATCTTGCTTATGAATTTTTTACCAGTATTGCTAAGAAGTGAAATTGGTTGGTATGAATTTAACTTCCTCCTTCCTCCTCTTCCCACCCAGACATTAGTAAATAGTGAAATGGTTATAAGTGTTCAGGGAGATGATAAAAGAGAAGTCTGAGGCTTGGGGAATTACTAAGTCAGATGATCTGTAATTGAATAATACTGAGTGGAATACACATAGCAAAAGTGGTGTAAAATCTGTTAGAGGAAAAACTCATTAGAGTCTGGCCCTGTCCCAGTCATTGAACTAGTGATTCAAGTGTAAACATGGCCAGTGGTGGTGTTTCCTGTTTATCTTTCACAAAGCTGGCAACAATTTCCACATCATGTTCTCTGCACATCTCCAACCTCTACAGAATGAAAAAATGCTTTTTAGTTTCCTCAGCATTCACAATGTAGAACCTTCCCAGAGGAGCTTTCTTTTCTTCCTGGCATCTGGATAAATGAAGGACTGGCACGAAGGGATAGGTGGTGCTTAGGCCAAGTAAGATGTTTGGTGGGCTCAGTGGGGGATGACCCTTAGTCTTTAAAACATTGTTTTAGAATTATCTTATTCACATATTATTATCCAAAATACCATGACTGGTTTTTGTTGCTACTGCACTTTAATGTAGTATATTTTTACTTTCCATTCTTCTTTTTAAATAAAAAAAAAAAAAGATTTCCATTCATAATAGATGTAAAAAAAAGTTTTCTAAGAAGTAAAATGTTAAAGATGCTTATTTGGGATCACAGGATCTCTTTTAGCAATTTGCAATTTGAAGCTAAGACCAACACGATTTCTGGCCACATTGGGATACTGTCGCTATTTCTCACATTATTTTCCTGCTGTCTGGCATACCTATACTCACATCCAGGTGCTGCGCAGGGACCCCCCTTGGCTCTGAGGTCATCAGAGTTCACTTGTCCACAACTTCCCATTGAAAGTACCCCTGCAAGGCTATGCCCTTTAGAATTTTTTATTCTGAAGAAAATTTCTGTTTTTTAAAATGTTTCAATGTTAGTGAGTTGTCAGAGGAAATAATGTGATAAAGGTAGTTCCAATGAAAGTATATGTGAGAGACGAATCAGTGGTAAGACTCAATGTTTTATCCTGATATGAGTATATTCATTTCAAAAGAAGTCTTCTGTAAACTCCAGCTAAACAAACACAAAGGTATTTTCAGGATTTCAGGTATACATTTGATGGCTGGGGCAGAGTGGTATTTAGAGTTTTTCATACAGGCCCTCCTCAAATATCAGCACATGACTTCTATTTCAAATTTATTTTAAAGACAAGAACTATTTAAATTTTACCTTAACATCACTAAATTTACTTTCCTTTATACCTCCGCTTTGTCAGGACATTTAAAAGCCTCTTCCATTCCTACCAAAGATGAGACATTGATGACATCTCATCTCCTGCCTAACTTGTGACTATTCTCAGTATTGTTGAAGAGGTGAAATTTGTAGATGAGGAATTTTAGTCCTTTACTTTGCATTTAATTAATACATGACTTCATGTGTTATGGTCCTGACTTTTCAGCACATCTTTATTTTCCTTTTTCCAGTTTTAACAATGAACTTTTCAATCTATCATTACTTAGTGAAGAGATGGTTGATAGTGAATACATGGTTCAGATATTTTTTGACAGCTCTGCAAATAGGAATACAGTGTAAGCCCCATATAATGGAAAAATAGAATTTTATATATAATTGTATATAAAATTACATATGATTATGTATTTTCCATACATTAAGAAAAGACACAGGTAAAATAAAATTTTAATAACACATTTTATTTAATCTGATATATAAAAAATTATCATTGTAACATATAATCATTGTAAATAATGAGGTATCTCATTTTTACTCTGAAAAAAATCTTTGAAATCTAGGATGTATCTTACAATTACAGCATATCTCAATTTGGCCATATTGAAGTACTCAATAGCTAAGTGTTGCTGCCATATTTACAGCCTTAGAAAATTTTGAGTAACATGAATATAAGTTATGAACCTGTACTTAGTTTCTATTAATCTTCTTTATGAAAATGTTTAAATCTTAACTAATTTTTCTCCCCAAATATGCTTCTCTGCTAGTGTTCTCCAATTCAGTAATTGGCCCTGACATGCCTGACATATGTAGTTTTAAAAGTAGAGCATTGTACATCTCTAAAAGGAATTAATTGCAGTATGCACAGCTGTATGCAGCAGTATGGGTTCAACAATACTACTTCGTTGTCCATGCCAGAAAAAGAGTTGAGACACGCCATCTTCCTCATTCCTACACATCATCTTCCAAAACTGTCTTTCACTAAGTCCTGTCAGTTCTACCTCCAGAGTATATCTAGGACTAGACCACATTACTCCATCTCTACAATCATGTCTTTAAGTAAGTTGCTACCTCTTTGATGGCTGCAATAGCCTCTGACAGGCTCCCCACATATTTTTGGATATTCTCCAGTCCATTCTCCATGCTGCAACCTGTGTTGTCAAAGGCAAATCTGAGCATGCCACACTCCCATTTAAAATCCTCTGTTAGGCCAGGTGTGGTGGCTTGCACCTGTAATCCCAGAACTTTGGGAGGCCGAGGTGGGCAGATCACTAGGTCAGGAGATCGAGACCATCCTGGCCAACATGATGAAACCCCATCTCTACTAAAATACAAAAAGCCAGGCATGGTGACATGTGCCTGTAATCCTAGCTACTTGGCAGGCTGAGGCAGGGGAATTGCTTGAACCCGGAGGCAGAGGTTGCAGTGAGGTGGGATCGTGCCGATGTACTCCAGCCTGGTGACAGAGCAAGACTCCGTCTCAAGAAAAATAAAAATGAAAATAAAAATAAAAATAAAAATAAAATAAACTCCTCTGACAACTGCACAGGCTTTTAGACTTGAGTCGAAAATCCTATGGTGACCTAAGAGGCCTTTTTGATCTGGCTCTATTTGTCTACTTAGTACTCCTTCCTTCTTTATTTTGCTGTGCTCCTCTCTCTTCTTGTGTGAGAGTTTTCACATACTCTCTTACTTTTATCTGCAGTGCTTGTTTGCGCACTCTCTCTCTTTCTCTGTCTGCCTGGCTAACCTCTTTTGCTGTTCTGATTTAATGTGACTTTTTCAGGAACACCTATTCTAGCTTCCCTGACTCTTGGGCCCCTTCCTGTATATTTTTATATTAAATAGTACCTCTATGCTTTTTTCAGAATACTTATCGTAATTTTATTTATATGATTATTTTTGTAATTTTAGTATATTATCTGTCTCCACTAATGTAAACTTCAGATGAATAGAGAACCAAATCTCCCTTGTTTATTCCTTTTATGTCTGTACTGCTAACATAGGGCCTGGCATATATTAAGCCTTCAGTAACTTCCAGCTGAATCTGAAAATGCATGCGCTCAGCCTATTGTCTGTAGCAACTTGGTAGCTTTAAGAGGCTTCTCAAGGTTGCAGAAACCCTTGTGGGTATGACTAAGTGTTGCAGCTCCTTGTTTCATTGTGAAGATTTTAGAAGTGTAGCCTTTAAGAGGGATACTACAATACTTCTAAAAACAAAAAAAGTCTGAAAATAAATTTGGGAGAGGATGTGGAACAAAATAATTTCTACACTAATAGGAAAAAATATAAATTGATATAACCACTTTGGACTGTGTCCCCAAAAAACAAAAGCTGGGTCATGTCAACTGGCTGTGTTATTCTTCCTCCTTGGTTCTTGGGTCTGTCTTTGCGAGGATATTCCCTCTGGTGAGTTATAAGGTATGCCATAAAAATCCGCATTGTGGCCACTTCCATAGACCCATCTGCAGACAGGCCTTTACTCAGATCTTCTTGTCCCAGATCATTCCATTGTTCCTGCCCAATTAGCTAGAGCATTATCTATCTATTAATCCTTATATAGATTATGTATTTATTAATCTATAAGGATTAATAACTATTAATCTCACTATCTATTAATCCTTATATTTTAACAGTAGGTCACTTCTTGTCCACACGAAGATGACTTAGTATACTGCCTTTCATTGGGAGTATTTCCCCCTCTTTGTTGTCTTTTGAGGCCATCTGTAAGGGAGGGATATTGTGCAACAGCAGTCCATTTTTGGGTCACACTGAGATATTGAGCTGATTCATCCATGAACTGTTTTTCCCTCTCTCAGCTGGCCATTAGGGACTCAACACAGGGCTACAGGTATCATTTGAAGAGAAATGGATGACATGGGTTTGAGAGTCATGCAATTTGGTTGTGCCCCCTGGCCGTGCCTTTGTCCAATCCTGGGTGTATCATTACCATCTTATGATGGAGTACTACCAGACCTGCCTAACCATATTAATTGGTGGTTTGTTAGATCTCAACTTAATGTGGTGGTCATTTCTTATTGTAGGGTAACTTGAGGTTCTATGGTCAGATACTCAGTCTCTACTAGGGCTCAGTAGTATTCCAAGAGCTGCTTTTGAATGTTATATAGTTCCTTGCTGAAGGTGGCATGCTTTCTTTTAGAACCCTAGGGAACTAGGGTCTATGTTATGATTCTACTATCTCTTTCTGTAAAATCCACATGTGTCTTTTCAAACTACAGAAACCCCAAGAACCAAAAGTTTTGCCACATCATATTGAATAAGTCATAGGGTCACTTTTATGACAACCTGAACCTGCTGGAGAGCCCTTTGGTGTTTTGGGCTCCATTCACAGCTGGTAAATGTGTATTGTTGCCTAACCTATGTAAATGGGTACTGTTTTTGATCTTCCTTATTGACAGAGGATGGAAAAGAATGCATTTGCCAGATAAATGGCTGCATACTACATGCCAGATATTGTGTTAATCTGCTCTAGTGAAGCTATCATCTCTGACCCAGCAACTCCAATTGTGGCTACTACTTGGTTATTCTAGAATGTTGTAGATTTAATTTCTTTAATAATTAATGGACATTAGAGATTTTCTAAACCTCTCTGAGTCCATTTTGGTAGTTCAGACTTTTCTAGGAATATGTCTATTTCACCTAAGGGATTTAGTAAATTTCTCTTATTATCTTTTTAGTATCTGCTGCATCTGTAGTTGTGTCCCTTTTTTATTCATAATATATTTGTGCCCTCTTTATATTTTCCTCTTTCACTTTTGCCAGAGGTATGCAAATTTTATTAGCTTTTGCAAAGAACCAATATTTGGCTCTGTTGTTTCCTTCTATCTTTGCTTTGTTTTTTATTAATTTCATCCTCTTGTCTTTATCTTCTCAATTTTTATATTATTCCCGTTTGTTCTTTTCTTATCTTTTTTAAGTTGGAGGTTGTATTACTCAGGGTTCTCTTAGAGGAACAGAACTAATAGGATGTGTGTGTGTGTGTGTGTGTGTGTGTGTGTGTGTGTGTATGGGGGAGTATATATACATATATATGTATGTGTATATATATACACACACACACAGGTATATATACACACACATATATACTCCCCATATTATATATATATATACACACACACACACACACACACACACTCCCTTATATATAGATATATAAACTTAATACTTAATAAACTCCCATATATATATATGTATATGGGAGTTAAGTATTAAGTTACATGATCACAGGGTCCCACAATAGGCTGTCTGCAAGCTAAGGAGGAAGGAGAGCCAGCCCGAGTCCCAAAACTGAAGAACCTGTAGTCCGATGTTTGAGGGCAGGAAGCATCCAGCATGAGAAAAAGATATAGGCTGGGAGGCTAGGCTTGTCTCACCTTTTCACATTTCTCTGCCTGCTTTCACTGGAAGCTGATTAGATTGTGCCCACCAGATTAAGGGTGAATCTGCCTTCCCCAGCCCACTGACTCAAATGTTAATGTTTTTTGGCAACACCCACACAGACACACTCAGGATTAATACTTTGGATCACTGAATCCAGTCAAGTTGACACTCATTATTAACCATCATAGAGGTTCAGCCCCTTCATTTTTCAACCTTTCTGATTTCTTATTACAAGTATTTAAGGCTGTACATTTTTTTACTTTGGATTTAGAAATTATGTATATTTAAGTTGTAAGTGGTTCTAAATCTATGTCTGCATCTCACAAGTCTTGATTTGTAGTACTTTTATTATCTTTCATTTGTATGTATTTTCTGTTTTTTAGTATTTTCTAATTTTTATTCTTCTATAGCCTATGAGTAATTTAGAAGTATGTTTTTGAATTTTCAAATATGTAATTTTCTTTGATAGTTCTTTTTGCTACTGATTGTTGATTTAAATTTTTGTCAGATATTGTAATGTATGAGATATAGATTCTTTAAAATTTGTCAATATCTATTTTATGGCCTGAAATGTGGTTAATTTTTATAAACCATGTGTGCTTGGAAAGAATGTGTGTTCCGAAGTTGTTAGATGCATTGTTTCATAGATACACATTAAATTAACCTTGTGCTGTTCATATTTTATATCATTATTGATTTGTTGTTGCTTGATGTATCAGTTAGTGAAGTATGTTAAAATCTTCCATTTATGTGGATTGTCCATTTCTCTGTAGTCCAGACATTTTTTGCCTTATACTTGGAAATCGGTATATATATGTAAAATTGTTATATCTTCTTGATGAATTGAGATTTTTATGTAGTGATCTTTTTATCAGTAATCCTTTTGCCTTTAAGTCTATTTTGTCTGACACTGATAAAACTTTACCAGTTTTTAAATTAGTGTTTTCTTGATTTTTCTATAAATTTTACATTAAATTTTTGTTTCATTTTAAATTTTTGTATGTTAAGCTTTAGATGATGTCTCTTGAAAATAACTTAGAGTTGTATTTTCTTTTTAACTCAGTTTGACAATATTTTGTCTTTAACCAAGTAATCTAGGCAATTTACATTGATCATGATTAATATTATATTTGGATTCATTTCTATCATCTTATAACAGTTTGGACTGAAGTGTTGATCTGGATTGTTCCACATCGCTTGGTTGAAAGATGTTCCAACCACTGAATCACCCGATCATCAATCCACCTCCTATTATTTTGAACTATCCCTGTAGCCCCCGAATAGCATAGTGATGTAGGGTTAAATGCCAGTGTAAAAGGATGCAGGAACTGGAGATGGTTAGTGGGGTAAAGAGCAGTTTCAGGAAAGAAGTTCACCATCATCCTATATTTAAAGGATTATGATATGCATATAAAAGAGGAATTAAAACTTGAGCAGCAAATGACAGAACTAGAGCAAATGAGTGGAATAATACCTTATTCCTTGAGCAGCTGTTATGTACCAGGAAAATTGCTAAATACTTTTCACATATAATTTAATTCATACAACAAACCACTGAGTGAAGGGCTCATCATCCTTATTTTTTAGGTGAGAAAACTGAGGCTCAGAGAGATTAAAGAAGATACTTGAAGTCAAACAACTAGTAACTGGCAGAACTGGGAATCATACTCAATTTTGTATGACTCTAAAACCCTTGCTCTTTTTTATTGAATTATATCATAGGGAGGTGAACTGGTGAAAACCAAATAAAGAATACTTTTATAATTAAAATAGACAAAAATGTAAGGAATTATCATTTGAAGTGGTGAGCATCCCATTACTGGGCATTTCTAAGCAGAGGTAATGTGGTCATATGTCAGGACTATTATAGTGAGAGTTTTACTTTGAGTGGGAAGTTGTACTTTAGAACAGACGCTTGGATTAGATGACCATTAATTATGGTCTATTTAAAGTTCCATCAGGTCATTGAAACTGTGCCAGAGCTTAACAAACATATGCTTTTCAAAAGTCTCCCTACTTTCTGAAACTATCCGCAATGTGAACTTGTCCTTTCCTCACTTAGCCTCCTTAACTCACTGCAGTGTTATGTGATGTGTACAGGTGGGGACTTTAATAAAACCCTATTTGATGATGACTTGATGAAAGTCTATTTGGCCTGTTTAGATAGGAGAAAAACAAGTCATATGTGTTTAAGTGTAGTGTAAGATTCTTTAATTTGAAATACTGAAGCCAAGCAATGCAAAAGCTGAGAGACTCCATTAAAATAATAAATTCATAACATTTAAAATACAAATATTTCTATAACGTAATTTCACAGATGGTATTTAGTAAGTAGCCAGTATTCACTGGAGGGTGGGGAATTCATTGCCCTTTGTGCCTTGCTTTGTTGACACATTCTACCACGTGAAGGCCAAGAGCCTGTAAGAATAAAAAACCTTTCTGTCAGCAGCAATCTCATCAGGCTGGTCACTCTGTAGACTCTGCTATATCCACTTATTTTCTTTATCCTTACTGCTGCTCTATCAGGTAACCATTTCCCCCTTCTTTTAAAGCCCAGCCACAAGGATATTTCTTCCAGGAGCTTTCATTGACCTGTGCCTCTCCCTGCACTGTACCTCTCGAGGTATCCAGTATTGGCAGTTGACATATATGAAGAAGGATTTTATCCATTCTTTACTTTTGTTTTGAGTAGTTATTTTAAAACTTGTGAAAGCAATTTCACAAGTGCTTCCTATTCTATTGCTCTGATGTGGGTAGGAAAGATCTCATTTTAGCCTTGGGACATGAAGAAACTGAGACATCAGGAGGCTGAGAATTGCCAGATAATGGTAGAGTTTTAGCGTCTTTCAGCTCCACAGCTCTACTAGCCAAATATGTGTTCCAAAACATTTCCCACTGGTTTCTGACTCTTGGATTTTAAGTTGTATGCTATGGCTGGTACCTGGGATTTGGTATATTTAAAATTTGTTTGGGTTAGGCACGAACGCTCACGCCTATAATCCCAGCACTTTGGGAGGCTGAGGCAGGTGGATCACCTGAGGTTGGGAGTTAGAGATCAGCCTGACCATCATGTTGGAACCTTGTCTCTACTAAAAATATAAAAATTAGCCAGGCATGGTGGTGCACACCTGTAATTCCAGCTACTTGGGAGGCTGAGGCAGGAGAATTGCTTGAACTCAGGAGGTGGAGGTTGCAGTGAGCAGAGATTGTGCCACTGCACTTCAGCCTGGGGAACAGAGCAAAACTTCGCCTCAAAAAAAAAAAAAAATTGTTTGACGTATTGTTTGAATGGGCCAAGCAAGTGCTGACCAAATGCATAGAGAGAAGTATGGTTCCTGAATCCCTGCTGAAATGTAAACAAATTTTGAGAAAGGCCTACTATTGAGGTGAGTGGCGAGATTGAAAACACCTGAAAAAAATTCTTGCTTTCTGAATTTATCCATGTGACTCTATAGATTGGATATTCTGGTTTCATCCAGTTAGCCCCAAACTGACAGAGGGTTGTGTTAGGCAGTCAGAAATGTGTAGTGTAAAAATTATTGGGGGACTACTTAGGATCTAAAGGTTCTAATTATGGAGCGTCTTAAGATTAGATTCATCTTTTTTATTTCCTGGCCTTAGTTCTCTCTTATGGCAATTGAGGGGCTTGCAATGAGGTCAGTGGTTCTCAGACCATAACCTTTGGAGTACATGGACCAGAATCTCCAGGGGACTTGTTAAAAGTTGAGATTCCTGGATTCCATCCAGGCCTACTGAATTGGAATCTCTGGAGTGGTACTCGTTTATCTGCCTTTTGACAGGTTGACCAAATATGCACACAAAAGTTTGAGCACCTCTGGATGAGGTAGATTTTAAGGTTCCTTCCAGCTCTTTGATACTTTGAATGAGGAAGACAAGACAGATAGCAATTATGGATTTCATTTCAGAATATTTCTTCTTCAACGTCAGAGCCTTTAGTGGTTTTAAATTTGCCAGAAATCACCTAATTAGCATGTGATGACAGTATACTATTTTCATTTTTTATGTCTGCTTCCCACAGCTTATTATCAGCATTGTTTTTGTTTCTTTTGTGCATTATTACAGTAATCACCAGTCTTTTCTTATTCACTTCTATCCTTTATACAATCATCAGAGATTTTTAGTGGTGTTTTGTCCGTAAAACAACAAACACACAAAAAGTTCCTCACTTGATTAATATGTTGCTGTTTTTTTTTTTTTTTTTTTGGGCAATAAAAACTCTTAATTTCTCAGCATGGCTTACTAGGTCTTTCCAAGTATTATTTATCTTTGTAGTTTTATCTCCCAAATTTTTACCCTTATTCAGCCAGGAATCCTTTAGTTCTCAAACTAGTTTAGGTAGCTGATTACCTAGAGTCATCTTCTTTTCTTTCTTTCTTTTTAAATATGAAATAGCTTTATAGTTTACTTCGTTGTATGATCTGGGACAAATTTATTCATAGAAAATATGACTATGTGATAACATTTTAGACCACGAGCATTTATTAATAATAGAAATCCAAGCACTAGATTTAGTTTGGCTCTCTGAGTTTTCTAACTAATACATTTTCTATCTTTTTAAACTGTTTGCTACCTCTTTCTGTTAGAAAAGTGAAGAAAAATACCAAAGAAATATTTTTATAAGAATAACTTAAAATTAAGAATATTGCATGTATCAATTTAAAAAATCAAAATTTCAACAGCTTGCTACAGATTGCTTTCATATGGTTTAAATAATAAATTACTTTGATTCCATTTATGGAGCACCGGTGTTCTTTGTGAACACTGTTGGGTAACAGGACCTGTGTCCCTGTGGTTCTCTTTCTGGAATGCCTTTCTAAAGTTTCTCCTCTTAAAAAATTCCTGCTCATTTTTCAAGACCCAGTAGATTTGTCACCATTATTGTGAAGCCTTTTCTGACCGTTATAAAAATAACCATCAACTCTCTCCTCTGTATTTTCCAGGTTGCTTGGCATGTTTATCTCTACTTAAAAATTCATGTCTAACTTCATTATTATAGTAATTATTATTCTGTTTATCCCCCTCTCTTCCTCTCTTGCCTCGGTGAGTCCTGGCACAAAGTCGATGTTCAGTAATTGATGTTAAATGACTGTCTTGTTTTGACTAAGATTTTTGTTCTTTAAGAACCTTATTCCTCTTACCTTTATTCTGTGGGACCAAGAACACAAGATTTTATGTGCACCCATTTAGCGATGACAGACTGGCTAAGTGATCTGGCTTCCCTCCATGCTCTGGGAAATACTTCAACTCTGTCAAAGAGCAGTCAAGAAAAGTTCATATATTGAGAGTGATGTGATGATGGCTGTTTGAAAAGCTTGGAACTACCTTTTTAGATTAAATAGGCTTGGTTCTGTCTCAAATCTGGATTAGGGCCAATGCTTTGATATCCCAGTCAGCAAGGATCAGAAGTCAAGAATTCACAGTCTTTCATCATGCTCTGAAATCATTTGTCAATAAACAACAAAGACCTTCTAGGGCTGGATATTAGAGAGGGAAGCAGCCTAGAGCTTGGAAGGGGAACTATTTTACCAGCTGGGGACTCTGGATGGGAAAAAGGCTTTAGTTCAGGTCTGATAAACAATTTGAGAATAAGCGAAATGCAAGGACACAGTAGTCAAGAAAGTGTTTAGTACTGGATGTTGGCTCAGATGTGAGGAAAAACGCGCTTTACACTGTTGGTGAGGAGGACAGAAGTAGAAATTGGTACAGCCTTTCTGGAGTGCAGTTTTGCAAGGTATATTAAAAATGTTAGAGGTGTTTATACCTTTTTTTCCCCACCAATTCTACTTCTAAGAATTTTTCCTAATGACATACTCCAGGATGTTTTTCTAAAGAAATTTATTTAGAACAAATATAAATGTCCCAAAATAGGTAACTGATTAAACAAATTGATTAATCTGTACAAGCGAATTACACAGGCATTCAAATAATGATGTAGAGATATATCTGTAGAAAAGGAAAGGGGTATATGATATATTGTCAGATTTAAAAAGCTATTCATGAAATAATAGGTAGATTATGACTAATTTTTATAAAACAGGTATACACACACACACACACACACACACAGATGCACAGTTACTGGAAGTTGTCACTGAGAGGGCTTTTTGGGTTTACCTTGATGTTATACATTTTCTACAGATAACATAATACTCAAATTATAAAGAAATAATAATTGTTTTCAAAGTATTTCTTATAGAAAGGATAATTCTTTCAGATTGGTATTCTCCAGGTTGACTGAATAGTGCTTGGAACAGAGTACATGTGTTGTATGTATTAGCAAATTGAATGACTGAGTGAATAGGCAAACAACTTTACTCCAAACTTGATAGAATAGGTTATATTGGTGAGAATTTTCTAAATTTTATCCATTTATCTTCTTCCACTGGAACTGCTTCTGTAGGATAGCTACTTTTTGATTCCTGAGATCTTTTATTTTTTTCCTGGTTTTCACTTTCTTTTTTTTTTTCTTCTACTTTTATTTTAAATTCTGGGTTACATGTGCAGGGTGTGTAGGTTTGTTACATAGGTAAACATGTGCCATGGTGATTTGCTGCACAGAACAACCCATCACCTAGTTATTAAGCCCAGCATCTATTAGCTGTTCTTCCTGATCCTCTCCCTCTCTCTGGACCCCTCTCCCAATAGGCCCCAGTGTGTTTCTCCCCCCATTTGTCCAAGTGCTCTCATCATTCAGCTTCCACTTATAAGTGAGAATATGCGGGTTTGGTTTTCTGTTCCTGCATTAGTTTTTTGAGGGTAACAGCTTCCAGCTCCATCCATGTCCTTGCAAAGGACATGATCTCATTTCTTTTTATGGCTGCATAGTATTTCATCATGTATACGTACCACATTTTCTTTATCCAGTCTATCCTGGATGGGCATTTGGGTTGATTCCATGTCTTTGCTATTGTGAATAGTGCTGCAATGAACATATACATGCATGTATCTTTATAATGGAATGATTTCTATTTCCTTTGGGTATATACCCAGTAATGGAATTGCTGGATCAAATGGTATTTCTGCTTCTATATCTTTGAGGAATTTCCACACTGTCTTCCACAATGGTTGAACTAATTTACACTCCCACCAACAGTGTAACAGCATTCCTTTTTCTTCACAAACTGGCCAGCATCGGTTATTTCTTGACTTTTTAATGATCCACCATTCTGACTGGCAGGAGATAGTATTTCATTGTGGTTTTGATTTGCATGTCTTTAATGACCTATGACGATCAGCTTTTTCTCATATGCTTGTTGGCCGCACGAACGTCTTTTTTTGAGAAGTATCTGTTCGTGTCCTTTGCTCACTTTTTAATGGGGTTGTTTGATTTTTTTCTTGTAAATCTGTTTAAGTACCTTGTAGATTCTAGATATTAGACCTTTTTCAGATGATTAGATTGTAAAAATTTTCTCCCATTCTGTAGGTCATCTGTTTACTCTGATGATATTTTCTTTTGCTGTGCAGAAGTGCTTTAGTTTAATTAGATCCCATTTGTCAAGTTTTGCTTTTGTTGCAATTGCTTTTGGTGTTTTCATAATGAAATCTTTTCCCATGTCTGTGTCCTGAATGATACTGTCTAGATTTTCTTCTAGGTTTTTTATAATTTTGAGTTTTACATTTATGTCTTTAATCCATTTTTAATACATCTTGCAATCCAGGAAGTCAAGAATTTATAATCTTTCATCATGATCTGAAATCATTTGTCAATAAAAAACAAAGACCTAGGGCTAGATATTGGAGAGGGAAGTTGAGTTAATTTTTGTATAAGGTATAAGGAAGGGGTCTGGTTTCAATATTCTGCATATGGCTAACCAGTTCTCCCAGCACCATTTATTATATAGGGAATCTTTTCCCCATTGTTTGTTTTTGTCAGGTTTGTTGAAGATCAGATGGTTGTAGGTGTGTGGTCTTATTTTGAGTTCTCTATTCTGTTCTATTCTATGTGTCTGTTTTTGTGCAAATACCATACTGTTTTGGTTACTGTGGACATGTAGTATGGTTTTAAATCGAGTAGCATCATGCCTCCAACTTTGTTATTTTTGCTTAGGATTGTCTTGGCTATTCAGGCTCTTTGTTCCATACAAACTTTAAAATCGTTTTTTCTAATTCTGTGAAGAATGTCAATGGTAGTCTAACAGAAATAGCATTTACTTTGGGCAGTATGATCGTTTTGATGATATTGATTCCTCCTATCCATGAGCATGTAATGTTTCTCTGTTTGTTTGTTCCCTCTCTGATTTATTTGATCAGTGGTTTGTAGTTTTCCTTGAAGAGGTCTTTTACTTCCCTTGTTAGCTGCATTCCTAGGCATTTTATTCTCTTTGTAGCAATTGTAGTTTTCCTTAAAGAGGTCTTTTACTTCCCTTGTTAGCTGCATTCCTAGGCGTTTTATTCTCTTTGTAGCAATTGTGAATGGGAGTTCATTCATGATTTGGCTCTGCTTGGCCTGTTGTTGGTGTATAGTAATGCTAGTGATTTTTACACATTGATTTTGTATCCTGAGACTTTGCTGAAGTTGCTTATCAGCTTAAGATACTTTTGGGCTGAGATGATGGGGTTTTCTAGATAGAGGATCATGTCATCTGCAAAGATACTTTGACTTCTTCTCTTCCTGTTTGAATGCTCTTTATTTCTTTCTCTTGCCTGATTGCCCTGGCCAGAACTTCCAACAGTATGTTGAATGTGGGTGGTAAGAAAGGGCATCCTTGTCTTGTGCCAGTTTTCAAGGGGAATGCTTTCAGCTTTGCCCATTCAGTATGATATTGGTTGTGGGTTTGTCATACAAGGCTCTGATTATGTCATGATATGAGGTTTTATCTCTTTTTTAGTATGAGTTTGTGCCCCTTCCTGTGTCTGAGTGTTGTTGATATATTTCTGGCTGGTCATTAGTTGTTTTTGCTCATTTCATTAAGGGTTTTGAGAGTCAGATTCTATTAACCAGTGTCATTCCATTTTATTCTGTGACTTCTTTCACTGCTATTACATTTAGAAAATTCTTCCTCTCTAAAATGTAAATATTTACCTACTCAGCTTTTAAAATGTATTTTCATTTAATTTTAAAATGTATTTGAGATTAATTTTTATATGTTGTGAAGTGAGACCGTAAGTTGATGTTTTCTTTTGAAATACATAACCAGTTTTACACAAACCACTTATAGAGCAGTCTATCTTTTCCATATTGGTTTATGATGTATATTTTATCACATATTAAGTTATAATATGTCCAAGGCCCTATTTCAGGCCTGTTTGTTTTGTTGCATTAATTTGTCTATTGATTCTTATTATCACCATTATACTATTTTGTATGTGTTATAATGCAGTTTAATATTGAGTTTGGGAACATTTCCACTGATTTTACTTTTTTGAACAATTGAACTATATTCACACACAAATACAATGCTTGACATTATGTCAAAAATATAAATTAATTTTGGAGTAATTCACATATTTCATTATTTAGTCTACCTCTCCAGGAGCATGTTTTATCTTTCCATTTGTTTAAGTTTTCTTCTTTTGTCTCTCAAGGTTTTGCTTAAGAAATTTATAGTTTGTAAGTATTGTGAACTGACCTTTCCCTCATTACATTTTCAAATTATTGTTAGTATATAGAAAATTGAATCTTGAATATATATTTTATAATTAGCACTTTTGAGTTTATTGATTTTAATAGTTGTTGGTTCTTTTGCATCTTCTAGAAAAGCAGTCATATCTTCTGCAAATAATTATAACTTCTATTCTCTTTTGAAACAGTTGTATCTAATTTTCTTGCATGTTAGTATTATCTTGGACATCCTTACCTTCCTTTTGATTTTAATAAGAGTAGCTTTAATAATTTGCAGTTAAGAGGCAATTGGCCTAAAAGAGATTAGGAAATACACTTAGCTTCCTAGTGAGGCTTAAAATCGGAAAAAAAAACAGTGTTGAATTTTGTCAAATGATCTTCAGTGCTTTTTTTTTTTTTTTTGATATTTACGTCTTCTTATTTGACCTAGTGATTCAATGTGTTACATTAATATATTTCTAATATTAAAGAATCCTTACATTTCTGGGGTAATCCCTACGTGATTGTGCTGGGTTATTGTTTTAATATACTTTGACTTAATTTTACAGATTTCTTATTTAGGATTTTCACAACTGTATTCATAAATAAAACTTGTTTGGAATAATATTTCTCAAAATGAACTTTAAGAAGGAATGTTATGAGGAGGAAATGGGTGCATGGTCAAATACATTTGAGAAAGGCAGATTAAAATATTTTCTTTGCTTTAGGTTTCTCAGAGACTTTAATATGCTAATATATGCTGTATTCTCTGAGGGAGTGCTTTTCAAGGGAACCCGCAATAGATTCCATTCCCCCCCTCAGAAAGTGATACTAATTTCCACAGAACCCTCTTTGAAATATTAATCATTGTCATATTTTGTTATCAGGGTTATGTTAACCTCATAAAGTGAGCTAGGATAGCTTTTCCTACTTTAATGTACCCTGGAATGGATTATGCAATGTGGGTGTCACAAGTTTCTTGAAAATGTGAAAGGCCTAGAACCAGTTTTGCAAATTATCCCTTAATAACATTTGCTGAATTTTCCATGGATATTTAGCTTTCTTATAATATTGAATCAATTTTATTAATTCGTATTTCTAGAAAATAGTTCACTTTATTGAAATTTCTAAATTTGTTAAAACACAATTGTGAGTGGAATTCTCTTTAATTCTTAAAATACGTTTTATTTATCTGTTGGTAAATGAAATGGAATGATCTGTGCCAAATACTTGAAATAGTGTATGGCACATAGTAAATGGTAAAAGTTTTTATTTCCTCCCCCTTTTTCTTATTTTGTATCTTTCTTTTTTAAAAAATTTAGATTTGTTAGAACTTTATTAACTTAAAAATGTTGTTTCTCAGATAATTAACCTCTTCTGCTTATCTTTTAATCTACTTATCCATTCCATGTCTTTATTTGATTGCTTAAAAATTCATTACTTTTCACCTTAGATTTGTATTTTAGGCTCCCTTTTTGTAGTTGTTCTTTCTTTTCTAGCTAGCTTCTTGAATTGATTGAATAATTCATTTAAAACAAAATTCCTGGTTAGTAATGAAAATATTCAAGTCTATCAATTTGATTTTAAAATAGTTCTGTATTTTGTGGTCCTTTATGCACATGGTACAAAACTCAAAGCATACAAAAGAGCCTACAGGTAATAGTGAATTTTCTTCATTCCCCTGCCTTAGTCTTCTTGTTCCTCACCAGGAGGTAACCACAATTATGATGTTCTTGTGTGTCCTGCCAGAGTTATTCTAAGTGGATTTGACTTTTGAGTACAGCTTTGTCAGAAATGTATATATTTTTACCTAATTATTACTTTCATTATTTCAAAATAGAATTTGTTATTAATTTAAATTTCTCACTTGATACAATAATTAGGAGAGTCAAATTAAAATATTTATAGGACATTAAATTATTTTGTTATTAATTTCTAGTTTTGCTGTATTACGATTAGAGAATGTAGTCTATAATTTCTGCTACTTTGAAGGTCCTGAGATTAATCATGTGAACAATTACAAGGCCATATCTTATAAATATTTCATTTGTATTTTAAAATTTATAATCTTCAAAGGGCACAAAATATATAATTATTAATTCAAAATAATTTTTATTTATGTGGTTACTTGATCTATTACAGACAGTGATAAATTTGTTTCCTTCTCAAATTGAAATTTTGTCAAATTTTATTTATCCTTATAATAACTTTAAAAAATTTTATGCTGTAACATTTGGCATAAATTATGATTTTATGAGAATAAACATAAACATAAACATGAACTCTGGCTTGTAAATTTTATTAAAGAAATAAGTCCTGAAAGGAACACCTAGGCCAGGATATAAAAATTCAGTTAGTACAGCAGGATATCAAAGTAAAAGTGAAATTTTTGTTCAGGCTTCCCACTTCTAATCTCACACTTCAGTGATAATTACTTTTAAATACTTTTTATTTCTTCTAATAGTTAACTCCATAACTCTAAATAATGTGTTTAGATCTTTCATTCTTAATTAGTAACTATAGACTTTATCTATTGATTCTTCAATATGAAAAACTAAGGCTCAAATTATTTATATTACCCTTACCCTTCCTTTTCAAATTCTTCCCAATTGTAATTTTTTTCTTAGATGAGTAACTTTTGTAATTTTTATATATCCAAAGGATTATAAATTGTTCTATTATAAGGACACATGCACACGAATGTTCATTGCAGCACTGTTTACAATAGCAAAGACTTGGAACCAACCCAAATGCCCATTGAAAACAATGAGTTCGTGTCCTTTGTAGGGACATGGATGAACCTGAAAACCATCATTCTCAGCAAACTGACACAAGAACAGAAGATCAAACACCGCATGTTCTCACTCATAGGCAGGTGTTGAACAATGAGAGCACATGGACACAGGGAGGGGAGCATCACACACTGGGGTCTGTTGGGGGGGGGGACTAGGGAGGGACAGCGGGGGATGGGGAGTTGGGGAGGGATAACATGGGGAGAAATGCCAGATATAGGTGATGGGGGAGGAAGGCAGCAACCACATTGCCATGTATGTACCTATGCAACAATCCTGCATGTTCTTCACATGTACCCCAAAATGTAAAATGCAATAAAATATATAAAAATAAAATAAAATAACTTAAGCTTCAACTTCTTGATTCATCAACTTTAAACAGTTTTTGGACTCTTGGTTATTTTTTGACTCTTGGGGAATGAATTTCCCAATTTAACATCCTCTATGTCTTCCTTTTCTACCGTCTGACTTCTGTTAGCTATGTTATCACTTTCATGTGGCGAATGTTTAGAGCATTCTGTTCTCTAATTCTAATTAAATCTTGCCTTGTCTGTATGTTCATTCTGAAAGTTAAAAACTGGTAGAATTTTAATATGGTAGTTATATAAATATTCATTTTATGTTTGATCGGAATATTGGGTATGTAGAGAGAGCAGTGTATCTTAACACCTGTACCCCTTTAAGGAGAATGCTCTACAGGTCAAGGTTAAGTGGATTTTCTCTTTCTATTTTAATATTTCAACCATTATTCAGACTCTTGTCACGATTTAACTTGTTTCATATTTGGACCATTCTTGGGAAATGTTTTGAGTTTAATTGCCTTTTTTATTGAGAAAAGAAACATATATCTTTCCACCATATTGCCAATATCTTGCAATTGTTGAATGCTTCAGTAAGTATCACTCTATTTCTAGGTCTGTTTCAAAGCTGTCATCCTGATATTTGTCTTCATTTCACTTCTAGTTTAGTTCCACTACTCGTTAGAGCCCATGTATTCCTTTTTAAGGACATTTCATTTTCTCCCCTTCAGTACATGTATTGAAGTTATTATTTTTTTTCCATAAAGGTTGCATGGGTGGTAAACTTCTTGGGTCCTTGTTTTTCTGAAAATATCTTTATTTTGCCCTAATGCGTGAGTGATCATTTTGCTAGGTATAGAATTCTAGATTTAAAATAATTTCCAGCTGAGCATGGTGGCTGGAATCCACACCTGTAATCCCTACACTTTGGGAGGCCAAGGCGGGTGAATCACTTGAGGTCAGGAATTTGAAACCAGACTGGCCACCATGGTGAAACCCTGTCTCTACTAAAAATACAAGAAAACTTAGCTGTGTGTTATAGGGCATGCCTGTAATCCCAGCTACTCGGGAGGCTAAGGCATGACCTGAGAAGGAGAGGTTGCAGTGAGCCGAGATTGTGCCACTGCACTCCAGCCTGGGCAACAGAGCAAGACTCAATAATAATAATAATAATAATAATAATTTTCTATTAGCAATTTGAAGGCATTCCTTCTTTGTCTTTCAGCATTGACCATTCCTAATAAAAGTCGAATGCCAAGTTGATTCTCTTTGCTTTCTAGGCAACCTGAATGCTCTATCACAAAGTATATTTTCTTCAGTTTCATTCTGTTCTTTATTGTTGTTAATATGCTTTTAAACTCTTGTGTTTTTGGTTTCCTTGTATTTTCATATTTTAGACAATTATTTTTTCAGCTTGTTCTCTATTTCTTGTGTTCTAACTTTGTTTTGTAGAGATGATGACCTTTTACATATTTATGAAGACAACAAAATATGGTTTAAATTTTCACTGTTGGAGAAAATTCTTTTTAGAAAAGTTTCTCTGTCTTTGAGGTTTTGGAGTGTTACCTATTTTCTCTTTTGTTGGAATATCTTTCTTTCCATAATCCCATTGTTGGCTCTTTTTCTACTTTTTCATTATTGAATTGTGTGAGATTTATCCAGGCTTTGTCTTTATTAACAAAAACAATAGGAGAATTATTTTTTGCTTCACTTGCTGTTCACATGTTTTGCTCCACTTGCTGTTCACATGTTTTGCTCAGATTTAAACTAAAATTTTAAGTTGATTTTTAAAAAATGTCTAACAGGCATTCATCTGTCATGGATTTAGGTGAATTAATACAACTCTTGCATTTTTTAAATTATACTTTAAGTTCTGGGGTACATGTGCATGATGTGCAGGTTTGTTACATTTTAAACGATAGGGTTACATGTACTTTGAAGTTGTTTAAATAGTGTAAAACATTAATTAATACTCTTTCACATGGTCTCCTAGAATGTGAGCTCTTTCTTCCTATTTATAAAGTTTTTTCTAAATAACTGTGCTTCCATGCATGCTGATTATTTTGCTAAGTTAGGAGATCTGAGGTCTTTTAGCAAAAGTAGAATAAGTAGAGCTCATGGAATAGGAAGACTGGTTTGTGTAGGAGGCCATGACTGCAGTAAAGAAAGTTCCCATAAAACTGGTTGCTGCTCACTATATTTCTCAGCACTGTAGCCTCTGTGTTCTGAAAAATGGTATAGACTCCAGGGGTAATCAACATCTTTTCTTATATTCTTTGGGACCAGAATGGATGGGAGCATCCATTTTACATGGTTGTAAAAATAAAATATGTGATGTATGGTCTAAAACTGCATCTGCCAACCCATTCCTGATGATACATTAAATGGAATTTTTACACTCATAGTAATTCTGATCTTTGTCTTTCTGTACTTTGCCAGTCAATGAAGGTGTGTGCATGTATATATGTGTGCATGATTTTTTGTAATGGGAAATGGGGAGGTGCTCTATCATACATAATAGCCTGCTGCCTGCTGCCATGTTAGGAAGTCCAACCATTAGTCTGTTACTGAATTTTGGTAAGCTAGGCATCTCAAGTAGTCCTACTGGCTTTTCTTTAGTTCTCCTTTTTTGTTTTTTGTTTTCTGTTTTTGGGTTTTTAATTTGTCCAGGGGGTTGAATTAAATTGTCTTTCATTTAATTCATCTCAGCTTCTCTCCCAGTCTTTTTATGCCAGAAGTCCTTCACCAGTTTTCTTATGGCCTCCAGAATGTGAGCCAATTTCTTGAAGGTGGAACCAAGTCTCACTCTTTATATCTTCGTATAATAGATGTTTTATATATACCTACTGATAATCTGGTCAGCTTCATGGTGAGGATAGAAGTGAACTCCTACCCAACAAAGGTAAACCCTGGGAAAAGACAAGATTTGAGTAATATATTTTATGGAGAACTTGGAAGTCAGATGCCTCCTATGGAGTTCTCATCTTCTTGCTCCCTTGCCTTTGGTGAGGGAAAGAATATGCCCTCATCTCCTGGGACCATGCCAATAAGTGTGCTGCCCCAGGGCTCTGCAGGATGGGCTTGTTCACCTTGCATCTCACTGTATTTCAAGGTGCTCACTTGTTCAAGGTGAGCACCTTGCTCCATCCCTGCCCTACCTTTCATCTGCTTTCAGGAGGCTCAGCTTGTTCTCTTGTTTCCTTCTATCCCCTTCACCTAAACCTCCAGTGAGAGAAGAGATTTTATTATTAGGAAAATGGGCTGTTGAATTCCCAAATCAGAAATAGACCACATAAATATGTATGAGGCATTAAAACCCTTCTTTGAAGTGTGATTTCCTGGCTAATGAATGTTTCTGGGATTATTGTTATATATTTTGTGTACTCAGTTAAGCCCTATTCAGACCAACTTATTTTTTGGTGAACTGAAGGACCTTATGGTTAGCATCCATTAGAATTTCCATTACATTCAGTATTGTAATAATACCCTCTAAAATTTCTATGCTGTATCTTTCACACAGTGCTTTTATGCCATTATTCTATTTGACACTCCCAACAATGCCATGAAGAATGTTGAGATTCTCTTAATATTTCTGTTTTATAGATGAGGAGACTGAGGTGCAGAACATTTAAGCAACTTGTCCAAAGTCATGCTGCGAGTAAGGGAGTGGAGTGCTGACTAGGAGCCATGTCCTCAGCTAGTATGGCAAGGGCATGCTCCCTATCACTGCTGGTAATAGCAAATGATCACCACTGAGTATTTGCAACATGCCAGCTACTATATTTGGCTCTCTGTATATATTTTCTCATTTAGTACCACTCATAACCCTGCAAAGTAGGAATTATTATTTCCTCAGTTACACACAGGGGAACTGCAACTTTAGAGAGATTAAGTAACTTGGTCAAAGTCACACAGCTAGTCATAGTATACCTAGGACTATACTGCAGTTGGAACCCAGGTTTCCCTGATTGCAGACCTCAGTCCTAGCCATATGGAGCCTTCGTTGTTTTATTAGACTGGGCCTATGAGAATACTCAACACGGTGTTGCTCATAAAGGCTGTTCCCATTCTCATGATTTTCTGAGCTGTGATTACGAGCTCTCCCTGTGACTCCTATGGCTCTGGGGTGTATAGAGGGGTAAAATTGGGAGGTATATGGATAAGAAAGTCAGAGAAAGTGAAGGGGTCTAATATTTATTGAATACTTACCATATGTCCAGTGGCCATTAGAAGCCCATATCACAGGAACTCTGACATTATCTAAGTCTGATATCATCATTTCCACTTTATGGAGGAGGAACACAGGTTCAGAGAGGTGAAGAAATGTGTGCAAGATTATAAATGGAAGAGTCAGGATTTTTAGCCTGGTCTGTCAGACATTATAGCCTATGTTTTCTCCTCTATGACTAAGTAAGAGTGGGCTCAATGGTGATGTTTTAAGGGCTAATGAGAAGGAGCAGTATTTCTAAGGGGCTTAAGGAGGACTTTAATGAACAGAGATGAATTTAGACCCTGGTGGTTATAAGGCATTATAATCAGTACTCTGGAGACCCATAAAGGAACTCATAAGAGAACCCAAAGAAAAGAAAAACTGTGGCAAGTTTTAGGCTACATTGCTTAGTTTATATCACAATGCCAGCAGGCCTTCAACTGAAATACGTAGGAACTGGGACTTAAAAACCAGCAAAAACACATTGGTAAACATCATAATGACACACACATTTAGGAAAATGATGTTTTTAATTTTAAATTCTATGCAACCTTGCCTTATATAGTCAGTGCTGGGAAGTTGTGGTGTACCAGGAAATGATTTACATTTTAGCCTTAGGCAAAAATATGGAACTTGTAATTATGTCAGAGAGAGGCAAAACCTTCTAGATTTTACAGCTCTAAAGCTGTAAAAGTCTCAGTTAGGATATGTGTTGATTAAACTGTTGTGTGGCTGAGCATTTTGCCTGAAACTTCACAGGGAATAAGCAGCTGTTAATGACTTTCAGGTAAAAACCTTCCTTCTAAATCTTTAATGCACTATTGTCAAAGTGTGGAAGTGGTGGGTGACAAGCATTTTCTTGTTCCTTCTAAGGCCTTCTTGATCCAAGGTAGTTTTGAACATCGAAGACTGTGCTGGTTGGGCTTTTGGCTCGTAGGAAGAAAACTGCACATCAGCTCCTGATATGCAGCAGCTAGCCTGAACTCTGAGATGACTATCAGATGCAGATCAACTCCCAGAGAAGCTGTCTTGCAGATGTGACTTTGCTGCTTTCAAGAGCCAGTGCTTTCTGTACCTATGATCTAAGGACCCTTAGTTTTCCTCTCCCAGTGGTCCTAATCCTGGATTGTTTCTCTATTTGGGAGGCTCCTTTGTAGGGTCTACAGGGTGACAATGTGGATTCATTGCCCTACTCCAAGGAATGGGAGTAGGAGATTGCAAGGGGAAGGTTGAAGAGCTTGCGTGTTTTCTTTGTTCTTCCTCTGCCTGAAAGAGGTAGACTAGAGTGATAGTTCAAAGAACTGGCCTTGAAGTCACAGATCTGGGTACAAATCAAGGTTCTGTCCCTTATTTTCTGTGTGATCTTGAGCACATCATTTATCATCTCTAAGCCTCTTTCTCATCTTTTAACGCTTCATTCACTTCATTCATAATACCTGGTTCACAGGATTGATGTGGGAATTAAATGAGATAATGTGATGTTAAGTCCTTAGGACTTTATAAAATTGAGATAGTTTTATAACTGTTACCTCTGCTAATAGCATCAAACCTTGGGTCTAATCAGGGCTTAGTCTCTACTATTTGTGTGACCTTCCTAACCATTTTGCCATTCTGTCTCCCTTCTGAATGTAGCAAATGTAACTAGCTTGCTTTAGCCTTTAAACTAAGAATTCATCAGCCACAGATCTCTGTGAGCCACTTGCTCTATAGCAGGGAAGGAGTATGTGTGTCTAGTATGGTGGCTTGCCAAGAATATTTGCTCAATAGCTATGCTATTATACCATCACATGCTGCTGTGACTTTATAGGAAGTGTATCCTGATGGTCATTACATGTTATTTTTAGTTGGAGTTTAGTTTCCTAGGGAAATAAAAAGTTTCATTTTTAAGAATAGACTGTTATTTTGTACAAGTGGCTTATGTCCACAGAAAGTTCATGTTCTTTTATGTTTGAATTAAGACACTGTGTATGAGGTGTCCCTGAACACTGGAAGTCTAAAGAGCATGGGTTTGGAGGTCAAAACTGGATCCAGATTGCAGTTGTGATATGGACCACCTGTGAGAGCCTTAATTTTGTCATGTGTGAATGTAAATAATACCTATCTCATGGGATTAAAGAGAAAATAATATAAGAAAGCATCTATTATATTATGTATCACATTATAGCCTCTCAATAAAAGTTAGTGGTTACTATTTTTGGCAGATACAAACATTATGTTAATAAACTTCAATGGCTTCCACACGTTATCTTTGGGATGGCACATTCTGTAGAGATATCTTAGGGGCTACAGAGGACGGTGATGGAGGGACTAAGGAAACAGTATCCAGACTCTCTGCCCCCACTTCCCAAGAAGCTCTGCTTATGTCTGTTTTATATCTAGGTCATCTGAGATTGTTTCATGGGGGAGAAAGGCTTTATAAGTGCTTTCAGTTCAATTTATTAATTTTTCCCTCAATGAACCATACTTTCAGTGTTGCATCTAAGAAATCTTTGTATATCTCAAGGTCATGAAGGTTTTCTTCCAGAAGTTTTTATGGTTCAGAGTTTCAAATGTAGGTGTATGATCAATTTTTTAGTTGATTTTTGTTTATGGTAAGAGGTGTGGTATATTAGTTGGCTAGGACTACCATAAAGCACCATAGACTAAGTGGCTTAAAAAATAGAAGTATATTTTTTCACAATTCTTGAGGCTAGAAGTCTGAGATCTAGGTTTCAGCAGGGTTGGTTTCTTCTCGGGCCTCTCTCCTTGCCTTATAGATGGCCATCTTCTCCCTATGTCTTCATGTGGTCTCCTCTCTCTGCCTGGTCTGTGTCCAAATTTCCTCTTATAAAGACACCAGCCATGCTGGATTAGGATCCACCCAAATGAACTCATTTTAACTTAATTACTTCTTTAAAGACTGTTTCGAAATGCAGCCATATTCTGAGCTACTGGGAGTTTGGACTTTAACATATGAATTTGGGGAGTACATAACTGAGCTCATAATTTATGGATTAAAGTGTTTTTTCCCATATGGATATTCAACTGTACTAGTGCAGTTTGCTGCAAAGAACCTCCTTTCTCACTGAATTGCCTTTGTACCTTTCTCAAAAAACAGCTGTCTATATGAATATGGGATGATTTCTGGACTCTCTGTTTCATTCCACTGAACTATTTGTCTGTCTTCGCTCTAATATCATACTGTCTTGATTACTTCAGTTTTATAATATGTTTCAGAATTGATAAACTGGACTTCTCCAAAATGAAACATTTCTGCTCTTCAAAAGACACTGTTAAGGGAATGAAAGGACACGCCACAGATGGGGAGAATATTTGCAAAAAGTGGATCTGATATGGTACTGCTTATATCCAGAATAAAGAACTGTAAGATGTAAATAATGAGAAAGTAACGTAGTAAAAAAGGACAAAAGATTTGAACAGTTACTTCACCAAAAAAGATATGTGACTAGCAAATAAGCACATGAAAATATACTCAACATTATTAGTTATTAGAGAAATATAAAATAAAACCACAATGAGACACCAATACACACCTATTAGGACTATAAAAAGACCGACCATATCAAATGTTGGTGAACATACAGAGGAAATAGAACTCTAATACACTTTTGGTGGGAATGTAAACTGGTACAACCACTTTGAAAAACAATTTGGCAGTTGAAAAAAGTTAAACATACACTTACATGGTCCAGCCATTGTATTACTAGAAATGAAAGCATATGCCCATACAAAGAGTACAAATAAATGTTTATATGAGTTTTTTTGTTATAGCCTCAAACTGGAAGCAACCCAAATCTCCAACAATAAGTGATTGGATAAATGAACTGTGTTATATCTATATTATTAAGCAATAAAAAATAATAAACTATTTATGAATGCTACCACATGAATGAATTGCAAAATAAATATGCTGAATGACAGAAGCTGGGCATAAGACATAGACATGCTAAATGATTCCATTTGTATCAAATTCTAGAACATGCAAACTAATGTACAATAACAGAAAGCAGATCTACGGTTTCCTTGTGTCAGTGGTAGAAGGGTGGGAGGAAAGGAATACCAAAGGGCATGAAGGACCTTCTGGGGAGTGTTCCTTATCATATGTTCTTTATCTTAACATATATTCATTCAGTTAAGGAACACAGGTTCATTATTTTAACTGTAATAATGGTCTTATGGATGTAAACATATGTCAAAACTTATCAAATTATATATTTTAAATATGCGCAGTCTATTGTATATTAATGATATTTCAGTAAAGCTGCTTAAAAAGTTATTAAAAACATTTGGACCAAATATGAAAAATCAAAGACTAAAGTGAAAAATTACAAAACTGTTATCGATTGACATTGAGGCCTATTAAAATTTCCCCTATCCCGGTGGCACTTGGACAACTATTTTTGTTGTATACTTTAGGAAGTATCCAATTCAGACAGTCAGGAGACTAAGAGACTTTTCACAGTGCTTGCTGATAGCCCCAAAGTACAGCATGAAACCACCCAAATGCCAACACAAATTGAGAAAGGTTGACCTTTTTCTATAGAGTTCAGGACCTTTGAATTAAATTGCATGTTCAGCTTTGGTTCTAGTTGCTAGAGGCTACTTTTTTCAAATCTACAATTGGCTCCCCCCACTGGGTGTGAAATTCACTAAAACCAGCCTTTGCACCTGCCTTTGTTAAAATCTGTACCTAAATTGTTTGGAATAAGAAAGGACAGTAACTAGAAGCAGATTTATTGCAGTCTGCCCTTAGTTGTTTGGGTGACCTCTTTTTGCTGGTTTTCTGAGTTGATTAGACTTTGCTAATTGATGGTGTGTTAGGGGCCATAGCCCAGGCAGAGCCACGCTGTTCTGGACTTGGACTTGGTATAAGCATTCCTGGTGGTCAAGTCATGTATCTTCTAGTTTGGAAACAGACATTGGAACAGAACTATTGGAGCAGGATTGCAGGGTACTATGGTGGAGAAACTATCATGACTTTCAAAAACGTGGGCCAAGATAATTTGGCTCTCTTTTCATTCCCATCTCTAAAAGAAGAACCCACCAAAGTTCAGAGCATCTTAAATATTTTGAAGTTGTGACACTGAGTGTGAATAATTGGTGTCTATGGGACTCTTAAGGGTGAAAGCAGGGCTTACTAGTGCTTCTCATTATTTAACAGAGAAGAACCTGGGGAAAAAAACCCTGTAGTCAGACATAAACATTTCAGCCTTATTTATTTTCAACCAGGGAATAATAGCAAATACCACGATGCTGTATAGTTACTTGCATTTAAACATGCTGTTTCACAGGTCCAAACCCATGTTCCACATGGTAGTATTATAATAGTACTATGGAGACTGTACAGTAGGATCCTGAAAGTCTTTTTGCCCACTCTTTTCCATTTTGCTAAGCACTTGCTTAAATTAAAATTCCAAACAGTATTATTCAGAGATGGCATGGAACAGTGGGTTCTCAATTCTGACCTCCTATTCATCAAGCACACATAGGCCAGGCAATGCATTTAGCACTGGAGATACTGAGATAAGGGATTGCCTCTGCCTTCAGTGAAACTTTGGTCTAGAGACAGAGACTGAGAAATAAACAGGCAATTCTCATGCAGAGTGCTATGCATGATGGAGAAAGTCCTAAACAGAGTAATACTGGGACCTATGGGAGCCCCTTTCAGTCCAAACCATACAGGTCAGGCAAGCCTTCTCAAAAGGTCAGTAAGAGCTACCTCCTCAAAGAAGTGGGGGGGAAAGGCTTCTGTCTCTTACCACCACATGACAATGAGCAAATCACTTAAATTCTCCGAATCTCTTTTGGGAGAAATAACATCCTTTATTGGTTGCTTTTGAGGATTAAATCAGATGAGATATATTAAAGCACTTAGCCCAGTGCTTACTAGGGGAAAGGTCAATATTGGTTTTCATCCTTCCTTCTTTTTTCCTCCCCTCCTACCTCCATCAAGTGGGGAGTGTGATTTCCTTAGCACACTACACAGAGGTGACTTCTCTGTCACTTGGTGTTTATCTTCCTGCTTCTAGTTCATTAGGGCCTTTTCCTGCTGATGCTGGCTTGGACTGTGCTTATGTCTTTCATGTGCTTCATCAGGGGAAGTGGCTGGCCTTCTGAGCAACTGCTGGAGGCGGAGGGAAGATGGGAATCAAAGACAGCCTCTGTAGGGCAGTGTGGGAACAGAACAGCAGTGTGGCCCTGTGCATGTGTCAGGGGCAGGCAGCAGCCATCATCTGTCCTCATGTCCTGCCTGTGGGGACCGGTGAGAAAAGAATGCATTAGTAACCAAGTGGAGAGGAGAGAGGGCTGAATGTTAAAGGAAAAAAAAATCATCTTCAAGTATAACTCACGTTTACTCTGCAGCTGTGTATCCTGCAAATAGTACAGAATTTCCACTCTTGGCCAGGCCTTAACTGCTGTGGACGTGAATGGTATAACTGCCTTTAGGGGGCGCTCTGACAGGCCAGCAGGCATTTCTGACGCAGGGAAGCAATGCAGAAAACTCCACGGCAAGCTGGGCACACTTTGCTTTCTGTCGCTCTGTGTGTCCTTTTGTTTATTTTTCTGTGTATTCTCCCCTCCTAAGAAGATTGTGCTCTCTCCAAACCGAAATCACCTTCTTATGTTGCAAATGCATCTAACCTTCAGTTTTTTTTTCCTCCACAGCTGTCACAACAAACTTCCCCTCATCTGCTACTAAATGTATCAGACACTGTTGTGCAGTCTGTGAGTTGCCGATTCATTACCCGAGGGCTTTCCAATAGAATCTGATGTTATCCAAAGCTTCTCATCTGTTTCAAAGGGTACAATTTCCTGCATTCTCTGGAGGGAAATCAAACGCACTCCATTTAGGAAGTAGGACGGTCCTTCACAGATTTAGTAGACCTCAAGGAACTTATGGGCTGATTATTCCCAACTTAGTGTTTCTTCACCTCATTTCCCAGAACAGCGATTGGAGTGACCTGAAGATGGGCTTTTTGTCTTTCCAGTGAGACATCGGGAAATAAATCACAAGAATCAAGATAAGCTGTGGTACCTTTGATTTCCTTTTGTCCTCCTCTCAAGCCGTTTCTGGCACTCCATAGAGGAAACCATTTCTCCTTTTCTGTTTTACTTCTGTAGTGTGCACCTGGGCTTCAAGTATCATTTTTTTTTAAAGCCCATCCTCATCATCCTTTAAATTATACACCTACTCTCTTTTTAACAATTAGTCTTTGGATATAGAAATTGCTGGTGAAGAAAAATCCCTTTCAGCTGGTTCAGCTGGTTATCCATGCTTCTTTTTTAGACGGACTCTCTGTTGCCCAGGCGGGAGTGCAGTGGCGCGATCTCAGCTCACTGCTGCCACCACTTGCCAGGTTCAAGCGATCTCCTGCCTCAGCTTCCTGAATAGCTGGGATTACATGCACGCACCATCACGTCTGGCTAATTTTTTGTATTTTTAGTAGAGACAGGGTTTCACGTGTTGGCCAGGCTGGTATCAAACTCCTGACCTCAGGTGATCCACCCACCTTGGCCTCCCAAGGTGCTGGGATACCAGGCATGAACCACCGTGCCCGGCCCCTGGCTTCTTTATATTAGTTCTTTCCTCCCTTCTCACCTCCAGCCTGGGATGTAGTTTCTACCATGGTCTTTATTCCACACTCCAAATTCATCTCTCTCCAAGTGTCTTCCTAATTCCTTTTTTTAAAGTTACCTTTTAATTTCCTGCTGTCAAACATCTGCTATATCATCTTGCTTCCGCCACTTCCTAGAAAACGTGTTTTATGAGTGTTCTTTCTCCTCAGTATAATTTTCCTGGCTGTGCCCTGATGTAGTGCTACAATAGTTTTATTTTACATTGACTGATTAAGCACTTTGAATAATTGTTTTAGCTTCATTATGGCTAATCTATTTGGCTTAACACTTTTTTTTTTCAACTTTGATTAATGTCTGACCATTGGGACAGAGGAATCAGCACATTAATTTCCCCTTGACACCATGGAGAGCTGCTCTTTTTCCTGTGCAAGAGCCCGAAGCAACAGATGCTCTGTATTCCTATTGCAGGGGGAGAGCACACACTGTTGCAAATAAGTATGTGTGTGTTCTCAGTCCGTGTTTGCTAATGGTGCTGTGTGGCAGCCATTTCATAGCAGAGAGCAAATGTTAGGATTTAGGGAAAATTGTACCAGCATATCAGATTTTAAAACGGAATGGTGAATTTTTGTTGAGTTAACATTGTATAGCTAGATAGTGTTTTCTTTCTAAGCTCATGAAACTTAACAGCTGTTTAGTGAAGCAGTATTTTCATATATGTCTGTTTGACAGGTTTAATAGCAAATTTTGCAGTAAGTGACTTGCCGAACAGGCCTTCCCGGCTTGGGCTGTAACAAGAACTGTATTTGCAGCAAGATTCATTGAGGGTCTTTCTGCTTTTGTGTTTATGGGATGGGAAAGCCTGGCTAAAGCGAGGAAAACCGAAAGGCATGATCCAAAGGAAATTACTAATATCTCTACCAGAGTGTTCCTCAGAACTTATTATTAACTAGTTTAGGGGAAGATAACATGGGGAAAACATGCTGCTTAGCAATAAAAACACACGATACAGTCAGCTTACTGTAACCCTTTATTGCTTAATGGTAATTAAATCTATATATCTCCAGCTTTATATTTTTCTGTAGCAGAATCTCTGAAAGTCTTCTGCACTTCATCTGATTCAAGGAAGCCTATATTCTCTCCCCTGCCTCTGGAAAGGCTGCCATGCCTTGTAATAGCTTTTTAATATTGCCAGATCAAAGACAAATGCTGACTAGTTTTATTGGCAGAAATAAAGCACTTCCTATTGCTCTTATGTTGGGGGGGATCCAAGTTTTGGGAAACTAGTACTTTATGAGGTTAGAATTCCATTTCCTTTCTTTCCTTTTTTCAGTTCTCTCAGATCGTAGGACCTCAGAATCGCTCATTCCTAGGGCTACCCACTTTGTATTTGGTTCCTCAGTGCATTTTTCATGATTTATCTGTGCTTCTATTGATTGCATGTGCTTAGTTATGACTGCTGACTGTGGGTGTGTGAATGTGTGACAGAATCACAGGTCGTAGACCTCTGTTCTCCAGGGCAGCCACCCTCATGGTCAGCCCAGTATCTTCAGCTAACAAAAGGACCAAGAGCTGCCTCATATCCTCTTTGGATTTCAGTACAGATTTTGCAAGCCATGAATACAAAATTTGTCTAGAGTTCATAGTAGGTTCTGTTTCCTGGGTTTTTTTTTTTTTTTTTGTTTGTTTGTTTTTTGAGACAGGGTCTGGCTCTGTTGCCCACGCTGGAATGTAGTGGCGTGATCTCGGCTCAGTGCAGCCTTTGCCTCCTGGGCTCAAATGATCCTCATACCTCAGCCTCCAGAGTAGTGAGAACTACAAGCATGTGCCACCATGCCTGGCTAATTTTTTGGATTTTTTGTAGGGGTAGAGATGGGGTTTCACCATTGTTTCTTAAGCAGCATGTAAGGGAGCTTCGTATTTGTCTCAGTCCCATCGTGATGCAGATCAAGAGCAAGTTACATTCAGCTAGCTGTAGGACAAAGATGTCTCCTTTTGAACAGTAAGAATTTAGGCTTTGTTATTTTATACTCGGGCAACTTGAAAGGGGCAAAAGAAAGGTGGAAAAAAGAATAGTAAAAAGTAAGTCCAGTTAATTTTCTAAGAAGGCAAACTAAAAACTTCTCACTTGTAAACAGTACGATGTCAGGGACACAAAATGAGTTAGCCCATGTTGCTGGGATGAGGAGGGATAGCAGAGAAATGGCCACATGCTATATGACAGTGTGGCCAGTGGGAGAAGAGGGGTCTACTGGTGGACCTCTCTCAGTACATTGTCACTTCCATACTTTCTCATCCAGAGCTCTTGAGATTCCCTGTAGGAAGGAATCAGCATACCATTTGCTCTGCTCCCATCATCTCACTCACCTGCTATCACTGTAGTAACTCCAAGAACCAGTGAGACAAGAAAGAGAAATGTCATGAGCTGCCTCTGCACAGTTGGTGAATTCAACTCTCTGTCTTCAATAATCCTTCCCCCATGTTTCTATAATGGCCATACTTTATTCAAGATGTCGTGTTCCGTAGCAGAGACATTTGAAATGAAGCTTCCTTTATCATAGCTCTTAGGAAAAATAATGGCAAAACTATTGAATATAGGTGAATTCTAGTCCACTATGGTAGGAAAGGTGAGCCTAGAATGATCTTTTTTACATATTTACAGTCTGATCCTAACAAGTAGACATAGTTCTTGTATACTACTATGTGATTATTTCCAGAAATATAAATGTTATTAAATATATATTTTTAATGTTTAAACTTTAAAAAATCAGATAGGTAGGACTTCCTCTTTCTTTTTTTTTAAATACTATAGAAGTGCAGAAATAATACAGAAAGAGTCTATTGTGCCCTTTACCTAGTTTCACCAATGGAACATCTCTACAACTCTAGTAGAATGCCAAAACCGGGAATTGCCATTGGCACAATCTATAGACTTTAGGCTTTAGCAGCTGTTTCTAGGTGAGACTTCCTAAGGATTTCAAACTCTATGGCTTTTTTCTTTTTAAGCAAGTAGAACTGAGGGTGCAGTGGAAGCAAAGGGTCATGTCTGGTCTCTCCCTTTCTTTTCTGTATTGCCCTCTTATACCCCATCATGTGAAAAATAGATACTAGAAAACTCATATCAAAAAGTACACTCTGAATGCTTACTTTGCAAGGTAGTATGTTAGTTGCCCAGGAGGACATGAATGACTATAAGAAGAAATGGTTTTGTATTTTGGAATTGTTTTGTTTGCCCAAAAAGATTCAGCTCAAGACAGTACCTACTTACTAAGCATGTGGGATATATTCAGCACTGTTCTTTGGGTTATAAAGAGAGAACTATTCTTCAGTATAGAATGTACATTCACTTCTCCTCCCTATTATATGCGTGGTAGCTGTGTTTGAGCCTTTCAAAATGAATTCAGGTATCGCCTCCTATATTGCCTGCCTGTGTTCACATACTACTACTTTTAGTAGGCATGAGTACCTACTAACTGTTGGTTCAATACTAGATCCCAGGGGTTCAAACATGGATTCTACACATTCCCTACCCACAATGAGTTCACAGTTCAGTGGGAGAGAGAGACATTTAAGGAGGAAAATGCAGTAGAGTGTTATCAGAGGTATAAGTAGAGGTATCAGTAGGGTATGTCTTGAAGGCTTTGGGGTTTGAACAGAGGAGGAAAAAAATGAACATCTTTTGAAGAAAGATAACTGTCTTAACAAAGAGAACATATGGGAGAAGAGGAGGCTGGACACAGTGAGATCAGTTAAGAGATTATTTTGGTAGTTTATGTTGAAGTAAGATGATTGAAACCAAGGTAGAGAGGAAGACCTAGGGGAAGGGATGGGTTGGGGGGCTACTTAGGAGCTAGATTTAATAGCACTTACTGATTAACTGACAATAGTGTTTAAAAGAGAGTCAGGTATCCAAAATGGTCCCAGATGATGGGATGGTGGCAATGCCATGTGTCGAGAGTGAGAGTATGGGAGAAGAGAAGACTCTGAAGGAAAACTTATGAGAGGGGTGTGGATGTACTGAGTTTGAGTTATCTGTGGGATGTCCAAACTGAGAGAGCTCATTAACTTCTGGATGAGCTCAAATGATAGATAGTGCCTTGGTACGAATGACTTTGCCAGTTGGAGTATATAGTAGGACAATAAGGTCAAGGAGAAAGCCTTAGGAATCACTAAAACGTAAAGGACAGATGGGGGAAGGGAACCTGCAGAAGACATTGAGAAGGATAGCAGAGTGAGAGGAAGAAGAGTGTTTGGAAGAGGAGAGGCAGTCAACAGTGTAAAAGGTCTTAGATGTCAGGTATAATAGAAATAATTTCCATTGGAGTTAGGGACACAGGACATCCTTATTGACTCTTGTGAGTTCCATTTCAGCTGGCTGGTTGCAGGAGACAGCAAAACAGTAGATCAAGTAGTGATTTTTAACTATGAAACAATTAAGAGTTTGGTATAAGGTGATTTAGTTAAGTACTAACATGGAGTGTAAAGTGTAGTTAATATAAATTATTTAAGAAAATCCACAATAAAATGTTAGAGCAGAAATGCAACCCCATTTTTACATATAAAGAGAGATTTCAAATAAATTGTCCAACGTCATGCATCTAAAGAGGGACAGCCAGGACCAGGTCCCAGGTCTGTTTACTCCCTTTATAAAAGAAACTTGTGGATAGACTGTAGTTTAAAGAACAGATGAATGTCTGGTGCTGGAAAAGTGATTGTTAAAATGATGAATCAGAGCTTTACACTTCTATTGTGAAATATAACTACTTGTTAGATGAATTTATTCATTTATTCTGTAAATATTTATTAACAGATATTGTGCTATTTGTTTAGTATGCAAAGACAAATAAACGCATTCGTTGAGAGAACATGCTTGGTGAATTTTATAAAAGTAAAATATTGTTGCCATTAAGTGATGTAGTCCAGCAGGGTGACAGACACAAAAATGGTAGCATACAATGTGCTATTGAAAAAGCAAGAAGTAGTTCTGCCTAGGAGTTGGAGACTAGTGAGCTGGATCTTGTATCATGATTGTGATTTCTCCAAATGGAGAAAGGATTAAAGGGAACTTTCAACAAAGGGAACAATATGAGCAAAATCAGAGTAGTATAAAGAACGTCTGTAACTTCACAGACTGGTAAACAACCTGGTGCAGATATGATATAAAGGTAGGAAAACAACAAAGAATTATTGTGAAGACTAGAAATGTATTAGTTTGTTTGTGCTGCTATAACAAAATACCTGAGACTGGGTAATTTAAAAAGAACACAGTTTTTTTCTCACAGTTCTAGAGTCCGGGAAGTTTAAGATCAAAGCACCAGCATTGCTGTCTGATGAGGGTTGCTCTCAGCCTCCAAGATGACACCTAGTTGCTGCATCCTTTGGAGGGGGATGAATGCTACATCCTCACACATGGAAGGGACAGAAGAGCAAGAGAGTGTTCCCTTCAACCTCTAGCCTGTTTATAAGGGTGTTAATCTCATGCATGAGGGCAAAGCCCTCATGACTTAGTCTCCTCCCAAAGGCCACACCTCTTAACACTGTTGCAGGGGATTAAGTTTCAACATGGGCCAGGCATGGTGGTGGCTCATGCCTGTAATCCCAACACTTTGGGAGGCTGAGGTGGGGTGGATCACCTGAGGTCAGGAGTTTGAGACCAGCCTGGCCAACACGGTGAAACCCCGTCTCTACTAAAAATAGAAAAAGTAGCCGGGCACGTTGGTGCATGTCTGTAATCGCAGCTACTCAGGAGACTGGGACAGGAGAGTCACTTGAACCCAGGAGGCAGAGGTTGCAGTGAGCCGAGACTGCGCCACTGCACTTCAGCCTGGGTGACAGAGCAAGACTCAGTCTCAAAAAAGAAAAAAAAAAGTTTCGACATGAATTTTGAAGGGAACACCATCTCAAACTATAGCAAAATTCATAACCATAATACTGAACAGTAAGTAGTTGGGAAATAGATGTTTTAAGCCAAAGTGTCATTTGATTTGGGCTTAAGACTAATCTGGTGGCAATGTGGAAGATGAGTTGGAAAGGGACCTCTATTTAAGGCAGTGATATGTGTGCAGAACTGTTTCAAATGAGTGATAATGAGGTTGTGAGCTAGGGAAGTGATGGTAAGAATGAAGAGGAGGGAAGTTAGTCAAGAAAGAATTTGAAGGCGGAATTACAGGCAGGGTTTGCCAAGTGTTCACCTGTTCTTCCTGAGGGAAAAAGAATCCAGGGCCGGATGTGGTGGCTCACGCCTGTAATCCTAGCGCTTTGAGAGGCCAAGGCGGGCGGATCATGAAGTCAGCAGTTTAAGACAAGCCAACCAACATGGTGAAACTCTGTCTCTACTAAAAATATAAAAATTAGCCAGGCGTGATGGCATGCACCTGTAATCCCAGCTACTCAGGAGGCTGAGGTAGGAGAATTGCTTGAACCAGGAGGCAGAGGTTGTTGTGAGCTGAGATTGCACCATTGCATTCCAGCCTGGGTGACAGAGCAGCAAGTCTTCATCTCAAAAAAAAAAAAAAAAAAAAAAAAAAGAATCCAAAATAAAAACCACAGTCATTTCTAACTTATTGACTAGGGTGGGGAATAAAGGAAGAGCAAGTTTGGAAAGGAAGATTCTGAGTTTGGTGTTGGATATTTAGAATTTCAGGTACTTTGGGAAATCTAGGTAGGCCATGCATGAGATCCTAAATACAGCATAGTCATAGGCCTTTCTTATGGTGTTAAGTAGTCTAAACAACATATTTAATTATAGATCCCCAAGAAGCACTTTAAAGTAGTACATCAGTTGGAAATGTATTCAGATATATGGAACAGAAAATCTGACTAAGTGGCTAAAACAAATAGAGTTTATTTTCCCCACAAATAGGAAAGTTGGTGATGCTGGTGTTGGTTCAGCTGCTCAGTGATGGCAAGACCAGTTCTCTGGGACTTATAAATAGCTGATGCAGCTCTAGAAGCATGAGCACTTTCTTGTCATATGCTTCTGTTTGGGTCTCTTCGGGTAGAACTGGATCACGGGACCTCCTCTGGCCGGAAGGTTGGCAGGAAGGGTGGGAAGAAAATTGTCGAATTTACTTAAATACGTACTTTCCCATCATATTAGACACAATTCCTCTTTTTAAAAAACAATTTGTAATGCCTCCTTTATTATCCTGAAATAAACATCATAGACAATCTGCTTATGTATATTTTTAAATAAATATATTATCCTAACTGTAATATAAAGGAATAATTAAAGGAAAGTAGTTTATAATTATTTCAAAATGTGAATTCTAAGACATGACTGCACTAGAAGACATAATGAAGAAGTCAGATTCTTGCATGGCGAATATGACAGTAACATATGCGTATGACACAAGGGTGTGGTAATGGTGTTTCCAGAACCACAGGAAGCATATTCATTGGTGTTTTACTGAAAGGGTGACCAATTTTTGGTAAAGTTTTGCAGAAAACACAGCATAGTCTTCTCTTGATATACAAGATAGTTGTTTCTTGAAAGAGTCAACTTGCATCAAAACAGTGCTACAACAATTTTGTATTCGTCTACACAATAGAGTTATGTTCAAGGCCAAGGTAATAGGTTTTTCACATTTAGAAAAGCTATATGAAACGTAGGAGAGTTCTTAGTACACAGACTGTCCACCACATAAGTGTATGTCTGGTGTCCCTGACCCCTGCCAACTAGTTACCAGTAGAATCTAGAAACCATTGTGACTAGTAAAAGCACTCCACCCACATATTCAAAATGGCCCCTAGGGGCACCATCTTCCATATTGAGAACAACTGGCCTAGATTAATGGGACTGGACACTTTGTACTCCAAACAAAATGGAGGGTGGTTAGCAAGGAAAAGGGGGAATGTATACTGAATGAGAATTAAGTGTCTACCAATAGTAGGAACTAGGTTTTGCTTATGTTTGTATCTTTTCCGAAATTCTTGGAGAATTCCTTGCATATAGTGAGTTCTAATAAGCTTTCTTGAATGATTGAATGGATAATCGGAATGTAAGCTATGGGAAATGGAAACCCAGAATTATATGAGCTTTGAATCTAATAAAGGCAAAAATCTTCCTTAAGATGCTTAAAGGGCTAACTACCTTAAACCCAGGAATGTTATCTGAAGTTGGGAAGTGAACGTTGGTGTGCCAGTGTCTGTGCTAGGATTTAGCACTTCTGTTCTTTGTCTACTGTACACTCTAAGCTGAAGACTGAGGGTTAAATTTATATCAGTGAATCCTGTTCAGGAATGGAGGGTTTAGGGGAAATATTTAAGTTTCATGTAAGTAGTATATTCAATCTTTAGAAGAAAAGATGCCTGGCACAATAAAAGATCAATAAAAATCTCAGGCTTTAAATCTTACTCCCTCTGTCTTTTAGCACATTCTCTTTCCACTATGTTCTTTTCCACTTGTGTTTGTCTGTTTGCTCTGGCATTTTTATCATAGCCTGAGACATTTTCAAATGATAATTTTTTAGGAGAAATATTTAGAAATAGAAGCAAAGAGCTTTGTTTTGTTTCCTCAAAATATAAACCTATTATTAGAATATAATTCATGGTATGAGAAATGTAAGTTTTGCTTGAGTTTGCTTCCAGATTTAAGTAGAAAAGAAAGAAAATGACATTATAAAGAATTTTATCTCTTTTTTGTGAAAAAGATAATCTGTAACTATGGATTGTTAAGACAATATATGAAAATCAAATCTTTTTCAAACAGTGCTGCAGAGTTGTCTTTGAATATATAATGCCTGAATTCAAAAGCATGATATAGCATGGGTTTTTTTTTTTTTTTAAAGTTGTTTAACATTTTGAAGGATATAACATTTGATAGTCTCATACTTTGAATTCAAGTAAAGGAACAATAACTTCAACCTTTTGTGTATAAGAAAGGTATTCTTTCTTATACACAAAATACCAAAAAATGTTGTGCAGTTTAAGTTTAGACATTTCAAAGTCCTCTAATTACTTGAGAGAGCACTAGAGTTTTTTTGTCAATTAATTTAGTAGTATTTTAGGGATTTTAAATAGAAGAAAATCTTGAGTGTCTTTGTAAATGAATTGCATCTTTTGTAGGCACAGATGACTTTCACAGCATTATTTTCATCCCCATGGCAGCTTTACGATATGTGGCCTGTGGAGAAAATGGCAAGTAGGTAGATGATGAGCAGGGGAAAATGGTGGAAGGTGCAGCAACAGTAGGAAAGAAGTATTCCCCAAGGCTTCCCTGAAAACATCTACTTTGTGAAGCTCCAAAATTTATGGAGCACAATGCCCTAGAGTGCTGCAATAGGAGACACAATTTACCACCCTCTCATGTAGCCAGGAGACGGAAGGAAGGATGAGAGGGAGAAAGGGAAGGGGAAAGGGGAGTAAGGAAAATTTCTCTAATCTTCACTACCCCCCGTCTCCTTAGCACATAGAATTCACCCATTGCCACATCAATTCCAGTAGTCCCTCTAGAAAGGGTACCATTCCCCTCTTCTCTGCCTGCTGAGCCATTTCCTAAGGCTGCCTCCAGATGTTATATCTTCTCTGTAGCTTTTCAGCATTCCTTTTGTTCTTCTTTTTGTTCTCATGGTACTCTATGTATGAGAATGTTTGAGTATAGTATATATAAATTATTATAGTTATTTGCCTCTCAGACTGCATTTGGATATTCCTCATTCAGTTTCTATTTCATGTAAATGCATACAATTTCCTATAAAAAGCACAATTTGTAATCCTCCAGGAAGTCTGTGTCAGTCAGTCAAATTACCTGGTTGATTATAGTTTCTGGTATATCTGCTGCCTGGGAATCAAAACACAGGTCTTGATTAACTTTCTACAAAGCAAGGATATGGACTAGGGATCACTAAGGTCTCCTATATCTCCACAATGGTGTCATTATATGATTCTAATCCATCACTAGAAATGTATTGTGAAATAGTTAATTAATGTTTGCAGAATGCTTAGAGAACTTTTAATGAGAAGTAGATATTTGTGGTTAGTGCTAATGAATAAATGTCTTATGAACCTTTTTTTTTTTTTGTAACAACCACACATTGGAAGAAATGTACTTTGAAGAATAAATAGCAATCCTGTGAAATTTGTTTACTACTTAACAAAATTTAGCTTTTAAAAACAAGAATCAGTATAATGCCTTTAGAAACCAGGACTCTGTGCATGTAAATACTTGTAGTAAAGGAAAGCAGCAGCAGTGTATAGTTTTCATAATTTTTCAAAATATTTTAAATATGATAGCAACTTTTTACTCTTACAGCTTAGCCGTGAAGGAGGCAAGGCCAGTACTCTTACACCCTAGGGAAGCTAAGACTTAAGAGAGATTAAAACCTCATTTATTTCTTAAATAAAAATGTATTGAGTGCCTATATTTGAGTATAACAAATGAAGGTGCAGTGGTGAGTAATTTACCCTACTTGACTTTGATAGTAGGGAAGACAGATTTATAAACAAACATATTATCTGATAACATAGTTAATTATGGTAGAAGCACAGAAGATGGTGCAGGTAATTCTGAGGTGTTTTTAGTGAGCCTTGACAGAAGAGGTGGTTTTTAAATCATTTTCAGTAAAGAATAAGTGGAGGTATTTGCCAGATGAAGGGGAGGAGGTGAGCAGAAGGGTCTTGAAATTAAAAGAGAATGAACATATGTAAAGACCCAAAGTTATGAAAGAGCCTGCACATTTGAAGAACTGCATGAAGTTCAGTGCAGCTAGAACATTCTCATCCAATGTAAATATGAACATAAATATGCTATTTAAATTTTTCTAATGGCTATATTACAAAGTAAAAAGAGACAGGTAAAATCAATAATAACATTTTATTTAACCCAGTATATCTGAAATATTTATCTTTTTTCAACTTAGGTCTTTAAAATCAAATCAGGTGACTATTTTAGACTTATAAAACATTTCAATTTGTCTTCTTTCTTTTCTGTTCTTTTTCTTCTCTCTTCTTCTTCTTTTTTTTTTTTTTAGAGACTGGATCTCACTGTATTGCCTAGGCTGGTCTTCCTGCCTCAGTCTCCCAAAGTGCTGGGATTACAGGCATGAGCCACTGCTCTCAGTCTAAAACATATCAATTTGGACTAGACACATTTCAAGGGCTCAATATATATAAGCTTAGCAAAGTATGTGTGTGTATATCTGTGTCAGAGAGAGAAAGAGAATGAGAATGAAAATGTGTGTGCTGTAGATGGAGAGGAGGATAGACAAGGTTAAAGTAGTTGTTGAAGTCATATTTTTAAAGATTTTGCATGCTGGCTTATTTTAGAATGTTTTCTTATAATTTAATAGTTTATGATTGTGCTTCTCATATTTGTGGTGAAGGAACAGTTTTGAAAACTTTGAATTTGTTACAGACTAATGTTTTTGCAAAATAACAAATTAGAAAAGTGAAATTAAAAAGACATACAAAGAGAAGCACTATTTTTTAATCATTAAATTTGACAGATGTTGTCATAGTCTATTTTGTGCTGCTATAACAGAATACCACAGACTGGATAGTTTGTAACTACAGAAATTTATTGATTTATAATTCTAGAGGCTAGAAAGTCCAAGATTGAGGGGCCATATCTGGTGAGGGCCTTTTAGCTGCATCAAAACTTTGTAAAAGGCATTACATGGCGGAAGGCAAGAGAGGGAGAGAGAAAAGCAAGAGGGGGGTAAATTCACTCCCATGATAAAGAAATCATTCCCTCAATAATGGCATTTGTCCCTTCATGAGAGCACAGCCATCATGATCTAAACACCTCTTAAAAGTCCCATCTTTCAAGACCATTACAATGGCAATTAAATTTCAACATGAATTTGGAGTGACAAAGGTTAAACCCATAGTATTCCCCCCCGTCATGTATTTCTTACATGCAAAACACATTTATTTCATCCCAATAGCTCCAAAGTCTTAATTCCTTCCAGCACCAACTCAAAGTCCTAAGTCCAAAGTCTTATCTAAATTCAATACAGGTAAGATGCAACACACTTCATTCTGAGACAAACTCCCCCTCTAGTTGTGAGCCTGTGAAATTATTTGTTATCTATTTCCACAATACAATGATAGGTATAGCATAGACAGGTATAGCATAGACATTCCCATTCCAAAATGGATAAATAGGCAAGAAAGGGATAACTGGTTCTAAGTAAGTCCAAAACCCAGTAGGGCCAACAATAGTAAATCTTAAGGCTCAGAAATAATTTTCTTTGACTCCACGCTGCCCTGTTTTCTATGCACACTGGGGCAGGGGTTGGGCCCCCAAGGATTTGGAGAGCCCTGCACCTATGGCTTTGCTTGATGGAGTCTCACGCTTACAGCTCTCCCAGGTTGGCTTTTCATGCTGGTGTCTCCACCGTTCAGGAGTCTCAGGGCGGTTCTCCCCCTGCAGCTTCACTAGACATTGTTTTAGTGGGGACTCTCTGTGGCAGCTCTGCCCCTGCAGTAGATTCTACCTGGATTCCCAGTCTGTCTGATACATTCTTTAAAATCTAGGCGAAGGTAGCCATGCCTCCATAGCTTGTGAACTCTGTGTACCTGCAGAATTGGCACCATGTGGATACCACCAAGACATACTGCTGGTGCACTCAGGAGCAGAGGCCTTAGCTGCACATGTGCCTACTCAAGCCATGGCTGGAGCAACTTAAGGGCATTGCACCAGAATGTGGGGAACAGATATTTGGGGAGGTGCAGGGCAGTGAATTCTGAGGTCCCCTGGATGCCTCTTTGGAAACTTTGCCCTCAAGATTCTAGCTTGCCTCAGAGATCCCTGAAGTGCTTTTGGGGTCATTTTCTCATTGTTTTGATGAATAGCACCTGGCTGTTTTCTATCTATACGAATCTTTTTAGCAAATGGTTGCTTGACCATACCCTTTCTTTGCACTCCTAAACAGACACTTTTATTCTTTATATGATCAGGCTATGAATTTTCATAATCTTTATGTTCTGTTTCTTTTTAAGTTATAAATTCTGTCTTTAAATTATTTCCTCTCACATTCTATTATATACATTTAAAAGAAGCCACATAGCTCCTTCAGTATTTTGCTTAGAAATTTCTTCCATTAGATAATCTAGTTTATCACTCTTAAATTCTGCCTTCTGTTATAGCCCTCAGGCATGGATACACTTCAGCCAAGTTCTCTGCTCCTTAATAACAAAGATGGCCTTTACTACAGTTTCCAATACGTTGGTCTTCATTTTCATCTGAGACTTCATCACAATTGCCTGTACTGTCCATATTTCTGTCAGCGTTCTGGTCTTGAATCTCTAAGAAGAATTAAGTAATCGCTAAGAAGTTCCAGACTTACTCTTAGCTTATCCCTTCTTCTGAGCCCTTCCCAGAATTGCCCTTAATACTCCATTCATTGTAGTCTAGGCGTTTTCTAGTCTGCTCTTTCAAATTCTTCTTGGCCTCTCCCCATTACTCAATTTCAAAGCCGCTTCCACATTTTTTAGCTATTTGTTATAGTAACCCACCTCTCTGGTACCAATTTTTGTCTTTGTCTTTGTGTGTGTGTGTGTGTGTGTGTGTGTGTGTTACTTTAACAGAATACTACAGAGTAATTTATAAAGAATGAAAATTTATTGGCTCATGGTTGTGGAGGCTAAACAGTCCAAGATTGAGGAGCCATATCTGGTGTGGGTCTTCTTGCCACATATAACATGGCAGAAGGTATCACACAGAAGAAGGGCAAAGAGGGGATGAGAGAGATCAAAGGAGGCCCAGACCCCCTCCTGCAATAACGACATTAGCTTATTCATGAAGATAGAGCCCTCACGTCCTGAATACCTTTTGAAAGTCCAACCTTATAATACCATCAGAGGGGCAATTACATTTCAACGTGAGTTTTGGAGGTGACAAACATTCAAATTATAGCAGGCATACAGTTTATATAGAAGTATCTAAACCAGTGCTAGCCAATAGAACTTTCTGTCGTGATAGGAATGTTCTGTTTGTGCTGCTCAATATTATAACCAATAGCCACATGTGGCTATTGAGTACTTGAAATGTGGCTATTGTGACTGACAAAATCAATCCTTAGTTTGATTTAATTTTAGTTAATTTAAATTGAAGTGACCATATGAGACAATTGATTACTATATTGGACAGCACTGAATACATTTACTGTTAATCTCTGTATTTACCTATCATGTATCAGTGAAAAACAGTTTGTGGACTGGCATTGGCCCACAAACCATGCTTTCGAGTAGCACTGATTAAAACATAGACTGTAGGGCTAGAAAGCCTTTGTGTGTCTTTGGCAAATTGCTTAATCTCTTGGTGCCCCAGTTTCCTCATTTGTAAAATACAGGTAATAATAAACTACCTCATAGAGTTGTTGTGAGGATTAAAGCACTGATGAATATAGCATACTTAACACAAGGTCTGACACGTAGCATGTGCTATATAAATGCTTCCTGTTATTGTTGTTATTATATTTATTATGTAGGTGGCGGATATGAAACGGTCAAATGGTAACAAAGCCCAGTCTTTTGATTAATTGTCTGCTGTTTGCAGTAGTTTAGGCTTTTTCATTTTTAAAATAGACATATTTTCTGGCATATAGTGGCTTTTAATAAGTATCTTTTGAATGTAAGCATAAAGTACTTTTCAAGTACAGATGAAGAAACAATTATTTTTCTGAAGGGGGGATTAGTAAAAGTATTGAGAAAAGATGACAGCTGAGAGGGCCTCAATGGATAAGTCTGACCGGCAAAGAGGAGAGAACACATCTGGCAGAGGGAGCATGGACACCCATTTGGATTATACTCTATTCAGGAGACCATACAGCAGATAACACTGTCTTAGCCTCTACCACTGCTACCACCACTTCTTTCTCCTTCCCAGCTCTTTTCTTGATTTATCCTTTTAGCATATTTTAAACAGGATTCATAGGTAACACGTGATTCTACAGTTTTAAGGAAGGTCAGTCATTGCCTCTTTACTTGTCCATTCCTTGGAGTTATGGTGCCTGATTTGATGGTGGATGTTGGGCAGAGGTTGGGAAGAGAAGGGGAATGCTGCTTGAAAAGCAATCCCTGGGTTATGGGCAGATAGCTGTGAGATTCTTTTCCCCTAAAACATAATGTTTCTTCTTTATGTAGATTATCATAACAAGAACACCAACTGGAAAAAAATGAGTTCCTTATCTTCGCATATTTTGGTGTTGTTCACCTTTTATCTCTGTGCTCTGGCAAAGCTATATACAAGAATGGCATCTCTAAGAGGACTTTTCAAGAAATAAAAGAAGAAATAGCTAGCTATGGAGATGTTGCTAAAGCAATCATCAACCTTGCTGTTTATGGTAAAGCCCAGAACAGATCCTATGAGCGATTGGCACTTCTGGTTGATACTGTTGGACCCAGACTGAGTGGCTCCAAGAACCTAGAAAAAGCCATCCAAATTATGTACCAAAACCTACAGCGAGATGGGCTGGAGAATGTTCACCTGGAGCCAGTGAGAATACCCCACTGGGAGAGGGGAGAAGAATCTGCTGTGATGCTGGAGCCAAGAACTCATAAGATAGCCATGCTGGGTCTTGGCAGCAGCACTGGGACTCCTCCAGAAGGTATTGTCTTTTCAGTTTGATTTGTATTTTGTAAAACTAATGTCACTTGGCTTAATTGAGTATGATATACATGATTCGTGTATTACCATTTGGATAATTTCCTATTCTATTGGCTTAATGAGTTCTCTACCCTTTTTTGTCCTCCCAGCTTTTACTTCTGTTTCTTTTCTGAAAGAAAACTGATCATATTGGATCACTTTTTAAATGTAGGATCCATAGCCACTAGTCCATGATACTTATCAGCCCTATCAGTCTGTAGTTGCTCTCTAGTGAAGCATTAGTATCCTTCTGTAGGGAATTGAAATATATATAAATAGGATACAAAAACTATAACTTCTTCCAAGTGGTCTCAGTGTGAATAATTTCTTATAATTAATGAAATACAGAATACAACTTTGTACTCTGAATTGATTTAATTATTTTTATAGAACTTGAGGCTTCTAATGCAAGGAATTATCCAAGATTGAGTTCTGTCTTTACTTATAAGCACCCTGGATCAGCTTTATCAGACAATATACAGTAAATGCCCAGATCAGGGATGTGTAACCAGTCATCAGGGGAGCTATCAGTTCGCCTTGAATGTATCCATGGGCTAATTTCCGGTGGCAGAACCAATTTCTGTTCTTTTGACTTTCTTGAATGCCAAACGAAAGGCCCAGTGGAGAAGTAGATTGTCAGTTTAAAACATTATTTATCGAAATATAATTCACATGCTACAATGTTCACCCGTTTAGAATGTACAAGTGATTTTTAGTATATTCACAGAGTTGTGCAGCCACCACATTCTAATTGTAGAGCATTTTCATCACCACAAAAAGAAACTCTGTGACCATTTGCTGTCATTCTCCAGGCTATCTACATTCCAGCCATAGGAAACCACTAATCTGCTTTCTGTCTTTATGAATTTACTTATTCTGGGCATTTTACATGAATAATATACTATGTGGTCTTTCCTGAATGTTTTTTTTTCCATGTAGCATACTGTTTTCCAGGTTAATCTATGTCGTAGCATGTTTTGATATTTCATTCTTTTTATTGCTGAATAATATTCCATTTTATGGATGTATCACATTTTATTTATCCATTCATCATTTGATGGACATTGAGATTGTTTTCACCTTTTAGATATTATGAATAGTGCTGCTCTAAACATGCAATCGCAAGGTTTTCATGTGAATGTTTATTCTCATTTCTCTTGGATATATATACCCAGAGATAGAATTGCTGAGTCATATACCAGCTTTATGTTTAACTTTATGAGGTATTGCCAAACTGCTTTGTGACTGCACAGTTTTATGTTCCCACTGACAATATAGTATAATTTTTCCATATACTTGCCAACACTTGTTATTATCTGTCTTCTTGGTTACAGCTATTCTAGTGGGTGTAGAGTGGTATCTCATTGTGGTTTTGATTTGCATTTCCCTAATGACAAGTGATGTTGAGCATCCTTCCATGTTGTTACTCGTCATTTGTTTATCTTCTTTGGAAAAATGTGTATTCAAATTCATTGCCCTGTTTTTAATTGGACTATTAGTTTTTATTATAGAGTTTTAAAATCTTTTTTATGTATTATATATATAAGTCCCTTTTCATGTTCTCTCCCATTCTGAGGATTGTCTTTCCTCTTTCTTGATGGTAATATTTGCTACAGAAATACTTAATTTTTGATTTAGTCCAACTAGTTTATTTTATTTCTTTTGTTGCCTGTGCTTTTGGTGTCATGGCAAAACATTGCCTACACCATGGTCACAAACATTTACTACTATATTTTCTTCTAAGAATTTTATGGCTGCCATTCTTAAATTTATATCTGTGAATTAATTGCATTAATTTCTGTATATGGTATAAGATAAGGCTTCGGCTTTCTTTTTTTAAATGTGGTCATTCAGTTGTCTCAGCTTCATTTGTTGGAAAGGCTATTCTTTCTCCTTTAATTGGGTGCATTATATTAATTGATTTTCAGATGTTAAACAAACCTTGCATTACTAGGATAAATCCCACTTGATTATGTTACATAATGTTTTCTACATGGTGTTTAATTGAGTTTGGTAGTATTTTGCTTAGTATTTTGTATTTATATTCTTAGGGATATTGGCTTGTAGTTTCACTTTGCTGTAATGTCTTTTTTTTTTTTTTTTTTTATAAGACTGGCCTTATGAAATCAGTGGCAAAATATCACCTAATTTACCATTCTTTGGAAGAGATTACAAATGACTGATGTTAATTCTTTAAATTTCTAGTAGAATTCACCAGTGAGGCCATCTCATTCAGGCTCTTCTTTGTGGGAAGATTTTTAATTATTAATTCAATTTCTTTACTTGTCTAATTAGATTTTTAGTTTCTTCATGAGTCAGTTCTAGTAGTTTGTATCTTTTGAGAAATGAATCTGTTTTAGCTAAGTCACTGTAATTTGTTGGTATACGGTTATTTATAGTATTTCTTATAATTTTTTTTTATGTTTGTAAGGATAGGAGTCTAAATTACTGCTGTCACTTTCTTTCAGACAGAAAAACTTTGTTTAGTTTTTTTCTAGCAGCAAATTCTCTATGCCTTTATTCATCTTTATCTCTTTATTTAACCTTCAGTTTTGAAAGATAGTTTTACTGGACATGAGATTCTTGGTTGACAGGTTTGTTTTTCTTTTCTTTTTTTTTTTTTTACTTTCAGCAGTTTGAATACATCATCCATCCCATGGCCTTCTGGTGTTTCTTTTCTGTTTTTTTTTTTTTTGAGAAGAAGTTTCACTTTTGTTGCCCAGGCTGGAGTGCAATGGCATGATCTCAGCTCACTGCAGACTCCACTTCCCTGGTTCAAGTGATTCTCCTGCCTCAGCCTCTCAAGTATCTGGGATTACAGGCATGCACCACCATGCCCGGCTAATATTTGTATTTTTAGTAGAGATGGATTTGCACCATGTTGGCCAGACTGGTCTCTAACGCCTGACCTCAAGTGATCTGCCTGCCTAGGCTTCCCAAAGTGCTGGGATTACAGGCCTGAGCCACCATGTCCAGTTTGGACTACATTGCTTTTGATGAGATGTCAGCTGTTACTGTTTTGGACGTTTCTTTGTATGTGATGAGTCATGTCTTCTTTATTGCTTTCAAGATTTTCTTTTCATTTTTGGTTTTGATTATTTTGACTCTAATGTATCTAGGTATATATATCTTTACTCTCATCTTATTTGGAGGTTGTTGATTTTCTTGGATGTATAGAGTTTTTCATCAAATTTGAGAAGTTTTCAGCTGTTATTTCTACAATTTTTTTTTCTTCCCTTTTTTTCTTTTTCCTCTCCTTCTGGTACTTCCATTTACAGTGTATTGGTGATTTAATAATGTCCCACATTTCTCTTAGGCTTTGCTCATTTTTCTTTATTCTTTTTTTTTCTTTGTTCTTCAGATTGTATAACCTCTATCAATTATCATCAAGCTTACAGATTCTTTCTTCTATTAGCTTAAAGCTACTATTGAGCCTCTATACTGAATTTGTCTTTTTAGTTACCATACTGTTAAACTCCAGAACTTCTCTTTGGTCTTTAAAAAAAATAATTTCTGTATCTTTATTGATATTCTTCATTTGATGAGATGTTGTCATCATATCTGTATTTAGTTCTTTAAGTATGGTTTCTTTTAGTTCTTTGAATATTTTAATAATAGCCGCTTTGAAGTGTTTGCTATATCCTACATCTGGGCCCCTTAAAAGACAGTTTCTACTGCGTACTGCTTGTTTTCTTGTGTATGAGTTATACTTTGTTGTATCTTTTAATGCCATAGTTTTAAAAACAGAAAACCTGAATATTTTAAATAATATTTTAAGGCAACTCTGGATACTGATTCTTCTTCCTCCCTTTCCCCCATCCATTACTTGGTCATTCATTTGTTTAATTGCTTGACCATACTAACTCTGTAATGTCTATTTCTCCTACAGTATTCAGCTTCTGATGTTCCTCTTTAGATTGTTTTTATTTTTTCTTATTTTAGCTGGGTTCCCTATAAGTCACCTGTAGGATTGCATAAGCCACTTATTGGTCAAAGGTTATACTTAGGTTCCTTTAGCCAGTTATAGTTTTAGTCTTTGCCATTGGATATTTGTGTGGCTTAGAGTCTGTTATTACAACTTAAGGAGTTTATTTTTTACCCCAACTTTGGCCAAGGCCAAATGCCTTGGAAGTTCCCTTTCTAATCACTTCTGAGAGGGTGCAACCTTGGGCCTGCCCACAGCCTTCCAGATTACTAGAATGCAAGTAGTTTTGTTTTTAAGCATGACTTAATAGTATTTTCTCCAGGGTCAGAACAGCTTATTTTTTAGCTAGTGTTTGCTCAGAGGTTATACTTTAACACCTTGAATGAGTTTTAAGTGTAACTGCCCTTTGTTGATGGATTTGTGTGCAGCTTGGGAACTGTTTTCAAGTCTGACCTATGTGTTTTGAGTAGGTATAACCTAGGATGTGTGTGTAGCTTTTCAACCCCTGGGGTTTACTGGGATCCCAGGAAGGCCCTTCTTGGTTGTTTCTTTCCTTAGTTCTTTCTGTTAAAGCTATGGTTGTTCTACCATTTTGCTTGTTGCTAGCAGTATCATGAAGCTACCAGCACCCCCTTAATTGTTCCTCACCAAGCTCTCCATTATTTTCAGCAACACCCTTAGGCAGGGAATCCTCCATTCTCTGCACTAGATAAAGTCACTAACAACAGTAAGAACTGTGGAGCTCTTCATCCTTATGGCTTCTGTCTTCCCCGGGAGAGTCTTTGTGCTACTGCATGGGAGCTAGATGCAGTGATAGTGGCGCCACCCAGTTTCACCCAGAGTGATATCCCCAGTGGCTGATAAGAAGGGAGGAGGTAGCTCTCAATCTCGTTGGTTAGCAGCTTCTAGTGTGGAATCACTGCCTATGAGTGAACTGAGAAAGGGGTGATCAGAATCACAGTATTCTTGATGATTACACTTAGGGTGGAGAGTGGAAACTCCATGCGTAGGACTTGGGTAGAGGAATGGCACCTCAGTCTTCTTGGCCTTTTTTGACTAGAGCAGAGATTCTACCACAAGGTAATGAAGTTGGGGAATGAGAAACACTGGTAGCCTGTCCTTCCAAAGGTAAAATCATAGTCCAAACTGAGAACTGGGTAACGAGAAAGCTCTCATGTTCTTGTCTGCACTTGCTCAGAAATGGAGTACCTGTAGTAGAGTTTCCATAACATGGAGCTGGGGGTGAGAGAGGAAAGCAGGTCATGGCCCAGATGCCACAGACTCTTACTGTTCTTGTCAAGACTTGGTAAATTTTCTTGAATGAATGTTGTCCTTTGCTGTATGCCTTTAGGGCAGTTTTGAGAGACATTAAATTATTTTTAAAAATAATTTTTCCCACTAAATATTTTGTGGGGTGAAGATCTGCTTAATTACTTATGCTGCCATTCTGGAAGAGTCCCTGGGATAGTCAGTTTTGATCTCTGTAAGGCTGCATGAATGGGTGGCAGAATTCCCCAAGATATTAGGGAGCTCCTTAGCTTGGGTTCTGTAGTGTTAGTCAGGGGCTTTCTTCAGTTTCCTTCTGTTAAATGCTTATCTATGTTAGACACCAACTTAAATTCTTCCTTTTAAGCTCTCTCAATTGTCCAATTATCAGAAAAGGATTAGCAGTTTTTTTCCAGATGAGAAAACCAGACTCCAAGAGGTTATGTAGTTTACCAAGGGTTGCACAACTTGTAAGGGGCCATGTTCAGGCATGAAAAACTGTCGAACTCCTGAGTTTGTGCTTTTAGTTATTAGACTATGTTGCCTCACATACAAATATTTTAATGTTGTTTTCATTTATAAGATAACTATTTTTAAGCATCTAGCTGAAGGAGATCTGTTTCAAAAGCTGTTGATACCTGTGCTGTGACAGCAGAATATATTGGTTTCTGCATGGTTTTTTAAAGAAAGTTTTCTTATTCCCATTTCTTTCTCATAGTCATTTCTCATTCTATAGCTGGGCCTCTTCTTTGCTGGCTATCTGCCTGGTATTGAACACTAAGCCAAGTTACTGATTGCTCCTGAGACCTTCAAAACCCAGGGGATGTGAATTTTACTCACCAGAATCTATTCTGGTTTTCCAAGACCCACTTTCAGCCCACCCCTCATTCCATGGGGCTCTTAAAGTAGATAAACAGTTGTCTGGCAACTGGACTATTTTAAGCTCTGAAGAGACTGGAGGGTTAGGCTGGACCAGGTGTGGAAAATTCCCACAGAGATAGTGCAAAGTTGGCAGAGTGGTGCAGAGCTCATCTTCTAGCCTCTCAGGAAACCTGTTTTCTCACTTTGGCTCACCACTAACTAGTTGTGTGACCTTGGTTGACATTTAATCATCATGGCCTTGATTTTGTGACCTGTGAAATGAGAGATGGTTAGAATTTTGAATCTGTAAGGTCTCCTCTAGATTGGAAAGGGTAATTTTTATGAGAATCCATAAGGGATCACTGAAGCTAGAATTCACAAGAGCTGGATTCTGCCAAGTATATGTGATGGAGTTGGATTCCTTGTTTAACCAGATTTTTAAATTTTTAATTCTAGCTTTGAGTATTACAGTATGTATGTTAGTTTATCCACTCTTCTAGACTTGAGTATTATAGTATGTATGTTAGTTTATCCACTCTTCTAGACTTGAGTATTACAGTATGTATGTTAGTTTATCCTTGTGGCATATGGCAGGATTGAGAGCTCTGTGAGTTATCTGTAGAAAGTTTGAAGAAAGCAGACCAAGTCCAAAGAGATATAGGACAAAACTTACAAGAGAGGAGAAAGTTCAATCTCCAATCAATCATGAGATAACATAGCAGATATCAGATTTGAATAGACCAAGTAAAAGAATGAGAATCAGCAGTCACATCTGGGACAGGCTGACATATGGGCAAGAAAGAGGAACTTGGGCAGACTATGTGGTTCTTTCCCAGCAGACATAACACTGGGTCTTCATGGTTTGTGGTCTCTGAGCCCAACACAGCAGGTCATTGAGTATTTATTAATCCTTGGTGGAGACTGACATTTCTACTGAGATATAGGACTTTCTCAAAATTTTAGGATTGTATGTTTTTATCATGTTTTAGTGTATGTTTTATTATGTTTGTATTCCATATTATATCATGTTTTATTGTATGTTTTATATTAGTTAGAGGGCTCCTGAAGGCCTTGACTAAGTCTTACCCATTTCTGTATTCTCAACATCTAGCATCATACTCAGTAAATAGTAGTTACTCACTCAATGTTTGAGGAACAGTGGATTTTTAAGGTAGTTCTTTCCTTTGGGTATTATTCACTTGTACTAAAATAAAGCCTTCTTCCACATTGTATTAGTCTGTTCTCATGCTACTATGAAGAAATACCCGAGATTGGATAATTTGTAGACAAAAGAGGTTTAATTGACTCACAGTTCTGCATGGCTGGGGAGGCCTCAGGAAACTTACAATCATGGCAGAAAGCACTTCTTCACAGGGCAGAAGGAAGGAAAATGAGTGCTGAGCAAAGGGGGGAAAACCCCTTATCTTTATAAAACCATCTTGTGAGAATTTACTCACTATTATGAGAACAGCATGGGGTAACCACCCCCATAATGCAATTACCTCCCACTGAGTCCCTTGCTAAGATTTGGGTGGGGATACAGCCAAACCATATACATACTGAATGATAATGCTGTTGAGTCATCACTATTTACTCAGAATTTTCCTGATTACAAAATTAATACTTGCTTATTAGAGAAAGCATGTACATAAATATAAAAATAATAAAAATCATCTGTATTCATCCATTTTCACACTGCTTATAAAGACATACCCAATTTACATGGGCAATTTACAAAGCAAAGAGTTTTATTAGACTTATAGTTCCATGTGGCTTGGGAGGCCTCACAATCATGGCAGAAGGTGAAAGGCACATTTCACATTGTGGCAGATAAGAGATGAGAGCTTGTGCAGCGAACTCCCCTTTTTAAAACCATGAGATCTTGTGAGACTTATTCACTATCATGAGAACAGCATGGGAAATACCTACGCCCATGATTCAATTGTCTCCCACTGGGTCCCTCCCACAACACGTGGAAGTTCAAGATGAGAGTTGGGTTGGGATACAGTCAAAGCATGTCATTCTGACTTGGCCCCTCCCAAATCTCATGTCCTCACATTTCAAAACCAATCATGCCTTTCCAACAGTCAGCCAAAATTTTAACTCATTTCAGCATTAGCTCACAAGTCCACAGTCCAAAGTCTCATCCAAGACAAGGCAAGTCCCATCCGCCTATAAACCCGTAAAATCAAAAGCAAGCTAGTTACTTTCTAGATACAATGGGAGTACAGGTATTGGATAAATACAGCCATTTCAAATGGGAGGAATTGGCCAAAACAAAAGCGCTACACAGGCCTCATGCAAGTCTGAAAACCAGCAGGGCAGTCAAATCTTAAAGCTCCAAAATGACCTCCTTTAACTCCATATCTCACATTCAGGTCAAGCTGATGCAAAAAGTGGGTTGCTGTGGTCTTGAGCAGCTGTGTCCCTCCAGGCTGCTTTCATGGGCTGGTGTTGAGTGTCTGCAGTTTTTTCAGGCACATGGCGCAAGCTGTTGGTGGATCTATCATTCTGGGATCTGGAGGATGGTGGCCCTCTTCTCATAGCTCCACTAGACGGTGCCACAGTACAGACTGTGTGTGGGGGCTCCGTCCCCACATTTCCCTGCCGCACTGCCTTAGTGGAGGTTCTCCATGAGAGCCCTGTCCCTCCAGAAAACTTCTGCCTGGACATCCAGGTATTTCCATACGTCCTCTGAAATCTAAGTGGAGGTCCCAAACCCCAGTTCTTTACTCCTATGCACTGCAAGCTTAACACCACATGGAAACTGTTGAGGCTTGAGGCTCTCACCCTCTGAAGCCATGGTTCAAACTCTACATTGGCCTCTTTTAGCCACAGCTGGAGTGACTGGGACATAGGACACCAAGACCCTAGACAGCACACAGCATGAGGACCCTGGGCCCAACCCACGAAACCACTTTTTACTTGTAGGCCTTCAGGCCTGTGATAGGAAGGGCTGCCTTTAAGACCTCTGACATGCCATGGAGACATTTTCTTTATTGTCTTGGGGATTAACATTCTGCTCCTCATTAACATTCAGCTCCTCATTATTTATGCAGATTTCTGCAGCCAGCTTGGATTTCTCCTCAGAAAATAGGATTTTCTTTTCTATCACATTGTCAGGCTGCAAATTTTCCAAACTTTTATGCTATGCTTCCCTTATAAGACTGAATACATTTAACAGCACCCAAGTCATGTCTTAAACGCTTTGCTGCTTAGAAATTTCTTCCACCAGATACCCTAAATCATTTCTCTCAAGTTCAAAGTTCCACAAATCTCTAGGGCAGGGACAAAATGCCACCAGTCTCTTTGCTAAAACATAGCAAGAGTCACCTTTGCTCCAACAAGTTCCTCATCTTCATCTGAGACCATCTCAGCCTGCACTTCATTGTTCATATTATTATCAACATTTTGGTTAAAGCCATTCAACAAGTCTCTGCTTTCCCACATTTTCCTGTCTTCTTCTGAGTCCTCCATACTGCTCCAACCTCTGCCTGTTACCCAGTTCCAAAGTTGGTTCCACATTTTTGGGTATCTTTTCAGCAGCACCCCCACTCTACTGGTACCAATTTACTGTATTATTCCATTTTCATGCTGCTAATAAAGATACCAAAGACTGGACAATTTACAAAAGAAAGAGGTTTACTAGACTTACAGTTCCACATGGCTGGGGAAGCCTCACAATCATGGTGGAAGGTAAAAGGCACGTCTCACATGGTGGCAGACAAGAGAAGAGAGCTTGTGCAGGGAAACTCCCTTTATTTAAACCATGAGATCTTGTGAGACTTATTCACTTGTGAGACTTATCTCACTATCAAGAGAACAGCACAGCCCTGCCCCCATGATTCAATTACCTCTCACCAGATCCCTCCCACAACACATGGAAATTCAAGATGAGATTTGGGTGGCAACACAGCCAAACTGTACCATCATCTATGATATTTTCCTCTAGAGAGTCATTGCTATCATTTCTATTTTTCCTTCTGATATTTCTATATGCATATGTATTTTATTTTACACATTGTGTTCACACTGCATATAGTTTGTGTCCTTTTATTTTATATATCATGAACATTTACCACATACTAGTAAATTATCTTTTGAAATAAGTTTTAATGGTAACAAAATTTAAATATGCAATAATTAATATAAAGCCTTGTTATTGGAAACTGGATTGTTTTCTTCTCTTTTTCTCTTCTTTTAAATAGCATGGCTATAAAATCTTTTAATGTAGAATGAAGTTTAGACTTTTAAAGGAATATTTTTGTTTTTAATAAATAACATACAAAGGAGGAATCATTGGTATATTCTATGAAGTTGTAGGAGAGTAGCAACAATTAGTTTTGAAACTGCTTCTATAGATGTAAAAAATGCCAATAAAATTCTTAGAAGCTGTTTTATCTCTTAATAGTTTTAGTCGTTTAAAAATGTTAACACAATAGATATATAAACATTATATACAATGTATATTTTTAATGATACAATGTAAACATATATTACTTTAAATTATTAATGTAGATATTGACACATTTATATTCTTGATATATTTTGTTACATTGTTTTCCAGATTTTACACACCTATTCTCTTATTAGCAGTGTATTTTCAAAATCCTACACCTTCACCTGCATAAGTATTTTTCCCTAATCTTTGCCAATTTGATGGACCAAAAGTTATATTTTCATATTATTTTTCTTTGCATTCCTTTGCTTATTGTTCAGGTTAATATTTTCATGTGTTTATTGGAAACATGTTTTTCTTCTTTAAATTATTTGAGCTTATCCCTTGCCTATTTTTTATTGCTTTAGTGATACTCTAATTGATGAATAATAATTCATTACATACAAATTTTAATTGGTTATCCTATTTGATTCAAGTTGAGTATTTTAAAAGATATTAAGATGGTTTGCATTGATATATCACCTTTTTCATTTTTTTAAAAGCATGTTTGTTTTTTGAGGATGACTAGAATGTAGTTAAGAGACTGCGAAGTAGCAAAGTTGACTAATTTTCACTCCCTCTCCCCCTATCAAAGTGCTCTAAGAAACAATTCTTTAGATGTGCTCTTGAATATGTACTTGCAAACTTAAGATCTCAGTCTAGCTAGAGTTTGATTTTGAGCTGCGTATACAGATTGGTACTTCTGGTTGTTTATGTCAAAGTGTGTGTACCTCGTGACTTTTCTTTTTGGGAGTAATATAGGAGTGAGAGAAAGGACAGGTAGAGAGCACTAGATTGAGCTCAATGTGTAGAGTTGACTGGATAGTTAATGTTCAGCTGTGGAGATTAGCATCTCCTCTACCTGGTTTAACCAGCTATGGATATCTTACAGGATGTTAAATTGTTTACAGAATCATTGGGTAAGCTAATGATGCAGGCATTAAATTGAACTTTTCAGAAATGAATTGGAGAATAATTCTTTGGAGCCAGGCTACCAATATTTCTGTTGCCTTTCCTAGATTAAGCAATGGCCTTTGTCAGAAAGCTGTCACAGAAAATCTAGAAATTTTCACAATGGTGCTTGTCTCTGACACAGCAGAGAACAGCCTCTTTCTAATTCCTGCTTTCCAGATCTTATTCAAGTGCAAAAAATTGGTGACACTTAAATTACTTCTAGAACGCTAGCTGTAGAAATCCCAGGAATGTAGTTCTTTGGTTTTTAGTGTTTTTAGCTCAGAAAAGCTCATTCTGAGGAAGTTGAATGGATGTTGAATGCAAAGTGTCCGTATCTAACACAATACTCATTATGTTCCTTAATCAACAATATGATACGGACTTTTTTGCATAAATAGACAAGAACAGATTGCCATTGGTTATATAGTACAGGTAACATCATCAATAGCATGTGGTCCTCTGTAGTTATAGAATTAGAATGAATTTAATAGGACAAAAAGGAATATAGAGCAAAATCATGAAAGAGCATATCTCGAGGAGCATTCTGATGGGTTCAAGGTAAATCGTTCTAGGCTTTTTGTCACGTTTGCCATATAAGTTAAAGTAGGTTCTCCTTCATTTTTTTCTACCCTTTCCCTTTATCTGTTTTATATGATTCTCTTTCCTAGACCTCATGTTTATTTTTATTTTTTTGGTCTTGCTCTGTTGCCCAGGCTGGAGTGCAGCAGCACAATCATGGCTCACTGCAGCCTCAGCCTCCCAGGCTCAAGCAACCCTCCCATCTCAACCTATCAAGTACCTGGGCCCACAGGTGCATGCCACCACACCTGGCTAATTTTTTAATTGTTTTGTAGAGATGAGGTTTCACTATGTTGTCTAGGCTGGTCTGGAGCTCGAACTCCTGGGCTCAAGTGATCTTCCTGCTTTGGCCTCCCAAAGTGCTGGGATTACAAGCATAAGCCACCATGCCCAGCCACTAGACCTCATCTTAAACACTGGCATTTCAAAGGTTTTTATATTTTATTTATAAACATCCTCTTTAAGTGATATACTGCAATTCCATGGCATTAAGTACCACCTTGTGCTTCAGCCACATGGGGTCTATCTGCTCTTCCCCTCAACATGTGAATATCCCTTGACTTAAAAGCTGTTTCTTGGACCTTTGGCTAACCTAACGTAATCCTAGCCTTAACCCAACTCAATCCCTCTCTGCTTAGAGAATTTATACTCATTTTTGAAGACTCTTTTTTTTTATTTGAAGTCTTTCCGAACCCAAACCTAAATAAATTTAATTGTTCTTTCATCTCTATTCTTATAGCAATTTGTCTGTTTTATACAATGATCAGACTGTATTATAGTTGAGTGTTCACATGATTATCTCCTCTGAGAAATGGTGACCTCCTCCATGATAAAAGCCACACCTTATTTATCTTTCTATCTCCTGTAGCACTGGACCTGGGGCCTGCTATGTAATAGATTCATATTAGATGTCTGCATGTTAAATCATGAGTGGATTGTGAAAAGGTCACACATTTTAAAAGGATATTTGAAAACTCATTTTTTCGCACTAAAACAAGCTTCTTTTAGCACTGTGTGATTCTCATGGGTCTTTTATGTCCATGTCATATCCAGATAACAAGAAGTCTTGGTTGGCATCTCAGTGAAAGCAGGTGGGAAAGAAAAGAATAAATAAACATCAATCAAATAATAATTAGGTTGTTCACCATGGCCTATTCTTTCTGGAAACTTAAGCAGCAGGGATAAGAAAGTCTGGGAAGCTACACCCTAAACTTACTTTCAAACTCTTATAGGAACCTGAAATAGCCTTCCTGCGTACTTCTAGTACCTCCAGCAAAAAAAGACATTCTATAGCCAATAAGTTCAGTCCATTTGTTAGTGAGATGCTATGATAGCTAATTTACCTGCAAAGTCCCATCATCAGATAATTAGTTACTTGCACCACCTGTCCTCATCCCCTCCTTTGATCTCATCAGGGAAACAGCATTTTCCTTTTGTTTTTTAGGGCTTAATCTTTGTCTGATATCTAATTGGAGAATGAGCAGAAATGCTCTAGACAGCCTGTATCCACAGATGATACTTTAAAATTAGAGGTATGGGATCAGTTGATGGATCTAACTACAAAGTGCCAGAGGTTGCAAATTTCTTCTCTCTGTATCAAGTTAGGGGTGGAAATGAGGAAGTAGGGGGCAAAGGCATTTATATTTATCGAGTGTTTATTATATTCTAGTCTAGTCATTGTGCAGATTCTTTTATGTACTTTTTCTGTGACTATAGGGGTTGTTCCAGCTTTACAAATGATAGGCTCTGGGAAGTTCAGCATCTTGTCCAAGGTCACACTTCTAATATATGGCAGGGTCTTGCCCCAAGTAGCCTTCCTTTTTCACCTTGCCTCATGGTAGATCTTTTTGCCCATATCATTCAAGTATTTCCACTTGCCATTTGGCTGTTTCTATAAGAATAAGGCCACCACATCTATTTCCTATGCACACAAACATGACTTAAGAAGCATAAACCAAAGACAAAAGTATTGCTGAATTTGATTGTGTCAGAACTTAGAATTCCTATTCAGTGACGGATACCATGAACAAAGCCATTAGAAGCTAAACTGAGAGAAGATATTAGCACTGTCTAAAATGTTAAGGAATTAATATGTGGGCCTAGAGAATACTGGAAATCAACAAGAAAAAATGCAGTAGGCCTAATAGAAAAATGGGCAAAAGTTCTGAATTGGCAACTTAAAGAAGAGGAAGCCTGGAAGCTAGCAATTGTGTAAAGAAATGTGTTCAACTCATTAGTAATAAGTAAAATGCAAATTTTAAAAACAATGAGATCACTTTATAGCAGGGATGTATTAATAAAATGTGGTGGAGGAACTGTGAAGACATACGCACCCTCATGCACTGATTGGTGGGTGTGAAGCATGATGCCGCCATTCTGGAGAACAATCTCTTGCCAAATTAAATATATTTTCATATTCTATGACCCAGTAATTTACTTTACTGATGTATTTCCCAGAGAAATTATTGTACAGATCCCTAAAGTTATATTCAAGGATGATTATTATAGCAGTATTTGTGGGGGCAAGATCTATGTGGGAGAGTAGGCATATGAAATATGGTGGATGCCCCCAAGGACTATTACACAACAATTGGATGCAATAGATTAATGTACATATTGCAACATGAATGGTTCTTATAAACATAAAGCTGGGTTAAAAAAAGTAAAAAATAGAATGATATATAATACAATTGTATATGCACACATACAATTTTGCATGCACACAGAATAATATATTTTGCGAGAAGATGTACAATAAAAAAAATCTTAGAAGAGTTTTCTACTTAGGACATGATGGCGGGGAGTGAGAAATGGGGGATAGAAGAGAATAAGTAGTTTTTTAAAAATCGAATAAGACAAAGAGATTTGCCATGAATAGGCTAATTATTTTGTACTAAGAATTGAGGCATATAATTAACTGAACACTCGGAATTTGATCTTTTTTTTTTGGAGACAGGGTCTCACTCTGTTACCTGGCTGGAGTACAGTGGCGTGAACTTGGTTCACTGCAACCTCCGACTCCCGGGTTAAAGCAATTTTCGAGCCTCAACCTCCCGAGTAGCTTTGATTACAGGTGTGCACCATAGCATCCAGCTAATTTTTGCAATTTTTGGTAGAGATAGGGTTTTGCAATGTTGGCCAGGCTGATCTTGAACTCCTAACCTCAGGTGATCCACCCACCTTGGCTTCCCAAAGTGCTGGGATTACAGGTGTGAGCTACCATGCTGACCTGAATCTGATCTTAAAAACAAAAATCCACTTGCTTATGAGACATGAGGTTAAGATAGATATTTGGATAATTTATCATTTACTTCAAGAGTAAAGGAGTCCACTTCTCTTTACTCTTTCAATGCTTATTCAGTTCCCTTTTCATCCACCATTTTATGACGTTAAATTAGATTTTTGCTTATGCAATGTAAAAATTCTGTTTCTTTCTTTGAGATGGAGTCTAACTCTGTTGCCCAGGCTGGAATGCAGTGGTGCAAACTTGGCTCACTGCAACCTCTGCCTCCTGGGTTCAAGTGATTCTCCTGCCTCAGCCTCCCAAGTAGCTGGGATTACAGGCATGTGCCACCACGCCCAGCTAATTTTTGTATTTTTAGTAGAGACGGGGTTTTACCAAGTTGGCCAGGATGGTCTTGATCTCGTGACCTTGTGATCCACCCATCTTGGCCTCCTGAAGTGCTGGAATTATAGGCATGAGCCACCATGCCCCGCCACAATGTCAATTCTTTACTTTTAAAAAATATGTTTTTTGTTTTTATGTCATATGTCTTTGCCATTGCTTTCTTCTTTATTTCTAAGCTTTTAAAAGCAGGGATGAGGTTTCTTTTCACTTGCGTTTGTGTAGTCCCTAGCATAGTGGTAATCCCAGTGTTTAATTTTATGGAAAATCTTCTAGGAGGAGGTTTTCCTTTTGAAATTCTGAAAGTGTGGATAGTGCTCCCAGGAGACTAGATGATCAAATAATGTAGGCTGATTGCATCAGGTATCCTTTTTTATAAACACCCCATTCTAGCTTAACACTTCCTCTCTCCCCGTCTCTTTAGCAAATCTCTTTGCCTTTTTTCCTGATAGAAAATACTGTTGGTTAATAACTATAGATTTTTTGATAATTGTTATTGTGAATGAATCTTAAAAATGTGGTCAATAATTAATAATAGGTTATAATAAGTATTGCACTTAATTAAGTAGAGGTAGTAAATTTAGATATTTCTCCTTGGTAGTTATGATTCTGCCTCTTTATTTCTCTTTGTGTTTACTTTTTTAGCTTCTCTCTGTGTATCTTTTTCTATATCTCTCTAGTAATCATCTCTTTCTTTCTCTTTTTCTCACTCACCCTTTCTTTCTCTCTGTTGCTTTCTTTATTTTGGACTCTGTCTCTTTGTTTTTATTTTTTATCTTTTTCCACCTCCTAGTTTCTGGTTCATGACCTCAACAAGAGTGTAGTCCAAGGCTGATGCATTTGCAGCTATGTCAGGTTAGTGCTCTAGAATTAATTAGAGCTTCTATGTTTTTTCTTTTTAGTCTGTAAATGTTTTGACAGGCTCATTGTAGTCTTAGAATTATAGTCACTCGAATCAAGCTGGTGAGTACATATTTTGTATGTTTATAACAGTAAAGAAACATTTTGTGATGCATTTCACATTGAAAGTGGCTCCCAAAGAGTCAGCGCCATTTTAATGGCACTTGGGAAAATGCATCAATAATATCAATTAGCTGAAGGCATTTTTATTTTTCCAGGAGAGCTGAATAGACCAAGGCCTTATGTGACTCCTTACAGTCCTGATTTTCTTTGCCTTGAAAAAGTTCATGGCAATCTCCAGGAGTCTCAGAACTTTATGTCATCAAATTAAAACGTGCTTTTTTTCTTAGAAAAACATTAAGAATATTTTTCTTCTTTAGTAGTAGATAGCTTAAAGATTTTAGATCTGCTATTGGTAAATGCATTGGCTGTTCAAAGCCTGATTGACAAAGTGGATAATAAATAAACCACTGGGACCAGATGACATCAACCCAGTATTTCTGAAGAAAGTGGAAGGTAATATTGTCAAAACTTGGTTCAATTATTTTTAACCTTGTTGGTTGGCACTGAACCCAAGAACTATCAGATATTTTGAGCTCACTTTTCATAAGAATTATCTTAGGAAGACTTAAGAAGTACATTTTGTTGGTGATTATTATCTCTTTAATTCACCCTTGTATTAATCAAGGTTCTCCAAATAAAGAGAAGCAAATATAACACACACACACACAACACACACACACACACACACACACACACACACACACACACACACACACGAAGCAATTTATTATAAGGTATTAGCTCATGCAGTTTTAGAGGCCAAGAAGTCTCATGATTTACCATCTGCCAGATGGAGACCGAGGAAAGCCAGTGGTATAGTTTGAAGGTCTGAGAGCTGGAGAACCAATGGTATACATTCTAGTCTCAGTCTGAGGGCCTGAGAACCAAAAAATGCTGAGGGCAGGACAAGACTGATGTCCTAGCCAATGGTCAGGCAGAGTTAATCCAACCTTCTTTTGCCTTTCTGCTCTATTCAGCTGAATAGTTGGATGGTTGGATGATGCTAACCCACACTGGGGAGGGCCATCTGCTTTATTAAGCCCAGCAATTCAAATGCTGGTATCTTTTGGAAACGTCCCCCACAGACATACCCTGAGTAATGTGTAGGCAGTTATCTGGGGGTCCCATGGTCCAGTCAAGTTGAAGCATAAAATTAATCATCACCATTCCCACATACAACATAATCCATAGGGCATTTCTGAACGATGCATATAAATAACATGTGGAAGAGAAGAAGATGTCTGAATAATGGCAGAAACCTAAGATAGGGTCAGATTGGACTTATAGTTAGGGGGAACTATTTTACATTTATAAATACAGGAATTTTTAGGGAAATACTTTTTAGAAAGCATTCTCTTGGTTGTCTAACAAATGGATGGAATAAGAGAAAGACTGAAGACAACGTCCAGATTTGAGGGACTAATGGTTTAATTTAATGGCCTCAGAAATGGAGAACCAAAAATGCTAAAGAACTATTAATACCTTTTAGATATGAGAGATGAAGGAATTGGAGGAATCAAACATTATAAAGCTTTCAAGCTTGGATTCATGGGAAAACCAAAATGATATTACAGAGAAAAAGAGGAGGGTTGGTGAGGTAAGTTGGCTGAAGCCAATAATGAGTTTGGTTTTAAATACACTGACCTTTTGAGGTTGAATCCATAAAAAGTAGTCATGTCCTCATGCAATACTCCCAAGTGTCAGAGTGATAACAATTGACCAGTGTAGTCACTGACCCCACCCATGTGGCATTTCTTATTTTCTTCAGTTAAATTCTGCAAACTCATCAGTATCTTCTACTAATACTGCCACAACAGTGATCCCTGCTTAGTTATCTGTCAGATCAACATACTGTGAGCTTGATTATGGCAAGGGCTGCCTATAATCTCTGTCTCCTGAGCCCCGAAGATAGCAGGTGCCACTTGGTAGGTGGTCAGTAATTGGTTGTTGCATTGGCATCCACTGTGTGCCCAGGTGAAGGTGGTGATGATGCACAGATGAGTCAAATGAGGAGCTAGTACTGGTGTAACGTGGGGACGTGGATAAGGGAGGAATCATTCTGTTTGGGGGTTGACAAGCCTTCAAAGAGTTGTGACATTGAAGGATGAAGGATTTACTGGGGCTGAGGAGGGAAAGGGATTCTTAGGACAGGAAACTAGAAAAGCAAAGGCATGCAGGTGTGAGAGTATAAGATGTGTTTGCTCAGTGGCTGGAGGAGTAGGTTCACAGTGAGGAGAAATAAGTGGATGGTGCTAGGACTGGAAAGGTATGCAGATGGACTACAGAAAACCTTGCTATGTACTCTTACGTTTCTTAGGACAGAAATTATTTCCAGAGTGAGGAAAGAAGGGGAAGGAGGTTATTAATTAGATGGTAATTTAATTTGATATCTTTTAGTAGAAGCACAGAGCACTAGGAATGAAGAGTTTTGAGTTTTAATTTTTGCTGCTAACTAATGTGATTAGGACGAAGTTATAAAAATTCTCTGAACTATCTAAGGTTAGTTTCTGTGTTATTTATAAATATTATTATTAGTAGTAGTATTTATATTTGATACAAGAATTCCTAAGAGGTTTTTTTTTTTTTCAGGAAAATTTCTAGTTTTTTTTTTTTAATTTAAAAAAATCTAATAAACCAAACAACAGTTCATACTCTGTTGGTCATATAGGCATTAATTAAATAATTTCTATTCTCAGTGTCATGGGGAATTATTAGCCTGTTGCCTACTAATATTCCCTTTCTCTTTTACACTGCAGTTTTTTGTAAATTATATCAGTCTTACTATGATTCAAAGGATGTTAAAGCAAATGGGGCATTTAGTTACAAAACTATTTACAAAAAGCTTTTTTTCTTTAAGTTCACACTGCCATATTGTACTCTCCTCAACCTTACTTTTAAGTACATTTAATATACTTAATTTGAAAGAAACCACTATAAAACATTCAGTTCTTTGTTTTCTGAGAAGGCTTTTGGTTTTCTCTCTTAGTTCATGGAATAGGACATTTGCCTTCAGATTGCATTTATGCATTACTTTCATCTGAAGAGCATTTATTAAGCACCTATTTGTGGGCATTACCAGTGATACAACTGATCTGAACAAACACGTAGCTAATGATGTGCAAACAGAAAGTGTAAGTTCCATGCAGTGTTTTAAAATAATATTTTCCTGATCATAAAAGCAATGTACTTAGAATGTAATATATGTAGAAAGTTGAAAAATAAAGAAAATCACAAGTAGGAAAATAAAATCCCATGGAATTCTACTGGCCAAAGATGAGAGCTATGAATATTTTGGTCTGTTTGCATGCTCTGTTTTTTTCTATGCATTTAAATAATAATTTATTTTTTTTTTTTAAAAAAAAAAACCAAACATATAATGTTTAGGTACAGATAAATGTTTATGTACATTTATACTATCTTGTGAACGTTCCCCTCTTTTAAATGAGAGTATAGTATAATTGTTCAGGACTTGGGTTTCCTGATCCAATCAGTAATGACAGTGTGACCTTTATCAACTTATTTAGCCTTTCAAAGGCTCTGTTTTATTTTCTGTAAAATAGGAATAATCCTAGGTCTACTTCATAGGTTTGGAGTCAAGGCAAAATGAGATAATGCATTTACTGTACTCAGAGCCTGGCTCATTATAGGAATTCTTTATTATTGATATTGTAATTATATTTTTTCTGTATGTAATGTTTGCTAAGCTATGCAGTCAGTGCCATCAGTTTCATTACTATTCAGTTAATCGGTGAGTTTGATTCCATTACAATAATAATCGCTGAGTCAGAATTTCACCCTACTGTGAGTTGTCCCTAGTGGAAAGTTTTCCTTTAGTTTTTGAAACTTGGGACCTCTCTGTTGTTTCCCTCATGCGGATTTGGTCACACTAGATGACCTCATTTGATTGTCATAAGGTTTATTTCTGTAGTGATGATAGATAGTCTCTTACATACCCTCCACCATAGAACGTGGTAGGGATGAGAACTAGCTGGTTGGGGCTGGTAACAGAGTTGCATATGACCTTCTGGGTTGTTCTAGAGTCTGGATCTGAGTCACTTCTGGCAATGGGTCAGCGATAGGCTTTCATAGGAGTGACCATTAGAGCCCTTTAAGCAGACTTCAGTACTGAAGTCTGGGGAGGGGAACCAACGTGGGATTTAGAGTGGAGGAATCAGCTATCACTAGCATGAGGTGGGATGGATGAGGGGATGAGGCTAGAACAGCGTTAGTGAATTTTGCTGCTGTTTTGAGTGGCAATATAGGTTTGGCAGTGTGTTTGTCTTCTTGTGTCTTGGTGATGTCTTAGAGCCTCACACTGCTCCCTTTCCTGACTTATTTATTTGTTGGAAAATATAATAAAATTGAGATAATATTTACTTTTAACATAAAAGTTTGGCTCTAACAAAGTGTTTAGCAAAGCAGAAACTCTAAGTGCTACTGAGAGTATGAGTTGCTCCTCCAACCACTTTAGAGAGCTACTAAAATGCAAATGAGCATGTCCTGATTCTAGGCTCACACCCTAAAAAATCCCTCACATAGTATTGATACAGACTTGTACAAGCATACTTATTGCAGTGTTGTTTGTAAAAATAAGAAATTATTATTAAAGGAGAATGGTAAACCAGGTCAGATTTACACAAGGAAATACTAGAAAGCAGTTAAAGTGGATGAACTGCAGTTACATATATCAGCCTGAATTAAACAGCATTGAATTTAATAGGTGAGTTGAGAATTATAGGTAAGGGAGGGGGGCCACATTGTATGCCTATATCAAATATCTCATGTACCCTATAAATATATTCACCTATTATATCCCCATAAAAATTAAAAGTAAAAATTCAAAATATTAAGTTTTAAGGGGATTTAAATATGTTTTATATTATCTCTATTTGTTTTTTGATTAACATATTTCACCATTTTTTTTTAAATGGGGAAATAAGGACAGAGGAAATTAACATATGACCATAATAAATTCTAGCAGTGGAAGGGAAAGTAAACCTTTGTCATACTACTGATCTCTGATCCCTTGTTCCTGCGGCCAGAGAAAACCACTCTTAATAGTTACCCATGAATCCTTCCCAAGACAGCTGGTGATATAGAAGCATATTGTTTGCACATTCCTTTTACACCTGCATAGTAAATGCTTTTTGCTCTTTTCACTAAACTATATGCATCTTGGAGGTCATTTCTCCTGCAATATCTGACACTTTCTTCTAAAGAAACTTTTGCTTCATGAAGGTAAGTACAGCTATAATTTCTCTAAAGCTCAGTTTTAAAATCAGTGATACAGAATATATAGGGTCAGTTTTAGATAGTGAATTGTCAGGACAGATTGCACTCGGACCAAAACCTACCTTGAAAACAAAGTACTGTATATCTGTATTCATATTTGAAAGGCTCTTTGTCCACTTCAGTTTGTCAAACAGTTGAATATGTTAAGCTTAAGACTAGAGACAATGTCAGGGCGAACATATGTGAGGGATTCATACCTCTCAAAGAAAAGTACACTTTTTGTGGCCTTGGACAAAGCTGGGATTCAGTGCTGCTGCTATTTTTACAAGTCCCTCTACTGAGATCATAACTGCATCTCAGAGTTGCTGTTGAATCCAGATTATGTTAATTTTGTCCTCATTCACATTCTGTTTAGTTTTACCAAACTAAATGTTTATTAGTTGGTGATATTTAGGAAGGTTGATAGGATTGTGACTATATAGCTATGTTTTATGAAAAATGGAGGAAAAATTCCCTTTAAAATACCTAGATGGTTTTTTGAGATAAAGAAAAAAAGTTTATAAAATAGTGATGTGAAGGTTGGTAGTTGACCTGTAGCCTCCAGGTGTCTAGGCTGGCTCTTGGGACCGTTTATTATGGGATCACAGTGAGCCTAGCTATACAGAGCATGGAAGGTCCCTGATCCTTGTCATCACAGAGTTTGGCTTATACCCCATCTCCTCTCAAAGATGGGGACTTCTGGCATTTCTGATATTGTTTTTTCTTTCTATCCCTCCTTAGAGAAATCCAATATATTTTTGCTAAAATTCTCTAGGGTTGAATTTGGGAACATCAGGGAATAAAACTCATGAAAGGCATGTAGGAGGAAAGGTATCCTGTTTATCAATCAAATTGTGGTTCAAATATGCTATAACCCTGCCTCTTTACTCCCTCATCGTGGCCATAATTTGTGGAAAGGCAGGGGTTCCAGAAGTTCTAGGTAGGAGTCCTTCATTCTTATGTTTTTCCAGGGTCTCGTGGTAACCAAAATTGTTAACTTCTTTTAGCTTCTGTTTCCTCACCCTCAAATGAGGTCAGTAGTATCTACTTCCAGAAGTGATATTCAAAATATCTGATGGGAGTGGGACTTGGCCATCATCAGACAGATGGCATATGCGTCCTGTGAGGTTATGCCTGGTGCTGTAAGGTTGTGCCTTGTGAATGTCAACTAGGACTGTTTTACAGAGTTGTTTTAAGGGTAAGATAAGATCATGCACATGAATGTGCTTTAAAAACTGCAAGGGGATACATAAATTTGTACTGTTAATGCAAAATACATGCAATGGGCAGGAAGTTTGAGACGTGGTTTGAGCCCCGTGATGTCAACGTATTTAAATGTATGCTTATTATACAACTCAGCAATTGAACGCTTAGGTATTTACCTAAGAAAAATAAAAAAACATAAGTTTACCCAAAGGCTTATAGATGAATATTCACCATAGTTTTATTCATCATTGCTAAAACCCGTCAATGGTTTCTTATGTTGATCACCTGCTGAATGCGTAAACACACTGTGATGCCTTTATACAATGGAACAAATGCCTGACGGACACTGTAATGCAGACAAGTCTCAAATGCATTATGCTAAGTGAAAGAAGACAGACACAAAACATCACACACCATATGATTCTGTTTATATGTAATTCTATCAAAGGCAATACTTTAGCTACAGAAATCAGATAGTGGTTTCCAGGGGCCAAGGGTCAGGAGACGGACTGACTGTTAAAGAGGTATGAGGAAACTTTCTGAAGTAATGGAAATATTCTATTTTTTGATTGTGGTGGTGGTTACATAATTCTATATATATTTGTCAAAACCTATGGACTCATATACTGAAAATTATATGTAAATTATACTTCAAAAAATGGAACTGGGTCAAAATAGTTCCCTGAGGAACAAAATAGAAAATGCAATGTTGAAAGAGAAAGGAGGACATTCTTCACGAATCAAAGTGTTTCTTCTTTATAGGCTATATATTTCAGTTTCAGCTTTTGAGTAATGAATTTTTCAGCTTCATCTCTTGCATTGAGCATTGCTCTCCAGTAAACACCCAGCTTGCTAAGTTGTCCTCCATGCACACCTTACTATTTCTCTCTTTGCTATCATTTGCTTATGCTGAGCACTTGCCTCGAGTAACTCTCTCCTCCAGCCTTCCCTGGGACTCCCATTTCCTCCCTTACTCATTTGGTTAACTCCTATTTACCCTTGAAGATTCAGTTTGGAATTTACCTTATCCAAGAGTCTTCCCCTGATTTCTCCTCATCCCTTTCATATGGGACTACTTTGAGTATCCCTGGCCATTAGCTTTCTCATTATACTCACCAGATTTCACTATAAGTAGCTCTTTATGGGTTTGTCTTCCCTAAAAGAGGTTAGGAACCATATCTTACATAGTTTTATACCCCAGTGCCCAGCATGTTGCTGATGGTCGATAAATGTTTGTAGAATCAGTGGGTAGGAGTGCCAAGGAAGTGGTGAGGACATGTGAGGCTGTGGAAAGAATGCAAGGGAAGGAAGATTATTTGAATCCCAGTCTCTCACTTAGTGGTTAGAGTAATTTTGGACAACTTGGTTACTGTGTCTCAGATAGAAAATGAAGACGTAGACCTATCTACTACATAGGATTACCATGAGATATACATAAAACTATGATGTGAAAGCACTCTGTACCTAGTAATGCAGTCTACACACATAAGTTATTGTTACGTCATTGGAAGAGTGTTGTTTCTCAGTTCTTGGATATAGCAATGTAAACCAAACTAAATGGATAAAATATGTTCACCTTCAGCTTTAAGGATAGTGTCAGCATTACATTCACATGTTCACCTGACTCCTTACAGCATCTAGTTAGAACTTCCTCTACTCGTGAGAGATAGCTATAGTCTTATCAATCCATTCACTCTGTTATTTCCCATTGAAGCAGTTGCTAACCAGTCTATAAAATTTTTGAAAACATGGACCTTGTTTTATTTAGCTTTGGGTCATCTACAGTAGTAACTAGAGTGCATTGCACCTAGAAATGTTAAAATGACAAGTCAAGTAGAAGTTAATATAGACCTCTAGAGAAATGTTAATCCAGTTTTCTGGAGAAGGCTAAATATCTAAATAGTGTTGTAATTAAATCTTATTTTTAGAATCTGATAAAGTAGTTTTAGGCTACCAAAGAAATCTTTCAAGTTTAAGGTAATATCAATGTCCTGGATCTTTGGAAATATAATGTCTTCATTTGAAACTTTGTAAGACTAAAGAATTTCACTGCATCTAAGATCCATTTTCCACAATCTTAAAATCTGAACTACAGCATGTTATCTATGTGATATTCTTTCTAGCATTTCATAAACATGCTCTTTTTTAAAAATAGTATTTTATCTCGGTTATAGAAGAATGGGGTCTGTGCCTTATTTTTAGGTGACAAGAGTAAGCAAGAGGCGCTGGACCCACTCTCACTGCCTCTGTTCATCATTATTTTTAGTTTCTACTAAACTTTACTGATATTATTTGGAACAAAATGGAAGAAAACCTAATTGGGTGCATAAATTTTGAAGTACATTAAGAATTCATCAAAGTGATATTATAGATAATGTGACCATCTTCATAAACAACATAGGACTAAAACAAATGAAAATGGAGAAGAAAATGTGAGAGATATTGAAATGTTTTACTGGTATAGTGTATTATGCAAATATTTACATTTATGAAGTAGAATTATAATAGAAAACAAAAAAGCCTCTATATTATAATCATTTTTAATAAATGAATTTTTATTTCAAGGTAGTTTATACCTATGTTCAAGTCTTGGTAAGCAGTTTAAAATAATTTGCTGACTTGTTGATCTAACCTTTCAAATAATATGCCAAGGGTCACTGACTTCTTGCAACATGTATAGATATTTATCCAAATGTGTTTTTGGTAAGGATATAAAAATATTTCCAAAATAAATTCAATACTTACGCTTATTTATGGTATATTAATCAGAGTTTCCCATAAGGGAGTGTAAAAATTGGAGGAAGTGAAAAGAAAGAGGAACTGGAATATAAACCAAATATTTGCTTATGGGCTTTATTTAGAAATCCACATTAGTGATTCTTATAGTTGGGATATTAACCCAATAATTCCTTTCTTTGTGGATTATTTTCATACACAATTGTACATTCTTATGAGGTAATTCTCTTTGGAGTACCCATAGAGAGTTATTACATTTTTACCAGATAGGTTCTTTTTAATATTCTAATCTAGCAAGTTTGCATTTAAGAAAACTACTTTATTCCAGGATAACTTTTTTGCACAGATTATTGTTCTGCCCACCTCCCCTCAGATAAAACCAGCATCGCCAGGCATGGTGGCTCACATCTGTAATCCCAGCACTTTGGGAGGCCAAGTGGGTGAATCACCTGTGGTCAGGAGTTTAGGACCAGCCTGGCCAACATGGTGAAACCCCATCTCTACTAAAAAATACAAAAATTAGCCATGCGTGGTGGCGGGCGCCTGTAATCCCAGCTACTCGGGAGGCTGAGACAGGAAAATTTCTTGAACCCGGGAAGGGGAGGTTGCAGTGAGCTGAGATTGTGCCGTTGCACTCGAGCCTGGGCGACAAGAGTGAAACTCCATCTCAAATAATAATAATAATAATAATAATAATAATAAATAAAACCAGCATCATCATAACTTCTCAGAGCTTTGTCTGCTTTCAAGATTCTTTGGCACCTGCACTGGGTTATGTGCCACAGCAAAGATGTTTCCCAGCCATTCATGTTTAATTTCATTTAAATATACATTAATTTTTAAAAGGATTAAAAGCACCTTCAAAAATGAAGCATCTATTTGCTAAGCAGCATGTATTAATTTATAGGGCTGTTTATGGAAAAAAATGCTGTTATTCTATGCCTCTTGCCTCATGCATAATAAAGAACTTTTTTTTTTTAAAGTAATTGATGTAAAATATTCCTTGAGGGTTCAAAATGTTAGTATGATTGGGAGGCAGGATCTCTGCTCTTAGGCAGATTATTTTGAGTGACTTAGTTGCAAATATAAGACGGGATAAAGGTAGGTGAGGTAAAGGAATGATAGAGTGGTTAGAAGAGATCCTTAGGTAACAACGTCTTTGGCAACAGGGATAGTAGGGCCTCACGATCTTTCTTAAAATCCTTACAGCACCTGGTGCAGCAGGCTTCACATGGGAGGAGAGCAGGAATTGCCATTAGATCAGCTAAGAGACAAGCAAATAAGAGGCTGGGCACAGAAAATGCTGAGTCTCTCCAAAGGTTTTTCCCCTCAAGCTGAGCTGGTGTCTGGTTTTCTGACCACATGTTGTTTCTTCTCTTTATAAGAATGAAATAACATTTCTGTTGCAAAAAAAAAATCTAAAATGTTTGTCATCAAGCCCCAGAATGATTTGGGTCCTCACTCAAATAGAGTGATACTTCTTCCTATGATACTGGTCCTGTGGCGTTAGGTCAGAAGGATGTGGTTATAAAACAAAATGATTTCATTTTGTTTATCCCCCTACTTAGAAACTTTCAGCATTCCCCCTTTCCCACAGTGACAACAGGAAGAGGCCCAAACACATCAGCATGCCAGGTGGAGGCCTTCTAGAACCTGGCTCCAATTTCAGTATAACTTTTACCACTTCCCAACTCAAGCCTCAACTCTAGCTCAACCATTCTTCTGTGTAATCAAGAAATATTCTAGGCACTTCTGATGGGAAGTAGAGAATAAGCCAAGGCTGGGAGGGGTGAGGCCTGAGTAACTTTAACAGAGATTAGTACCCAGATTACTAAATTCAGGGTTGGAGGGTGAGGCAAGGAACTCTGGTAGTGTCTACACTGACAGTCTTTCCAAAGTACCTTAACAAGTTGAGAAGTTAGTGCTTGCCTAGGTGGTTGTAGTGGTTCAGGGATAACGTGACAATTCTCGACACCCTGCTGTTATTTTACTTATAGATCAGAACATATTATGTAAGCTGATACATTAGATTCTAGAAGGAGAAGCCAATCCCAAAAGACAGGTAGGAATTTAAAGGATTCCCAACTATCAGTCTGGATAACTATCAGTCTAGATAACTATCAGGATACCCACCTATCAGACTGGTGTTCAGAGCTGGACTTGCTTTCTTGAGGAAATTATGATGAAAACCAGGACCTGAATCTTGCAGTCAAACTGGCCTCAGAAAGAAAGGACTGGAGGTGGGAATGGGTAGGAAGATGGCAGCTCACTCTGCTGCCTAGGACTTATAACCCCTGGCAAATCAGATACAAGAAAACACGTATTATACTATTCCAGAGATTTATCTGTCTTATTAATAGGGCCCTGGGTAGGGCAGAGCCTATAGGCTTTTAATTTTGACAGCTGGTCAGGACAAGTTCTGTCAGCAACTGACACCTATCTTCTATGTATTCTTCCAACACCAGGCCTCATTATGGTACATATGGTAAATTATCTTATCTCTTCCAATTAACTCATTCCACTTTAGACTAATGACTGTAATATATATATATATATAGTCCTATATATGGGATACCTCTCAAAGTCATCCATGAGGGTTGGAATCAACTATATATATATTTGATTCTTCCACCTGTCATATATATAGGAATATATATATATATATATATATGTCACTATATAGTTTATATATATAACTATATATGTATCAACTATATAGTGATATATATATTTATATATATCACTATATTTATATATATCACTAGTTGATATATATATCTATATCTATACAATATATATCTATATATACAATATATATTTATCATTATATTTATCTATATATAAAACTATACAGTTATATATTATCTATATATTATATATAACTATAGTTATATATTATATATATAGTATATTATATAAAGTTATATGTATATAACTATACAATTATATATATGTTATCTATATATTACATGGATAATATGTATAAAACTATATAGTTATATATATAACCATATAGTTGATGTATAGTTATATATATAACCATATAGTTGATATATAGATATATAACTATATAGTTGATATATAGATATATAACTATATAGTTGATATATAGATATGTAACTATATAGTTGATATATATATGTGTATATATATATATTCCTATATATATGACAGGTGAATGCCTAATAATTTTCCACTGAAACTTGTGAAATTGCCCTGGTTTGATGAGAGGAATGAACAGGAGCATTGTTGTGGTGAAGAAGGATTCTCTGGTGAAGCTCTCCTGGGCATTTTTCTGCTAAAGCTTTGACTAAGTTTATCAAAAACACTCTTATAATAAGCAGATATTATTCTTTCACTTGCAGAAAGTCAATAAGCAAAATGCCTTGATCATTCCAAAAAACCATTGCCATGACCTTTGCTCTTCATTGGTCAGCTTTTGCTTTCATAGGATGACCACTTCCATCTCATGGCTTTTCTTGTGCTTTGTCTTCAGGATCATACTGGAAAGCCATGTTTCATCTCCTATTACAGTTCTTTAAAGAAATGCTATAGGATCTTCATTACACTTGTTTAAAATTTTCATTGAAACCTCTGCTCTTGTCTGCAGCTGATCTGGGCACAATGCTTTTGGCACACATCAAGTGGAAACTTTGCCTAACTTTAATATTTTAGTCAGAAGTGCATAAGCTGAACAAATCAAAATGTCTATGGTGTTGGTTATTGTTTCTGCTGTTAATTGTCATTCTTCTTCAATTAGGGCCTAAAGTGGTTTTTTTTCCTCACAAATTGATGTGGATGGTCTGCCACTGCAAGCTTCATTTTCAACATTGTCTTGTCCCCTTCTTAAAATGAGTTATTGATTTGTAAGCTGCTGATTCCTTTTGGGCATTGTTCCTGTAAACTTTTCATAAAGCAGCAGTGATTTCACCATTCTTCCTCCCAAGCTTCACCCTAAATGTTTGTTCGTGTTTCAATTTTAGCAGAATTCATGTTGTACTGATGAGGGCTCTTTTTAAAAAATATATATATATTTTTATCGTACTAAAATATACATATATAATTTACCATCTTTACCCTTTAAGTGTGTAGTTCAGTGGTAATAAATACATTTATATTCTATTTGTTTCTTCACCCCTTCTCCCTTCTCCCCTTCCTGGCCGCTGATAATCACCAATCTCTATCTTCGTGAGATCTACTTTTTTAGCTCCCGCATATGAGTGAGACCATATGATATTTGTCTTTCTGTGCTTGGACTTTTTCACTTAACATAATGGTCTCCAATTCCATCTGTGTTGCTGTGAATGACAGGATTTTATTCATTTTGATGTCTGAATGATACTTCACTGTATATGTGTACCACATTTTCTTTATTCATTCATCTGTTGATGGGTACTTAGCTTGATTCCATATTTTCACTATTGTGAGTAGTGCTGAAATAAATATGGGAGTGCAGATATCTCTTTGATATATTGACTTCCTTTCTTTTGGATATATATCCAGTAGAAGAATTACTGGATCATATGGTAGGTCTACTTTTAGTTTTTTGAGGAACCTTCATACTGTACATTAGGCTGTACTAATTTGCATTCCCACCAACAGTGTATGAAGGTCCTTCTCCACATTCTTACCAGAGTCTGTTATTGCCTGTGGTCAGATGATGTGTCATTGTGGTTTTCAATTGCATTTATCTGATTATTAGGGATGTTGAGTATTTTTTCATATACTTCTTAGCTATTTGTATGTCTTTTGAGAAATGTCTGTTCAAACCTTTTGTCCAATTTTTAATCAGATTTTTTTTTTTGCTATTGATTTGTTTGAGCTCCTTATATATTCTGGTTATTAATCCCTTGTTAGATGTATAGCTAGCAAATATTTTCTCTCAATTTGTGGGTTGTCTCTTCACTTTGTTAATTGTTTTCCTTGCTGTACAGAAGCTTTTTAGGTTGATATCCCAATTATGTATTTTTGCTTGGTTGCTTGTGTTTTTCAGGTCTTACACAAAAAATATTTGCCTAGACCAATGTCCTGGAACATTTTCTCAAAGTTTTATTCTAGTAGTTTCATTGTTTAAGTCTTCTATTGAAATCTTTTATCCATTTTGATTTGTGGGAAATAGAGGTCCGATTTCATTCTTTTGCATATAGATATACAGTTTTTGATAGGGGCTCTTTTAAAACTGATGTCTTATCCTTCTTAGTGCCTCAAACTAGATTCTCTTCAGATATGTTATAACAAGTTAGTATGAGTTTATTTTGATGCAAAAAAGTTGAAATCTTGCATTGTTGTTTTATAACACATTTTTCTATGAACTTTTTGAAGACCCCGCCTATTTGTCAGCCACTGTACTTCCATTGACTGTAGAATAGACTTTCTTCTTTCTGTTTTAGCTCTTGGGTTTTACAGTTTAAAAAATTAATTTTTAATTTGACAAGTGAAAGTTGTATTATTTATAGTGTACAGCATGATGTTTTGATATGTGTGTACACTGGAATGGCTAAATCAGGCATATGCATTATCTCACATACTTAACATTTTTTTGTGGTGGTAATACTTAAAATCTATCCTCTAAGCAATTTTCAAGTACACAATCTATTATTATTAACTGTAGTCAGTATGATGTACAACATATCTCTTGAACTTTTTCTTTCTAACTAAAATTTTGTGTCCTTTGACCAACTTCTTCCCAATCTCTCTACCCCCTCATCTTTTACTCCCTGTTTCTATGAATTTGCATGTTGTTTTTTTTTTTTTTTATTCCAGGTATAAGTAAGCTCACATGGCATTTGTCTTTGTGTGCCTGGCCTATTTCGCTTAATGTAATAGCCCACAAGTTCATCCACGTTGTTGCAAATGACAATATTTCTTTTTTTTGTAAGGCCTAATAGCAATTTCATTGTGCCTATGTCCCACATTTCCTTTATCCATTCGTTCACTGATGGACACTTAGGTTGACTCCATATCTTAGATATTGTCAATAATATTGCAATGAACATGGGAGTGCAGATATCTCTTTGACATAATGATTTCATATTCTTTGGATATGTGTGCTCAGTAGTGGGATTGCTGGATCATATGGTAGCTTTAATTTTTTGAGGAGCCTCCTGTTTTTCATAATGGTGTTCATAATTTACATTATCTTCAACAGTGTACAAGGATTCCATTTTCTACATATCCCTGCCAACACAAATTCTAACTCTTCATCATGGCCCAGGAGGCCCTGCATCATATGGTTTCTGCCTTTTTGTCAGATTTTGTCTCATGTTTCTCTTTGCTCTTTCTTACTGCACTCCAGCCACAAAAATCTTCCTTCAGCTTCTGGGCAAAGTTTCCTGCCTAGAGGCTTTTGTAGGTACAGTAACCTCTGCAATGAGCATCTTGTTCTCCATTCTTCTTGTCCATAGCTCCTTAGCATAAAATCCTTCAGTTTTCAGCTCAAATATCTCCTCAGAGAAGTCTTCCCTGATCACCTAATACAAAGAAGTTTTCTGTTCCCATTCTTCAGTGAGCTAAAACTGATAGAAATCCCAAAACAATAGTAGCTTACACATAATAGAAGTTTCTTTCTCTGTCATATGAAATTATGGATAACTATGCACCAGAGTGTTAGGAACCCAGATTCTGCTGTCCAGATGTTCCTTTCCAAGCCTACCTCGTCATCCAGGATAGCTTCTTCCATCTGCATTTGAGTGACCAGGATAAAGACATGCCTCCCCTTTGAAGTAACACGGCCACATCTAGCTATAGAGAAGCTAGAAAATGGGGTCTTTTAAAAACTCTAGACAGTCATTTTCCTAGCAAAATTAAAACTGTTATTACTGAGGGAGAGGGAGAAATTGATATGGAGGGATGAGGAGGGGTTATATTCCACATTTATACTCATGGTAGAAATGGACTTTGTACATTATTGTATCATATAGCATTTCTTATTATATAGTTTTCTTGTAGGAAAATAACTTTCTTGTGGGAAATTTGTGCTACTCTTGAGCAACTGGCTTGTTTTTCTATTATGGATATTGTGAATCTTCTGCCTGATTATGTTTTGCTTTTTGCTTTGTTTGCCAGGTGGTTCGTAGCTAAATATACGGTCCTCTCCAGCAATTGCACAACTCTTATGGTGTGTATTTTCTTCTGATAATATTATCTGTGACATTATTTTATTTTATTATACCTGTTTTCTTTACCTTCTTCCTTTCTTTTTATTTTCTTCAATGTAATTTTGCAAGTCTCTTCAAATTCTTTTGGTAATAAATCAGGAAATAAGTAAAACACAAGTATAAATAAATAAAATATTTTATATTTAATGAAGATGGTAAAAGTACCTGCATTATAAGGCTGTCAAGAGAATCTGTTGAGTTAATGTAAGTAAAACATTTAGAACAGTGCCTGGCATATTGTAAGACCTATATAAATGGTAGTTCTCTATTATTATTATTTTAATTGAATCTTTCCTGAAGTGACCATCAGATAAACTTACTTGATGAGACAGTTTTACTATAACTTTTATACTAGGTTAAACAAAGAGGAAAACATTAAAATACACATTTAAGGACCACTCAGCAACAATTATTCTATGTCTTTATATTCTAATCTGTGTGGCAGCTAGTAAATATATTGTGCTATATATGATAATATGCGAAAATTCTTAGTGCAGATGACCTCTAAGACATTTTATATGTCTAGTATTTAGGCATCATGTAGATGAAATGTATGGATGAATAATCAGATGAGGATTCAATGAACAGAGTACTGTGCTCTCTCTCCATCTCTTTCTGTTAGAAATAGGTCTCCATCAGATAGGTCTGTGTTTGAATTTTAGATCTGCTACCAACCACACTACGTGACCTGGATCAAGTCTCAGTTTTCATATCAATATCTTTACCGAAGGGTGGCAATAATACCTACCACGTAGGGACATAAGGATTACATGAAATAATACATGTAAAGATCTTTGCATGGCTCCTGGCCAGAGTACACATAGAATAGCTATTTCTGTTATCATTAGTTTCATGCAAGTCTTTTTAACTGAAGAATTATTACCTTTTACCTCATAAATTTATATTGAGTCTATATACACTTCATGTTTTTTATTTAAATATTTGAAATCCTTACCCTACAATCCAATGGAAATTCTGCAAATGTTTAAATTTTTAGATTTCAGTGGTTTTAAATATGGCTCAGGGATAAGAAATGATCCCTGAGATTATTTCTTATGGATCATTTCTTATGGATCCATATCCGTATGGATCCTTGGGAATTATGCAAACTGTGAGCTCCTATAGCAATAATATTTCTATTACTATAGCATTTGTGCCTAAGTTTCTGGTGTGGATTAATAAATTATTGTTGTTAAATGGATGCCCGGTTTTCTTAATTGGTAGCTCATTGAAAACTTATTAAAAACTTCCTATTCATTTTGTTGATTTCAGTGGTTGCGGATAAATGGCCCAGGAGGCTCTTTGCCCAGCCAAAGTGGATCATGAACAATAGTGATATTTAATTCAATTCAGCAAACATATTGAATGCAAAATATGCAAAAAGCATTATGCTACAAATTGTGGTAACATCAAGGGACATCCCCCTGTGGTGGCCATCTGTTGTTTGCCACCTAGGATCAATTTTTTTCTATTTGGGAACTACAGCCTTGGCCCACTCCAAGCTATGTGGTTTGGATAGGATTGGCCCCTTACCCAGGTCTGGGGTGGAATGGCCTTGCTTGGCTTAAGGTAGTCAGCATAGCCCATTTCTATGGCTATGGTATTAGATGTATGAATGGGCATATAACTTATGAATCTTGAACAGACTTGTGCTCTCGGGCTTCTGAGAAAAAATGAAGCCTCCTTTATCTTTGCTATGGGAACTTCTGGAAAAAACATTTTGTCTTCGCTGGGCCAATAGTTGGGCTGTAAGGTCTTAGGAGAGCCTGTAGATGTTTTAGAAGAGAACACCACATAGACTTTGAAGATGAAGCTGACACCATGGGTTTGGAGTCGGTCTGACCTGGATTCAAATTCAATCGCTGTCACTTTCTAGTTTGGTAAGATATTTGAATCTCTTTGTGCCTCCATTTTGTCACCTATAAAATGTGGCTAATGCCTTTACTCTCTCCTCCTTTAAACTATATGATACAGGCTTTTAATTGTAACATAATTAACATCAGTAATTGGATTTGTGCCCATCTAGCCAATGAACTTTCGTAAAGTGAAATCCAGAAAATTTTCATGTAATTCACATGGTTCTGATAATCTTCTTCTAGTGACAAATTATATGATATTGAATCATGAAACTGAGCCAAGTTTACCATTATTTAGGGTAGAAATTCTCTTTTGTTACAGTAGTTTTACCCAAGTTTTACTTCTTTAAGAAGAGCATGAGATACATTTAACATTTTAAATCATGGCTACATAAGAAAGCCCAGTTTGGAATACCATTTTCATAGAGTTATTTTAGCCCTCTAATACAGCACTGCAATAACATTTTGTACTTGATACAAACATAAGCACGCTAGTTTCTATCACATTTGCCCTTGATTTATAAAGATGGAATTTAGAAAGCAAATGCATTTAGGGATGAAATAGTGAAATCTACTGAATGTGTATGGAATTGTTAAGGAGTAAAACATGGCTGCTTGTTTCTTTTAGAAATGACATTGGGTGAGTTAGCTAACCAAAGCTGCCAAGACTGTGTTTTAATGATCTCGAGTTTATCTCCTATTTAAAATTCTTTGTCATTTAGCCTACAGATATTAGATCACTTAATACTTGCTAAATTCTTCAGATTTGTTTGTTTTAGGTCATTTGGTGTTAATCAATTTGATGTGTGATAGGAGGGGGGAAGTAGTTATCTAATTTTCACAGAACAATCTTCCCTAAGGTATCAAATATATTCATTCTATATCTTCTATCAGTCAGCCATAGATTGTGAAAAACTTTGAGAGAAACTTTACATTCAGAGCACCTGAATTAGTCAGTTTTTACTCAGTAATGCTGTGGTAATAAATGACCTTCAGTAGTAGTGCCTTTGTTCCTACCTCCAGTATGTTTTTTAACCCCAGAATGCAGACAAAAGGAGTAGCTTCCATTTGGGACATGCCATTCTCCTGGATAGAGCAATCATCTCTCTTTTCTTTTTTTTTTTTAAGTTCTGGGGTATATGTGTAGGATGTGCAGGTTTGTTCCATAGGTTAATGTGTGCCATGGTGGTTTGCTGTACCTATCAATTCGTTACCTAGTTATTAAGCCCAGCATACATTAGCTATTTTCCCCCATGTTCTCCCTCTTCGCTCTCCACCCTCAACAGACCCCAGTGTGTGTTGTTCCCCCTCCCTGTGTCCATGTGTTTTCATTGTTCAGCTTTCACTTATAGTGAGAACATGCAATATTTGTACTGTTCCTGCATTAGTTTGTTGAGGATAATGGCTTCCAGCTCCATCCATGACCCTGCAAAGGACATGATCTTGTTCCTTTTTTATGGCTGCATAGTATTCCATGGTATATATGTACCACATTTTCTTAGAGACAAAGCCAAATCTTGCAATGTTTCTTAAAGCTCCTGTTCAGTTGTGACTGCATATCATGCGTATTGACATTCCTATGGCCAGAGGAAGTCTCTTGGCCAAGTTCAGGGTCAGTGTCTTTGACTGATACTGCAGTTTACAAGGCAATGGGCGGGTACGTGTTTTGAGAGGAAATAATGGAACATGTGTCATTAGAATTACTAAAGAGTAGAACATAGAATGATTAAATATATCAGTATATTTAATAAATTATTAAATTATACCAGTAGGTCTATTTTGGACAGGGCTACTGGTATATTTTTCTCTTATGCCCTACTGTTCTGCTATTTTTTCTCCAAAAACTTCCTTCCCTGCTTCTCTCACCTGCCCCTCTATCACTTCCTCTGTACTCTTTGCTGCCAAATAGACTCATGGAACCTACTCCACTTTTCTGTCCAGCCTGATGCAGGATCTTTATGATATATGACCTAAATTATTGCTTTAGTAAAAACTGGAGCTATCTAATGTTATAAGGAATAAGTCTGCTCTGAGCCAAGTAGACTTGATATTTGCTGAAATCATATCCACTTTGTTTTATTCCTGGTAATTTGGCTTGATGCGAAATTTTAAATAAACCAGGTAATTATTGCTATGCCCACTAAATATATGTCGAGAGCCCTTAAATAACTACCCTTGTCTTACAGAGCAATTTTACCACCATTATCTCATATAATGTTCACAAAAAGTCTGGTGATGCCAATATTATTGTGATTCCCATTTTACAGGAAAAAAAAGTTAAGCAGCGTATTCAGGACCCAAAGGCTGGTGAACTTTACAGCCAGCATTCAAGCCAGGGTATGTAATGATAGGCACTTCTTAATATTGACAAATAAATCCTCTGTTTTAAGCATATATTAAATAATGTAATAAATACCTTGTTTTTTTTTTTAAAAGTTACAGACTAAGATGTTTGCCTGTTTCACTGAAAATATTCAACTTAAAATTTTTAGAAATGTCTTCTTAATTTTGAATGATCTGATGACTAAATTTCAGTTTATATAAAACTTTCCCTCATAAAACAGTCATTACACAGTTTGGGCAGTATGCTTCTTGGCGTATAAAACCCGTTTGCAATAAAGAGTTTCATGCTATTACTGAGAGTGGCCTACTATGCTTTATCTCCATTGCCCTGTCCCCGTCTAAGCCACTGTCACCTCTTGCCCAGAATGTGGCAGTAGTCCTTCAACAGCTCTCTACTTTTCTTACCTCCTCCAAGCCTTTCATCAAGCTGAGCCTAATGATATTTTCAACTGTGAATGTGAATTTGTCTGACTTCTCTATCCTCACCCCAAATTCATTAATAAAGGCTCCCATGTGCTGTCACCCTGCAAACGCTGCCAGCCTTCTGTCATCATCCTCTCCCTCAATTTCTGCTTACTTTCTCATCTTAGTCCTCTCTCCTACCCACCCTCCTACCAGTGTCTCCTACTCAATTAGCACTCATTTTTCCTGTCCCATCTTCCCAGGGAAGCTAGCCATGACCCCCAGACCATGATAACTAGCCCATTTTAGTCTACTGTAGCTGGCAACTCACCTCCATATCCCACCCATGGCCAAGCCTAGATTTTCCTCTGTAAATACTACTTGAAGCTGACTGAGGTGCATCGTGCCTTCCTGCTGCTCACTTTACCACATTAGATGACAGTGGTTTTCATGAAAACCCTCCCTCACTCACATTAGTCACCTTTACAAGGAAACACCCAGTGATTAGAGAGAAAGCAATCATCTCAACCATGCTTCAAAGCAACCATATTCAAAACAACCAAGTTGTTTTGGAAAAGAGTATACTTCATGTTTTAGAATATAAATGTTCCTTGTGATAATTACTAAAAGAAATCAAGGTACTCAAGTCTGAGTGCCTGTTTATGCTGCTACAATAACAATGGGAACAGTTTGGATTTTAAGGCAATCTAATTTCTAAGGACCAGAAGTGGTCTGTGTTTATTGCTGCTTATTGCTAGTTCGGTTCTTATAAAAATGGAGTGCCCTACATTTCATGTGAAATTGAATATAATGGGCCTGTGATAGGTACCTCTTCACTAAACAACAAAAGTCTCTGTATAAAGTCAATGTATTTTTTCCTTTTTTTAAAATTATACTTTAAGTTCTGGAATACATGTGCAGAACGTGCAGGTTTGTTACATAGATAAACACGTGCCATGGTGATTTGCTGCACCCGTCAGCCCGTCATCTACATTAGGTATTTCTCCTAAAGCTATCCCTCCTCTAACCCCCCGACCCCTGACAGGCCCCAGTGTGTGATGTTCTGCTCCCTGTGTCTATGTGTTCTCATTGTTCAAATCCCACTTATGGGTGAGAACATGCAGTGTTTGGTTTTCTGTTCTTGTGTTAGTTTGTCAAGAATGATGGTTTCCAGATTCATCCATGTCCCTGAAAAAGACATGAACTCATCCTTTTTAATGACTGTATAGTATTCCATGATGTATGTGTGCCACATTTTCTTTATCCAATCTATCATTGATGGGCATTTGGGTTGTTTCCAAGTCTTTGCTATTGTGAACAGTGCATGTGTCCTTATAGTAGAATGGTTTATAATTCTTTGGGTATATACCCAGTAATGGGATTTCTGGGTCAGATGGTATTTCTGGTCTTAGATCCTTGAGGAATAGCCACACTGTCTTCCACAATGGTTGAACTAATTTACATGCCCACCAACAGTGTAAAAGCATTCCTATTTCTCCATATCATCTCCAGCATCTGTTGTTTCCTGACTTTTTACTGATCACCATTCCAACTGACATGAGATGGTATCTCATTGTGGTTTTGATTCTCATTTCTCTAATGGCCAGTGATGATGAGCTTTTTTCATGTTTGTTGGCTGTATACATGTCTTCTTTTGAAAAGTGTCTGTTCATATCCTTCACCCAGTTTTGATGGGATTGTTTGTTTTTTTCTTGTAAATTCGTTTAAGTTCTTTGTAGATTCTGGATATGAGTCCTTTGTCAGATGAATAGATTGCAAAAATTTTCTCCCATTCTGTAGGTTGCCTGTTCACTCTGACGATAATTGCTTTTGCTGTACAGAAGCTGTGTAGTTTAATTAGATCCCATTTGTCAAATTTGGCTTTTGTTGCCATTCCTTTTGGTGTTTTAGTCATGAAGTCTTTGCCCATACCTATGTCCTGAATGGTATTACCTAAGTTTTCTTCTAGGGTTTTTATGGTTTTAGGTCTTATGTTTAAGTCTTTATCTTGAGTTAATTTTTGTATACAGTGGAAGCAAGAGGTCCAGTTTCAATTTTCTGCATATGGCTAGCCAGTTTTCCCAACACCATTTATTAAATAGGGGAATCCTTTCCCCATTGCTTGTTTTTGTCAGGTTTGTCAAAGATCAGTTGGTGGTAGATGTGTAGTGTTATTTCTGAGGCCTCTGTTCTGTTCCATTGGCCTATATATCTGTTTTGGTACCAGTACCATGCTGCTGGGTTACGGTAGCCTTGTAGTATAGTGACATCAGGTATCATGATGCCTCCAGTTTTGTTCTTTTTGCTTAGGATTGTCTCGCTATATGAGTTCTTTTTTGGTTCCATATGAATTTTAAATTAATTAGTTTTTTTTAATTCTGTGAAGAAAGTCAATGGTAGCTTGATGGGAATAGCATTGAATCTATAAATTACTTTGGGCAGTATGGCCATTTTCATGATATTGATTCTTCTTATCCATGAGCATGGAATGTTTTTCCTTTTGTTTGTGTCCTCTCTTATTTCCTTGAGCAGTGGTTTGTAGTTCTCCTTGAAGAGGTCCTTCACATCCCTTGTAAGTTGTATTCCTAGTTATTTTATTTTCTTTGTAGCATTTGTGAATGGAAGTTCACTCATGATTTGACTCTCTATTATTAGTGTATAGGAATACTTGTGATTTTTGCACATTGATTTTGTATCCTAAGACTTTGATGAAGTTGCTTATCAGCTTAAGGAGATTTGGGGCTGACACCGTGGGGTTTTCTAAATATACAATCATGTCATCTGCAAACAGAGACCATTTGACTTCCTGTCTTCCTATTGGAATACCCTTTATTTCTTTGTCTTTCCTGATTGCCCTGGCCAGAACTTTCAATACTGTGTTGAATAGGAGTGGTGAGAGAGGGCATCCTTGTCTTATGCCAGTTTTCAAAGGGAATGCTTCCAGCTTTTGACTATTCAGTCTGATACTGGCTGTGGATTTGTCATAAATAGCTCTTATTATTTTGAAATACATTTTACCAATACCTAGTTTATTGAGAGGTTTTAGCATGAAGCGTTATTGAATTTTATTGAAGGCCTTTTCTGGATCTATTGAGATAATCATGTGGTTTTTGTCATTGGTTCTGTTTATATGATGAATTATGTTTATTGATTTGTGTCTGTTGAATCAGCCTTGCATCCCAGGGATGACGCTGACTTGACTGTGGTGGATAAGCTTTTTGATGTGCTGCTGGATTCAGTTTGCCATGATTTTATTGAGGATTTTCGCATCAATGTACATCAGGGATATTGGCCTGAAATTCTTTTTTTGTTGTATCTCTGCCAGATTTTTTGTATCAGGATAATGCTGGCCTCATAAAATGAGTTAGGGAGGAGTTTCTCTTTTCTATTGTTTGAAATAATTTCAGAAGAAATGGTAACAGTGCCTCTTTGGACCTCTGGTAGAATTCGGCTGTGAATCCATCTACTCCTGGGCTTTTTTTGGTTGATAGGCTATTAATTACTGGCTTAATTTGAGAACTTGTTATTGATCTATTCGAAGATTTGACTTCTTCCTGGTTTAGTCTTGGGAGGGTGTATGTGTCCAGGAATTTATCCATTTGTTCTAGATTTTCTAGTTTATGTGCGTAGAGGTGTTTATAGTATTCTCTTATGGTAGTTTGTATTTCTGTGGGATCAGTGGTGATATCCCCTATATCATTTTTTATTGTGTCGATTTTATTCTTCTCTCTTTTCTTTTTTTTAGTCTGGCTAGCAGTGTATCTATTTTGTTGATTTTTTTTAAAAAAACCAGCTCTTTGATTTGTTGATTTTTTTGAAAGGTTTTTTTTGTGTGTCTCTATCTCCTTCAGTTCTGCTCTGACCTTAGTTTTTTCTTGTCTTCTGGTAGCTTTTGAATTTGTTTGCTCTTGCTTCTCTAGTTCTTTTAATTGTGATGTTAGGGTGTTGATTTCAGATCTTTACTACTTTCTCCTGTGGGCATTTAGTGCTATAAATTTCCCTCTAAACACTGCTTTAGCTGTGTCCCAGAGATTCTGGTACATTGTGTCTTTGTTCTCTTTGGTTTTAAAGAGCTTATTTATTTCTGCCTTAATTTTGTTATTTACGCAGTAGTCATTCAGGAGCATGTTGTTCAGTTTCCATGTAGTTGTGTGGTTTTGAGTGAGTTTCTTAATGCTGAGTTCTAATTTCATTGCACTGTGGTGTCAGAAACTGTTTGTTATGATTTCTGTTCTTTTGCATTTGCTGAGGAATGTTTTACTCCCAATTATGTGGTCAGTTTTAGAATAAGTGTGATGTGGTGCTGAGAAGAATGTATATTCTGCTGATTTGGGATGGAGAGTTCTGTACGTGTTTGTTAGATCCACTTGATCCAGATCTGAGTTCAAGTCCTGGATATCCTTGTTAATTTTTTTGTCTTCTTGATTTGTCTAATATTGACAGCGGGGTGTTAAAGTCTCCCACTATTATTGTGTGGGAGGCTAAGTCTCTTTGTATGTCTCTAAGAACTTGCTTTATGAATCTGGGTGCTCCTGTATTGGGTGCATATATATTCAGGATAGTTAGCTCCTCTTGTTGCATTGATCCCTTTGCCATTATGTAATGCCCTTCTTTGTCTTTTTTGATCTTTGTTAGTCTGTTTTATCAGAGACTAGGATTACAACCCCTGCTTTTTTTTGCTTTTCATTTGCTTGGTAAATCTTCTTCCATCCCTTTATTTCAAGCCTATGTATGTCTTTGCAGATGAGATGGATCTCCTGAATACAGCACTCTGGTGGGTCTTGAGTCTTTACCCAATTTGCTAGTCTGTGTCTTTTAATTGGGGCATTTAGCCCATTTACATTTAAGGTTAATATTCTTTTGTGTAAATTTGATCCTGCCATTATGATGCTAGCTGGTTATTTTGCCTGTTAATTGATGTAGTTTCTTCTCATGGTGTCAATGGTCTTTACAATTTGGCATGTTTTTGCAGTGGCTGGTACCAGTTTTTCCTTTCCATCCTTCAGGAGACTCTTGTAAGGCAGGCCTGGTGGTGACAAAATTTCTCAGCTATAAAGGATTTTCTTGTCTGTAAAGGATTTTATTTCTCTTTCACTTATGAAGCTTAGTTTGGCTGGATATGAAATTCTGGGATGAAGAATTCTTTAAGAATGTTGAATATCAGCCCCCACTCTATTCTGGCTTGTAAGGTTTCTGCAGAGAGATTTGCTGATAGTCTGATGGGCTTCCCTTTGTGGGTAACCTGACCTTTCTGTCTGGCTGCCCTTAACAGTTTTTTTCATTTCAACCTTGCTGAATCTGACGATTATGTGTCTTGGAGTTGCTCTTCTTGAGGAGTATCTTTGTGGTGTTTTCTTTATTTCTTGAATTTGAATGTTGGCCTGTCTTGCTAGGTTGGGGAAGTTTTCCTGGATAATATCCTGAAGAGTGTTTTCCCACTTGGTTCCATTCTCCTCATCACTTTCAGGTACACCAATGAACATAGGTTTGGTCTTTTCACATAATTCCATATGTCTTGGAGGCTTTGTTCATTCCTTTTCATTCTTTTCTCTAATCTTGTCTTCACATTTTATTTCATTAAGTTGATCTTCTATCTCTGATATCCTTTCTTCTACTCTGATCTATTCAGCTATTGATACTTGTGTATGCTTTGTGAAGTTCTCATGCAGTGTTTTTCAGCTCCATCAGGACATTTATGTTCTTCTCTAAACTTGGTTATCCTAGTTAGCAATTCCTCTAACCTTTTTTCAAAATTCTTAGCTTCCTTGCATTGAGTTAGAATATACTCCCTTAGCTTGGAGAAGTTTGTTATTACCCACCTTCTGAAGCCTACTTCTGTCAGTTTGTCAGACTCATTCCTCATCCAGTTTTGTTCCCTTATGGGAGAGGAGTTGTGACCCTTAAAGGAGAAGAGTCATTCTGGTTTTTGGAATTTTCAGCGTGTTTGCACCTTGTTTTTCCTTGATCTTCATGGATTTATCTACCTTTGGTCTTTGATTTTGGTGACCTTTGGATGGTGTTTCTGTGTGGACATCCTTTTTTGTTGATGTTGATACTATTCCTTTCTCTTTCTTAGTTTTCCTTCTAACAGTCAGACCCCTCTGCTGCAGGGTTGCAGGAGTTTGCTGGAGGTCCACTCCAGACGATTTTGCCTGGGTATCACCAGCAGAGGCTGCAGAATAGTAGAGATTGCTGCCTATCTCTTTCCTCTGGAAGCTTCTTTCCAGAGGGCACCCCCCCCCCCCCCACCAGATGCCAGTGGAGCTCTCCTGTATGAAGTGCCTGTTGTTCCCCTGCTGGGAGGTATCTTCCAGTCAGGAGGCATGGGGGTCAGGGATGCACTTGAAGAGGCAATCTGTCCCTTAGCAGAGCTTGAATGCTGTGCAGGGGAGATCTGCTGCTCTTTTCAGAGCTGTCAGGCAGGACGTTTAAGTCTGCTGAAGCTGCACGTACAGCTGCCCCTTCCCCCAGGTGCTCTGTCCTAGGGAGATGGGGGTTTTATCTATAAATCCCTGACTGGGGCTGCTGCCTTTCTTTCAGAGATGCCCTGCGCAGAGAGGAGGAACCTAGAGAGGCAGTCTGGCTACATACAGCGGCATTGCTGAGCTGCGATGGGCTTTGCCCAGTTCAAACTTCTCAGTGGCTTTGTTTACACTGTGAGGGGGAAAATCACCTACTCAAGCCTCTGTAATGGCAGGACGCCCCTCCCCCCCAACAAGCTCAAGTGTCCCAGTTCAACTTCATACTGCTGTGCTGGGAGTTAGAATTTCAAGCCAGTGGATCTTAGGTTGCTGGGCTCTGTGGGGGTGGGATCTGCTGAGCTAGCCCACTTGGCTCCCTGGCTTCAGCCCTTTTTCCAGGGGGAGTGAATGGCTCTGTCTCACTGGTATTTCAGGTGCTACTGGGGTGTGAAAAAAAAAACTTCTGCAGCTAGTTTGGTTTCTGCCCAAATGGCTGCCCAGTTTTGGGCTTGAAACCTAGGGCCCTGTGGCGTAGGCACCCAAGGGAATCTTCTGGTCTGGCGGTTGCGAAGACCATGGGAAATGCGTAGTATCTGGGCTGGAATGCACCATTCCTCATGGCACAGTCCCTCAAGGCTTTCCTTGGCTAGGGGAGGGAGTTTCCTGACCCCTTGCACTTTCCTGGTGTGGCGACTCCCCACCCTGCTTCTGCTCCTCCTCCATGGGCTGCACCCACTGTCTAGCCAGTCCCAGTGAGATGAGCCAAGTACCTCAGTTAGAAATGCAGAAATCACCCGCCTTCTGCATTGATCTCGCTGGGAGCTGTGATCAGAGCTGTTCCTATTTGGCCATCTTGGCAGCCACAACTAATCTCAATATTTTAGAAGTCAAAGTAGACGGGATGCTTCTCTTGTGGCTTGTCCTCAGGTATTAGTACAACAAGTGGCTCTCAGCATACCACCCCAACAGGGCAGTCAGCTGCCTCTCTAGAGATAATGATAACTTTTTGTGCCCATGGATTTTGATTCAGTGGGGTCTGGGGTCTCCTCATAAGGTCAACAGACCAGGTTTAATTTGAGCCACATCTCTGGAGACACATTCTGGAGAGGATGGGTCATGTGCCTTCAGTTATCACTTGGAGTCGCACTTTGCTTCTTGTTCCTCTAACTTTCTCTCAACTAATAGCTGAGTTTTAATTTTTTTCCCTGGAAATTTATTCAGAGTGTTTTCCTTTTCTTCCTGGAATTCACAGAATGAAGATGGAGGTCCATAAATATCTTCGTTAAAAGTTGGAAGTTCATAGAGTCCCACTGTCTGTTTTGGTGCCTGGCAGGAAGCCTCCTACTCACTGTGAATGAATAGATGTTTCATATATTTTTGTCTTCTCTGCTTTGTTCTCTACCTGGGAATGTCCTTCCCTTATTTTCAGGCTACTGAAATCTTCTAAGGCCCACTTAAAGTTTCTTCCTTATAGGAAATTTCCTAGATTTCTTCCCTTAGTTAGAATTAACGCTGATTTATGTTATTATTTCATGAAATTATACTTTGTACTTTCATTTAGTGCTGTGACTATGTTCTTTTAAAGTTACTGTTTACCTGTTTTCTCCCCCCCAGATTATACAATCCTTAAGGATAGTACTGGAATTTCCTCATCTTCCTATTGTCCACATTGCCCAGCATGAAGTTTTGGCGTAGTAGGAAGGCTATACATTTGTTGAATTAATTTGGATCTGTAAGGCATATTCTTCCATGAAAAGGACGTTGCACGATCACAATATTCTCCATAAACAAATGGACACTCAGAAAGAACTGTTGTGATGTTCTTTTATCTGCCTTCCATGAATCTGCAGTTTCCTTACCACTTCAGGCCAAAACACTGAGTTTCCCAGAACAACTGTTTTCTCTTCTCTATAACTCTGAGTTCTGGAAAAACCAACCATTCCATGGACCTAGTTATCTTGCATAGTGCACACAGTATGAGATTATTTGATAAGAGTAGAAAGCTAGGTTTCCTTTTGGGTAGGGCTAGACTATTTCCTGTTCGGAATAAATTTTCTAAAACATACCACATTAAATTGAGCCCGTAGATACCTTTTTCTGTCTCTAAGTCTTTTTATTTTAATGGTAGAAAATGTAAAATTATTTCATCATCTTCTTATTCTTAACTGTTCTTAGGAAGAATCAAATCAGAAGAGACTGAAATTGGAGTCTGTTTATCAAATTCACTATAGAATAGATGATCTGAGGCAATACCAAGCAGTCAGCATCTGTTGTCTGTGCTAGGAGACCACAGTGATAATTACACGCAGGGTAAGTGGCTTAAAAAAATTGATCGGTTTTAAAAATTAGGTGTGGAAAATAGAAAGGAACCTGAGGATTTTTATAATATTTTTGTGATATAATATGCTGTAGCCAAAAGAGTTACTTTATGATGAGTATTTTTAGCTTCACTCCCACATTCTCTTCAGAAATTAAGTATTGTAATCCTTTTCTTTACTCTAATAGAGTCTCATGACTCCTGTCCTAGAGTAAACACCCCTCCCAACTCCCTTATTGAGACATTGGGACCTAGTGGGATAATAGCACCCTGATTGATGAACAAGATTCTTATAGATTAAGGAAAAGAATTGCTGACAACGTAGGCAGATTTTTATATACCTATTTGTTTTCCTTCCTAATTCCTCTTAAAATGAAAATGCCAAGCTTTTCTTTCAATATATGTGACATTTGTGAATGAAGATAACAATGCAGTTAATGGGAAGGGCATGACCCCTGGATTCAGATATCCAGTAGTTCCAGTCTCAGCTTTAGCACCTAGTAGTTACGAGGAACTTTATTCTCTGCACCTCAGTCTCCTCATAATAACTACTTTGCAGAGTTGCTGTGAATATTAGTGTAAACAATAGACATTCAAATATAGCTATTATTATTATTACCATCAATTATTCTTACCTATAGAAATATGCAAGTTCCTTGGATGTATACATTTTTGAAGAATCATTAGGGATAGAGTATTATGCTTTTAGTTTTTCAGTTTCTCTTCATTTATTAAGTGGGTTGTGGGTATGTGATTATGTGTGTGTGTGTGTGTGTGTGTGTTTCACATATTATGTGCTAGGCACTATTTCAGGCACTTAGAACTTACATTATTATAGTCGGTACATTTGAAAACTGATAAATGCTGCAAAAAAATAAACAAGCTAAGAGGGATAGGAGGTTGGGAGTGAGTTGCAATTACTAAGGGACGTCGGGATAAGCCTTATTGTGAATATGACACTGGTTTTGTGTTCTTAGAGGTTTTTATGAACTATCTTTTGGAATTGGAGGATGGAAAGAAGGGAGATGAGAGTAAAGTATAAGAGCTTGCTGATTTGTAGGCAGACATGAATATTTCATTGGTGTAGGATGTCAAAACACAAACTAATACAGAAGAGTAAAATATTCTAGGTGGACTAGTTTTATTTTATTCAATTTGAGCAAAAATCTAACTAAAATTTTTTGTGCACACCCTGGCCTTCCCAAACAATGGCTGCTGAATACAGTGGCCCACCTTGTCTATGACTGCTGGAGGGAGTCATCACCATGACTCACATCTGTTATTGGACTTTCATGAAGCAAGTCCCTCAGGGCCAGAAGAGATGCTGTCATCTATTTGTCCTATGCAATGGCCTGAGCCTGCAGTCATGTGAGTTCTACCCACATGTGGCCATTCAAGTGTACATATAAATTAATTGAAATTAAATGACATTAAACATTCAGATTCTTAGTCCCTCCAGTGACATTTCAGGTGCTCAACAACCACATGTGGCTAATGGCTACTGTGTAAGCACTGATAGCAAACATTTCTGTCACTGTAGAAAGTTCTCTTAGTGTTAGTTATTTTATATGTTTCTGACTCCAACATTGTTTTTTTGTGGTGGTGTTGTCATTTTTAGACCTTAATTCCTCCTTTTGATTTGTTGTTTCTCATAGTTAAAAGGTTTAAATGCCAGATATAGAATTTTGTGTAAAGTAAGAGTAACCAGGCTCTAGAGATCAGAAGAACTTTCTTATATTCAAGTTTTTGTACTTGAAATTTCTATTTCTATTCTGAGTGCCCCAAGCCCTCTTTTGCTTGGTTATTGTTCTGCAGCTGTACTGTGGGTGTAAGGGAATCAGGCTGCTGAGCTCCTATGGGAGAAGGACTATCAAACTTTAAAGGTAAAATTGAACATTCATGGAAATGCTTTAGACCCAGTCAGTAGTCACTTATTTGGAGCAGCGCCATTCAAGGGGGTGCTTAGTGACCAACTGGCTACATGCAGGCCAATTGTGTCTCCAGGGTTAGTCCCTGGAGACACAAACAAAAATACACATGGACCAAACTGAGGAAATTAGTTTAATTTATTCAGTTCCCAGATATGTCCTGGGCACCTTGAAAGTCCAGAAGAGGGTGGTACTTGATCCAGGCTTTCCCGATGTTACAGGAGACAAGAGGCCAGGTAGTGCTCCCTAAAGAAGTGATTCTCGAATGGAATCTTGAGGGATAAATAGGTACTGGTCACATGATGAAGCTGGGAAAAGGGGGTCAACAAAATATGATGTATTACAGCATTAGCGCAGACACTGAAGAGTGAAATGGCATGGCATGAGAGCAGGAACTTTCAAGTTTCGTATTGATGAAGTCTAAAATAGAAGAGAGTAGTCCGGGCACGGTGGCTCACGCCTATAATCGCAGCACTTTGGGAGGCCAATTCAGGTGGATCACCTGAAGTCAGGAGTTCGAGACCAGCCTAGCCAGCATGGTGAAACCCCATCTCTACTAAAAATACAAAAAAATAGCTGGGCATGGTGGCAGGTGCTTTGGATGTTGAAATGATGGGTTTTTGGCAGAGGTAGAAAGAGGGGGAAGAGGAGTTGGGGGATGGTGCCTTGGGCAGATCTGACTGTTCAGTAGGTTGACTTGTTCATTCTGGCAACTCTGTGAAGGTGAAAAGGAGCCGTGCTGGAGGCCGGGACACTGGTGGTATGGGCGGGCCAGGGAGTAGAAACCTGTAATAGTTCAAAAGAGAGCTAATGAGGGCCTGCTGTGAGAGTGTAAAGGGGTTGAATAGAGTTCCTCATTTCAATCAATACTGATTTCTAAGAAGTGAAATTATCAGTTTTGGGGGATTGATTAGATATGGGGGATAAAGGAGACAGAGGAATTAGAGATGACTGTAAATTTTCAGGAAAACAGATTAATTTAAACTCATCTTCCAAGTTCACAGTGATAGGTTTTGATTTGTAGCTGCTACTAGTGATTTGCATTGGCAGCTGTGGTGTTTAGGTTTTGGCGCTTTAGGACTCCACTGTTTTGTTTGTTAAAAAAAAGACTTGAATGGGAGCATAGGCCATAGTGAAGTACCACCCTTGTATGACTTTAATTTCGCAGTGGCCTATGAAAATTTATAGAAATTTGGCTTCATTTCTAGTGGCTCCAATCCAGATGCCAGAATTACCCCATTGTTGCGACATCCCTTGAGTGGACCATTGAATCTGTTATTCATTAGGAGCAGCTGAAAACCATCAGCCAGGTTCCCATACTATGCCAGCAATAACACCAGTTGAAGTTCAAGGTAACTCCAGGTTTCCGAAATGCATGAATCTCAAAATCTGTCTAGCCAAACTCTTATTTGTATTTTTATGTATACATATTATATTTAAAAAGCTAGTGGTTTCCTTACTTTCCATAATTATACATTGCTTCTTTTAGTTTATAAATTAAGCTGCCAGTGTTGGTAAAGACATACCAATAGATCTGTAGCCAATTGCTTTAAAGTGAAAATACAAATTCAGTCTGGATGGTGATACCAGGGGAGTAGCCTGCCCAGAGGGCCCATTATGATGAGGCTTATATTGAAAGCAAAAATTCTTGCATACCTGTAGTGCATTTTAAAAGGATTTTCCAAGTAACAGTTAACATTTGTTAAGCTTTCAGAAAAACCTAGTTCTCTAGTTTTTCATATTAAGGAAATATGCAAATATATGTTGATACTTTGTTTTTTTACTGCCATACTTTATGACTGCATGGCTAAAGCCACAAAACATTAGGCACCTACCACTTATTTTCTTTTAGATATATTTAGCCACTGCATCTGGCCTTTGTTGCCAAATATCTTTTTCCTTGTTACTCTAACTACTCCATCAATTTGGATCTTTATATGGTCTGGCAAATTTTGAATGATTGCTTGGAAGATGTGAAACCTTGTTCCCTAATCAGGAAGATTTGGGCTAGTCTTATGGTATGAGAAAAGAAGGCACATCTCTTCTAACCAACACAACAGGATTATAGCACGATTACACAACATCTTCAGCATTTTTATTTGAAGAATAATGATGTGTTTGGTGATGAACAAGTACTGTAAGCTGAGAAGCATGGGAAGTTGCCACTCTAAGAATGTTTTCATACGAAGGAGGAAGGAAAGCTTGCTATTTTGTGGTTCTTGAGAGAGGTTATATTAACCATTTGTTAAAAATTGGATTTATGAAGAGCATTGGCTTCTAAGAGTATTCTTCACAAATTGGCATCTTTTGTGTGATGTTATTGTAGGTTGTTTAGCAACATATCAAAATAGTTTTATAAAAAAGATTAATGTGTGTTTCATTAATCCTAAGGAGAGCTTTCTGAAATGCATTTTTAAAAATAAATAATTAACATCACTCTGTGAAATTTGTGACTTCTTAGGGTGGGAAAGAATTTTAAAAAAAGCTGTCTTTTCAAGCAATTTGTGATTTAATACCGGCTGGTCAAGTGAGTTGAAAAACAGTATGATTTGTATGTTATATTATTTTGAATGCCTTTTCACTCTCTTGGGAAGTTGGCTAAGCCCACAATCTTTCTCTCATGGTAAATGGCTCTAAAACTTTGATCTTCTCAAACCAGTTTGCCAGATGTAGCAGAAAGAGCATGTGTGTGACCTTTCATGTGCCAATTCAACCCGGCTGATGGGAAACTAAATTAATCTTGCATGACTTTTATTTCTAGGCATTACAGCAGAAGTTCTGGTGGTGACCTCTTTTGATGAACTGCAGAGAAGGGCCTCAGAAGCAAGAGGGAAGATTGTTGTTTATAACCAACCTTATATCAACTACTCGAAGACGGTGCAATACCGAACACAGGGGGCGGTGGAAGCTGCCAAGGTGGGGGCTTTGGCATCTCTCATTCGATCTGTGGCCTCCTTCTCCATCTACAGGTTTGTTATAATGTTCATTTGAAATCCTTTCAAAAGCAAGGGTTTTCCATGAAAGAAAAGCCCATATGACAAAAAAACAAACCATTCAAATGAAAATACTGATTGTTCATTGAGTTTCCCCCCCCATTCCACATTTGGTCATTTGTTTGTAATATATTCTTTGGCTTTTCTGGATTCCAAGCATCATTTGTGCATTCCTTTAAAAAGCTTTAAAGATTTCCACATCCACATTGATCCCATTACATTCCTTATATAACTAATATATTATGTATTTTCACTGGAGGAAGAATTGAGTTCATGTCTGCATTACATCAAAGCTTCCTAATGACTACAGAGGCAGCCAGGCTGTTTTCCATGTTGCTAGAGAAGTGGAGAAGAGAGTGGGTGACATGATGGGGGCCATCTATGGTAGTGAAGAGTTACAGAATTAGAGGACCTTGGATACAGACTTGGCTCTGCTTCTGAACAACTGTGTGGCCTTAGGAATGTTTCTTAAACTTCTCAAAACTTCTCTAGGCCTCATAATTTTCTTCTATTAACCAGGAATGAATAATAATAATAAATGTTCAAAATAATTTTCAGATTAAATGAGGTCAACTTGAAAAAGATACTTAATTATCTGTAAATGATTATCTACAAAGGTCCATATAAATGTTTGGTAATATTGTTTGAGAGTAACATAAGACTTGTCTTTTTCTTTGTAGTCTTGATTGAGGTAAAGCCAAAGAACTTTATTGGCCCTCAGTCCTAGGATGAAATTCAGTATTACAATGGATGAAAAGTCTAAAAACTGACATGTACATGTTCAGCCTAGTTTAATAGCTATTATGGTATGTCCCACATTAAGGATAAAATATTTAAGAAACATGGGTAAAAGAAGCATAACTTTAGTGTTATAGCCTGGTTTAAGATTTTTTTAAATGCAAAAATAATAGCAGATAGGGTTTACTTGGGTCTCAAGACTGGATTTTTAGTATCTATTGTAAAGGGATGTTTATTTATTCCGTACAATTGCTGTTTAGAACTGGAGACACAGCTGCTTGACCTTAATTAGCACCCTACACCCCTGAAAATAAAAATTACTGGGGAGCATATGTCAGCAGCTAGGAAACCCAGTCAGAGGGAAGTTGTACAAAAGCGCAGAGAAAGGAAAGAGACATTTTCCTTTTACAGGGATAAGATATCTTCCCAGGGGAGGAGGATGCGGTATGTTAAAACTACTTGTTAGAAGTTTTATGACTAGTTACATTGATGTCATAGTGCTAAAAATAATGTCCTTTGCGAGGTCTTTAGATGTTTATGACTAGTGAAATAATGATTGGACCATATTCTTTTGGATGGTTAAGCTTCCCAGGAGGGGAAGTCCTAAAATGGCTAACTTACTTCTCATAATACCTCCATCACCCCTTGGAATAACATACTCAGCAAGCTGTGGCCATTCACCATGATTTCACTGGTCATGAGACTTAAATTATGGAGCTGGTCTGTTGCTTTGTGAAACTGGGTGGTTGCCAGAAACCTTTATTTAAGAACTACTACTCATAAGGCTAATAAATTCCCAAATGACTTAATGCACAGTAATTTGCCAGGATTCATTGGCATTATTTTTTTTTCCTGGCATAATGAAGACATCTGGAAACCCAAGCTACAACTTAGAAGTACCAGAAGAATTGTCCAGCAAGGTACTTCAGAATCTGTTGCTAGCCTCTAAGGTTTGAGGTCAGCATCTTGTAGTGTGTATTAAAAGGACCTTTTTCCTCATATCCCTATATCTAGACTGATTATAATGTTTCACTGGTTTTATAGACAACCACATTTCACTGGACTCTCAACTGGTATAATTCTGTCCTTTCAACATTTATAAATACATAATGACATTGGACTTTACATAGTACTCTAGAATCTTTCACGTTACTTTATTTGTTCTGACAAGAATTCAGTGGCCTATGCAGAAGGGTCATTATCAGTCCTATTTTATTGATAGGGAAATAAAAGTTCAGACAATTAGACATATTAACACGTATAAGTCTTGCCTCCTGAGAAATAAAAACTAAAATAAAATGTATGTTTGTCTACTTCTCGCTTACTGTTTTTAGAACTAAGTTTTCTTGATGAGTAGTCTCTATTTCTATCTCTAATTCCTCATTTTCATTCACTCTCCAGACTGTTATAGCCTGGCTTTTGCTAGTACTGAAACAGGACTTGTTAAGGTCACAAATAGCTGCCTATTTGTCAAATTTAATGGACATTTTTCAGGCCATCATCTTATTTCACTTCTCTGAAGTTCTCACCTCCATCGACTGCATTTTCAGTATTTCTTCTCTTTGACTTCCATGACTTCTTTCTCGTGTTTTCTCTCTCTTTCTTGCTTGCTGTCACCCTCACTCTTATACCCTTTCCTCCTCTTCTCTGTTTCTTCCCTATATCTCTGGCGTCTCACTGTGACTATTTTACCTGAATATCCTCATCATGCTTCTATAAATATGGCTCATGCTTGTGAAGATGTGACTTCAACCACAATCTACATTGTGGTAATTTCCAAACCGCCCTCTTCCATCCATACCACTGCTGTGAGCTCTAGGTCTATATATTCATCTGCCAGTGGATTCTTCTTTTGGATGTTCCATAGCTATTTCAGTTTCATGTTTTTCACAATTAACCTTATCCTTTACCTTCTAAGTCACATGGTCCTTTATTGCTTTTTTCTCTTCTGTGTCCATCATTTCTAATAGTCACTGAATCTCTTAGGTTCTGCTCTTTATCAGTCATTTCAATGATTACACATTGAGCAGCTCCTTTTCCCAGCATGACTCCACATTCTAGTAGTCTGGAATCACTAACACTTTTCCCATGTACCACGTTACCTCAGAGTTTCGTGACTTTGCATATGCTTTCTCCTCTGCTACCCTCCATTTCCCTTCTCACTGCCACACACTATTTTTTTTTTTTTTTAAAAAGCCTACAGCACCCGGTATTCCCAGGCAGTCTCCCATCCAAGTACTAACCAGGCCCGACGCTGTTTAGCTTCCGAGATCAGACGAGATCAGGCGCGTTCAGGGTGGTATGGCCGTAGACCACACACTATCTTTTAAGAGTCATTACAAGTGTTTCTTCCTCTGTGGAGCCCTCCCTGATATCCACTTGCAGCCCAGGTGAGTTGCTTCTTTTTTGTATTCCCACATCGTCCTGTACATATTCTGTATCATAATGTCTTGGAAGTATTAATAGCTTTGGTTCGTAATTTGGTAGAGTAGACTAACTGTTGTAACAAACAGCTTTACATCTCAGTCACTTCACACAATAGGAGTCTCTTGCATATAATTCACATAGTAGTTCACATAATAGTTCCAAGGGGGTGGTCAGAATGTGGCCTTCTGCTCCTTTCCATCTGTGGCTCTATCATTTTTGAGATCTGAGTTCTCTGCAGAGTCTTCTGCATTCATCGGGCAATTAAGGGGATAGAGAGAAAGTCAGTAACCTAGAGGGGGGTTTTCCATGGTTATCCATATCTAGGCCTGGATATGGCATACCTCACTTCTGCTCATATTCTCCTGGGCAGAATTCCATTCCATAGAGGCCGGGAAATTTGGCCTATCTTTACATCCGGGTGAAAGGTAAGTGAATTTGGTGAAATACTGCCCGGTCTGCCCCAATTGCCTGTCTCCACACTAGACTGTAAGTTCCAGAAAGACATTGACTCTGTGTATTTTTTAACATCTGGGTTCCTATCATCTAGTATAATGTTTGATGCATAGTAATAACTTAGGAAATGCCTACTGAAGGAATGAATTTGTCTGAGGATGTAGAGTAAATCATCGCAGGGGTCTCATAACAAACCACCTGACCCAGTTCCTAGTGCTCTTTGACCAAACTTTGTAACCTCTGTATAGTAAGTTTAAAACAACTTGAAGTTTTAGGGCACTTTGCTCGGTATTTGGAGGTAAATATTCAGAGGCCCAATATGCCAGATTATACATTTTTCTGCCACAACACTTATGAACAAAGATGTTTTGAGTTGCTGATTAAGGAAAATAACTCCCTTCTCTCTGAAATGTATTTCACCCTTAGCTCTATGGGACTGGGTGATACTGGATTTCATCTAAAAATATAGACGTCAGCAACACTAGAGAACATAATATATATTGTAGTTTGTTGCTGTTTGGATTCAGAATTTGAGAATCCCCTGGAGGGCAGTTTGATTTGACCAGTTTGAACATGTTTCCATGCAGTCATCCATATCATCAGCTGTTCTGGATCTGCAGCTGTCACATGGTCACATGACAGATATCCTAAAAAAATGTCCATTGCTTGTTGCCAGCATCGTCTCCAGGTTCGTTATTATTATTCTCTGTATTGCCATTATTGGTGTTCTTGGGCTGAACTTCAAGGAGAAGATCTTTCCTTTATTAATGCTTTTCTAATGATACTTCTTCACCATTTTCAACTGAGACCCCCCGTTAGAGCTTAAAAGTTTCTCTGAAGGTAAAATACCTTTCCTTGCCTTTGTCATGGGAAAATATTTTAAGAATAAGTGCAATTAATTAGAGATTTAAGTCCCACAAAGGAAAGCTTCTCTACAGAACTATTTGTCCTACATTATTTCTCAAATTTATCATATTGTTTAGTACATATTTCTTGAGAGCTTACCAGTTGCCCAGAAATTTCCAAGTACTAGTATTACTAAGGTGAATTCTATATTTTCTTTGTCCTCAAGAAATATTTTATGTAGCCAAAGAGAAGGGGGTAAAACATATAAGTGATTAGTGTTACTTGTTTTATAGTTAGTGCCAAGTGAATCATTGGGGGAAAGGGATAAAGGAAGGAAATTACTACTTATTAAGCTTCTACTTTCTATTATTTTAAAGGGTTAAAGAGTTTGTCTCAATTAATTCTTTATGTAAGCCAATAGAAGTAGGTACTGTTTTGGTATCTCTTTTACTGAAGGAGAGACAGGTTCAGAATGATTAACCACTTATCATGCTACATATCTATTTAAAGAACTAGGATTCAAACTCAGAGTCTCTGGCTCTGATTTCCATGCTGTTAGATTGCACCAAGCAACCTGGAGAGCTAATGCTATAGGAATCTAGAGAAGATAACAGAAGTCTGATTGGGGCTGGTTACACTGACAGTGTGGATTTGGGGTGTGTTCAATAAAAAAAGGTGGAATTGACCAAGAGAAGAGAGGTGGGAAGACTTTCTGTAACTATCAAAAATAAAAAGCAAAGTGAGAGTGCTGATATATTTGGGTAAAACACAAGTAGATCAGTTTAGCTGGAGCCAGGCCTCCTAGGGGATCAGAGAAATGCAATTTTGGTTTGAAAGGAAGAGACCAGGCTTGAATTATTCAGGGTACTGGATTGGGGAGTTTTAAGTTTAATGTGGAGGAAATGGAGAACCATGGAATGTGTTAGACATATGGAGTGAATTTTAGAGCAGTGGTTCTCAAAGTGGGGTCCCTGGAATAGCATCATCAACCTACCTAGGAGCTTACTGATGTGCAATTTATTAGGTACCACCTAATATCCGTTAGAACAGAAAAGCTAGGGGTGGGGTCCAGCAACCTGGTTTAACAAGCCTTCCAGGTGATTCTGATACACATTAAAGTTTAAGAACTGTTTTAGAAAGATCAATTTGGCTGTTGTGCATAGCATGCATTGGAGAGGGAAGGACAGGATACTCCTCTAATAATGCAGATGTGAAGTAATGAGGGCATAGATGGTGGCAATTGGAATGGAAAGAAATCAGCAGGGGGCATAGTATGAAAACATTAGAACTTGGGGATTGATTGGATTCAAAGGGGGAAGGAGTAGGGTCCAAGCTGATAGGCAAGGATAAAAATCTATGGGGTGAATCTGTGTTTAGTTCAGCCCCAAATTTAAAAATCATAAGTTTCACATAACAATAAGGATTTATGGGTTTTAGAGAAAAACCAGATTTGGTGATATATCTTGTATGTTCCGCTGGGCAAACTTCAGCTGAGGAGATTAGCCACCAAGTCCTTTTTGTTGATGGGATGTGTCCCTTCTTATCTGCCAGATTTCCCCACCTTCTTTTATATACTTTATTCATTTATGTTGCCTGTTCGAGTCCTGTAGATATTTGAGCTGATGATCCCTGCTCTAAGGATCCCAGCTTAGGGACAGGAGAATAAGAAATGTAGGGATCAGGTAGGGGAGCTGGCTTGGAGGGAAACTGGCCAGTTTGGTTCCTAGACATTTTGAGTCTGAGGTAACTGTAAGATAGTGCTATTAATCTGGTCTTTATATTTTGCAAGAAAAACAGTTCAGCATTTCCATTTCTCTGTTGTCCACTTTTTAGCTCACCCACGGCAGTTTAAAATTCTAGGCTGGCTTTCTTGCAATGCAGTATACCTTGGGACTTCTGCCTCCTGCTTTCTCAGTAATCGAGCTCAAGAATGCAAAGTAAATTTTATATTAGCCCAAGTAAAATATAATTCAAAAGGTAACTCTACTGAGGCCAAATTGTCTGTTGTGTTCCCATTGCCACATACACATCGTTTTCCAAGTTATTTTCTCCATTGCCCCAGATAGTTGAACACAGACTGCAACTTTTTTTTTTATTTTTCTGCCCCACCCCACACTACAATTTTTAATCAGCTAAGGAAGCAAAAGACTCTCCCTTCACTTTACTGTGAAAATTGCATCACCACACTGGGTATGAACTCATTGAAGTGGGAATAAGTTGTTGATAAAGCTTGGCTTTGGAAATACTGCTGGCTGATGTTTTATATCACTTGGCCTTTGTGTACTGTATTGACAGAGTATAGTGAGAAGGAGGAAGAGGAGCAATTCAGTTTGAAGATGACTAAGAGCTGATTAAACATTCAACTGGGGAGAGAGCTAAGTGAATCCAGGTGATGTTTATGGAGTGTCAGAGAGGGAGAGTGCTCTACCATCTGGTGAGAGAGATGTGAAAAGTATATAAATCAATCTCTATAATGATACTTAATTAATACAGAGTTGATAAATGACATAATTGAAGCAATGGTTGGGCTACATCATAGAGTTAAATAGCTTCAAAGAGGGCGCTGATTAAAGCCATTACAATTTATAAAACATTCTTCATTTTAAGAAAGCATCTTGATGAGATTTCACATGAACATTTTGTAATCAGAGGGCCGGCTTAAAACACTCAGAGCAGAGGTGAAATGTCTTAAGAGGTCTGTTTTGGATGATTTTTGAAAGCCAGTTATTCCCGGGGGAATGAAAAAAGCTTGCTTTCCCAACCCCCTTTGTTTTTTAATGAGAAAAAAAATAATGCTGGATTTTTCACCTTTAGATAGTCTTAGATTTTTGATGTCCTGGTGGTTTGGTTCTTCAGCATGACCTTAGGATAATTAGCTATCAAGCTTTATTTAAATTGTTTTGAAATATCATTGCAATTTGGGGGGCATATGTGCCTGCTAATGAAAAATAAGGAAAATACCAGTGGGACTCAAAAACAGTACAAGTGACCCACCTCGATTAGTAGGCTCTTTTCCTCCCTTATATGGTTTTTGCTTAATTCACTCTGAGGCTCATAACAGATGCACACTAATCAAGCAAAATGCCAATTCTCATCATTTATGCAGGTGGAGGGCCACTGTGCTCTCAAGAGGGAAACCAGAGAAGACTCTCAACGAACACTGCATTTTTTCTTCTCATCATCCTTTTCTTTTCCCCTTTCTGATTTTTGAAAGACAGATTCTTTGTTTGGAAAGCCCTTGTTAGAAATTCCAAAATTTTCTTTAATCACTGAATTCTTATTATTGCCTCAGGTAGTGTGACAGGCATACTTCCTCATAATGGATAGAGCCAGGCAATGAATTTTGGAGCCTGCATTCTGGAGTCTCCACGCCTGCGTCTTTGTTCAGCCCGTTTGCCAGATGTGTGACATTGGTGCCTCAGTTTCATCTATAAAATGGGGGAAATGGTCGTATCTTCTTCCTGGAGTTTTGTGGGGTTTAAAGGCAATAATGTTATTAATGCCTGACACATAGTAAGTTTTAAGTACATGTAAAGTTGCTATTATTATACAGTCTTGTTAACTACTGACTAGATATAGTTACTGAATGAACTATTCATTCAGTAGGAAGGGAGGGGAAGCAGGTAATCAGGGAGGGATGAGGGGAGGAAGAAAAGGAAGGAAAGAAGAGAAGGAAAGAAGTAAGAAGAGCTTAATTTAGTTAATGTCATTGTTGTAATTGGTGGATTATAATTGAAGATGTCTGATTGGGAGACAAGCCTTATGCCATTTACATCTCTATCTGTTCAGTTTGTCCAAACTCTGCTGAGGTTATGTATTTACTAGTCTGTCTCCCTTTCTGGATTGAAAGTTCTCTTGGAGACAGACTGTATATCATACTCATCTGGGTATCCCCAGGGCTATGCTCTATGCCTGGCACACAGTAGTGCTGGAATAAAGAGAGAAAGAACTAGAAGCAGCTGATCCCTTTCTCTAACATGTGAATTCAAGGTGTCACCATTTCACATTCATAGACATTGAATAATAATGTAGATGAGGTGACTAACCTTTTGAATTGCTACTTATCAAAAATGGAATCTCTGGAATCTGAGAGGAGATTATACAGTTATGTAAATTTCAGTAAAGTATTGCAAACTGCATATTACTATGGTGCTTTGTGGGGCGGCTATAATTAATGGTCTGTTTGCATTTCTAGTGTCATTTTTCATCTGCTTATAACCTTGATACAAAATCTTGGCTGCTATTTTGCATTCATAATTGTAAAATATATATAAATGTTAACCTTCTGTTTTCCAGCTTTTTTATTTATCAAAAGCACAGCTTATTGTGGCATGTTTTTTGGAATCTCTAGTGGCAAAAAGAAATGAATGCATTTTGAATTCAGGCTTTAGGATTACGGCAATGTTGTTTGCTTATGCAGTTCCCTTTGAAAAATGTGTAATGTAGCATATGAACCAAAAGAATCCTGAGAAACTTTTTCCAGCCAGTCTTTTACTATTCCTTATGCCTTTTTTCTCCCTCCCTGTTCCTCCTACCCTCTGTCCTCAGTTCAAGATGACTCTTAAAAGTCTTCTTGCATCCATCCAAATGACCTTTTGGCCTCTTTAGGTGCATGGAGAAAGTACCAGCCAAAAGGTATTTGTTGGAGTCTATCAAAGGTAACAATACACAGAGTGGGATTCAAAATCAGACAGGCTGGATTCTAATGCTGGCTCTGCCATTTAGGTGCTGTGTGACCTTACCTACATTGAACAACCACTGTGAGCCTGTTTTCTCATCTGTAACATGTGGAGAACAATGTTTACCTCATAGAGTTGTTGAGAGAATTAAATGAAATCAAGCCCTTGACACAGACTGAAACATCGGAAAGTGATGGATGAAATGTAACTGACATCTTATCTTGATCATGGTCATTATTATCATTGTCATCATTAGATAATGATGGGACTAAGCTAGGTAGTTTGACATGAGCTGACTTATCTTAAAAGGCACAAGCTCTAGATAGAGCTCTCCTCAGTGTTCAAAGACTCCAGAGACTTGGGTTCCGTTTATATCCTGATTTCAGGAGCGCACTCCCCTTAGTCCTCCTCAGTCGTTGACTAAAAACTATGCCCCTTTTCTTTTCCATTCTCTCTGGCCTCATGTTAAAAGTGCTATGTTGTTCTTGCAAGCAGTACCAAAGTTGTGGTGGCCCAAACTGGTAACCGGTGGCCAGCTTACCCAAGATGCAGCGAGTATTATATTTTAAACAATATCCAAGATATTTTCCACCTCGGGACCTTTGCACTCACTGTCTGTCCCCTTTGTCTGGAATGCTCTTTCCCTAGCTTTATGTATGGCTGACTCCCTTTCAATCAATCTTTACATTTCAACGGAAAGGCCCTTTTTGTGAAAAACCTTTCGTGACTATACTAAGTAGAGTAGCACTCTCCCTTAAACTCTCTCACACAGAATCTAATCTGTATGCTCAGAACCCTAATGATATTTGCTAATTTCTGTCTGTCTACCTACCTACCTATCTAGTTTTCAGCTTGCACTTCTGCATGAAAATATAAATTGCATGAGGACTGAAACAGTGTCCTTCGTGTACCCCATTGTATTCTCAGTACCTAGGAGATTGCTGGCACATGGCAGGACTTAAGAGATATTTACTGAATAAATAACTATTTTAAAAATTATCTAAGATAATAGAGAACCAATTAAACAGATACATATTGTATCATAGCTATTTTTCTGAAGCCACATTCTAAAGCATCACAGATTTTTTTTTCTTAACGTTTTTTTGTTTTGTTTTGAGACAAAGTCTTGCTCTGTTGCCCAGGCTGGAGTACAGTGGCACGATCATGGCTCACTGCATCCTTCACCTCCTGGGACCACAGGCACAAGCCACAATGCCTGGCTATTTTTTAAAAAAATGTTTTATTAGAGATTTTTGTGGAAAAATATAAATCTATAGTAAGGCTAAAAGACATACTCTTTTGAGATCAGACAAGATCTCTGTGTGGTATGGCCATAGATGTGACTCATATACTCTTCATAAGAAATTGCCTGATTTTTTTTTTGAGATGGAGTTTTGCACTTGTTGCCCAGGCAGCAGTGCAATGGCACAATCTCGGCTCACTGCAGCCTCCATCTCCTGGGTTCAAGCGATTCTCCTGCCTCAGCCTCCCATGTAGCTGGGATTACAGACATGCACCACTATGCCCAGCTAATTTTGTATTTTTAGTAGAGATGGGGTTTCTCTGTGTTGCTCAGGCTGGTCTCAAACTCCTGACCTCAGGTGATCTGCTCACCTCAGCCTCCCAAAGTGCTGGGATTACAGGTGTGAGCCACTGTGCCTAGCCTTCCAACTTTTTTTAAGGAAGTTGTACCATTTTATACTTTTAGTAGTCATGTGTGACACTTCAGGCTGCTCCACATTCTCGCCAAAATTTGGTGTTGTTAATCTTTTTAATTTTAGATTTTCTGAGGTATGTATTGGTATCTCACTGAAGTTTTGATTTACATCTCCCTGATTTTTAAATCTCCCTTTGTGAAAAGTCTCCAGACTTTTGCCCATTTATATATATATTTTAAATTATTGAGTGGTAGGAGTTATTGATAGAATTTAAATACAGGTCTGTAGTCAGATATATTTTTTGCAAGTATTTTCTCCCAGCTGATGTCTTGCCCATTGTTTTGTGTAACAGAATCTTTGCTTAATAGTGATTTTTGATGAGTAGAAGTTTTAAATTTTGAAATCTAAATTTTAGTTGCTTTCTTTCATATGCCTTCATTACTTAATATTTTGCCACATTTGCGCATGCGCTCGCTCGCTCTCTTTCTGGATCATTTGAAAGTAAGGTTGTTATAACCCTGAAAGCATTTCACCCATAAATATATAACCATGTATTTTATAAGAGCAAGGGTCACCTCTAACATAATTGTAATATCATTGTCATGCCCATGACATTTAGCATTGTTATAGAAATGTTATATAATTTAAAATCCATATTCAGATTTTCCCAATCATTTCCCTCAATAATGTTGCGGATCTTCTCTTTCTGAATTCCGTAATCCAATCGAGGACATACATTACATTTAGTTGTCATGAAGCTTTAGTCTTCTTAAATCTAGAATTGCTCCCTAGTCTTCTTTAGTATTTTATGACACATTTTCAAAGAATATAGGGGGAGCTGTTTTGCACAATGCCCCTCAGCTTGGAGTTGTTACTCATTATTAGATTCAGGTTAAATATATTTGGCAAGAGTACTGTATGGATAATATCATGTCCCTCATTGCATCACATAAGGAAGCAATGTCACTTTTCCTTATTGGTGAGGCCAAATTTGACATCTTGTGTTAGGCATTATCTCTAGATTTCTTTATAGAAAGGTAGCATTCCACCGTTGTATAGGAAATACATTGTCATTATGGTGAGATGCTTTTGAGACTTTGTGAATCTTAAGTTCTTCAACAAAATTTCATCCAATGGGATTTTAACGTCTGTTGACAAGATCACTGCCTAAATCCATCATTGTATTGGAAGTTGCAAATGTTTTTCTAATTCAGTTATTTCTGTTACATTTATTTGCTGTGTGCTTTTGTAATAAAAAAACATCTGCCTCCTTTTCCTTTTTTCTGTTTCTGATGATCCCTTCATGGGTTTTAAAAAAAATGTATGTGATAAAATTCATTACTATCATCATTCTTTTTGATAAAGCGTCAAAAATTTCAAAGTAGTTAATGTAAGTTAGCATTATATGATAAGATTGAATATTTGCAGCACTGGAAGGAATACTCTTTTTATTCTCTCAAAGTTATCCAGACTACTACAGATAAGTCAACTAATTAGGAGTGTGTAATCAATATCATTTCCTCTGAACTTTTTCACTAACAGCATGAACTTTGGGGTAATAATCCTGAAGTTATTTTTAGTTTATCATTGCCAATGTATAGAATATGCAAATGAAGATACTTCATTCCATACATAATTGCTGTTAATTGTTAAAATAAATGAGGAAAATCTCAGGTTCAGCAATTGCTTCTGAGTTTCTCCAGACTTTTTTTTTTAATTATGCAGCTCCTATGTTGAGGAGTCTGGAAAGAGCTCTTTTATTATGCAAGAGAAATAAATATCTCAATATGGGTTTGCAGAGGCCACAAGAATGTATCTTTAGGATGAATTTACCTCATATCTGTATAATACAGAGAACTACAAATTATCCACCCACTCCAACCTCTCCATGTCATCAGTGGTTATGAAGGGGGTAACCAGCCTCTCTGCCTGGGTGTCAATGGTAATAGTTTAATAGCTCAATGAATGTCTGAGGCCTCACTGGTTATTGCTCCATAGAGTAAATATTTGACATCTAGGACAAGAATTTAATTTTTAAGTTTTTCAACTTAATTTTATTCAGTAAATATTTACTAAGTGTCTTCTATATTTCAAGCTGGGAGAAGACCCAAGTTTTGTATATAATTTGGGGGCCTCTTTAAGAAAAATAATACAAAGTTAAATTTACAAATTTAGATTCAAAATGAACATTTATTTAGAATAGGGAAGAAATTATGACAATTTATAAATTTAAGAGAGCCACCAAATACTACAAACATGACAAAATTCAGAAAAATATCTTGTTTTGATTAAATAAGTACCTGTCAAGCTGCTGTAATTTGTCTGCATTTTTCGTTCACACATTCTTTGATTGCTCTTTGTATGACAGTGCTTTTGTATTATAGTTTCTAAAGCAAGAATAAAAAAGGAATTCAGTCTTTTCTCTAGTATGGTTGATCATAATTTAGTTTTTATTACTGATAGTTTGGAAAAGTTCTCAGCTTTTTATTGTTAGTATCATATACATTTTTAGAATTGTCAAATTTTGGGAAAATGTTTCCAAGTTTTGTTCATGTACGAGCTATAAGATTTCAGGACATTTTAAGTTTTCTTGTATAGTGACAATGAATGAACATCATTCCATTTAGTTTGTGGTCTAGATCCTCTTTTTTAGTGGCATTTTATGAATCTCTGTTATCTTTGTATTTATCAGCATTTTATGTCAAACGAACAAGAAATTTCAATCCCCGAGGTAATTTACTTTTTCATTATTGGACTTCTTAAATGATCTATGAGACTACTCATCACAAATACTCAAAGTATGTCTCTTTCTGTCAATAAATTGTAGTTTTGTATGGCTTTTGTCTGGGAATGCCATACTTTGTCAGCTTAAGATGTGGTGTATATTTTAACATGTAATCCAATATGTTGACACAAATAAAACTGTGACTTCATACATAGATGCATTTGCTCTTTGAGCTCTACAAACACAGGAATTTTGATAAATTCTATTTTGCATGACTTTCTTAAAAAATATAAAATTAGAGGGTGTGTTCATAATAGCATACTCTGAATTACTGAACTTATTCTTGATAGGAGAGAAATTCCATTTTAAGTAGGAATTAATGAGGATTGGATGCCTCAACTGCAGTTTTGCATGTCTGATAACTGGAAGCATTTTCCAGTGACTGGCATCTGGATCTCCACCACTGTCTCCATGCTTTCACTGTCAGGTGTTGTAGGATGCATTCTTGTTACAATATGACTTCTGGCCCTGGGTCTTTGTATTATGATACCAGTAGTCCCGGGACAATTCCTGTGCCAGGATGGAACTAGCTATGAATGATCTAAGCACATCCCTGTAAACCCAAGCCAATGTATCTCCAAGTTACCTTTCTCCTAGCTGGATCCTCAATGCCTGTAGTCAATCCAGTGCTGCTTCATATGTTGGGAAGTATGATAGAAAGGAAGTCGGAGTTGATGAAAAGATTTCATACCTGTGAAGTGCATGGATTGGTACAGCCTTCCTAGTGAAGCATCCGCAGATGTTAGCTGATAACATCCTCATCCTCATCCTCTTCCCCCATCATTTCTAAATGTTTCAGTGGCCTGTTCCAGTTTTGGTGATTTGGTGCTTGGAATTCTTTATAAGCACTTTCTTTCTATATGGACTTCCTTTCATTTTTAGAACCCAGATTTTTAAAATGTTCAAGCTGAATGAGGCCTTATACATTTGCTCTACTCCTTCATTTTATAAATGAGGAGCTTGGGGCTGAAGGTCATTCAGCTAAGTAGAAGAACAAGGACACTTTTTTTTTTTTTTTAGCTCTATGTGCCATCTTTCTTTTGTCTTAAGTCTACATCAGACTACACCCAGCCTTCCAGGATTAAAGTAAGTTAATTAGGCATGCATTGATTTAATCTCTGTAGGTGCCCCCCCCACCCCAATTGATATTTTTAGGAGATAGAATATTCAATGTGCTCCCCTAATGCTGCCTAATAGTGTTTTTTTTTTTGTTTTTTTGCTGATTTTGATAGGGCTTTTAGCAGAGTGAACTGTTTTGTGGACACTGTCACAGGAAATGGAAACTTGCCTTGTGAAAAGGTAAGCTTTCCATGGGCTTTGAGTTTTCCTTTCCTCAGCAGGGGAAGGGCCTATATGTTAGTGTTAGCTGCCTGGCCTTCCTCTGGGGCTTGGTTTTTAATCTCCAGGGAGGCAAGGCTGACAAAATGTCATCTGTTTGCCTACTAAGGAAAGAAGCTGTGAAATAGATCTTCATTGCTTACGTGCCTTAAGTTTCTTAGTTCCAGCTGTATCTATAACACCATGGTGTATTTAAAATACTGCTCATTGCAATCCATTTGAAAAGGGATTCTGATGCTCGTAAATACTCCAAAAAGGCATTAGGGTGTTACACTGATTTTTATCTTTAATTGCATTTATTCCCTTTAGAAAACTTAAATTTATGGATGCATGTACATATATTGCCCTTTACTGATCTGGCTTTTTCTGCTGTAAGTTCTAGGAACCTTTTAATTCAGAGAGGGGGAAGGAAAAAGAGCTAGCATATATTCAATAGCTTTTATGTTTTGGGTGCTTCATAAATATCACCTCAGTTGGACCCTTACAAGAGCTTTGGGATGCAGGGATGTAGACACATTTTACATCTGAGTAACTTGATCAGGACATTTTGAAAAAGAGGTTTTTGATTATCTCTTTTTCAGTTTAAGAGAGTCTTGAGATAACTAAACTAGAAATGAAAAAAAAATGTAGATAAGTCTCTTTGTAAGGTCATATTAGTAAAAGTTGCAAAGAGACCAAACAGTGTGTTTCAATTGAGAAGACATTGGAGTATCTTGGTTCATTTGTGCTGCTGAAACAGAATACCTCAGACTGGGTAATTCATAAAGAACAGAAATTTATTTCTCACAGTCTGGATCCTGGGAGGTCCAAGATCAAAGCACTGCAGTTTCTGTTGTCTGGGAGGGCTGTTCTCTGCTGCCAAGATGGCACTTGTCGCTGCATCCTCCAGAGAGGAGGAACGCAGTATCCTCACATGGCAGAAGAGTGGAAGTGAACCAAATCACTTTGAATGAAACCTCTTTTATAACGCCTTAATCCCATTTATGAAGGGAGGAGCTCTCATGGCCTAATCACCTGTTAAACGCCCCACCTCTTAATAGCATCACATTGGCCATTGTAAGTGTCAACACCTGAATTTTGGAGGGGATACTTTCAAACCATAGATTAAAGAAAATGAAAGGAGGAAAACTGCAAAAAAATGTACTAACCCCAGCATTAATGACATTAGATGGATCTGAAGGGGACTCGACAATCTTAGGCCTTTTGTTTTGGAAGATGAATTTTTGAAAGTCATCTTTTATTGTATTCCTGTGAGGCCCATTTGTTTCCTATCCTTTTCTCTTGTCCCCCTCTTCCTTCTCTTTATTTAGTATCTTCCTGTGGCAAATAGCAGTTACTAAATTCGGTTCTCTGTTATCTTCCAGCTCGAAAGGCAAAGGCACAGGCAGTACCCTCCTGGTAATTATTTATGATATTTCTCCTTCCAGAGATTTGCCCTATGGCAGCTTCAATCCATTACCATCACTTTTTTATTTATTTGCCTATATTGGCAGCTTCCCAAGACTTTGGGAGGAAAAGCAGGTCTGCAGATATGCAAACCTCAAAATCAAGACTTGGTTAATGAAATCACTCCCCTACTTGCCCTTGCCTGTTACTGAATCCTGTTCCAGCTGGGATGGAAAAAACGCATTGGTCATACTGTCAAAAGCAGATCACATTTCTCCACTGCTATTTCCTTCCTTCTTAACTAAAAACAAACAAAACACCACAGACAACAAATAGACAAAAAAAAAAAAAAAAAAAAGACACTAGGTGAGAGTGACAGTAGTTTGTACTATTTGCGTATTTTGTGTGTTCAATATTTCTCTTAGCAAATATGATTGGAAGTGGTGCTTTTCCTTCCTTCACCACCTTCCAGTGTTAGGTTTATAGGTGAACATAAACATACACTGATATTCCAAGAAGAGCTCTTTCTGCTCTGCACACATCCCGTCTTGCCCTCTTCCTTGCCTCCTGCTCACCTCTCTCTCTTTCTGCCTCCTTACCTCCTTCAGTTTAGAGCTTAGAGAAGCTTTTCACTCTTCTTTTGACAGGTGTCAGATAGACAGTATGAGCTCATTTAAGGTGAACTGCCTGGGGGAAACTAAATTTGTTCAGGAGAATAGCAATTTGGATGACAAGTGCTAGGACATACCAGGTGGCATGGCTGGAGAAATTCTTATCAGGCTCCCAGCTCACGTTCCAGGTGGCCTCTCTGTCTCTCTCCTCTATTCTTATTTGTTCATGTTTGACCCAAATGGAAACCTTGAAATGCAAATATATTTCTTCTTGGAAGTTTCCAAGTAAGAAAGGTGATAGTGGCTCAGCTTAAGATACTTACATGCCCCTGAAAGAATAGCCAGTACTTATTATTTATGCATATTATTACTGATGATTCCGAGACCCATTTGGACACATATTGGAAGAAATCTTAATTGTGATCCCTAAACTGATTGTGTGATTCTAGTTGTTTAATAAACAAGACTGTTACCTAAGCTGCAGAATATTTGATGTTCTTGCCAAGATGTGAATGGAAGTGTTCTTAAACATTCTTCCTCTGTTGCCATACAGTTTGACTGATTTTGTTGGCTCTCACTTTCCAGAAAGGAAACTGTGGCCATAAATGTCATGTGAAGGTATTTAGTAGAAGGTGTGATTTTGGGGGGTCTATATAAAACGTTCTAAAATTCAAGGCCAGGGCACTGTGGCAGGCTCTAATCTATGAATCATTATATTCTTAACATATCCTGAGAACAGGAAGAGAAAGATCAACCTTTATAGACACAGATGGAACTTCTCTTGTGAACACTGGTAATTCATGTGACATTTGCTGTTTGCTTTTGTTTGCAGTGAAATTCTTTCGCTCAACCTTGCACTGTGCTGTTACTGGTCACTTAACAGACCTTCTGAAAGAGCATTACAAGCTGATATTTTGGGTACACAAATAAAGCAGATGTTTATAATACTGGGCACTGACTTTTTTTTAGTCAACATTTGGTTCACATGAGAAGCTTTACTTTTTCTAGCTTGTATACTTTGGCTCTGAATTTACATGTTTTTTAAGTTTTTATGTTGTTGATAATTTAGTGATGAAACTTACTCATGGAAAAGGCTTATTGTGAGTGAATAAATAAATAATATAGGCTAAAGTATGTGTAGCCTACATTATTTGGTACTGTAGTGTACACTACCCACACTTTTATTATTTTCATTTTCTACTAAATTATGCAAGCCCTTGGTACTAGGATTCCCATAGTTATGGCAAAACCAATGATGGCAACGCCATACTTATCTGGAGGTTAAAGTTTCATTAACAGTTTATGGTTGAAATCAGAGGAGAAGGCCTCTGAGCCAGCCTACTGGTTGTCCTAACCCCACACAGCAAGGTAGTTTATTGTATTTCTGCTCTTCTCACCAAGAGCTTCTGGGCCCTTGGCACATTATTTTTAACGTGTTTAAATTTCTGGGTTGTGTGGACACATCAGATTAGCAGATGTAGAAATGATAGAGGATATTTTGACATACAGACAGGAGACAAGAAAACTAAAGTGTAGCCACAAAGCTTGGTCGCCACATCCTATGGTGGTATAAATTCATAAGGATAACATTGAGTCACCCAGAAAAGTTGCATTGTGTCTTCGTTTTAAGAAACAATGCAGTAGAACTAAAAGCCCAGTATAAGTGTAACATGAAAGGAAAGGCTATGTTTTATTCTTCCAATTTGTGTGTGTGTGTGTGTGTGTGTGTGTGTGTGTGTGTGTGTGTGTGTGTGTTTATGAAGAAATTTATTATAAAGAATTGGCTCATATGATTATGGAGGCTGACAAGTCCCAAGATCTTCAGGGTGAGTCAGCAAGCTGGAGACCCAGGAGAGCCAATGCTTTAGTTACAATCTGAGTTCGAAGGCCTGAGACAGGAGAACTGATGGTGTAATTCTAATCCAAAAGTCAACAGACTGGAGACCAAGGAAGAGCTGATGTTTTTCTTCAAATTCAAAGGCAGGAAACATTCTTCCTCAATTGCCACACCGTCTGACTGATTTTATTGGCTCTCACTTTCTAGAAAGGGAACCATGGCTATAAATGTCTGAGAAGGTGTTTAGTGGAAGGTGCGATTTTTGGGGTCCATATAAAACATCTGAAATTCAAGACTGATGTCCCAGTTTGAGGGCAGGAGGGTAGGATGAGTTCTCTCTTCCTTGGGGAGGGTCAGCCTTTTTGTTCTATTTGGGCCTTCAACTGGTTGAATAGGGTCCACTCACATTAGGAAAGGCAATGTACTTTGCTCAGTCTACAAATTTAAATGATAATCTCTTCCAAAATACCCTCATAGAAACGTCCAGAATAAAATTTGACCAAATATATGAGCACCCTGTGGCCCAGTCAAGTTGACACATAATCATCACAGCCATCTTTCCAGTTAGTCACAGAAAGATACCTTCCTGCATCTAGAAAACAGGTAGTTGCCGAGGAGGGCTGAGAACAGCAGATTGATGGATGGTATCCAATCACGAACCCAAGGGTTCAGCACAAAGACGTAGATCCAGCCCTGATAGGAGAGTGCCTGGTTTTTAGAAATAGGGGAATTAGCTTCCAAACTATGGAAAGAACTCATTCATCCATTCATTTTAAAACTCAGGTTTTAATTCAAATATTACTTCCCCAGGGAGGTCTTTCTGATGCATTGTCTACAGAAGTCCTTTCAGCTGTTCTCATTTATTCATTCATAAAAATGTACTCAGGGCCTACCCTGTGAACGGCACTGGGAATCCAATAGTGACTGTGAATAACAAACAAGGTCCCTTACCTCATGCATCTTACCTACTAGTTTCTGTCTACAGAAACTAGGTAAGCAAATAAAGACAGTAATTTCAGATAGTGATAAATGCCATAAAAAATAAAATAGGGCAATTAAAGCATTAGAGTGTTGATTTGAGGACAGGGGGGAAGTTACACTAGGTATACTGGGTAGGTAAGACTTCTCCAGAAGACAGTAAGCTTGGATGAAAGGATGAAAAGGAAAAGCTCCATTCAGAGCTCTGGGGGAAAAGCCTCTTAGGCATAAACAGCTGGTGCAGCAGCTCGAGGGAGAGAACCATTTGGCCAGTTCTGGGACTGAAAGAAAGCCGGTGTGGCTGGAATACAGTGAGCAAAGGAGAGGAAGGTCAGAGAGGTGAATGGAGAGGTTGGAAGGGCAAGATCTTCAAAGAAGGTCATATAGGCCCTGATTCAGAGCTTGCATGTTAGCCTAATTTGAAATAGGTTTTAAGCAGAGGAGTGATATGATCTAATTTGTGCTTTGGGAAGATCACTCACTGCCAGATGGGACATAGATTGTGCGGAGCAGGAATATAGTAAGAAGTTCAGACATGTAAGAGGCTGTTCCAGTAGTCCAGGTGAGAAATTATGATAGCTGAGCTAGGGTGGTAGCTGTGGAGACAGTGGGCAGTGGGCAAGCTTGGCTGTTTTTGTGGAAGAGTCTTCAGGAATTGCTGATGGTTTGTATATAAGGAGTGAGAAAAATAAAGGACTCAAGGGTGACTGCTAGGGTGACTGCTAGGTTTTATTTTCTTAATGGCACATATTTTTATTTAAAAGTATCTCATTTATGTACTTCTTTATTGTCAATCTCCCTCATCAGGCTGTAGGTACAGTGAGAGAAGGAATCTTGCCTATCTTGTTCACTGCCTCAGTCTCAGTATCCGGAAAAGCGCCTGTTCCTTGAATGTATGCATGTATAAATATTGATTGAGTATTTAGTATGGGCCAGGCCTGTGCTAAGGCGGAGATACAGAGGAGAACAAGACAGAAATGACCCATGCAATCATGGAGCCTGCATTCTGGCAGAGGAGATAGAATGATAAACACGTAAACTGAGTTGTTTCAGGTTTTGATAAGTGCTATGTCGTCAAAAGGATGAAGAGAGTGGTTAAGAAAAAGCCTCTTCTCTATTTGTTCTTCTACATATTCACTAGACTCTAACATCTGCGAAAGCAAGGACTAGGTCTTATATGCTTTATGTAGTGCTAAGAAGATAGTATGTGCCCAGAAAATAAAAGTGGGCTTGTCAAGCTGGGAAGCCATGCTCAGTTCCTGGAGCACCCTCAGTACCTGTTTTGTTATCTATGTGATATGACCTGCTAGGGAAATTGTCCAAGTCTCTCCTTCTTGTGTAAGTTGACAATGCCTAGACCCATGAGTCTCTGCCTGGACAGGCCTGTAATTTAACTGCCTTCCTGGCTGTGGTTGCTAACAGGAATGGGTAGCCCACCTATGGATTTGCACAGCCACACACAGCCTTGCTGCAAATTTAGCAGCAGATAGTGCCTCAAGGTCACTAGGGAAGAATTAAATCTGTAAGCGGAATAAACTAAGGCCAACAAGCATGGAGTGCCAGAAAGTAGTGCCCAGAGGGATATGAGGAGCATCTGCATGTTTATTAAACACAAAAACCAAAAAAAAAAAACACCACCTCTTCTTCTACTTAAGGAACACAGTTAGATCTCCTCTTATGAAGTCATTTCTCCTACGGCATCTGCTTTGAACAGAAGATTTTCGAAAGAGCTTTGTTTGCCCTTAAGCAATCTTATCCTCAGATAAGGATAAACAATCAGAGGAAAATTTTACTGGGTTGTTGGTCAGCTATCAAAATGAAAAATGAAAAATCTTCCCTGACTGGCGTAAGTGTGGAATGCTTGAGTAGCGCAGCAGCTTTTAGTCATTCTTTCACTACTGCTGTACACATTGCAGCCAGAAAAGACTTTTTGGTTGTCAGGTAGTCAGTAAATATTTATTACATGCTTCTGTATACCGGTCCTCCACTGGGAACTGTTCCTAAAGGTTTGCTTTCCTGTTACTTTTCTTGCCCTGTGTTCCTCATAACTTAAAAGTGCTGACCCATTTAGGAGGTATGGGAAAGCGAGATTGATCAGAAAGTAGACTGGGAAGAGACAAGTCATGATAATTCTTATGCTGTCAGAAACTGAGTTTGGCATCATGCTAAGCGGGCAGTATTCAATTCATAATTCAAAGCTGAGTGTCCAGTGAATGGTGCCCTGCAAAGTCAATGTCTGATTGTTTTCTTACTGATAAGCACTATGATCAGAGGTCTCTTCACTTTGGCTTAAAGTATAAACATATTTGCAGCACCTACCGTGTGTGGTCACTCTCCTAAGAGTGAGGCAGGATATTGAAGTACCGCCAATATAGTATCTGGCTTCCGGGGACTCAGTGTTAAGAGAGTATGGGGAAGATGTGTATATAGATTCTGTGTCTTAAGGGAGAATGTACTAAGGGAAATATGAAGTCTGGTAGGGACACAGGAGAAGGCGATATTAATACTTCTTGGGGGAAATCCAGGCCTTACTAGAGACCTTCTGCACACTTTCCCCCAGCTCCTCATTTTGAGTGTTTCTTCTGGATTATTCATTTTCTCTATCTTGTGGCAGGCCTCATCAAGACTGGTATGTGCATCTATGTTTGGTTTTATCAGATGATCTTCTACCTACTTTGGGTTTACCCTTTGTTTCTAATTCCTTGCTTAGCTTCTGAGTTCTTCCACAGCAGTGTCTAATATCCTGCATGTTAGTTCTTTGTTTTTCCTTCACAACTGAAAATTATTAATGCAAAGTTATATTAGCAAAATGGGCATAACCAAAATCACCACTGCCGGGGTAGTTAATGAGCAGAGGTCTCCCATTTGCTCCCCGCTCATCAATCTCTCTCCTGCCCTTTCAAGGCAGATGGGTTGCTGACTCACTAATTTCCCACATGTTGCAGTCTTTTCCTGTGATGCAGAAAGCTATGTGGATTTTCCCATTGCCGAGGTGACTGAATTGTTTAAGTAGTTTTGAGAGCTAATTGCTTTAAAAAATACAAAGATTTGAATAATATAGATAAATATTTTCCTTAACTACCCCCACCACCCTATTGCAGTCAGTATTCTTAGATATAACAAACAATATGAGTTTGATCGATATTCTTCCAGACTTTATTCCCATGCATTGACCTGTGTGTGTGTGTGTGTGTGTGTGTGTGTGTAGTTTTGTGCTTTTTTCTAACAACTCAGCTGCCAAATGATCAGTGATTAGCACTACTTCATTGTTTTTATTTCTTGTTTTGTTTTTTTTTCTCTTGACTGTCATTCATGTATTTCTAACTCTCTGTATGCCTAATATTTTTTGTTTGAATGCCAGGCATTGTTTTAAAAAGCTGTTGATGCTCCATAGGTTTACCTTCCCTCTGCTAGGCAGATCAGGTTGAAAGACTGATTGATTACCTTAATCCAACCACTGACTAAGTTGCATCAGGACAGGTTGCAATTTTGTTAAACTATTTTTGTTCTCCTTATTTCAGAAGCATGGCCCTCCAGGGCGTTTGATTGTAGTTCTTTGTCTCCTCAGTACTAGGGGGTCTGCTTTTGAGAGATTTGGGCTTAGCTCTTTAGTCTTGTGCCCTGTGCAGCTTCTGAACCTGAAGATAACTTGATGGGGAGACCTACTCTGTGTTCAAGACTCCTCAAATCTTCAGTTTTACCACTGAAGCCCTACATGGTTGCCAGAGGATCCGCTGGTTTCTTTGTCCCAGCGGCTTCCCCTCTGCCTGAACCTCTTAGATTCCATTCTCTAGAATGAGCCAACTCAGGGTGGCAAATGTCCCTGAAGTTGGCTGCATGTCCTCAGCTCACCTCTGAAATCTTTCCTTTCTAGAATTTTACTGTTGATAGAACTTTTGGTTTCATTAACTTTCTAGTGTCCTTAAATATGCTGTTTTTGGTGGGCTTGTTGGCTTGCCATGAACATCTCCATTATACTTAGAAGTAGAACTTTCTCCCCATTGCTTTTAACTCCTTCAGATTCTTTCATTGCATGATGTATTGTCTACTCTATTTTATTTGGACATTTCCTTATTTATAGACATGCTGATTTTGTTTTTTGATTTTTCAGTGTTACAGTCTTATAATTAAAAATGAAGTACATACATTTTGTGTCCTTATTTATAGCAATTACTAATATCTGGAATTTCTGGATTAAAAATATGGATTTTTAATTTTAATAGAGAGTACCAAATTGTCCTCCAAAAACACTTAAATTTAAATCGCTGGGTTTGAGGCTTCTCTTCAAATAAACCAGGCCTATCTCTGATCTAATAGGTTGGTCCTAGTACCAAAAAGTTCTTCTAGGAACATTGAGAGGTCTATTAACCCTTTTAGAGACTCTGAGCACACTGAAAGCTTACCTGCTATTTTGTTGTCCTTGCCACTCTTACCTCAGTGCTCTCCTATGGGTACATTTAGTGTTTTTACAATGTGTGCAGTGATCATGCCATGGTTTACAAGAGTTTAACACATTTTCTAAGACACCAAGTGAGTGATGTAGATACCGAGGAGATATTCGGTAGAAAAAGCCAAATCACTAATAATAGCATATTTTCAATACAGGCAATTTCTCAGTTGAAAAGCTTAGCTATTGTTGTTATAGCCATGACTTCAGAGCTGTGAGGTTTGCCTTTTATTTATATTGGTGTCTTTCCCATGTGCTTATAAAAACCAGTTATTTGGATGGTTCACTCAGTGTATTTGAATACCTTTTCCAATTCTCTGAAGCTCCTTGATCCAGTAACAGTTTCTTTCCTTGCCAGACCATGAGGAGGAGTGGGAAGGTAGCTTTCTCTAAGTAGTCATTGACTGGTATTGAGCAGTGGGAAAGGTTGGAGCTGGTGAACATGGGATGTGCAAATATGTTCAGCCAACAGGAGCTCTTCCAGTTCATAGGGTGGATCTGCTGGGATAGTTGTCTTGGGTCTCCTTTCACTTCAGAATGGAATTAAGCTCCTGGCTCAAAAGGTAGGAAGCAGGATAAGTCTTAGGCCACTGGACACTTAACCTAAAATTCTAAAGAAAAAATTTCTTATTCCTTTTTTCCTTTTCAATGGCTTACCTTTAAGCAGCATTAATATACTGCCTATTGTACTGAAGCAAGAAACTGTAGTACCTATTTTCAAAACTAGTAAATGCATTTTCACTGAGAGTGTCTTGCTAATAAATGCTTGTTTATTTTGAATTTAAAAATGCATTTTGATTTTGTACTGACAATTTAACTGTTTGAAATATAATGGAGGAATGGTCAGAAATAAAGCAGTCTTTCTTCTGGACTCATTGATTTATTCACTCTTCTTTAAGCAGTTGTTAAATCCCCCTTATGCATTTGACATTGGACTTTGCACTAGTGATAGAAAAATGAATAAGATTGTTATCTTTTTGGGTACTGCATCATATAAATTGTCTAGATTGCACTTCTAAGCCAGCATGAACATTTTAGAATATAAAAATTAAAAACCAAACCAAGAAACTCTAGTTTGGAACAAAATTCGAGTTGTCTAAGAAAGGGCTTTGCATTTTACCAGTAATTTAGAATTTTATGACTAAGACTAAGCAGAATATTGGGAAGAATGGTGAAAAGGGCAAGAAATTAATGGAGCGGGGTCAGAGCTGAGAGGACAAAATGTAAATGGAAGGAAAAAAGCAATAAGGATTGAGGAAAGTTGTCTAGGTCACTAAGGTTACAAGATCTTCTATTTCTCAATTAGTGCATTGTGACCCTGAAGATGTAAGTACATGATGAGGATATCATTAGGGTGTGACAGATTCTTCACATTCTCACTTCCTTTTGCTAATTCTGGCATCAGAAGTTGTTGCAGAGAATGTACTCAACCGTGCGTGGAGATACATATTTAAACAATATGTTTAAACCCCTATTTATTTATTAAACAAAAATTAGATGTTTACTCTGAATATCTGGTACTCACTGCTACCTTCAGGGGTCATAACGCATGACAAACACGAAGGGCCAGCACTCTGAGAATCAGAAGCCTAGAGAGAGGCCAGGCTGGGATAGTGCCAACCCTGATATAAGATAGAATATGATTAGGACTTTAAAGGAAATACAAAAAAATGTTGTGGGCACTTAGGAAGAAAGGCACTTTTGGTTGTTGTGGGTGTGGGTAGAGGGAGAGAGCACAAACAACTCAGAGAAACTTTCATGAAGGAGATAGTACTGTAACTGACTACAGAAAATGATTTGAATGTCAACAAGTGATGGGATCTCAACAGGGATGAAGGATACAGGTGTCATGGGTGAGGTAATGGCATAAGAAAAGCCATGAAGGAGGACAGCTTATTCGATGACTAGCAGTGTGTGTTACAGGAGATGGGGTGGAGGATGCAGAGAAACAATGTATTTTGAGACCACACAACTATGCCTTTAAATTCCAGCCCTTCTGCTTATAAATATGGAGCCATGCCTAGGTTGCCTAGCCTTTCAAAATCTCAGATTACTCATCTTTAATATGGGGACAATAATATTGATTTTTGCATTTGTTTGTGTGTGTGTGTGTGTGTGTGTGTGTGGTGTGGGTGAGAGAGACAGAGAGAGAGAGAGAGAGAGAGAAAGGAGAGAAAGACTGGTTATAATCTATATAAACCTTCTGATGCTCAATAAATGGTAGCAATTACTATGGCAACTAGTTAGGCTGTCTCAGTTTTGGACAATGTGTTAGAATCAGAAAAATAATTTGATCAAATTTTGGGTGGTTGTAAGGAGCTGGTTTAGGAATATGGATTTACTTTGATAGGCATTGGAAAGCCATTGAAAATTTTTTCATCAGGGAATGATGTGATTAGGGCTTAGAATAGCAGTGCTGATTCTAGATACATTGTAGGGCTACAATCTAAAGGATTATAAGAATTAGATATGAACCGTGGTGTCAGACACCTACATATCTGTTCTTGACTCTCTTACAGTTATAAAAACCTTGATTTTTAGCTGAAACATGGCTATCTAAAATGAAGACCCTATTTACCTGTTTCGCTTGTGGCTAAGTGCAGCTATGTGACGACGTTCTGGCCAGAGTACCATGCAGTAGCATACCTAAAAGATGGCTGGCTCACCGTTTACCTCTTTCTTCTTTATCACTTCCTCCATCCTGCTTCTCAGATTATCTGCCGTCTTGGTCTAGGTCCAGCTGCTAATTTGGACCCTAGCAATATTGGAGGGATGAGCTGGTAGGAGCCTGATTCACAAAGAACTTCATGGAACAGAATTCTGTCATACCATCCCTTGACTAAATTGCACCAGTCTTCCACATGAGAAAAGAATAAACTACCTTGTTAAAACCTCTGATATTTTGAGACTCTGTTACATGCCATTGATCTTACAATCTGATTCTACCCAATTCAGATATGGGGGAAATAAATGAATAGGAACTTAGTTTCTAGGATTTCAAACCAGTAGCCATTATAGGAATATAAGGAAACATGCTTGGAGCAGGGGAAAGATGATGGTTTTGGTCTGGGATTCAATCCAGGTGGTGATGTCAGGTAATTGGAAACAAATGTCAGGAGCTTCGAAGAGAGGCCAGAGTTGGAGGTTTAGACTTGGGGTGGGAAAGCGGACTTCAAATAGCTCTGATAGTTGAATGTATGATAGGAGAAGAAATTTTCGAGGGATAAAAGTATAAAAAGAGTGCAAAAACCTGAAGGCTGACCCTGGGCTAAGTGTCTGCTTATACAGGTGGAGGAGGCAATAGAGATCATGAAGTTGGGCAGGAGGAGACATGTGGTGAAGGTGAGGGTAAAGGGAAGAAGAGTTGAGGCTGAATTAATGACCTTATTTTTTTTGCACATGGCGTGTAGGAGAGGAAAAGGATTCCTAGGTTTCTCAAAGTCAAGAATGTACTGATTATATGTATTTGCTCCATTAATAAATACAGTGCTATTTTGTTTAGTGTTTCAGGAAATGCTGTGGTTCCAACATTGTTTTCCACTTTTCATGCTTGGTAACAACTTTGCTAGGCTCTTCTCAGGCGAGTAGCTACACGCCAAAGTGTCTCAGCAACAACATTGCCAAGGAATTTTATGGCAAATGAATGGTCTTGATTGGAAAGTCACTTAATGGCTTTTAAAGTTACGAGCAGATGATCATACTGCATAAGTGACAGACTGTGAAGTCTGAGACCTAATGAATGACTTTGGTGTTGGCATCAAATAAAATCACTAACAAATTAGATCTGACGTATTTTAATGGTATGTATAATTATTATTGGTCTTTATGATTGCAGGCTACATAGTAACTGGCTATCACTGGTAATAGCCAGTATTACTTTTGTCTGGACATACACCAGACATTTATGGAAATAGCTGGAAGAAGAATGATTTTGAGAATTGAGGGAAAGGGTGGTTTGTGCCAAGAGGAAGGTTTGGGGAAGGTGGACACCATTCCTTTCTCACTTCCTAACTGGCTTATTCTGGAGTTGGAGGCCTGCAGTGCCTCGCCCTATCAAGCTGACTTAAGCACCTGGCCACATTCTTTCAGTTGGAGAGGGTGGAAAATATTGCCATCTGGGGTTCTCTGATTTCCTGAAAGTTCTTTAGACTTTATGCATGGCTCCACCCAAAACTATTCCTTCACCCCAACAGGAGACAAGGAGGCTGCAGTCCACAGAAACTTCAGAGATTGTGATTTATATGGACTCATCAGAAGTCTAAAGGGGCATGTCTGTGTTCTTAAAGGGTACAGGAACCTTGGAGAGCCAGCTGGCTCAAGCAGCAGTATACAGAATGGCTACGTGTTCTGTGTATTCAAAGATAAAACAATGCAGAGTGCAAGATGATAGGAAACCCAAAAGGATCACAAATTGTGGTAAGAAAACCTCCCATTCATTGCCATATTTTCCAAATCTAGAAGAGTGCCTCAATAAATGTTAAATATCTTTATTTTAGTAATACTAAAAAATGCATCCTAAATCTACTTGTCCTCTGTATTTTCAAACAAGGAAATAAGCACCAATAGCTAATTGGAGGACTAAGATGGGGGATGAGGTACAGCATGGGGAGCGGAGTGAGAGCATGTTTCTCCCAGAAAACATTTAGTGTAGGTATTGATTCAAATTCCAGTTCTTTTCATTCCTAGTTGTGTAATATTGGGCAAATTACTTGAATTTGGGGCAAATTACTTGGATTTGAGCCAAAGTGTCTCCACTGTTGAACTGAGTAACAATATCTACTTTATAAGATTATTATGAAAAGTAGGTAAAATTTATGAGAATATCCTTAGTAAATTCTGAGTGACACAATGTTAGGTGTTATTACTGATATTAATAATAATAATAAAATAATGAAAATTGGAACGTGGCCAGGGAGTGGTGAGGAGTCACACCATTGGTGTGAAAGCTGGATTTGAATGTCAGTTTCTCTGGATCATATAGTAACTCTGTCTCTCCAGGATTTAACTGAGAATCAACAGTTCCCTGAACAACAGCTGAGTTCTATCCAATTTGAACACTTAAACAGGCTAGTTCTCTCACTCAGTGAGAGCCTGTGAGTCTGCCTGGTGTAGAGAGGCAGGTGTTGAGATTAAACCACCAGAGTGGGCTGTCTTTATCTTGGGGAAGAAGAGCAGAGAAGGAGGTTTTCCACACCAGTCTGACTTCACGCTGAGCAGCACATAGACGTGTACCCAGGTATCTCATGTCTTGTGCCCAGCAGGACCCTTCCTGGTGTGTATGGTCGATATGCTACCCTGTGGAGGGTGGCTATTTATTGAATTTCTATTCCACTCAACCTCAGTTCATCTGACTTTGGAGGGGTGGCAACACGCCCTTGCCTCTTAAGCTGAGCTTTCTCTGGAATTGCTATGTGACTGGTTCTTTGACAGACTTGGTTAGAAATTCAGATGATATTGATTTAAAATAGACCCATGGGGTTTGAGAACACAGCACAGAGGAGAAGGAGAGGTTAAATTTTTTCTAAACTCAAGTTATCAGTACTAAATTCATTATCCCCCATTAACAGGCATAATAATGAAAACAATAATGTATATCTTTTTCACTCCACTCATTCATGAAATATTTATTAAGTACCTACATACTAGGGTGTATACTAAATACCAGACATATATAGATATATAGATAAACTGTGTCTGTCCTAGGGAGTAAGGTGGAGAGCCTGAGGGTGGCATACAGTTTAGTCTGGCAAATAAATCTCAACTAGCTTTTGGAAACATGAAATTGTTTTCCTTAGAGGCAGAAATTACATTGGTTTTGGTCACAGATGTAGCCTACCTCCATTGCCTGCCACAGAACCTGGCTCAGCTAAGTACCCAGGAGATGTTTTTTCAATTGACTTAATATTTCTAATTGCATGATTAAGTGGCCAGAATGAGTTAATTTAACCCATGACTCCTTTTCACTCCTTTTATGGAACTAGAAACTTACTCTTGTCAGTCAACCTGGTAACCAAACATTTAAATTCTGGTAATTGGTAAATATGCCTTGTCACAGGTTTGTTGAATGATTTATGTTTCATAAAAACAGGAGGTTCATGACAAGCTCAGCAAATCTGTTGGCAGTTTTAAGACATTACACCAGGTAGTTTAGGGAAATTTCTTGGCAAATGAGATCCTTTAGATTATATAATATTCTTGCAAGGCAACTAGGAAAAATAATTTTTAAAATTATGTCTGTTTTGCTATATTTAAAAGCATAAATTATCTGATTATGGAGAATTGATTAAATATTTGACAGCATTTTTGTATGATTTAACATATTTATAGGCATTAATTTCTCACAAAATTTAGCTTATAGCTCTAAGTGTAGAATTAATAGTTTGCCTTTGATTACAGTTTCTTTGGTGTTAACTTTCATCTACTTTGGATGATTTGACTTGCCCCTCCTTTTTAAAATTCAGACTCTAAATTTAAGGCTATACTTCACCATAGTGTTTATGAAGTGAATTAAATCTTACAGAATGTTCCAGTGCAATCTGAAACTACAGCGACTACTGGAGATTTTATGTCTGAAAAGTGTTTTAATCAGTGATGGATTTGGAATTATTGCCAGCTGATTCCTGAATCTTTAGGCCTAGGCCTTAGGAACACATTATCCAGATGTTTATAAAATGCCATTTTACTAATGTCCTGTTTATACTTTGACTTTGTTGTTTAAAAAAAAAAATACATTTTCCTGCTTCAAAGTACCAGATGAAAGTAGTTTACATTAACTGAACACTGCATTTCAGCTGTCCAACAATCCCTACCCCTGACTCCTTCTGCCTTAAAGGCATTTATTTCCTATTATCACCTATTTTCTCCAAGACACATGAGAAGAATACAGCCTGTATTGTGGAATTTTGTGTGAATGCTAAGTTCTTGGCAATGTTTCGTACACCTTCCCTAGCTCTTCTATTTTCTCTAAAAAGCATTCTCTTTTTGAAAGAAAAATGTAATTTCTCAGTTTCTTAAACCAGATTATTAATTAAAACTGCAAAATGAAGGAAGGAAGGAATACCCACTAATTCTTCAAAGCTCAGCAACAGAATTGAATCCTTTGAAAATCTGTCTGCTTAACTCATCGCTATTAATCAGTTTAAAACTATTTAGAAGGCCGGGTGCCATGGCTCATGCCTGTAATCTCAGCACTTTGGGAGGCCGAGGCAGATGGATCACGAGGTCAAGAAATCGAGACCATCCTGGCCAACATGGTGAAACCCCATCTCTACTAAAAATACCAAAAAATTAGCTGAGCGTGGTGGCGCGCGCCTGTGGTCCCAGCTACTTGGGAGGCTGAGGCAGGAGAATTGCTTGAACCCGGGAGGCGGAGGTTGCAGTGAGCTGAGGTCACGCCACTGCACTCCAGCCTGGTGCCTGGTGATGGAGTGAGACTCTGTCTCAAAAAAAAACAACAACAACAACAAAAGACTATTTAGAAAAGGTACTGAGAGAAAAAAATAGAATAAAAATGGGGGAATAAAGCAATATTGAGCTGATACTTTATAGTCAGGTTGGTAGAGTAAAAAAGCAGTTGAACTTACAGCTTTTTAAAAAATTAAGAATATTATATAGGTTGATGTTATTTTTATTATTACAAATGTAATATTTACTTTTTTTACAAACTTAAAAAATGTAGAAACAGTAAAGAACATAAAACTCATTCATGATCCCACCACCCAGACAAAATCACTTTTACCTTTTCCCCTATTTTTAAGTCATTTTTTGCTGCATAATTAATTTGCATAAATACAAAATTGAGTTAATGGTTTATGCACAATTTTTGAAACACGTTTTAATCATTTTCTTGTGTCATTAAATATTCTTCAAAATATGCTTTTAGTGGCTGCAGAGTTATCTCTTATGAATTTCCCATCCTTTACTTGGTCTTTAGTGTCTTTTTATGGTGCCCAGTTTCAGTCTCATGTTGATCTCCTTCTACTCTTTGTCTTCACTGAGTCACTGTTGGCTCACTGTGGTAATCATTAGCACTGGTTTCTAGATATTTCTGGCTCTTCACCTGCACATAAAACAGGGCCATACATCCCAGTCCCTTGGACTTTGGTTGAGGCCATGTGACTTTTTCTAACCAGTGAGATGTGAGTAGAACATTTAATTGCTGATGAGAGAGACCTTTCAGAGTGCTGTTCTCTTTGCCACATTGACTGGCAGCATTCCACAGAATGGCTGCTCCATTAGCCTGGATCCTAGAGTGAGGTTGAGGCCAACATGAACACCTAACTGGCCTGGAATGGATAGGTAATGTGAGAAGAAAACAAAACTTTGTTTCAGCGAATGAAATCTTAGGGGCTGTTCATTATCAGTGTCAGTTTGCCTGTCTTAACTGATACGCTGATCATTTGTATTTAGATTGGGAATCTGATTTAGAACTTGTAGTCATCTTATAGACTCATGTTCACCTTCACGTCTATAAATTATATGACAGGTCATTGTATACACTTTCTCAAACAATTGGGGAATCTTTGCCCTGCGCATCTGTTTTCATGGCGTTTCTTGAGCTGACTTCAGGCATATTCAATAACTCATATACATACATAAACACTCATACCTTCATTCTCACAATGTTTATGATTAGCCTTGTCCATACTTTTCTGTTGCCTTGGAAAATGTCGATAGAAATTTTATGGTAAAGACTGATTTTTTAAAGTATAAATTTTGTAGTTGTATGAAAACGAGAAAATTCATAAGGAAAAAGTGCTGTCATTTCCCCTGCCATTCAAACTTATTTTTATTATCTCATATTTCCTCTGTTCCCTGTGTATAAAACTTTATGTTGCTTATCATAGTTTACATACCACTTGGCATTTTCTATATGTATCAAAAATTTTCATGTTTTTTCTACACTTCATAATTAACATTTTAATGGCTGAAAAATATTCCACTGAAATTGAACACTGTAATTTATACTCCAATTTCCTTATTACTGGCTTTTTAGTTTTCTGCAATTTTTTTGAAATACTGTTGGAAAAAATACTTTTAAAGCATTTTAAAACAAATATACTAGAATGTATACATCTAGTCAGTATTACCATATAAATAACTTCTAAGTCTAAACACATATTCTGATGCAGATGCCATTGATATAAACTCTTCTAATCTCTTTTAAAATTGTCTTTATGGCCAACTGATGAGCTACAAATTAAAAATAAGTCTCATTATTTTATAATTTATCTTGGTTTGGCCCCCAAATCATTCATTCATTTTGTTAATCATATTTTGGCTGTTTTCAAAAATCAATTCTAATTTTAAAGCACCAAATTTTGCCTTCATTTAGACCATTTGGAAGGCTGCCAAATGCTCTGAAGGCAATTTCAGAGGGAAAAGTTCCAAAAATGTTTAGAGCAATGGGCAATTGCTGCAATGACTGTGCAGTCTGCCGTAGTGATGGTTTTAGAGAAAAAAACACCCCTTTTTAAATGTGAGTTTGAGTAAGTTTCTTACTGTAATCATTAAATCCATAACTCTATAGTCACACTTGGCATAGATCTAATATTATTCCAAATAAATGCCAGTTGCTTAATAGCAGGGACTGATTCTTTCATGGCCTCTACATTAGTGCCTTGCACATGGTAAGTACTTAGGTATATTTGTGATCAAGTCTATAAAAGTGATCCCTGTTAAGATCACACTTTTCCAGTGACAAGGACCTGTATTTGAATAAATCCTTTCTTCTGGTGAAATCTTGAAGTCTCCAGTACTCTACACTTACAGCATTAGCATCATGTGGGAATTTGTTAGAAATAAAAGTTCTCTGGCCTTACCCTGGACCTACTGAATCAGAAAGTTTAGAGGTTGGACCAGCAATCTGTTTTTTCAAGCCCTCCATATTATTCTGACACATAATAACTAAATGGTAATTTTAGCCTGAAGAAAAATGGAAAATAAAGGTCGAAGAGATGATTCTATAATGAAAGAAAGTTGCTTTTGGAGGCCACAGACTAGCAAAATTTAATAAACATCTTCAGAGCACCTACTGTGGTCCAGAAATTGTGCTTGTAGACACTAGGTACACAAAAGCAATATAGTGTCTATCCAGAAGACATAAATGTGTGTAAATGGTTATAAAATAAATATAATGCTGAGTGATACTTCAGTATAGAAGAATATGCAAAATATGGGTGCTGATGATCATAACTACCATTTATAAACCACATATTATCTGTCAGGCACAGTAGAGTGCTTTATGTATATTATTTTTCGGTATGTTTATCAGAAGGAATATAAAGATTAAAAGGTGCTGCATTACCTAAATATTTTCCCTTAAACCTAGAAAGAATAAAAGCCTGGCCTCAAGTTCATTTCCTGCCCAGAGCACTTGACCCATTCATGGTGTCTGTGTTTGTCATTTCACTTCAGAAATGAGTATATTGGCACCTATCTCAGAATTGATATACAGATTAAATAAGGTCATGTATGAAATTATTTAGCTCAGTATGTATCATCAATATTCATTAGATAGTAATCATTTTTATTGCTATTAACAGTAATCATCACCATCACTAGAGGGGTGAGTGGCAATATCAGATAGATTCTATAGAGGTTAAAAGCATGACTCCAGCCAGATTGCCAGGGTTCAGTTCTGTCTTTGTCAACTTCTAGCTGTGAGATCATGGAGTTAGCCTCTCCGTGTTTCAGTTTTGTCATCTGTACAATGGGGACAGTAAGAGCTGGGTTGTAATAACTGGTAAATGAATTAATGTGTGAAAAACACATAGCACACTGGCAGACACATGGCAAATGCTCATTAAGTGGTAGCTTGGAGTGCCCTGTCAAAAAGCCTAACATCTCTTTGTGGTATTATGTGATTTTTGACAGAATAGTGTATGCTTTAGGCATCTATGGAACAAAAATATCACCCTTCCTTAAATCTGTGGTGTTCAACGATCACTACATATTTGAGTAAAGGCCTTTCCGTGATGTCTAACAATAACAAGAAAAAAACAAAAAACTGATACCAAACTAAGGCTTAAAAAAGGACAAGAGGAAGATAATTTTAAATCAAAAGTCATCCATTCTTATTTCATAGAATTATGTTATTTAAGAAAATATACTGATAATGATGCACATAGGCTGTTTGTATAGATTATTTTCCTCATTTAAATTCACTAAGTTCTGATTTCTTACTGGTGCCAGCAGTCTTCAGAATTAATTCTGTGCCCTCTATATTATTGTGTGGGAAAAATATCTCACATACAACTTTTCTAAAGATTAGAAGACTAAAATTAATGTGTCTGTTGCCTCAAAGGCAGAGAAAATGTACACAAATGTGAATAAACAGTTAAAACATTATCAGATTTATTGGAAGAGTCCTTGAACACATATGCAGTTGACATCAAGAAAATATTAGGTTTGTAATTCTGCCTAGATGTTACATTGATGGGATAGCACTACAGAGATTCAGCTGCAAGTATTTCATGTAACTGATGGTGTAAGGAAAGTACATTTCAATAGATATCTTTCTAGTAATTTGCCACAAGTAATCAAATGCCTAGGAGCTAGAATTTCAAGGACTCAAATTGTTGCTGTGATAGCTTCAGGCTTTGCTTTCAGGTTTTTCTTTTCCACAGGCTATGGAACATATTTTTTAAGAATTTAACTCTCTTTGTTGGTAATGCTGCAGTTTGCTTGATTACAGTTTAAAGAGTGACTGTGTTTCTCAAAGAACCTAGTGAATATTAACTTATTTTACATCATTGCAAACTCATGTTCAATCTCTATCTTGTGTGTACTGTGTTCAGCTCTTTTCTTTAACTTAACATTATTTCATCTACATTTCTATGTACTGCTTTTGATCCATTTACATGTCATAGATGTCTTCTCTTTGCCACTTCCTCTCCTGAAGTTTGTCTCCTGGGTTTCTTCTAGATTTCAACATATATAGAGAGATGTATACAGAGAACATCTTAGTACAAATTATTTTTTCTTTTTTTACGATATTGCCAAGGAGCTTGTTCTCCAAAGGAAAATAACAAAAACAAAATCAGAATTTTTGTAGGTTTGCTACATTTTGGGAGATCATACTCTAGAAAGATCAAACTAATTTAAGTGCCACCAGCATTGGATATACAAACTGATTATACCTTATAAATGCTTGGGACCGGAAACGTTTTGGATTTTGAATTTTTTCAGATTTTAGAATACTTACATGTACATAATGAGATATCATAGGGATGGGACCCAAGTCTTAAACATGCAGTTCACTTACGTTTGATATACACCTTATACACATAACCTAAAGGTAATCTCATGAAATATTTTTAATCTGTGCATGAAACAAGATTTTAACTGCATTTTGACTGCCACTGGCCACAGAAGTCAGATGTGGAGTTCTCCATTTGTGGCATCATGTTGGTACCCAAAAAGTTTCAGACCATTTTGGATTTTGGATTTTTGGATTAGGGATACTTAACCTGTATGTATAATTTTTCCCATAGCTTACACAGTACCAGATTTTATTGTAATTTAGGTGTGTAATAGCTTTTTATAGTAATTTTAATTTAGATTTACTTAGTTGGTAAGAAGTTGTATATCGGTGAGAGAAAGGCTTAATATTTACAATTTGAAAATATATAATGCACTGATTTATTGTTTTGGTCACGGCAAACATTAGGAATATAAATAAAATAAAAGAAAATTCGACTAATGGCGGCTGCATTAGTCAGGATTATCAAGAAAAACAAAACCATAGGATGTACAAGTAAGCAGAAATTGTAACATACAGTAGAATGAAATCGGAAAGCAAATGAGGAAATTCATATATTTTGTGATGTTGTGGGTTACAGAATGTACAGTAAACACAAAAGCTAATATTTCAATACTTTCTAGCTCACAAAATATTAAGTGTAAAATTTTAGCTATTTTAAATTTTATTTTACAGGTACTTACCTCCTATATCTTTAAAGATGTTAAAGAGAAAAAAGCCAAAAATCTTTCCTGTATGCTGTGGATGTTAAATATCAAACAGTTTTATTCCCGTTAACATTTTGACCATCTTCCTTCTTTCTTGCACTCTTGTGGAGTTGGCTGCATTCCTCTAATTTGGAAGAAGCTATATTTTTCTGACACTGTAATAGTGTTCTTACTGAGATCTACAGGTGAATACAGATATTAAACATGTCAGTTGAGTTTTGTTCATGTGGAGTCTGTCATCAATATGGAATAGAATTCAAGAATTTGACTTTTTTCCTGCCTCTCTTCTGCCGTTTCAAATGAATCATAGAAATTAGGAAGGAAATTTAGTCCCATCTCCTCTCCCTTGAGCTAGATTTCTGGAGTTGGGAATATTTTAGTGCTCCCTCTTTGTAAATTATGGTGTAAATGAAACTTTTTGCTTTTGTACTGTTAATGACAGTTTAAAAGTCTGAGATGGATTTCTCTTATTGTTAATGACAGTATAAAAGTCTTACGTAAATATACTCAAGGTGCTAGATTTTTTTAAAAAATAATAAAGGCAATTGTAAATTTTGCAAGAGTTATTTTAAAGTTGATTTTAAATCAAATAAGCTTTTCTAATAAGCAAAATAAGTGTTCTTTTTATTAGAAACTTAAAAAAAACTCTATGGAAACAAAAGACTATAGCTTCAAAAGCTCACAATCTTTACAATTCCCACCTCCAGACCTTGTTTTAGGAAACATTCCAAGGCTTTAAACTGTTGTGAATAATTTTTATATTAGTCAATGTGTTATATGCCCCTGTGCAAACTTACATATTTCTCATTGAGGTACATAATTATCCTATTGTTGGATATTTAACATATAAGCTGACACTCACTTTCAAGGATCGATTTAAGCTTTGCAAATTTTGAAATGCTCAGAAACATAAAGGGCCTGGTATCTTTTATAAAAAACTAATCAAAACAGCCTAATATTAAGGGAATTTGATGTGTGATAATCAGATGGGAAATCAAACTTATTTATTTAAACATTGCTTTTATTTTATGTAGCTCAAAGGAAAATATTCAGCTGGCTTCAAATGATGTCACTTTGCATAAGATACACAAAACTGTAATGAAATTTGAAAAACTGATTTAAGACTTACATTTGTTCATGTTCATTTTACATTTTGGGTATACTATCTTGCAAGCACAGACAGCAGCAGGAGTTGCTTTATAAATCTCATAAGCTAGGTCCATGGAAGTATAATTTTTAAAAGAGATAGATACTAGGATTCTCTCCTTAAAGGTAAATTGGAACTTTAGGATTCTTATTTTGATTTTTATAATAGAAGTTTTATTTGGGATACAATTCAGACACAATAAAATTTACTTGTTTAACTTGCACAACTCCATGGTTTTTAGTATATTCACAGAATTGTGCAACCACCGTCACTATTAATCTAATTTTAGGACATTTCATAATCCCAAAAAGAAACCTCTTATCTATTAATATTCCCCTCTCCTCCACCAGCCCTGGGCAACCTAAAATTTGCTTTCTATCTAAAACCTAAAATTTATTTAATTAAATTTAGTTTCTATCTAGATATGCCTGTTCTGGGCATTTCATGTAAATGGAATCTTTCAATATATGGTCTTTTTTGACTAGCTTCTTTCACTTAGAATAATATTTTCAAAGTTCATCCATGTTGTAGCATGTACCAGAATGTCATTTTGTATTGCTGAGTAGTATTTCATTATATGGATATAGTGCATTTTGTTTACACATTTATCAGTTGATGTTAAGGTTTTTTCTACCTTTTGACTATTAAGAATGGTGCTGCTATGAATATCTGTGTATAATTTTTCTTCATGTGGGCATATATTTTCAATTCTCTTGAGTATATACCAAGGAGTAGAATTGCTGGCCCATGTGATAAGTACATGTTTAACTTTTTGAAGAACTGTCAAATTGTTTTCTAGAGTAACTATGCCATTTCACATTTCCAACAGCAATGTACAAGGATTCAAATTTCTCTACATCCTCCCCAATGATTGTTATTATCTCTTTTTGATAATAGCCATCCTACTAGATGGAAAGTGACATCTCATTGAGGTTTTGATTTGCATTTCCCTTATGGCTAATCATGTTCAGCATCTTTTCATGTAATCATAATCTATTTATATATCTTCTTTGGAGAAATGTCTATTCAAATTATTTGCCCATTTTTGTAATTGGATTTTGAAATTATTGAATTGTTAAAAAAATTTCATATATTTTAGATACAAGCACCTTATCAGATATATGATTTGCCAAAGTTTTCTTCCATTCTATGGGTTACCCTTTTACTTTTTGATGATGTCCTCTGAAGCACAAAATTTTAACATTTTGCTGGTTCAATTTATCTATTTTTTATTTTGTTGCTTGTGATTTTGGTGTTGTCTCTAAGAAACAATTTCCTTTCCCAAAGCCAAGAAGTTTTATAGTTTTAGCTATTGCATATAAGAATATGATTCATTTTGAAATAATTTTTATATATGGCATGATGTAACTTTATTCTTTTGCATGTGGATGTCTGGTTGGCCCAGAACCATTTGTTGAAAATACTGTTCTATTCTTGTTGAACTCTCTGGATATCTTTGTTGAAAATAAATTGACCATTCCTATAATGGTTTATTTCTGGACTCTCAATTCTACTCTATTGGTTTATATATCTATTCTTATACCAGTACCATGCTATCTTGCTTACTACAGTTTTATAGTAAGTTTTAAAATATGGAAGTATGAGTTCTTCAACTTTGTTCTATTTTTTTTCTAACTTGTTTTGGTTATTTTGAATGCTTTTCCATATGAATTTTATAATCAGCTTGTCAATTTCTTTCTTTCTTTTTTTTTTTTTTTTAAGAAAAGCAACTGGAATTTTGATAGAGATTGCATTAAATCTGTAGATCAACTTGGGAGGTATTGCCATGGTAACAATATTAAGTCTTCTACTTTATAGACAATGGACATCTTTTCATTTATTTAGATCTTTAATTTATTATAACAATATAAATTTTATAGTTTTTATTATGAATTACATGGACTGTTGAGTTAATTTAATATTCAGATTACTCTTTGCTATTGTTTTGCTTTTGCATTGTTCATTGCTGCTGTACAATTGATTTGTGTATACTGATCTTTTATCCGGTAATCTTGACAAACTTCTTAATTAGTTCTAATAGTTGTATGTTGTGTGTGTGTGTGTGTGTGTGTGTATACCTTAGGATTTTCTATACGATCATGTCACTTTTTCTAGAAATTTGGCTTTGATATTAAAAATACATTAATACAAAACTAAAGAATTTGAATAAGATTTTATTAAAAATATTGACTTAAAAAATATTATGTCATCTGTGAAAAGAGATACTATTACCTCTTCTTTTCCAGTATAGAAATTTCTTTTAAATTTCTTTTTTCGTATTTGATTCCCCCTGGTTAGAATCTCCAGTAAAATGTTGAATAGGAGTCGGGGAGACAAACATGCTTGTCTTTTCTGATCTCAGGGGAAAAGCATTCCGTCTTTCTCCATTACGTGTGATGTTAGCTGTGGGATATTTGTAAATGCTTTTTATTTGATTGAAGAAGTTCTCTTTCATTAGTTTGATTAGTGATTTTATCATAAAAAGGTGTTAGATTTTGTGAAATACTTTTTTCAGCATCTACTGAGATAATCATGTGGCACTTCCCTTTATTATATTAATATATATTACATCAATTGATTTTTGGATATTAAATCAACTTTGTATTCCTGGGATAAATCCCATTTGTATATAATCCTTTTTATATGTTGCTGGTTTTGTTTGCTGGTATTTTGTTGAGAAATTTTTGCATCTATATTTATAAGGGATTTTTGGTCTGTAATTTTTTTGTGATATATTTGTCTGGTTTTGGTGACAGTAATGCTGGCCATGTAGAATGAGTTGGGAAGTGTTCCCTCCTCTTCTATTTTTTGGAAGAGTTTGTAGAGGATCGTTATTAATGTTTAGATATTATTTTGATTTTTTATGGCTTCCTTTGCAGTTTATCCTTTACTTTTATTAAACTGCAGATGGGGCTTGTAAATAGGGACAGAAAGGTGGTGGTTATGCTGATTGGTCCCTTTAGAATAATTTTACTACAGTGAAAGTACAGGATTTTAAATAAAACTGAGTCTTCATTTTCCCTCCTTCTATAAAGCAATGATAGATGCCCCACCACTGGAAGACATGCTTAGTTGCAAAAACAAATTCAAAGGTTTTCCTAAATTAAGATTAAAAGATGCCTTTCGGTGCTATCTCCTCAGTTGAGCCAGGGATGCATGCCCATCTCACTGTCCCCACTTCAAGAAATCTTACCTGTAGCCTACAAGTACAAATCTGTCTAAAACATGACTTAAAAGAGCCTGTTAAGAAGTGTTATACTGACCTTCTCTTGAGTAAGAGTCTGAGAACAAGGAGAGTTTGTTGAATCCCAGACATCACGTAAGGTAATATGAATAATAAATATTTAGATTGTCTTCCTACGTGTTGCAAGGTAATTTTTGGTCATTAATCACTTCACTAACTCAGTGAGAAAAATTAGCACAGAAGAAGTAATAACAACTAATGTTTACTAAGTAATTACTATGTGCCAAACACTGTCTAAATCCTTTATGTATACTATCTCTTTTATTTATCATAGCAATATTATGAGGTCAATGCTAACATTATTCTCCATTTAACAAATGAGGGAATTTAGAAACAAAGAGGTAATCATAGTTGCAAAGAATGCAGGAGCTGGGATTTGACCTATGTTATGTGACCCCAGAAACTGAACCAGAATTTAGAGTAGATTCTGTGCATCCCAGGGATTCAGATTCAGGGTCTCTGTATTCCAAATTCCGGGTTTGGAAGAAAAGCCTTTGTACTCTCTTTTGATGAATAATAAAATTTGCAGTCCACTTTTTAGAAATGTTCATAGAGAGTATACTCAGATGGTACGAATCACTTGAGATTAGACAGTCTCTGCAGGGATAATTGAATAGGCAAGTTAATAAAATAAATATTTAAAATGCATTGAGTGATTATTGTGTTTCAGAATAAGTGATTTACTTGTATAAATTAATTATTTCTGCAAAATAACTCTATGAAATGGTCTTATTATCACTTCCATTTTTAGATGATGCCCCTGAAACAAAGATATGGGTAACTTACCCTAGGCCAATTAGCAATAAGTCCAGATTTGAACCCAAGCAGTCTTGCTCCAGACCTTCTGTTTTTAACCATTCTGTACTGCAGTTTCTCTAAGTAAATAGTCACCTGAAATATGGTTACAACAATGCAGTCACACCAAGAATGTAGTAAGAGATAAGACTGCCTCGTTGTGTTTGTGCATGTAGAGACTAGAGTTGCTTCTGTAGGAGATAAGCACCAAGCTATCATCTGAAGGAGAGAAATGTGGGTGAAAGAGGGAGGAAGGTTGTTCTGTAAATATGCGACAACCCGAAACAAATATAGAAATATGAAAAGAAAAGAAATAATTTTCAAAAGGGAAGTTCTTAGCCTGTGCTTTAACAGAAGATAGTAATGGACTGTGGCATGTACTTGGAAGTTGTGGCAGTTTGGTCCTGAGAGCACCGTGGTGCAGGACAGTTTGGAGCCATATCTCAGGGGTAAAAAAGGAACAGTTTCAAAGAACAATTTTAGAAAATGACTTTGATAAACTTTGTTAGTAGATACAGAGGTTGAATCAACAGTAGATTAATATTAGCTTCAATTATAAGTGCTTCTAGTAATGTAAGAAGCCTCTAGAAATTAGCAGGAAAAAATCTGCAGTTGGGATAGTATTATTTCTCCTTTAGTGTCAAAATTATAATAGTTTTTTTTCCTCTTATGCCAGTAAAATCAAGGGGCTGTGTTTATTCAGCAACTTTTCTTCGTGAGAATACGAATATATTCCCAGATATTGTTTGCACTTTTCTTGTGTGGTGTTCTACCACCAATGTGGAGTTATATATTTAGACCTCTGTGTTTGGGTAGGAAGAGAGTAGGCCCACTGGCAGGCAGTGACCACAGAGCTAAATGTATCTGGGCCAGTTTTATTCCAGACATGTGGATCTTCTAGTCTGCAGCCTTGACAAACTCCAGAGTTCCCTTGTCTCCTTGTACCTGTTGATCATGATGGCACTGCTAATGTCCTTCAGAGTTGGTGGCAATTTGCAACTTTGAAGGATCATCCAAATTATCAAATAATTTACATATGGTTTCAATGAGATGATTATTAAATTGAAGTTTCTAATTTATTCTTAACACAAAATAAAAATTACATTCACATTGAAAGCAAATAAATTAATACTACCACCTTTCCTGATTCCCATATACAAAGAAAGATGAGTAGAAATCAAATGTCAATATACAGGTTCTTTTTAAAAAGTCTTTTGGTCTATTTATATTTTCAAGGCAACCTGTTGGCTTTTCTCTCAAGTCCTCACACAGGTATTCAGGAATACCAGGATGGCGTGCCCAGGATTCCAACAGCCTGTATTACAGTGGAAGATGCAGAAATGATGTCAAGAATGGCTTCTCGTGGGATCAAAATTGTCATTAAGCTAAAGATGGCAGCAAAGACCTACCCAGATGCTGATTCCTTCAACACTGTAGCAGAGATCACTGGGAGCAAATATCCAGAACAGGTAAGTGAAGGAGACGGTTGGCCTGTCCAAGAATACAGTTTTCTGGTCTATTTTGAGTTATTAGAGATAGTTTGGGAAACTGAGACCATGAAACTGCAGAGATGGTTCTCATAGACTCATAGAAGGCAGAAGCTTTATATATATTTTTGCTCATCAAAATTTTACCATGTATACCATCTCACACTAGTCAGAATGGCTATCACTGAAAAGTCAAAGAATAACAGATGTTGGTGAGGTTATGGAGAAAAAAGGAACATTTATATGCTGTTGGAGGGACTATAAATTAGTTCAACCCCTGTGGAAAGCAGTTTGGAGATTTCTCAAAGAACTGCAAATAGAATTAGCATTTGACCCAGCAATCTCATTACTGTGTATGTACCCAAAGGAAAGTACATTGTTCTACCAAAATGGTACCTGAACTCACATGTTTGTTGCAGCATTATTCACAATAGCAAAGACATGGAATCGACCTAGGTGCCCATCAATAGTGGGCTGGATAAAGAAAATGTGGTACGTATATACCATGGAATACTACACAGCCGTAGAAAGGAGATGAAATCATGTCCTTTGCAGCAACATCGGTACAACTGAAGGCCATTATCCTAAGTGAATTAACACAGAAACAAAAACAAAAAGCATGTTCTCACAAGTAAGAGCTAATCATTGGGTACATGTGTACATAAAGATTGGAAGAATAGGCAATGGGGGACTCCAAAGTGGGGGGAGGGAGAGAGGGAAGCAAGGTTTAACAAACTACCTATTGGGTACTATGTTCTCTGTTTGGGTGACGGGTTCAATTGAAGCCCAAACCTTAGCCTCACACAATATGTTCATATACCCTCTGAATCTAAAGGTAAAAAAATAAAAACTTTACCACATTGGCTGAAGAAGGGCAAGACTAACTGAAGGGCAGAATGGGATTCATGGTGTGGAAACTGAACCTCGGAACAGTTGAGAGTGGTGTTTGTCCATATGTGTTGTATTTATTCCATTTGAAGTCAGCCTGGCATTTGAGATAAAACCAATAATTAATACTTATTGTGCTTATTGTGTCAATTATCTATTTAATCCTTTCAAAGCTCAGTGAATTATGATGTATTTTCTGTATTAGTCTATTCTTGCATTGCTATAAAGAAATACCTAAGACTGAGTAATTTATAAGAAAAGAGGTTTAATTGGCTCACAGTTCTGCAGGCTGTACAGGAAGCATGGTGGCATCTGCTTCTGGGAAGGCTTCAGGAAGCTTTCAGTCATGGCAGAAGGCAAAGGGAATGAGGTGTCTTACATGAAAGGAGCAGGAGCAAAGGGGAGGGGGAGGTGCCACATACTTTTAAACAACCAGATTTCGTGAGAACTCACTAAAACCAGAACAGCACCAAGGGGATGGTGCTAAATCATTCATGAGAAACAGCCTATTTGATCCAATCACCTCTCAGCAGGCCTCACCTCCAACATTGGGGATTACAATTCCACATGGGATTTGGGCAGGGATGCAGATCTAAATCACATCAATTTTCTTCATTTTATAGGTGAGGAAACAAACCTAGAGGGAAACTCATTTACCCAAGGTCTACACAGCAGATCACTAAGAAGGAATTCAAACCCAGGACCTTGTGAATATTTAACCAAGCATTAAACCACAGTTTATGTGCAGTTAACAGAATCTGCAAATAAAGGGATGGTATGCAAGCAATTAACAGAATTATTGTGAGGACGAGATTAGGTAAGGCACATCAAATAGCTTTGTCGAGTGTTTGGCATGTCACAGCTCACTGAATGTAAGTTTACTTTGTATGGCATCAAGTGTGAAATAAATGCTTTTTATAAGGTTTCTGGTACAAATCTCATACATTAGTCATTGAAATTCTAAAAATGGAACTTAAAATGCTGTTCAGAAATTTCAAAATTTTGTATTTTGTTTGATGACATCAGTGAGATGAAGGAAAGAGTGAATAGTCATGGTGTTCTGTGATGGAGAAACAAGTCTTCTGCACATGACTTCTCCCAGACTCAGGACTGAGAGACTCAGGATTCAGGATTTCTCCCAGACTTGAGGGCTGTACTGCAGTGAAGATTCATTTTAAACTCAGGGCTCTTTCCCCCTCTTCCCAAGTCACCTGCTTCAAGAACATGAGCAACAGCCATAGCTTTGCCACAGGGATGATGGAAAACAACTCAGTAGAATAATAAGGGAGTCAGACAGCTGTAGAGAAATTGTGGTTTCAAACAGACAAGCCCAGCTCCTTGTCCTTTTAGGAAACTGATAACAGAAGAGCCGAGAGTCTGTATTTAAGATGCTAAATAGTCAGATGCCTTACAGTGCAATCCTTACCAGGCATTTTCCCCACTCGTTAGTTCCAGAATAAAGTTTCGTCATCATCAGGTAGCTAGCCCAGGGCTTGAAAGATTTAGGATTATAATACTATTACTGTCCGGGAGAGTAGGCTGATTCTAGCCTGAGGTTTTGGGCAGGTGGGTGGCAGGGTGAGAGTGAGGTATTGGGATCTTTAGTCTATAGCAGCTAGCGAGTCTCAGAATCTGAAGCCAAAGCATATAGGCTGAGGAGTTCTTGAAAACCAGAGGGCTGAGATGGTGCTGGCTCTGACAGCTTCCTGAGGGCCACTAACATCTTCTGGCTGGGAGAACTTGGGCCTATTTGTCAGTTCAGCCTGACTCATTCTTTTTATTTTTTAAAATCGGCTGAATTCAGGTATAACTTATATAAAATAAATCAACCAATCTAATGTACAGTTTGATGTTTGGAAAATGCGTGATATAATCACTATCACAGTTATAATACATAATGTTTCCACCACCCCAAAGTTTCCCGTGAGCTCCTTTGTAGTCCATCTCCAGCTCTACTACCCTGCCCCTGGCAGCCAGTAATCTCCTTTCTAGAGCCATAGTTTGTTGCTGTTTTTTTTAAATTTCATATATAAGTGAAATAATGCAATTTGTAGTCATTTTCTGTCAGGCTTATTTCACGCAGCATAATGCTTTTGAGATTCATCCATGTTGTTGATTTAGTTGTGTCTTCCTTTATATCCCCGAGTAATATTTCATTGTATGGATATAAGACCATCTATCCATTCAGCAATTGATGGACATGTGGGTGGTTTCTAGTTTTTGATTATTGTGTATAAAGCTTTTGTGAACATTCTTATACTAGTCTTTCTGTGGACTTAATGTTTTCATTTCTTTTGAGTAAATATCTTGGAGTGGAATTGCTGGGCTTGCCTGAATTTAAGTACCCTTCTCTCTTGCCAAGATGCTTCACTCCGTATTTTGTGGGGAGTAGCACCTTCTCCCAGAAGGTAGATGGACAATTTCAAAGCAATGATGAGATTTAGGATTAAACTTTCACTTCTGCCATAATGTTGTCTAGAATTCTAAGAGTTGTTCATAAATACTTTGTTACCAAGATGTTTTAAAAGGTAGAAGATTAACAAAAGTTCTTCCACAAAGAAGTAACAGCATTACTTCCACAGGAAAAAAATGAAAATGAGCACAGTAGAGTCAAGTCTGTGGTTGTGTTTTGTAGAGGGAATCTACATTATAGCTGGCCTGGAACCTCAGGGGACATACAGACTGTGAAGGCAAGCAAGCAAGAAGCATGTAGTCCCTCTGCAGGTGCTAGGTTGATTAATGAGCTTGAAAAAGAACTATCTTATCCCCAATAAATGTCACTTCTTCCATGAAGACTGCTTTGGTAACACTCCCCCTCATCCCAGTACTTCACGCCACTGTTATGGTGTCATCTCCCACCATAACTTGCAAATGCTCTGAGAGTAGGGGCTCTGTTCACTCTATTTTCTTTCTTTTCCTTTTTTCCCGCCTCTAATGACTGTTTCAGGACTTGGCATGCAGTGGCCTCTCAACGCATATTTTATTTTGATAAAATGAAGGAGGAAGTAAAGAAAAAAATGGTTGGAGGATTTTGCTAATCTTGATCTTTAAATCTAGAAGTTTGGCTGGGCATGGTGGCCCATGCCTATAATCCCAGCACTTTGGGAGGCCAAGGCGGGCAGATCACCCGAGGTCGGGGAATTCAAGAGCAGCCTGGCCAACATGGAAAAACCCTGTCTCTACTAAAAATACAAAATTTTCTGGGCATGGTGGCATATACCTGTAATCCCAGCTACCTGGGAGGCTGAGGCAGGAGACTCATTTGAACCTGGTAGGCGGAGGTTGCAGTGAGCTGGGATTGCACCATTGCACTCCAGCCTGGGGAACAAGAGCGAAACTCCATCTCAAAAAAAAAAAAAAAAGAAAAAGAAAAAGAAAATCTAGAAAGTTTACTGCCCTTTTAGAATACCAATTGTTACTGGCACATTGAACCTTACCCCTGAATGTGGCTCAACATTTCCAAATATGAACACATTGTCTCCCTCATACCTGATTTTTTGGTCTTAGTTTCTTGTTTCTGTTAAATGAACCATATTTATCTATCAGCACAGCTACAAAACTTCAAGTTATTTTTCATTCTCTCTCCTTTATCACTATCCTACAGTCAGATATCACGTCCTACTCAGTCTATTTTCAGCATATTTAAAAAAAATTCTGTTCCTACCTTGCCTTTACTGCTATTACTGCCTTAATCCAGGCCCTCACTATTTCCCCCTTGATTTTTTTCCTTCTGGTCTTTGCTATATTCCTTTTGTTCTTTGCCATGCAGCTCAAAGTTATTTTAAAACATTTGATCTCAACATGGTGATTCTCTGCTTTCAGGGGAATCACCTGCTTTCCTTACTATCATAAATTGAAATCACCTGCTTTCCTCTCTCCTGTTTCCTGTAAGATAAAGGTTGTGATGAAGATAAATGCTGGAGTGAGTGATCAGAGGTGAGGAGAAGACAGAGGAAAAAAGACAAAGAGGAAGGCAAGTCAGGGTTAGATAGGAGGCAGTTACAGTAAGAGGAAATTATATGGTACCTTTCATAAATGGACAGAAAATCAGAATGAAGAAAGGGGAAAAGGAAATGTATGATGCTGAAAGGCAATGTCTGGTGGGGGATACAATGTCAATTGAAAACTGATCTTTCGTAGGCCAGGGAGGGAGTTCAGTTCTAAAGTCTAGCAGACTTCCCTGAAATCATTCCTTTTTAAATTATCAGTAATGCTGACAGTAACTTAAAATGTGGCACATATACACCATGGAATATTATGCAGCCATCAAAAACGATGAGTTCGTGTCCTTTGTAGGGACATGGATGACCTGGAAACCATCATTCTCAGCAAACTGACACAAGAACAAAAATCAAACACCGCATGTTCTCACTCATAGGCGGGTGTTAACAATGGGAACACATGGACACAGGGAGGGGAGTATCACACACTGGGGTCTGTCGGGGGAAAAGGGGAGGGATAGTGGGGGGTGGGGAGTTGGGGAGGGATAGCATGGGGAGAAATGCCAGATATAGGTGATGGGGAGGAAGGCAGCAAATCACACCGCCATGTGTGTACCTATGCAACAATCTTCCTTGTTCTTCACATGTACCCCCAAACCTAAAATGCAATAAAAAAAAAAAAATAAAAAAAAAAAAAAAAGTTGGTTTTTATAATTTAGGTTGACTAACTTCTGCCTGACATACCCTTGCTACTTTACTCCATAGTGTACTAAAGAATAGTGGTGAAAATAACTCATAAAACGAGCTGCAGTGGAAGTTATCTCTATAAAAGTAGGGGTCTGTTGAAATTACCGTTATTCTGCCTGCAGAATAATGCAAACATCTTGGGTGACTTGAAGGTAGGCAAAGGGGTGGAAGGTGGGTGTCTTAGTCTGTTTTATGCTGCTATAGTAGAATACCATAGAATGGGTAGTTATACTGAACAGAAATTAGATCAGAGTTCTGGAGACAGGGAATTTCAAGAGCATGGGCACCAGAATCTGGCAAGGACCTTTGTGCTGCATCATCCCATGGTAGAAGGTGGAAGGGCAAGAGATGGTGATGGCAAGAGAGCAAGAGGGGACCAAACTCCCTTTTATAACACACTCATTTTTGAGATAATTAGCCTATTCCTGTGATAATATTAATCCATTCATGAGGGCAGAACCCCCATGATTTAATTACTTCATATTAGGCCTTGCCTTCCAGCAATATTGCATTGGGGATTAAGTTTTCAACACATGAACTTTTGGGTGACATATGCAAACCATTGCATGAACTAATAGCAGTGGCTAATAGATATTGTTCAGTGATAACACCTGGTATAGTTCCTTACATCTCATCAACCAGGCACAGAACCTTAATAAAAGTAAACCAGTTAGCATGTAAATAATCCTTCTATTTTGGCCCAAAACCCAAATGGGCAAAATGTGGTAAATTTCAGCCTTAGAAAACTGTATATGTGACTGATAAAATATTAGTACATTTCAAAACCCTGTTGCATAATTTATCCATAAGCCTGGACTGAATTAACCATAGGCTTTTAATAAAATGCCAATAATACAAATACTTTATTGAGTTTCACTTTGTGAAAATAGCAGAATAGGGGTATTATATGCTAAAATCTACCTTCTTTCCAAAAAACCCATGGTGGCACATTCTGGCTCCTCTAAGCCCAGAATTCTCTCTCCACCCTGATCTCCTCGGAAACTGTGCTCTTCCGTGATTTGGACATGTTGTGCAGGACCCAGAAGATCTTGGACAGTGTGCAGGAGTGCAGTTCATTGGAGTTAAAGCAGTTCTCTGGAAGATCTGCATTAGCCTCTGAACTGCATTTTCTCAGACAGCTTTATCCCTGGGAAATCATGGTATATTTGTATCAGAACAAAGTGTTGATGTCTTACTATCATAAATGGAAATTTGCCTTTTTCTTTTGTATTTTGTTATATTCAGTAATCAGACATATGCTTAGCTTCTTCTAGGTTAAATACTTTTTTTACTTTTTCTGGGATACATGTGCAGATCTTGCAGGATTGTTACATAGATATATACATGCCATGCCATGGTGGTTTGCTGCCTCCATCCCCCGTCACCTACATTAGGTAATTATCCTAATGTTATCCCTCCCCAATCCCCCCCACCACCTGTTATTCCTCCCCTAGGCCCCCAACCCCCAACAGGTGCCACTGTGTGATGCTCCCCCTCCCTGTGTCTATGTGTTTTAATTGTTCAACACCCACCTGTGAGTGAGAACATGCAGTGTTTGATTTTCTGTTCTTGTGTCAGTTTGCTGAGAATGATGGTTTCCAAATTCATCCATATCCCTGCAAAGGGCATGAACTCATCCTTTTTTATGGCTGCATAGTATTCCATGGTGTATATGTGCCATATCTTCTTATCCAGTCCATCATTGATGGGCATTTAGGTTGGTTCCAAGTCTTTACTATTGTAAACAGTGCTGCAATGGACATACGTGTGCATGTGTCTTTATAATAGAAGGATTTATCATCCTTTGGATATATACCCAGTAATGGGATTGCTGGGTCAAATAGTATTTCTATTTCTAGATCCTTGAGGAATCCCCCACACTGTCTTCCACAATGGCTGAACTAATTTACACTCCCATGAACAGTGTAAAAGCATTCCTATTTCTCCGCATCCTCCCCAGCATCTGTTCTCTCCAGATTTTTTAATGATCGCCATTCTAACAGTCATGAGATGGTATCTCGGTGTGGCTTTGATTTGCATTTCTCTGAAGACTAGTGATGATGAGCATTTTTTTCATAAGTTGGTAGGCCACATAAATGTCTTCTTTTGAAAAGTGTCTGTTCATATCTTTACCCACTTTTGGATGGGGTTGTTTGTTTTTTCTTGTATATTTGTTTTAGTTCTTTGTAGATTCTGGATATTAGCCCTTTGTCATATGGGTAGCTTGCAAAAATTTTTTCCCATTCTGTTGGTTGCTGCTTCACTCTAATGATTGTTTCTTTTGCTATGCAGAAGCTCTTAAGTTTAGGTCCCATTTGTCTATTTTGACTTTTGTTGCCATTGCTTTTGGTGTTTTAGTCATGAAGTCCTTGCCTATGCCTATGTCCTGAATGGTATTGCCTAGGTTTTCTTCTATTGTTTTTATGGTGTTAGGTTTTATGTTTAAATCTTTAACCCATCTGGAGTTAATTTTTGTATAAGGTGTAAGGAAGGGGTCCAGTTTCAGTTTTCTGCACATGGCTAGTTTTCCCAACATCATTTATTAAACAGGAATCCTTTCCCCATTGCTTGTTTTTGTTAGGTTTGTCAAAGATCAGATGGTTGTAGATGTGTGGTGTTACTTTTGAGGCCTCTGTTCTGTACCATTGGTCTATATCTCTGTTTTGGTACCGGTACCATGTTGTTTTGATTGCTGTAGCCTTGTAGTATAGTTTGAAGTCAGATAGCATGATGCCTCCAGCTTTGTTCTTTTTGCTTAGGATTGTCTTGGCTTTGAGGCTCTTTTTTGGTTTTAAGGTGGTTTTTTCCTGTTCTGTGAAGAAGGTCAATGGTAGTTTGAAGGGGATAGCATTGAATCTATAAATTACTTTGGGCAGTATGGCCATTTTCACCATATTGATTCTTCCTACCCATGAGCATGGAATGTTTTTCTATCTGTTTATGTCCTCTCTTATTTCCTTGAGCAGTGATTTGTATTTCTCCTTGAAGAGGTCCTTCATGTCCTTTGTTAGTTGTATTCCTAGATATTTTATTCCCTTTGTAGCAATTGTGAATGGGAGTTCACTCATGATTTGGCTCTGTGTTTGTCTGTTATTGGTATATAGGAATGCTTGTGATTTTTGCATGTTGATTTTGTATCCAGACTTTGCTGAAGTTGCTTATCAGCTTAAGGAGATTTTGGGCTGAGACAGTGGGGTCTTCTAAATATATAGTCATGTTATCTGCAAATAGAGACAGATTGACTTCCTCTTTTCCTAATTGAATACCCTTTATTTCCTTTTCTTGCCTTATTGCTCTGGCTAGAACTTCCAATACTATGTTGAATAGGAATGGTGAGCAAGGACACCCTTGTCTAGTGCCATTTTTCAATGGGAATGCTTCCAGTTTTTGCCCATTTAGTATAATAATGGCTGTGGGTTTGTCATAAATAGCTTTTATTATTTTGGATACATTCCACTGATACCTAGTTTATTAGGAGTTCTTAGCATAAATGGCTGTTGAATTTTGTTGAAGGCCTTCTCTGCATCTGTTGAGATGATCATGTGGTTTTTGTCTTTGGTTCTGTTTATGTGATGGATTATATTTATAGATTTGCATATGTTGAACCAGCCTTGTATCCCCATGATGCAGCCTACTTAATCGTGATGGATAAGCTTTTTGATGTGCTATTGCATTCGGTTTGCCAGTATGTCATTGAAGATTTTCACCTCGACGTTCATCATGGATATTCGCCTGAAATTTTCTTTTTTAGTTGTGTCTGCCAGATTTTGGTATCAGGATGATGTTGGCCTCATAAAATCAATTAAGGGGGTTTCCTCTTTTGTATTGTTTGGAATAGTTTCAGAAGCAATGATACCAGCTCCTCTTTATACCTCTGGTAGAATTCAACTGTAAACCTGTCTTGGTCCGGGACTTTTTTTGGTTGGTAGGCTATTAATTGGTGCCTCAATTCAGACCTTGTTATTGGTCTACTCAGGGATTCAACTTCTTCCTGGATTAGTCTTGGGAGGGTGTAAGTGTCCAGGAATTTATCTATTTCTTCTAGATTTACTGGTTTATGTGCATAGAGTTGTTTGTGGTAATCTCTGATGGTAGTTTGTATTTCTGTGGAATTAGTAGTGATATCCCCTTTATCATATCTTATTGCATCTATTCGATTCTTCTCTTTTCTTTTTTGTTAGTCTGGCTAGCGGTCTATCTATATCGTTGATCTTTTCAAAAAACCAGCTCCTGGATTTATTGATTTTTTGAAGGGTTTTTTGGGTTTCAGTTTCCTTCAGCTCTGCTCTGATCTTAGTTATTTCTTTTGAATTTGTTTGATCTTGCGCTTCTAGCTCTTTTAATTTTGATGATAGGGTGTCGATTTTAGATCTTTCCTTGTTTCTCATATGGGCATTTAGTGCTACAAATTTCCCACTGGACACTGCTTTAAATGTGTCTCAGAGATTCTGGTACATTGTATCTTCATTCTCATTGGTTTCAAAGAACATCTTTATTTCTGCCTTCATTATTTATCCAGCAGTCATTCAGGAGCAGGTTGTTGTTCAGTTTCCATGTAATTGTGTAGTTTTGAGTGAGTTTCTTAATACTGAGTTTTAATTTGATTACACTGTGGTCTGAGAGACTGGTTGTTATGATTTTTGTTCTTTTGCATTTCCTGAGGAGTGATTTACTTCCAATTATGTGGTCAATTTTAGAGTAAGTGCAATGCGGTGCTGAGAAGAATGTATATTCTGTGTATTTGGGGGTGGAGAGTTCTGTAGATGTCAGTTAGATCCACCTGGTCCAGATCTGAGTTCAAGTCCTGGATATCCTTATTAATCTTCTGTCTTGTTGATCTGTCAAATATTGACAGTAGAGTGTTAAAGTCTCCCACTATTATTGTGTTGGAGTGTAAGTCTCTTTGTAGGTAGTTAAGAACTTGCTTTATGTATCTGGGTGCTCCTGTATTGGGTGCATATATATTTAAGATAGTTAACTCTTCTTGTTGCATTGATCCTTTTACCACTATGTAATGTCCTTCTTTGTCTCTTTTGATCTATGTTGGTTTAAGGTCCGTTTTATCAGAGACTAGGATTGTAACCTCTGCTTTTTTTTTTTTTTAATCTCCATTTGCTTGGTAAATCTTCCTCCATCCCTTTATTTTGAGCCTGTGTGTGTCTTTGCACATGAAATGGGTCTTCTGAATACAGCACACTGATGGGACTTGACTTTTTGCCCAGTTTGCCAGTTTGTGTCTTTTTGATTGGGGCATTTAGCCCATTTACATTTAAGGCTGATATTGTTATGTGTGAATTCGATCCTGTCATTTCGATGCTAGCTGGTTGTTTTGCGTGTTAGTTGACGCAGTTTCTTCATTGTGTTGATGCTGTTTACCATTTGGTACATTTTTGGAGTGGCTGGTACTGGTTGTTCCTTTCTATGTTTAGTGCTTTTTTCAGGAGGTCTTGCAAGGCAGGCCTGGTAGTGATGAAATCTCTCAGCAATTGCTTGTCTGTAAAGGATTTTATTTCTTCTTTACTTATGAAGCTTAGTTTGGCTGGATATGAAATTTTGGGTTGAAAGTTATTTTCTTTAAGAATGTTGAATATTGGCCCCCGCTCTCTTCTGGCTTGTAGGGTTTCTGCCTAGAGATCTGCTGTGAGTCTGATGGGCTTCCCTTTGTGGGTAACCTGACCTTTCTCTCTGGCTGCCCTTAGCATTTTTTCCTTCATTTGAACACTGGTGAATCTGACGATTATGTGCCTTGGGGTTGCCCTTGTTGAGGATTATCTTTGTGGTGTTCTCTGTATTTCTTGGATTTTAGTGTTGACCTACCTTTCTAGGTTGGGAAAGTTTTCCTGGATAATATCCTGGAAAGTGTTTTCCAGCTTGGATTCATTCTCCCTGTCACATTCAGGTACACCAATCAAATGTAGATTAGGTCTTTCCCCATAATCCAGTATTTCTTGGAGGCTTTGTTCATTTCTTTTCACTCTTTTCTCTCTAATCTTGCCTTCTTATTTTATTTCATTGAGTTGATCTTCAGTCTCTGATATCCTTTCTTCTACTTGATCGATTTGGCTGTTGAAACTTGTGTATGCTTTGTGAAGTTCTCATGCTGTGTTTTTTGGCTCCATCAAGTCATTTATGTTCTTCTCTAAGCTGGTTATTCTAGTTAGCATTTCGTCTAACCTTTTTTCCAGGTTCTTAGTTTCTTTGCTTTGGGTTAGAACATGCTCCTTTAGCTGAGAAGTTTGTTATTACCCACCTTCTGAAGCCTGTTTCTGTCAATTTGTCAAGCTCATTCTCCATCCAGTTTTGTTTCCTTGCTGGTGAGGAGTTATGATCTCTTGGAGGAGAAGAGGCATTCTGGTTTTGGTGATTTCATCCTTTTTTTGTTGGTTTCTTCTCATCTTAGTGGATTCATCTACCTTTGGTTTTTGAAGTTGATGCCTTTTGGATGGTGTCTCTGATTAGATGTCCTTTCTGTTGATATTGAAGCTGTTTCTTTTTGTTTTTCAGTTTTCCTTCTAACAGTCAGGCCCCTCTGCTGCAGGAATGCTGGAGGTCAACTCCAGACCCTGCTTGCCTGAGAATCACCTACAGGGGCTGCAGAACAGTAAGGGTTGCTGCCTGTTCCTTCCTCTAGTATCTTCATCCCAGAAGGGTGCCCGCCAGATGTCAACCAGAACTCTTCTTTATGAGGTGCCTCTTTGGATATACAGGGGTCAGGGAGCCGCTTGAGGAGGCAGTCTGTCATTTATCAGAGCTCAAGTGCTGTGCTGGGAACTCCATTGTTATGTTCAGAGCTGCTGGGCAGGGACATTTAAGTCTGTTGCAGCAGAACTGACAACCACCTCTTTTCCCAGGTGCTCTGTCCTGGGATGATGGGGCTTTATTTATAAGTTCTTGATGTGCTGCTGCCTTTTTTCAGAGATGCCCTGCCCAGCAAGAAAGGAGTCTAGGCACAGTCTGCCTCCAGAGGCATTGCTGAGCTGCTGTGGGCTCTGCCCAGCAAGAAGGGAGTCTAGGCACAGTCTGCCTCCAGAGGCATTGCTGAGCTGCTGTGGGCTCTGCCCAGCTGCTGTGTAAACTTCCTTATGGTTTTGTTTACACAGGTAAAATTAGAACTGCCTCAGTATGACAGACTGCCTCAGTAATGGTGGATTGCCTTGGTAATGGTGGACTGCCTCAGTAATGGCAGACTGCCTTGATAATGATGGACACCCTTTCCCCCATGGAGCTTGACTGTCCTGCGTCAAGCTCAAACTGCTGCACTGGCTGCAACACTCTCAAGCCAGTGTGTTTCAGATTGCTGGTTTTTGTGGGGCAGGGACCTGTTGAGCCCTATCTCCTGCCTCCCTGCTTTCAGCCCCCTCTTTTCGGGTAATGGGTAGTTCTGTCTCCCAGGCATTCCAGGCACCAGTTAAAATGGCTGCCCAGATTTGTGTGGGTTTTTATGCTGGAAAACCCATGGCACTGGCTGAAACAGCCATGCTGGAAACCCGGAGTGCTTTTGGCCCTGAGAATCTCCCAGTCCATGGGCCGTAAAAAAGCGCGGGTATCTGAACTGGAGTGCTGGAGTGGCTGGAAAAGACCCTGAGGGCTTCCATTGGGTGGGAGGGGGCATCCTCCCATTCAAACTTCCCAGGTGAGGCAGTGCCCCACCCTGCCTTGGCTCACTCTCCTTGAGCTATGCCCACTGTCCAACCAGACCCATTGACATGCACCTGGTACCTCGGTTGGAAAGGTGATCACTCGCCCCCTGCATCACCCTTGCTGGAATCTGCACTCCGGAGCTGTTCTTATTCGGCCATCTTGGTCACTCTCAAACGGAAATCATGGTATCTTAAGGCCCATCTATGGTTGAGAATAAATCCAAGTAGGTGAAAATGAGCACTTTTTGATTTCTGAGCTGATACTTCATGGTATTAAAATAGCAATATTATTTCTAACTCCACTTATTAAGGAACTACTTTGCATTTGAAAATTTAGAGGAGACTTCTTGCCATCTCTGAATAGGTTTTATTTTTTATTAAGTCTATAGAGGTTATCCTAACAATTAAAATAGTCTTAGAGGCAGAGACAGAGAGTAGGGTTCATAGAGATTTAGTACAAACTCCATGACTTTCAGATTAGGAAAATGGACCAAGGAGAACTTGTTCAAGAGAACACAGCAAATGTATGGTACAATATCTGGAATGTGACTCTAGATTTCATGACTTCCATTTCTTTCAACCTTTAAGAGATTCCCTTATGCCTGGGCACGTCTTAGTTGGATGGTGTCTAAATTTGAGGGCAATACATTGAATCAGGATATAGGCGGTGCCATCCTTACCAAGTCATTTCATAGGAGAAATTGTGCCTTTCTCTGATGCTTTTTCTCCTAACGTCTTTTCCCTAAACACAAAGAGTTCTCATATCTGCTTACCTTTGTCATCTCAGAGTTTACTTAGAGCACCCATGAAGGAGTTTCACCTGGGAAACTCACCTGTGCTTGATCCATTGATTTTATGTATCCTCCCTCTAAGTCCTCCTTGGGTCATTTCTTTTTAGCTCCTTGGCAGTTTGGAAGAGGATCTGATGAATGCGTCCCTTCTGGGGTGTTAATGACTCTTTATAATGCCTTATTTCCCTGTGCCTTTTTACACACCCCTTCACCAGTCAGCTAATCAGGTCCATCTTTAGCAGAAAGCAACAGAAAAAGCCAAAATAGGTGTACTACTAATCACATTAAATTGTAAAAAAAACTTTTTTAGAAATAATTTTAGACTCACATCTATTGTAAAAAAGTCTAGAAAGTTCAGGTGTACACTTTGACCAGGCCAACATGATCAGTGATAACATCTTACATAACCATAGTACTTTAAGCTGTTGAGGAAACTGGTGAGAGGATACTCCTGAGAGCAAGTTGCTTTCTTGGAGAGTGAGGGCTGCCCTGTGGGCATCTCTGTATGGCACCCAGTGCAGGGTGGACCTGCTCTGACTTTAGCCCTATTCATCTTTTTCTAGTTTTAATTTATGATGCTTTCATGATTTTCCACAAACGAACAAATAAACACAGAAGGAAGGTTGTGCTTGAATTGACCTGACCAGAGGAAAAACTGGTCTTAAACTGGACTCTCTCACCAATAATGGATTCTCTAATATTGACTCTTGGGGCTGGCCCATTTCTTTTGATCCCCATCAATTTCCTAGGTCTTATTTTGAAGTTTGCTTAGTAAAGGCAATATTTAAAAAATGTTAATATATTAATGAATTATTCTGAAGTTATTGTATGGAAAGAAATGTGGGAGTTTGGAGTGGTTAGCGGTTAATGGTATTCAAACCCATTTTGATAAGGCCTTGATGCAGCGAATTGTTTCTTTTTTTTTAAATGCCTTTTTCTTATGACAGTTATTTTTATGGATTCAAAGAACAAAATCAATGTTATATGCCGGTATTATTTTAAATATGGTGCAGTACTGTGAAAGCTAGTGGGGGACATTGAAATGAAAACTCTAGTTTGTTAAGTGAGCACTTCACTCTTTCTTTTTCTTTGTTTTTTTTTTTTTAGGGTGGGGCAGATTTCTCAACATCATCTCTGTTGGCTCTTTGGACCAGATAATTCTTTGTCATGAGGGGCTGTCCTGTGCATTGTGGGGTATTTAGTAACATTCTTGGCCACTAACCACTAGTATCACTCCCCACCCCACCTTGCACCTCCTGCAGTCTTGAGCATCAGAAATGTCTCCAGACATTGCCAAATGTCCCTTGGGGGACAAAGCCACCCCAAGTTGAGAATCACTAATGTGGAGTAATGGAAAGACGACTAGGTGGGTGTTGTGAGGCTTTGGTCTGGTTTTATTTCTGCCACAAATAAGCTGAGTGGCTTCATCCTTCATCTATAGAAGGAGGAACTTTGTCTGAAAAAGCTTGATGGTCATCGCCAGCCCTAAAATTCCATTATTTAAAAAAAAAATACTTAAAGATGAAATTTATCATCAGACTAATGGTAAATTCTGTGTACTGTTAGACAGCAACAAGATATCATGGGAACCCTTTCTAAAGCTAGTGTTGGAGAATAGCATTATTCACAGAGTAAGGGTACGGCTGTTTTGTTTTGTTTTTAAATTCTGTGTTCAAATACAGTTGGAAACTTGTCTATTCAAAAACTTTAATGGGCTCCTTTTTTCTGTGGTACTTCTTAAGCCTTTAATGTGCTGACGTGCATTGGGAATCTTTAAGAGGGAGCTTTGCAGTATTCTGCAAATTTTTGATCATGGAACACTTTATTCACAGAGTATCTTAACATAAAACATTTTGTGAAACAGTAGGATAGAGCATGAGTTTTGCTGGGTAGATTATGTTTTAGTGTTTTTTATTATATTCTTTTTTTTTTCAATTGCTCATCCATTAATTCAGCATCTGTTTACTTATTGGGTGTCTCATGTGTGTGAGGCACTAAGGTTATAGCAATAACATGGGGTGGGCAGTGTTCTGTGTGCATAGCCTGTAGAATTTGCATCCTGTCTCTTATATTTTGTTGGTAGACTGTTTTGCCTTTCTGGATATAAACATCAGCCTTTTCTGAAGATAGGAGAACTTATGCAGAAGTTGAGAAATAGGAGAGGCCCATTAAGAGGGACAGCCCAAGGTGGGTCTGGCATGCCATGTGAAGGGCTGAGGCTTTGTCCCATAGGCAGCAGGGAGTCACTGTAGAGCTTTAGCAGTGGATTTGCATTTTAGCTCACTCTGGCCACTGCATACTTTTGAGTAGGCAAAGACTGAAATTCATCCAGGAGATAATAGAGTTTGAATCATGACAGTTGAAATAGTGTTGGTAAAGAGGAGAAGGATTCAGAAAATGTTTGGAAATAAAGTTGGCAGGAGTTGTTAAAGTTTGGATATATGAGAGAAAAAAGAAGTGGAAGTACAGTTTGGGTGAGTGGGTTAATTCATCCATTAATTCTACAGGAATTTATTGAGCTCCTACTTTGCTGGGTGTATTATTCAGGGTTCTCTAGAGGGACAGAACTAATAGAATATATGTGTATATGCAAGGGAGTTTATTAAGGAGAATTGACTCACATGATCACAAGGTAAAGTCCCACAATAGGCCATCTGCAAGTTGAGGAGCAAGGAAGCCAGCAGTGGATCAGCCCAAGTCCCCAAACCTCAAAAGTAGGGAAGCTGACAGTGAAGCTTTGAGTCTGTGGCCAAAGGCCCAAGAAAGAGCCCTTGGCAAACCACTACTCTGAGTCCAAGAGTCCAAAAGCTGAAGAACGTGGACTCTGATGTTTGAGGGCAGGATGCATCTAGCATGGGAGAAAGATGGAGGCCGGAAGACTCAGCAAGTCTACTTTATTGTAGCCTCGCTGGCCATTGCTTAGATGGTGCCCACCAAGACTAATGGTGGGTCTGCCTCTCCCCCATCCACTGACTCAAATATTAACCTCCTTTGGCAGTTCCCTCAAAGACACATCCAAGAACAGTATTTTGCATCCTTCAATCTAATCAAGTTGATACTTCATATTAACCATCAAAAGTTAATCCCTTGTCAACTTGAACCCATACACATCTCCTGAAGTCATACATAATCTCCAAATAAAGACAATAATTATGCCCAACATAATACAACTTTCCCTTGTACAACTGGAAGCACACTAATCCTTAACCTAAATGCTATTACATAAAGTTAACAATACTTAAATACTGATATGAAGTCAATAAATCTTACATCACATGATAAAGAAAAAAAGGAAATAAAATGAAGATATTTTCTTAGTGCAAGTGTATACATGCACATATTCTTTTTATATTATTATACTTTAAGTTCTGGGGTATGTGTGCAGATCTTGCAGGACTGTTACATAGATATACATGTGCCTTGGTAGTTTGCTGCCTTAATCCCCCCCCCCGTCACCTACACTAAGTATTTCTCCTGTTATCCCTCTCCAATCTCCTCACCCCTTACTATCCGTCCCTTAGTCCCCCACCCTCCAATAGACTCCAGTGTGTGATGTTCCCCTCCCTGTGTCCACGTATTCTCGTTGTTCAACACCCATTTATGAGTGACAACATGTGGTGTTTGGTTTTCTGTTCTTGTGTCAGTTTGCTGAGAATGATGTTTTCCAGATTCATCCATGTCCCTGCAAAGGACATGAACTCATTCTCTTTTATGGCTGCATAGTTAGTATTCTATGGTGTATATATGCCATATCTTCTTATCCAGTCTATCATTGATGAGCATTTGTGTTGGTTCCAAGTCTTTGTACATGCACATATTCTTAACAAAATTAGGAGGGCATATTCATGACAATTACAAATGCTGCAACTATTCACGTGGTCGTAGCTGGTATTGATGACTATTTTTTTCTGCTGCTCATTCCGTATTCCCTTTGCCTTCAGCAAGCACCTCAGTGGATTTTAGTTTTTTACCTGGTGTAGTGACTCAAACCTTCACTCCTGAAGGATCTGGACCATTTGTAGCCCTGCCTGGATTGGGTTGTTGTAGTTTCCCGTTGACCTTAATCACAGGGCATGGTAATACTAGGAGATGCCATAAGGGATCTCCTGTATTCCATGGATACTCTTCCTTACCTCCACTGTAGAGTAGTAGTCTAATTTTATCTTGATAGTCTACATCAGTCACCCCAGCCAACACTATAACTCCCTTCTTAGCCTGTTGACTTAGAGGTAGGAGGACCCCAAAGTGGCCAGGTGGCAATCTTAACTTCCAGTTCAATTGAATCATTGTTGTGTCTCCTGACAGCATTCCTCCCTCTAGGACTAAGACTTCTAGGCCAGCAGAATGTAATGTTATGGGAACAGGAAGTAACAGTTTTACTAGTGAGTCATTAGGGATGATGGTGAGTGGTACCACTTCCATTTCCACCCCTTGATTCTTGAACCTGTGAATCCTGGCTATGGGCAAACCCAGGTTTGGAGAAGTGTCTATTCCAGCGAAGGCAAACCAGTGCCCTTTCCATAATGGAAAAGGTATAGTATAATCGACCTGCCACCAAGTAGCTGGCTGATCACCCCAAGGAATGGTGCCATATTGAGGACTCAGTGTTGGTCTCTGCTGCTGGCAAATTTGGCAGTCAGTAGTGGCCGTAGCCAGGTCAGCTTTGGTGAGTGTAAGTCCATGTTGCTGAGCCCATGTGTAACCTCCATCCCTGCCACCATGTCCACTTCGTTCCTGAGCCCATTGAGCAATGACAGGGGTGGCTGGGAAAGAGGCTGAGTGGTGTCCACAGAATGAGTTATCCTGTCCACTTGATTATTAAAATTCTCCTCTGCTGAGGTCACTCTTTGGTGAGCACTACATGGGATAAAAATATTTTGACAGTTTTTGACCACTCAGAGAGGTCCCTCCTTAAAATTTTGTATATTCATATTATCCTATTATCAAATATTATCAGATTGCCCTCATAGCACCATAGTTGCTTGGTAAGATGGGCAGTTTTCATGGAGTTATCTTCTAAAATAAGACAAGATAAAGACAAAGACATGGCTTTTTTTCATGTATATGTGTTTTTACAAATAAATAATTGAAAAGCTCAGTAATCCCTTTGGAGAAGGGCTTTAGTGATGATGCTGTCAAGACCCTTGTCAAAAGAATAAACCAAACCTGATTGACCTGGTGGATAAACTCATTCCATACATAATTGAATAGTTAGAGATTGTACAGTAAACACAGTTTTGCCTTTCATCCGAATATGTAGTCTGATGATTTGTAAAAACCTTCTTAGTGGGAACAGCAGGTTATTCTGCCTGGGTGGGAGCCTTTTTACTAACTTAAGCAGCTGTTTAAACTTTCATAAGCAAAGTAATTATTAAATGTTTCATGAACATATTGGTTGGAATGTTTGTTTACATTTTAACCTTGAGTTGGAAAGTTTTAGGGGGATGGGGTTAAAGAGTTTTAAGCTGGCAAATTCATTCTTTTTTTCTTTCTTATTATAAACTTTTTATGGTTTAGAACCAGCCAACCTAAGTCATGGAAGGAAAAATACATGTGTGGCAAGCATGAGACATTTCATTGTTTATTTTTCAAATTTCTGAAATGTGCTCATAGCTGTGCATGCCTCTGGGCTCATAAAGACAGCAAATGGAAATAGCTCAAGCCAGACAGGCTGTTTTACATAGATAGCCACCCAGGTAGGCAAGGCGAACCTTGGAGGTTACTCTTTCCTGGACTCAAGTCATATTAGTGTGCCAAAATGGAATTTTCAAGCAGGAGGATATGATCTTTCATAGGTCTGAACACCTTGCCTTTTTAAATGATGGAACCATTTAATAATAATCAGAAGATGAGGAATAATATGCATTTATAGAGTACTTAGTATATGGCAAGTGCATATGACACATAGTAGTCTAAGCATTTCTCATACATTATCTCCTTTAATGTCCACCACACCCTTGTCAAGCAATGCTGTTATACCTGTATAATAGATGAAGAGAAGGCTTAGAGAGGCCACAGAATTTGCAAAGCTTCTGAGTGACTAAGCTGGAATTTAAATTCATCTGTCCTATCCAATAACAATTCACTAACATGTACTCCTTAGTGTCTTTTTATTCTTGTTTGCAAAGTGTTGCTACCTAAAGAGTTTCCCATTTACTCTGAATGAAAAAAGAAAACCAGAACAACCATCAGCATCAATAGCAACTAATGTCTGTTGAACACCTACTATGTGCAGGATACTATGTTATAAGCTTGGGAAATATTTTCTTTTTTTTTTTTAATTTTTATTTTTGAGATGGAGTCTAGCTCTGTAGCCCAGGCTGGAGTCCAGTAGCACAATCTTGGCTCACTGCAACCTCTGCCACCTTGTTTCAAGCGATTCTCCTGCCTGAGCCTTCCGAGTAGCTGGGACTACAGGCATCTGCCACCATGCCCAGGTAATTTTGTATTTTTGGTAGAGACGGGATTTTACTATGTTGGCCAGGCTGGTCTCAAACTCCTGACCTTGTGATCCACCTGCCTCGGCCTCCCAAAGTGCTGGGATTACGTGCCTGGACTTGGGAAATATTCTGGGACTGAGAAGAAGGAAGATAACAGGGTTCTTACCCAGTGGCCGGTGAGGAAAGTAGGCCATAAGTTCTGGAGCTCCGACTGTGCAGCACGAATGTAGGGCCTGCCGCACTGTGTCCTGGTTGGCCCAGTCCTAATGTCTGCATATAGTACTTTACAATTTGTAATATGCCCTCACCGATATTATCCCATGTAATTCCAACAATAGGGTTGATAACTACAATTCCCATTTTACAGATGAGAAAGCTTTAAAGAAAGATTCAGAGGGACAAAATAATATGACTAAGGTCAGTCACATACCAAAATAAGTGGAAAATACAATTCAAAATGTGATTCCTCTATAACTTGCTGTAGTCATTGCCTAGAGTCCTGCAATTTTATATAGCATAAAATAAATGGTTTAAATATGACCTGAAACACAACCTTAAAAAAAGAAAGCCTTTAAAAAATCATAATTACAATATAGTGATGTAATGAGAGCAATTTTAGTGGTAAAAATGTACACTTTTTTAAATTTCTATCTAAAAGATGAAAGTGAAATCCCTTCCTCTGCATGTGTACTGTACTTAGTATCTGACTTCTGGTGAATGGAATATTGCAGAAGTGCTGGGGTATGGCAGCCAAGATTAGAACATAAAACACAGTGCAGCTTCCTCCTTGCTCTTTCTTTGGATCACTTGCTCTGGGAGAAGCCAGCTACCATACTGTGAGGAGTACTTGGAGAGGTCCACGTGGTAAGACACTGAGTCCTTCTGCTATCAACCAGCACAAACTAGCTAACACGTACATTCAATATGTCCAGTCTAGCCTTCAGGTGACTTAAACCCTGTCTGATATTTTGAATACAACCTTATCAGAGACCCTAAGCCAGAACCATCCAGCTACACCACTCCCAGATTCTTGACTCACAAGAACAGTGTGAGGTAATAATTGTTTATTTTTTTCCACTAAGTTTTGGGGTAAACTTATACAGCAATCAAAGGGCACAATATACACAGAAAGAAATAACTATGTCTAAGCTGTCACAAAAGATATGGGCACTAAAAGATGAGAAATATGAGTAGGAACTTACACGTGAACAAGGAATTTATTGGGAGGTGTTCTGGGCAAAGAGAAGAGTGTGTGCAAGAAAGTGTGGAAGTGTGCAACAGCAAGGCACATTTATGAAGCGGCACAGTACAGAACAAGACGAGACTCACACCAAGAATGCATTATATCATAATATAACTACCAATGTTCCTTTTTTTTTTAATTAATTAATTTTTTTTTTTTTAGAGATGGAGTTTCTCCATGTTAGTCAGGCTGGTCTCAAACTCCCAACCTCAGGTGATTCACCCGCCTGGGCCTCCCAGAGTGCTGGGATTACAGGCGTGAACAACCAGTGTTCTTAAGAGTGACTTTGAGTCTGCGAGAAGTTAAGTTCCATACGAACTATTTAAAAAGATAGGAAAGCAATTAAAACATTGTTAGAAATATTTCAAAAATTTTTAATAAGTGTCATATAAATTTTTAGTTAGAGTCTAAGTTATCCAGAAAAGCCACTTCCCTGTTTTCTTATTTCACTAGACTGTCTGGTTTCATGTTTTGAAAACTTTAGCTTAAATGTAGAGCCAAGAAGTAACTAATGAAGAACACCTGGATTTTCTGCAGGATTTCACTACACCAATTCTGCTGCAACAATCAGGTAGAAATTAACATTTTATAACCAATTATATGTTTTACTTGGCATCATGCTAACAAAATGAATTTTTACAAAAGAGAATTGCCCAAATTGACTTGTTATTCTACACCATACCTCATTCATTGACTGGCTATTTATTGAGTGCCATCCATGTGTTACCCACTGTGACAGGCCCATAAAACAAATCTTTATGGTTGCAAAATCTCTTTGCATCCCAGTTTCAGCTCTACTGTTTTCTAGAGTTAATAGAAGTTCCTGGTAAAAAGACTATGCTTAGTGTTTATCTTGGGATTTTAATATAAAATTAATACCTACTCATTTGAAATAAAGGGAAAGTGAAAAGAAATTTTACTTGGAAATACATTAACTCAAAGACAGTTGCTATTAGCATCTTGCTGTACTTCCTTCACTCTATTTTCTTCTAGGAGTTTCTTTATAAAGTTGTAATATTTTATAGATACTCTCAATTCTAGTTTTTGTTTAACATCAGGCAAAATATCTCTTGAAAGAGAATTTTTAATGTGTTTAAGTTATTCTAACAAATGGATATCCTGCCATTTACTTAACCTGTCATTAGATGTTTTGATTATATATGAATCTTTCAGGAAAAATGATGTCATAGTTAAATAAATATGTAGCTAGGGAATTTTGAATGTGTCTTTTGAACTGTTTATGGGCTTTGTGATAATTGGGTAATTTTAAATGATTATCAGTGGGAAGCTTAGGAAGAGGTTAACATGATTTCTTTCCCTTTCAAGGGAACTGCTTTTGTAAGGTTCTGAGATGACCACTGTGGCCATGTGTCCAATGTGCTGTCATAGTTATATCTTTAGTTAAATTAAATATGAATGACTGGATGGAGAACATTATTATTCTGTGCACATTCTTGATTCTTAATTTAAGGTTAAACTAACTTAATTTAATATCGTGAATTTTTAGCAGCAATTATGGACAGTTAATGCATGTTCTTCCTTAGTTATGCCTCATCTCTTTGCAAAATTACAATATTTCATTCTAAATTTATTCTGACTAGATCTGGAAGTAGCTGTTTCTTCTCTTTTCCCTCAGTGTTTATATCAGAAGGGTTTTGAGTTTATACTGTAAACCTCCATTTGTGTATTTTCATAATAAGTCTCTAAGAACCTAGCCTGGATATGAGGGCACTGGAATAAAAGCAAATGAGGGTACTGGACCCAGTGCTTTCTCCATCCTTCAGGGGACATTGTACAGACAATAGAGATGCTATCTTAACATCTCTGTTTGAGTTTTCCCTCTCCACCTGTCTTACATACCACCCTAACCAATACTCCTTAAGTATGCCTCTATATTAGTATGCATTTATCAACCCTCTATTTAAAAAGGCAGTGGCTTCACACTTCCTATAAGATAATAGTCAATAGTCCTTGAATCTGGCATTCAAACTTTTGAATCTACAAGATGATATACTGGTCATATCTTTTCCTGACTACTTTCTAGAGTCTTTTCCCAGAAGACTCTGTTCCATATATTTGGTGTTACTTTCCTGTCTCTGGGCCTTCCTCATACTGACCACTTTTGTCTATATCTGACTGTTGAAATCTTACGTATTCTGTCTTTTTTCATTTATTTGTTGATTGTTTCAATAAAAGTAATTTACTTAATAAGTATTTACTGAGCACTCATTGCTCATCAGATACCATTCGAGAGCCTCCTGAAATGCCACCTTCCCTGAGAAGCCTCTCTTAACCACTCACCCATATAGTGTTTCTCTTTCAGAACTTCCATAGATCTCTTTTCTATGCTTTCCATAAAATTTGTCACAAATCCCATACCTTATTTATGTGCATATAGGAGCATCTAGTGGGAACTCAAAATTGCTTTTAAAATTAACGTAAGTGATTGAATGAACAAGAATGAACTAATGCATGAAAGAAAAGTTATGCCTTCTGCACCAGCAGAAGCTAATGAATAAAATAAAATAGTTAAACTGGACTAGAAATTTAAGATTGTTATGGATTTCTAAGTCTAGGAAACACCCTCAATGGGGTTTCCATATTGGATTATCCCAACAGAGAAAGATATGGAATCCCCATCTTCTGATTCCCAGATCATTACTCTTTCTGCACCATGTTATCACCTGCTACCCTATTAAAAGTGGAAAGCATAGGCAGTATTATAGTTTGTTGCTGTTTTTCATTATTAAACATAGTGTTTTAAGGACATCATTGAATAGGAGGATTCTTTTTTTCAGAGTGCTGTAACCTATTTTAATATTTAAAAGGGCAAATATATAAACCTGAGTGCTAAGAAAAACATAGCAGATTAACTAATGTTGAAAGATGAATTATTTTGAACATGAGAAGGGGCTATGGACTTTGATTAGTTCCTAAGAAAAGTAGACCACAAACTCAACCTCAGTGCTTTTCTTTATCTAGTCATGATATTAGAATATGTGTGTGGACTTTGACAGTGACACCTAAGTGGTTTTACTTGCTTTGTTGTTTCCTTATTAACTCTATGAAAGAGGAACACAAGTTGAGCATCTCCAATCTAAAAATACAAACTCTGGAATGCTCCAAAATTTGAAACTTTTTGGGTACCAACATAACTCCACAAGTGGAAAATTCAATACCTGACCTCACATGATGAGTCACAGTGAAAAGGTAGTAAAAAATTTGTTTCATGCACAAAATAATTAAAAATGTTGTATGAAATTATCTTCAGACTATGTATAAGGCATATATGAAACATAAATTAATTTTGCATTTACACTTGGATTCCATTTTCATGATATCTCACTATGTATATGCAAATTTTCCAAAACCTGAAAAATCCCAAATCCAAAACATTTCTGGTCCCAAGCATTTCAGACAAGGAATACTCAACATATGAGACTCTGGAGGTGAATTTTTGTTTGTTTGATTGGTTGGTTGGTTTTTGCAGGAAGTTGTTGAAGTCACAGAAGGGGCGCATTCCGTAATTAGAGGTTCCCTTTTAATTTGCACACCATGCTGAAGCTGAGTAGGTGTCATTCTCCTTCTGGAGATGATCATTCTTTCAAAATGAATTACCGTGAATTCTGTTTTTTAAAAATAGACTTCTAGGGGAGAGGAGGGGGAAAAACATAGGGAACTGATAATTAAGATGTCAGGGCTTGAGAAAGTTATTTTTGTCTGCCCAAGACCCCTTCCTTTGGAAACAGCACCTCTCCCAATATTTATGCTTCTGGTGGACTGCTAACCTGCACTCCTAAGAACTGGAATCTTGAGGAAGACACAGAGGGATAGAAACAGCTGGGACTGAATCATCCATGATGGTGTCCTGGGCAGTTCAGAATCTCTGAACCTCGGATTTCCTCCCTCAAAAATGGGAGTCTCTGTCTTACTGAGTTATTTGAGGATTCAGGGAGATGATGTTTCTGCAAGCTTTGGCACAAAGTTGTTATTCAGTGAATGTTAGCTACCACTCTTTGACGTTAGTAGTCCTGGGGACAATTCTTTTTCCACCCTAAAGAAGGAAAAGGAAAGGAAACTTTCTAATGAGAAGGCAGCAGATGCAGAATCGTTGAAACTGCTTGTGAAGAATATCCAACGATTCAAATTTTGAATTAGCAAGAGATAATCAGATGATTGTGAACTGCTGCTTTGTTACAATACTGCTGTTAAAACCCACAGTACTTCATTCTTAAAAAATCAATAGTACTGAAAAAATTCAGGCTTCTTGTTGGGTGGGTGAGTGGTGGGATGTAAAGGGAGTAAAAGGGGGGTGGCTTATAAAGGAACTAGCCATCCAGCTATCCAGAGACCAAGTCCCTCTTTTAATGAATGGAATTATGGAGAGGCTCCAGCATATTAATAAATATCCCACTATGGGTGGTGAGAACTTCAAATGTAAAACAGAGCATATTGGATTTGGTAATAAGAATACAGAGAATTATAAATGAGATGTCCAGGAGGCATCTAAGTTAAGGACACCTAAGACAAGACTTTATATTCTTGTTGATAAAAAGTTGTGAGTAAAATTAGGGTGCTGAGGTAGAAAAAGAAAGGATCCTGCTGGCTGGAGGAATACTGATATGAAGTGTTGGGGGAGTTTTGATCAAGCATGTATCCTTGGTATTTAATATGAGGACATGTAGAGAGTATTAGAAGCCCATAGGTACAGCCACATACATTCTTAAAATTTGACTTTTTGTTATATTATTTCAAGTTTGAGCAATCACCAACTTGCTAGCAGTTGTACAAAAAGTAAGTCATTGAGAAGTTGGAATGCATTTTCATATATACATTGTATTAGACCATTCTTGCATTGCTATTAATAAATACCTCAAACTGTGTACTTTCTAAAGAAGAGTTTTGATTGGCTCATGACTCTGGAGACTTTACAGGAGGCATGGTGCTGACACCTGCTTGGCTTCTGGGGAGGCCTCAGAAAGCTTACAATCATGGTGAAAGTGAAGGGGAAGCAGGCATCTCACATGGTGGGAGTGGGAGCAAAAGAGAGAGAGAGTAGGAGGAGAGGTGCCACATACTTTTAAACAATCAGATCTCGTGAGAACTGACTCACGATTGCGAAGGCAGCACTAAGCCATGAGGGATCTTCCCCCATGATCTAAATACCTCCCAACAGGCCCCACCTCCAGCACTAGGGATTACAATTCAACATGAGATTTGGGTGGGGATAAATATCCAAACTATATTATATATGAAGCTGCAAATTATTGTGTAATTCATATTCTAGCATTAGGTATACCAGAACAAGGTATCAGGGTAAGAGAAAGTCGGTGTGAGGGGCACAAGATAATGGAGGAAGACAGTTGTTTCTATCATATAGGGACTTTGGGCCAATTCTTGGGGAAAAAAAATAGATGATGATGTCTTTGATGGTCCTTTTGTTGCTGTTGTTTTGGTCCTCTTCTTCCAATTCCTGGTACCTTTTCTTTCTGACTAACAGAAGAACTCTCTTGTAAAACAGCCCAGTGACATAGGTATTATCCCAATGTTACAGTTGAAAAAATGAGGCTCGGGGAGGTTTAGTTAACTTGCTCAGCCAATATAATAAATAAATGGGAAAAGTCAGTTTCATAATCAAGTATGTCTGGCTTTAAAACTGACGAAGTCCAACATTTTGGCTTGGAATGTCTGAGTTAACAGTGCCCCCACTAACAAAATGAAGAAATACAGAAGGAATGGGTAGTGATGGCGTTTGGGCAAAGGAGAGATGAGTTTGGTTTTAAATATGTCAATTTTGAGCTGCCTTGGAAAAGCCATTTTCTGCTTTCTGGTGACAAGAGAAATCTTGGTTTGTTTCCCAGTGGTAGAGATAGGTTAACTTAGAGTGTTTCATTTGCTGCAGAATTAGTGGAGGGTAGATAGTTGGGATAGATAGAGATTGATAGATAGATAGTTGTTGGTACATTGGGTGTTTGAAAGTTGAGAAATGTCTGCAGTCACTAGTCAGTATTCCTATTGCTTAGCAACTCTATTTCCTCATGTAGCCACAACAAATGGAGCTTTCATATTTATTTTTTGTGCCTAAGGGTACATAGGGCTGCTTATGAATGATGCATAAGTGACAATTTTATACTGTGAGCATTACTCTGACTCTTGGAATCATAGAATCTCAAGGTTGGACAAGAACTTAATAGTTGGATTTGTTCTATATTGAGACTGCTTTACACCTTCACGAGGTCCTGACTGACACATACTACTCAATTTAGATAGCTCTCCATATATGAAAAGTCTCAGTTTTGAGGTAACATCTTCTCCCTTTAAGCAAATGATTCCTGTTTTACCCATGAAGGACAAATCCCAATATCTGTTCTTCATGAGAGCTCATGGCACATTTAAAAACAGGCCCCATGTCTCTGCTGATGTTCTCTTTCCTGGACTGAGCTCCTTTTCCATCTTTTCAGTGGCTCCTTGATGGGGTATATTCCTTGAGGGCAGGACTCTTTAGCCCAGGTTCTGAGAATGCACCTTGCAGAAGGCTCCAGTGTCATCCCCCCTCAGACGTTGTCTCACTAACAGAAAGCCACTCATCCATGGCCACACCCTTTGCCTGTGTGGTCCCCATCCAATGACTGACTGGGATGGGGGTATAAAAGCTCAGTTATTTCAGTCCAACGTATGACAACTCTGACAAGCCATTTTAGTTTCAGAGCTGCTCAGGGGGTCAGCTGAGTCTATTGTTGCGCTGCATTGCAACTTGACTTCTTTTCTGTTCCTTCTTGAGTCCTTCCCCTCCCTTTGTCAGGTGTTCATTCCAAGGGCATAAACATTCTTCTGCCTGCCAACTCTGATGCAGAGTCTGCTTCCTGGGGGAACCCAGCCTGCAATGTATGACTTCAAGTCTTATGAAACCATTCCAATTTTTATGGACTTAGACACATTGGTAGGGCTTCTGGAGTGGATAGATACCTAGGCGTAATCTCCTGTGCAATCATAATACATTTTGCTTTGAAGAATATTTTAAAATAAGATTTCATGAATCTAATGCATAGAGCTCATACAGTAGAAAGTTTTCAGTGGGGGATGTCTTAGCTTAGTTCCTCCTCAGAAGCAGAGTGTGAGACACATGTGAGTAGTTTATTTGAGGAAATTATTCCAAGGAGCATAAGTGGGAGACTGCGAACAGCAAAGAAAGGACAGCCAATCCAAGAGTTTATTGAGCTATTTACCACTATGAGGAACTGGGTACACTTCCACTTGGGACCCTCTGGGAAGCCATGTAGAATTGTCTGCTAGAGGATGGAAGAGAAGAGTATGTACTTACCAGCTCCTAATCCCAGTTGGCCAAGCCTTGCTCCATGAGGTGTGTTGATTGCCTTCCACTTCCAGGTTTGTGTATGCCTCAGAACAGCTGAATGAGTACCTGTCAGCCTTCGACGAGGCTGGCACAGAAAGCCCTGTGCAGAAAATGATGCTAGGTTCAGTGGAGGCAAGGTGCTATCAGGTTACCCCTGTGCGTGAGTGGTTACTGCAGCAATGGTGGAGGTAAAAAGTTCAACTGAGAGGATGTGAGACAGGGCACAAGAGGCGACTGATTCAAGGGGACAGCCATAAGCAGTAACATTATATATCCAGGACTCTCTTCATGAAGGACAGAGTGCATTGAGCTCTATTTTGCTCTCAACAAGTCCGTGGAGCTATTACCAGACTCCTCTTCTGTGATCACAAGAGGTGGAGAGACTTTCTGGTGAGTTCCACGTGATAAAGCAGGGTCCTCATTCGTGAATAAACTACTTACCTTGGCTAGACTTATAGACAGTAAAATGCCACAAAGAGAAATCACAGACACCACTATAGAAAAGTCCACATACCCCACTTGCTTTCCTACCAATAGAGGACATTTATTACCAAGTATTTTGACAATGGTTTGTCTTCAAGTTTCCTTAATGTCTTTGATTTAGCTGCTCTGCATCTGCTGCATATTGAATATCACAGAGATTTGACTCTGATGGTATCAAGTCATAGGGTGGTTTATTACTAAATTGAGATGAGGGGGTGAGGGACTTGGGGAGATGGCTTGGAATCTAAATGAAAGACCATCTTTTGTTGTATGGGCTAAGGCAGTGTTCTAACATCATAACCTGTACAGGAACATGTAGGATTCTTAAGTGTGAATTAGCCATGGAAATAACTGGTCACAATAATCTCTGTCATTTCATAGACATAGTTTTTCATCAACACTTTCCTAATGAGTTCATCTTTGGGATGGCAAGTGGCATTGCTGTGCGCTTTTCCTTCAAGAGATCTGAGCAATGTAGTCAGACAGTCAATTAGCATTTTTATTTACTTTGGGAGAGCTTTGAGTCCTGAGACCTGCATGAGATTTTTCTGGTAGTATTTCCAACTGTCTAACAAAACATGTCAAAATTTTCATATTTGTCACTTCAGGAATTCAGCTTAATAAGACTATACAGACCAAGACTGAGAGGTTGGTGGCAAAGAAAGAAGCTACTGAGAGCCTCACATCAATTAGATGAGATATCCAAAGCATGGAAGGAGGAGGGTCAGTTAAGGCAATGAGGGATAAACTGGGATCAATTCAGGAGGCTCATCTCAGAGCCAGGTAGGAGACTGAGCAGAAAGGAAGAGAAGGGACCCCAAACCAGAGAGCCTATGTATAAAACTATACATAATTTTGTATGTATAAGTCATAATTTAATTCTCACAGAAATGTTGTGAAGAATGTACTAATCTTTTTATCAAAGCTATTTAGCAGATGAGGTAACTGAGGCACAAAGTGGCCAAATAAATTGTCAAATGTTGCATAGGTAGTAAGTGGCTGAGCCTGGCTTTAAACCTTGGTAGTCTTTTCCCAAAGTTCATGCTCTTCTGAATATTACTTATTGTTCGTGTACCTGTTTCTGAGGCAGAGGTTCTTATATATTATAAATTTCCTTGACGAAAGACCAGGACTGGTTCAGAATGTGTGTGGTGGGGAAGAGGGGTGTAACAGACACACCTTTTGTAGACGTCCTCCCATCCATCTGGGCTCATTGCATCTTTCACTGCACCACCCAGGGAATTGCCCCCTTGCCCTTTTCTGCTACTATGTAGCTTGGTCAGCCTGTCCCCCACGTGGAGTTTCTGTCTCTCTTGCCACTTCAGGACTTGAATGAAATACTAAGTCATGGACATGCAATGTGGCCCCATGTGTGTTGGAAGAAACCAGATGATACAGCCTGGACATGAAGGAGAGTTGACTCTCTGTAGGGTGAAATTTGACCAGAGGAGAGCAAGGGACAGGAGGGAAGTGGCAAAATTCCCTCTTCTTGCACTGTCCAGTTGACTTATCTGAGGCATGAGTTTTTCTTCTAGCTCATTCTTTCCCTTGTCAAGTGGATGCATCAGCAAAGGACCTGTTGCACCTCTTTGTGGCTTAGTGCAAAGTGATAGGCAGCATACTTCAGTTGGTGTTGCTTGGCATCTTTCCTTGCCTTATTTCTAATCCTTGTGCCCTGAGTTTACCCCTTTCAAAGAAAGCACTAAAGGCCAAGCTAGGATAATGGGTCTGGACTAAAAAGTGGAAACAGACACAAACAGATGGAGAAACATTCCATGTTCATGGCTAGGAAGAATCAATATCATGAAAATGGCCATACTGCCCAAAGTAATTTACAGATTCAACGCTATCCCTATCAAGCTACCAATGACCTTCTTTGAAGAACTGGAAAAAACCACCTTAAACTTCATATGGAACCAAAGAGAGCCCGCATAGCCAAGTCAATTCTAAGCAAAAAGAACAAAGCTGGAGGCATCACACTACTGGACTTCAAACTATACTACAAAGCTACAGTAATCAAAACAGCATGGTACTGGTACCAAAACAGAGATATAGACCAATGGAACAGAACAGAGGCCTCTGAGGCAACATAACACATCTACAACCATCCGATCTTTGACAAACCTGACAAAAACAAGCAATGTGGAAATGAGTCACTGTTTAATAAATGGTGTTGGGAAAACTGGCTAGCCATGTGCAGAAAGCAGAAACTGGACCCCTTCCTGAAACCTTACACTAAAATTAACTCCAGATGGATTAAAGCCTTAAACATAAGACCTAACACCATAAAAACCTTAGAAGAAAATCTAGGCAAAACCATTCAGGACATAGGCGTAGGCAAGGACGTCATGACCAAAACACCAAAAGCATTGGCAACAAAAGCCAAAATAGACAAATGGAACCTAATCAAACTCCACAGCTTCTGCACGGCAAAAGAAACAGTCAAATCGGCAACCAACAGAATGGGAAAAAATTTTTGCAGTCTACCCATCTGACAAAGGGCTGATATCCAGAATCTACAAAGAACTGAAACACATTTACAAGAAAAACAAACAAGCCCATTCAAAAGTGGGTGAAAGATATGAACAGACACTTTACAAAAGAAGACATACATGAAGCCAACAAACATATGAAAAAATGCTCATCATCACTGGTCATTAGAGAAATGCAAATCAAAACTACATTGAGATACCATCTCACGCCAGTTAGAATGGAGATCATTAAAAAATCTGGAGCACAGATGCTGGAGAGGATGTGGAGAAATAGGAACACTTTTACACTGTTGGTGGGAGTGTAAATTAGTTGAACCATTGTGGAAGACGGTGTGGCGATTCCTCAAGGACCTAGAAATAGAAATTCCATTTGACCCAGCAATCCCATTACTGGGTATATATCCAAAGGATTATAAATCGTTCTACTATAAGGACACATGCACACGAATGTTCATTGCAGCACAGTTTACAATAGCAAAGACCTGGAACCAACCCAAAGGCCCATCGATGATAGATTGGACAGAGAAAATGTGGCACATATACACCATGGAATATTATGCAGCCATCAAAAACGATGAGTTCATGTCCTTTGTAGGGACATGGATGAACCTGGAAACCATCATTCTCAGCAAACTGACACAATAACAGAAAATCAAACACCGCATGTTCTCACTCATAGGCGGGTGTTGAACAATGAGAACACATGGACACAGGGAGGGGGAGCATCACACACTGGGGTCCGTTGGGGGAGAAAGGGAGGGGACAGTGGGGGGGTGGGGAGTTGGGGAGAGATAGCATGGGGAGAAATGCCAGATATAGGTGATGGGGAGGCAGGCAGCAAATCACACTGCCACATGTGTACCTATGCAACAATCTTGCATGTTCTTCACATGTACCCCAAAACCTAAAATGCAATAAAAAATACATATATATAAAAAAAAGTAGAAGCAAAATAGAGTAGTGGACATAGTTCTTAACAGCACTTCACTGTTCAGAGACAAGAAAGGACATAGCTTCTTTGGAAAATAAATGTAGAACAAGTTAGATGTTGATATTATGACTAATGTATAAGTTCCAGTACTTAATAAGAAGTTGCCGTAAGGTGAATATTTATGAAGAACGAGGAGAAGGAAAGCACTCCCTGATCAGACTGGTTGTGAGTCAGATTTACTTACTGTCTGTTATGCCTGTCTCCTCTTCCTCTTGATGTTACTAATAGCAAAAATAGCCACTATTTTCTGAACACTTAAATATATGCCTGAGACCATGCTAAGTACTTTATGTATATTTTCTCATTTATTCCTTTGAGGTAGAAAATTGAGACTCAAGAAGAGAAGTGGCTGTCAAGCACCTAATGAGTGCTAGCGCTGGATTTCAAACCCAGGATGCCTAACTCTGAAGCCCATACTAAAAACAGATTTGTTCTGCTGTCTTCTGCAAAGTTCCTTATCAAAGGAAGTTATCTGGAGCAGAGAAAAACCACATGGAGAAAAAAAATATGGCATGAGAGCATCTTATTCCCTTTGTTCTCATTTGCTCTGAAAGCAGCCTCTGGTGGAGCCAGCTGCTTTGGACTGTCTTTGCCTTCTAGGAGGAAACACTCTTTCCTAGGTGGCATACTTTCGATACTTCTCAAGCCCAAAATACCTCCTATTATAAAATAATAAACAGGCCTCCAGCTCCTTGACAAAGCTTTAATGTATTGAATTGGCATAAATCAATTCCCTAAGTCTGCCTAGCAGAACCAAACCCTGAACATGGTGACCTCACAGGGTCACCTAGCTCAAGGCAGCCAGCAGGCTTCCTACTTGATACCCTCTTTGATAGGTGTCTTTAAGGGAGCCAACTTTTCTTTAACATTTTTCCTTTGACTCTAAAGCTTTCCTCTCCCCAACATTTCTTCCTCAGTATAACCTGAGTTTTGTGTTCATGATATAAATAGGGCCACATTTGCCATGGAATGAAGTCATGATTTAGATGATCCACAGATGGAGAATACAAGTAGTATTTGATATTTGCCTTTGAGATGCCTTATACTACTTTTTATCATCCCAGTAATGTTTTTGTTGTTTTGTTTTTTGTTGTTATTTAAATGATAGTGGCAAAAGACCCTTGTTTAGCGTCATGAGATCTGGGATCTGATTGCAGCTCTGACTTATCATGTGGATGTGACTTTGATCTGTCACCTGGTCCTCTGAGGACTCAGTTCATCCACCTGCAAAATGGGAAAGTTGGGAAAGATTATTTATTCTTAAACCACACTGATCATCAGAATAACTACAGATGCTTTTTAAAAGGGTCCATCTCAGACCCCCTGAATCACGTGAGGGGAAGGGAGGAGAAGGAGATTGGGGGAGAGGAGCAGAGTCCCAGAATCCATAATTGTAACAAGCTGCCTAAGTCATTTTGATGCACAGTTTAGGACAACTCTGTGCAATACTGCCAGTTGCGTAACTTCAGGGGGTGCTACTTGCATTGTAAAGACTCCATGGGCACATTTCACATGGAATAGAATCTGAACAGCACCTCTTGGAATTGTGTAACACAGCAGCCCTGTATGAACTGATTACTGTAGAGGGTCATTTGTAAGCATCGATATTCTTCGATTAGATGATAGTAGAGTGCGCTGAGGTGGTGAGTAGACAGTGGCCTGTATTAGTTTATTTTCACACTGCTATAAAGAACTACTTGAGACTGGGTAATTTACAGAGTAAAGAGGTTTAATTGACTCATAGTTCTGCAAGGCTAGGGAGGCCTCAGGAAACACAATCATGGTGGAAGGCCAAGGAGAAGCAAGGCACATCTTACATGGCAGCAGGAGAGAGAGAGTGTGTGTGTGTCTGAGGGGGGGAAGTGCCACACTTTAAAACCATCAGATCTTGTGAGACATCATTCACTATCATGAGAATAACAAGGAAGAAATATGCCCCCATGATCCAGTCACCTCCCATCAGGCCACTCCTCCAACATGTGGGGGATTACAATTTGAGATTTGAGTGGGGGACACAGAACCACACCATATCGGACTCATAAGTGGTTACGGATGAAGGCACAGTAGCTGTGACCAATAGGATAGGAAAGTGGATGCCTTAAGAACAACTAATGAACACCACCCCATAGAAAGCTGACTATTAGATTGTCTCCCACATTGCAGCATTACAGCTGTGCCCATCTGACAAGAGGGAGAGGTGTGTGAAGAAAGCAGGATATTGAGAGTAGCATGAGCCAAACAGCAGGATCTTGGGTCAGGATTTCCCCAATAGCGTTGAATTGAGGAAAAAGAAACAAGGCTTTCTCCCAGCTAAGAAAAGCTTTTAGTTGCCTACTAATTTCTGTGCTTTGGGGTTTCTTTGACTTTGTCTTCCCTTTATACATGGTGAAACTCCTTTTGAAAATAAATTTAGCCCTGTCTTAACCAAATTAAAAAAAAAGGGCAAGACTTGCTAAACCTTTATGGAGATATTACTGGAGTTTCTAGAAGCCAGGTTATGTTAATAAAAGATTGGATAACTTTGGGTACTTGGGGCAGATAAAAAATTAAAAATCTGGGGAAAGAGAGTTGGCATTCAGTTGTGATTAGATTAAATGTTATAAATGAATTTTTATCAGAAGCTAGTGGGATGCTGCTGAGCTGACTTGAGGTATTTTATTGTCTAGAGTAATACTCTACTTAATTTGCATGAGAATCAGTTGAGGCATTTGTCAAAAATGCAGATTCCTGCCACAGCCACAGCCAATTCTGAGTCCCCGGGTATGGAGGGGGCCCCTGGGCTCTGCATTTTACATGAGCATCCAAAATCATGATTTGAGAATGCTGTCCTAGACAACTGATGGAAAGACAGGGAACTTTGTGCATCCTGTGTTCCTTGGAAATTATATTGACTCCTCTCAGCCTTAGTTTTCCCTCATGTAATGTGGATAAGGATACTTTTCCCTTTCAAAATCAGAGGTCTCAAAAAAATATGGTAAAACAAACTGTGGATAAAACTGGTAATGCTACTTCCTTAGAGTAGGAAATTATAGAATAAAAATCTATGTCATGGACTTCTGTAAACTCCCCTCTCAACCCCAGCACACAGCACAGGAATTTGGAAACAGAAGGAAATATATATGCGTATATATGTATAAATATGATTGAGATTGCATAGGGCCTGTCTTAGTCCATTTGTGCTGCTATAACAATATTATAATAAAATGCCACCAACTAGGTAGCTTATATACAACAGAAATTTATTTCTCACAGTTTTGGTGACTGGGAAGTCCAAGATCAAGGAACTAGCTGAGTCAATGTCTGATCAAGGCTCACTTTCTCATAGATGGAGCATTTTTGCTCTGTGTCCTCATGTGGTGTAAGGGGCAAGGCAGCTCCCTGGGGCCTCTTTTATAAGGACACTAATTCCATTTGATGAGGACTCTGACCTCATGACCTAATTGCCTTCCAAATGCCCTACCTCCTATTACTGTCACATCACATATGATTTTTGGGAGGACACAAATGTTAGACCATAACAGAGCCTTTGAAAGATTTCTAGGAAGTCAAGCAATAGATTTCTAAGAAGTCTGTTTTCTAATAAGCTATTAGTTAGTACTTATTAGAAAATAGAATCTCCGAAAGTCATGTAGGAGGAGCATTTATCAAGGCAGATTGATAGAGGGAGCTCGGTAGATAAGGAAAACAAATATTGACCGGTGAATTATATTTATAATATATTTTGTTCTTATTTAGAGAATGTACTAATTAGGGTAAAATCTAGCTGCTGTAACAGAGAACCAACAATATAGTGGCTTAAATAACAAAGAAGTTTATTTATTGCTCATGTAGCAATCCTGGAATGAGTAGTCATTCCCTTATGAGTAGCTTTGCTCTGCATGGTCATTCAGTGAAAGGTCCTTTATCTGTTTCCCTGTTATCACAAAGGACACTGTCATCGTTTACTTTGCAGAAGCTGGCTTGTCACCTGGAAAAGGCACAGAGAACATGTAGTATCATAAAGCTCAGACCTGGAAGTGGCACATAGTACTTCCATTCACAAACCACTATTGAGCTTAAAAACACCACGATGCCTAAGTGAAAGGGAGGCTGGGAAATGTAGCCTAGCAGAATAGCCATACCCAATCATAACTCTATTATTACCACTGAAGAGAGGGGGAGAACAGAGTTGGTGACTAACTAGCAGCCTCTTTCGTGGGAAAGGTATACGGAACTTTGAAAATGGAGCAAATTACTACTTTTCATGATTCACTAATTGCCCAGAGCTACTACTGTGCTGTGGAGCATCAGAGTTTCCTTTGGTGTGTTGTTCCTTGCCTCTCTATAGGCTTATACCTAGTATCCCAGGTAAACCTGAGAGTTATTCTGGGCAAGGTGGATGCTAGTATTCCCTTTTTTTCAGTTTTAGGTTCTCCTCCTGTATCCTGCAGAGGTCATGAGAAAAGACTTGTTGAGTCCTGTCCTACCATTAATAAATGTGCTGTTGACTGGAAAATGTTGGCAGAAGTGCCAGTATGAATTGTCTTCTAGTTGCCTTTCTGACATTTGTGACATAACGAATCTCAAGTGTGACTATTGTCATATAATTGGAGGCTCTGAACATTAAGAACATTTTCTTAAGGATCATCCAGGCAGAAAATGAGTTCACAGGTTTTTAACATTTTTACTGATGGTTCCCAAGGCTCCTCCTGTCCCTGCACTCTATTCTATACTGCCTCTATATTGAATTTCTCCCCCACTGCAACCCGTGTGTGTGTGTGTGTGTGTGTGTGTGTGTGTGTGTGTGTGGAGAGAGAGAGAGAGAGAGAGAGATTGACAATGTATTTCAGAATTCTTAAGGTTTGCTCCTTGTTATTCTGTGATGTGCAGTACTATTCATAACAGAAAGGTCTGATAATTAGCTGCCTTGGGATGTTCTAAAGGTGAAGTCACTCTCCTGTCATGCATCTTGCAAGATAGATTAGTGATGTAGACTGGAGGTTGGCATGTGACAGAGACTGTTAAGGACAGAAGTAGAATGATACCAGTGAGAACTGCTGCTTGGATAGGTTCACGGATTTAGAGTGACCTCTCCACCATGGGAACTGGATCCCTATGAAATTGTGGTATGAACTACAATGAGATGAAATTACCTCAAAGAAAAATCTGAAGGCACATTTGAGAGCTGGGACATTGCTTAGGAAGCTGATTACCAAAGACAAAAACATTCATGTGTATAGTGGGAAAACAGGAGATAGGTTACTTTTTAAACAGCTGCTTGTCATTGTCATTGAAGTTTGCCTTACTGGAAAAATTTTCAGTTTTTTATACATGCACACGTACACCCCATATATTCTGGGGGAAGAGGTGTTTTATTTTCCTTTGCATTGTGATTTAATAGATCCTTATATTCCCTAGAGATCTGGGCTTTTAGCCACATTCCCATAGGATTCTGGAATTTTTCCCTCTACCCTCAGCCTGCTCCATCACCCAAGTGTGATTTTTGTGATTCTTGTGGTTCTCTAGTGTCTCACCAACTGTATTTCTATAGCTTGGTCAGTGTTCCATCTTGGACTTAATGTTTTGCAGCTTGTGATGGCAATTTATAATAAAACCAAGATATGACCTGTTTTGTGTACAGCAATGAAAAAAGTTGGAGTCTGCCTGTGATGTGCAATGTGCCTTCAATGAGGGGACAGCTGTGATGTGAATGGATCTTGAGGGAGAGAAAGGACCTTAATTTCTCTTCTCTTTTCCCATGGATATAAAACTTTGTTATGGTAAACTAAACCTCTGATATCATATACAACTGCTGGCATTCTAGATTGTTTTAATGGCCACTCCTTATTGCTTAATACTAAGCATTACCATCTGTTTCTTTCTTAATTATAAATGCAGTAGGAATTCACAATTACGTCAGTAATGGTGGAAATAAAATGGAGTTAGAGGCTATCTACTTAACACAAGGCAGCCTTCCTCTAATACTTTTCTTCTGTTATAGGCATTGGTCAGAGAGGGACTTTGTCAGTGGTTTTCTTTCCTCTCTCTTCAATATACTTACCATGAGAATGCCATGCTATAAATCCAGCAGTTTTCTTTTAGCAAGAGGGAGAGCTGTGTTTATTTTCCGTCCATGGAGCTAGGGATGCGTGGGCAGCTCTTTCTCACAGTATTGGAAACCAGTGGTGTGATGGCCCTCTGTTATTGGCCTGTTTCTGTGAAAAGAGATGAATTATAATAGCCCAATGACATGAGTCATGTCATCCCCCAGAGGAGAGTTGGGAGTGGACATGTAAGAAACTCTGGTAGCCAGCCTGCCTGTCTGTGACTATATGGGAACATTTCTAGAGGGAGGTAGTATAAAAACTGAAGACATATTTAACCCAGTTACTTAGGCTTTTATTTTTCACCAAGTGGAAAAACTAATCAAATTTTAGACTCATGAAATTTTAGTGTTAAAAGAAACCCTTATAAATCACCTTGATCAAAGCTATAGTGACCATTCCTTCCTTTGTGTGGTGCTTGACCAGGTTGAGCATGGGATTTGGAGTCAGCAGAACAGGTTTGGATCTGAAGCCACCACCGTGGGCTTTGAGTCCTCTTCATTGAGTTTTTAGTGTCAGTTCTTTTCACCCATGACGGTGGACATGATGCTTCTTATGAAGCCTATGTTTGGATTAAATGAGAGAGAACAAGTAAATCCTAGCCATTGTGTGGCCAACCTGGGCTTTTTTCCCCTTCTTTCAATTCACATTTATTATAGATGAGGAGATACTGGTCCAGAGGGTCAAATGCCTTGCCCAGTACGGTACATCTAGTTCAGGGTGGAACTGAAGTAGAAGTAATGTTTTAAGACTATTTCAAGGCTTTTTCTTACTATGTCATATCTAGACTCATTGCTACCTTTCTCCATCCTTGTCACCATTGTACTTTTGCACAATGAATAACCACAATGATTATCATGTGTATACTTTTAAAATCTATAAAGTACTTTTTAAAATGCATATTCGCATTTAACCTAAAGTAGGTGAAGTAGTGTTATCATCTTTTCCTTCCTCTTATTTTAGGTGGGAAATTCTGAAAGGTCAAGTATCTTGTTGAGGTCACACAGAAGGCCGAGTCAGGACTTGAACCCAGACTTTTAAGACTTTCAGCATATGGGCTACACTCTATACTAGCTGGACCCATACTCTTACACCAGTACATGTAGGAGAGGACTGAAAGATGAAGTAAATAGAGATCAATATTATTATCTATAATTTAAAAATTGTAGTTAGGACTTTTTATGATGTGGATACTGTAAGACCAAAACAGTTTTCTTGAATTATATTAATAGTTTAGTGATCTATGTGCTTTCTACCCACCAGAAGGTTCCCCTGGGTAAGTAAAGAGGTGGAGCAGGAGACAGCAAGTTTACTCTGAAAGTAATTCTAAAACAAAACAAAGACATCAACCGCAAGAGGCCCTTGCTCCAAAATGCAAATGGCTCATTTGCTACTTCAAAAATGCACCTCATTTATGAAGGGATCATTTGATCATTTGTTCCCGCCAAGTTTATGTTTAGTCCAGGAAGGGGCGGGCTGGTACATGTTCTCACACAGGGGTCTGAGAGCTCAATGGCAGGTGTGAAAAGAGTCTTTGGACCTTGCACTTGCCTTTTCATGCCAATGCCCTCACCCAAATGAGGAGTCCCCTTTGCACTTTCCCAGCCTCTAGGTCATATGTGATGCCTGTTTCTTACAGGGTGATTCAATGATTCCTGGTGATAATGACATCACAGTGAGTTTCACTTACATCCTGTTTCTCTTGTCCAACAATGCCCATGTTCTTCGTGTCATGCTGTCTTGAGCCATCAGGGCCCACCCTGTAATAAGCTGGCTTCCTGAAAATTGGGCCTTCCTGGTAACAAAACTAATTATTTTAATCTCAGAAACCCTACTACTGACCATATATAGAAAACCATGCAAATTTAAAGAATGTAAATACTGACATTCGGGGGTTTCCCATGTAACCTGATTTAGTCTGATTTCCCTATTACTTCTGCCATTTCTGTGAGCATTTTACTGAAGCCAGGTTTTCTAAAGCAGCCCAGGAGCAGCATCATTCGTAAGATAAGGGCACAAGCTGTAGCATCGGCCAGAACTCAGGTCAAGTTCTGGCTGTGCAGCTTGACTGTGTGATGTCATGTAACTTCTCAGAGCCTCACTTTCCCCATCTGTAAAGTGACGATAATGTTACCCACCCACGGGCTGGTGCTGTGAGGATCAGATGAGCTACCGTGTGCAAAGTGCTTAGTTACAGGACAGCATTTTGCCTTTCTAAACACCCCCTCTCTCCCCAGAAGCAGATGAATGATTCATTTGCGATGTTTTTCTCTCATTAGGAAGCTTTAGCTGAACAAAGGTCATTCAGGATTCTTTTAACATATGACATGCATTTGTTTTATTGAAAGAGATAAGAAATATTATTTTTAAAGTGTTATACCTTACTTTAGAAGTCAAGTCTTATAACATTAGTAGGCTTTCACTTCAGGTTACTTTCATGTTTTATCCTTACGCTGTGAGCAAGGTGGCGAGAGGCATTCTTTCTATTATCTTGCATGCGAATGTGAAAATATCCTCTATGTGCCTAATACAACTTCATGAGCATATTGTTTGTTTTAATCTAGTCTTTTAATGTCAGAAAAAAAGCCTCAAAGTTCTAGTATAATAATAATGATTAAAATCCTTATTAAAGAGCACATTAAAAGATAAGGCTATTTTGAGGACTCAGGGGCATATAAATAGGTTATTATTTTTTCACAAATGTATTAAATTGGCCATGTGCTAGCCAAATGTATGACCTTATATTGGATTTTTTAAAGAGTTTTATAGAAATAATGCTAAAATAAAGGAATGTGAATTCCTTTGCCAGTTCTTTGAAGGAAATGGTAGAATCTGACCTACCTCGAAGGAGTATTAAGAGAAACAACACGGTTATATTGCTGCAGGCTTAGAATCTTTAAATAGTCTCAGAGATCAAATCTCCCTCAGCTACATAGAATGATACCATATGCTCTCTTCTGAAACTTCCTCTCTTTATCTCTAAACGGGGTCATTCTGAGCCCCACGTGAGGAGTAGCAGTGGAAGAAAAGTGTTCTGCTGAGCAGAATGTGCAAGCCACTCAACACACAGACATCTCATCTGGTAATGACATCCTCACTCTGGAGAGGCCAGGACCAACTGTGTTATCTTCTTTCTCCTGCTTCTCTCTTCCCACCACACACATGCACAAGCACCTGTCAACCAAATGCTCAGACCCCTTCTTCTCTTAGAAAGGAGGGGCTTTAAACATAATATTCTAGGGAGAAAGGCCTATGAGTCTCTGATAAGAAGAGGAATCTGTATTAAATTCTTTAATTCTACTAAACATGCAGAAAGCATTGAGCAAGCAATCAGGCAACCATGTATATAGCTCCAGATGTCCCATACATATGGACCATTGTCCACACTGCTGGTGGGGCTGGCAGCATTTTAAAAACTGGTTATAACACATATGGTCCTTTGCTTTTTGCTCTGGCATCTGAAAGTCTTGCTGATCCAAACACATCATTGTTGTGGTACTTTTAGCACAGTAAATACTTATCCGCTCTCAAGTTGTGAATGGCATGTGCTTTCCTAGCTCAAGGTTGTGGGTAAATTAATTCTTAAATGAAAGTGAGGGGCAGGGAGTTTTGAAAAGAGTAGAAGCATGTTAGGTCTAGGAAGAGGAAATTAAATGGATAGACTCTCCTCTATTTTTTTTTTTTTTTGAGACAGAGTCTCACTCAGTCACCAGGCGCCAGGCTGGGGTGCAGTGGCGCGACCTTGGCTCACTGCAACCTCCGCTGCCCGGGTTCAAGCATTCTCCTGCCTCAGCCTCCCGAGTAGCTGGGACTACAGGCGCGCGCCACCACGCCCAGCTAATTTTTTTGTATTTTTAGTAGAGACGGGGTTTCACCATGTTGACCAGGACCGTCTCGATCTCTTACCTCGTGATCCGCCCGCCTCGGCCTCCCAAAGTGCTGGGATTACAGGCGTGAGCCACCGCGCCCGGCCCTCTCCTCTATTTTTTCAGTGTTTTGGCCCTCCACCCATGATAAGCTTTTAGGCTTTATTGGATAATAGTTTGTAATTATCTTTCTAGCCAAGGCTCCAAGGTATGATTTCAGGATGGAGAGTAAAGTCTTTATGTTTCCCGTGTCTCATAAGAATTGCCAATCAGCTAAAGTTTTCAAAGAATTAATTTAAGGGAAGCTGTTTTGGTTGTCTAGCTATTTATGCTACCATCCTTCAGTCTGAAGTCTTGCCTATTGCCGAAAACTTTATGCAAAACAAGATATTGTGGTCATTTATATCTTAGCCATTGCTTTGCTGTTTATACACCCACATAATTACTTTGAATACCACAGAAAAGAAATTGCAAAATAATATTTTCTAAACACACATTGGGTTTACAAAGTGATTATAAATGACTTGTAAAGAAAGTAATTCCTGTTCCTTTCATTGTATTCAAGCTTCTCTACTTAATTGTACTGTGTGTGTGTGTTGGGGCATTGTGGTGGTAAGTTGAGATATGTAGACAAAACAAATGTCATTTTTCAGTAGACAAAATTATATTAGTGGTGCAGATACTGTCATTTTAAAATTAATCTGAAAAACATTTATTGAGTACTTTCAATATGTCATCAGACAACTTCACCTCTCTTTGAGTATGAAGTTTTTGTTTGTATTTTGCTTTGGTTAGTTTTGTAAAAGCAGACAGCAACCCAAGGACTTTACATATAAAGTCCTATAAAAAGGAAAGGGGTGGTTACTACAAGCTAAATATGAGGAAAAAACAGTTTTGATTCATTCCTTGAATGCCTCCATCACAGAGCAGTTTTTCGGCAATGGAGGTAAGATTGTGAAAGGAAAAGAATAGGGCCCTTTACAGAGCTCCAGGAATCCTTTTGTGGTACTTTGAGCAAGAATTAGTGGTAGAAAATTAATAGATATAATAAATACTGTGAGGTTGGCTGGCATTTTATCTATGCCTTGAACAGGTTTAGAAAATATAATTGACTTGTGCTCACAGATCTGAAATACAATTTTTTTTTTTGTAATAGTAATTTTCTCTGCAGTTTTGGCATTCTTTTTTCCATTAAACGTCTCAGTTTTCAGTGAGGGGAATACATCCTTGGTCCTACTTTGTCATTTTGGGATGATTTATTTTAAAATTATAGCAGGAGACTTCGGTCAGAATTCCACGAAGCTAATTTCAAACCCAGTTTGCTGACTCCAACTCGCCATAATGGTCCCCACCTCCAGCACACCGAACAGGAAGTGGCATGCTCAGATGCCAGGAATAAGGCGATTGCTCAGATGGAATAACACTTGGCAGTTTGGGAAAATTTGTTGATGTAAGCTGAAATCATAGGTTAGAGACTGACTTGTGGGATACATTTCTGCCAATTATGGTCCATTGTACAGTCAAAAATGGGGAAAATTACTTACTGCAGCTGGCTTTTTGGCATTGAAATCACTGATGGAATAATCAGAGGGGAAATCTAAGTTATCATAAGAGATGGATTGTGACACAGGGTGTTGGTTTTCAGGGTTATCCATTTTATCTGCCTCACGTGACTGGAAAGCTTTTTGTTTAAGAAAAGACTGAAAGAGCCAGAGAACTGTTGAGCAGTCCTTGCCACTGACTTGCCCAATGATAACAGAGCCTGCAACTACACTTTCTGTCCTGCTACTCCAGAGGCCTATGTTTTTAAGACTTGGGGCCTTGGGAAGATTTTTTCCAGTGTCTCTCCTGTGTCCAAAGCTCCTGAAACATCTGTAACTTCCTATTCCAGGAGTGTACACATTCTGTAGCTAGAAGCCTACAGCTGAAATGCTGAACACCGAAATAACTACAGTTGATCGCTGGAAACATGCCTAAGGCTGAACATAGTTTTTCATTTTCATTCATGGATTTGTACATATTCTAAAAAAAAATCACTCTGAAAATATTTGCATAAAAGGAAATAAGAGAAAACATACCACCTACCCATGTAGACCAAATAAGCTACATCTCTTTATTGATGAATTTTAAGTCATTTGGTTTTTTCCATACTTATTCCTCATTGAATGCTCCTTTCCCAGAAGATCTCACGGTTGTCTAACTGTGTCCTCCATCACAGTCCTCCCAGTATTGAGGACAGATCTAAGACTCCTCTTCTGAGGATCACGCATCCCTGCTTTGTACTTTGCCTCCACTGTCCTCTATTTCAGGATGCTTCGCTGTAAATGCCCTGCTTGCCTCAGACTTCCCTTTGGATTGAAAGTTCCTTAAAGGAACTTAGGCAGCTGATGTTTCAGCCTCCCCAGAATCTGCCTCCTCTTTTCTGGAAATAGTACCTTAGTTACTCAAGAGAACCTGCTCTCCCACTTTGCGTACAGGCTAAGTGGCATCCCAATTAAGATTTTCTTCTCTTTTCTGCCTGGAGATAATCACATTATTTAGTTGAGGCTATCCAGACTATCTCTGCTCTTGAGAATTTGAGCTTTGAGTAGAATTCCTGTAAGAATGGAAAAGAGAGTGATCTGATTCCTTTTACGAGAGTTTTCTGAAGAGAAAGCAGGATGTCCTGCTGCTTGCCTTCGATTTGCCTACTTCCCTTCCTTTATGAGGCTCGGTTGAGTAACTTTACTTTAGAGTATGTGAGCTGCCTCATATCTTTCCAATACATCTTTTAATTTTGTCCCAGTTGGCCTAAATTGGTTGATGTTTGCTGACAAAGTATCCCAATACAGCCTCCATCTTCTAGTTCCTATTTATGTGTCATGATGATCTGAAGCATTTCAAAAGAATAGTGAAGGTTGTTGTGTAAGATTCAGAAAGTTCCAATATTCAATGGGATCATAGATATGAATTAAACCAAATATTCTTCATTATACCACTTTATTTCTTCCCAGAGTTTTAGAAGTGCGTGAGTTTAAAATGGAAAGTTTGAGCAGAAAATAACTGGAAATTCATGACCGTTATGTTTTTAAAAATAATTTTTTTAAATTTTAGAATAGTTTTAAATTTACTGAATTATTGTAAAACAATACAGAGTTTCCATATAGACCACAGCCAGTTCCCCTACTGTTAACATTTTATATCAATATGGTAGATGTGTTTTTTATTTGTTCATTAATTGTTTGTTCATTAGTTGTGACACATCTACCATACTGGTGTAAATATTCTGGAATTCAGGATATTTTTAACCAAATTCCATAGCTTATTTAGATTTCCTCAGTTTTTCCCTAATGTTCTTTTCCTGTTCGAGGATCTTATCCCAGGGTACCACACTACATGTGGAGTCACATCTTTTAGGCTCCTCTTGGTGTGATCATTTCTCTGGCTTTTCTTGTTTTCGATGGACTTTACAGTTTGGAAGAGCACGGTCAGGTATTTTGTACAATGCTTCAGACTGAAATTTGTCTGACGTTTTTCAAAAGGTTAGACTGGGGTGATGTGTTTTAGAGAGGAGGACCACAGAGGTAAATTGCCATTCTCATCACATCAAGGGTGCATACTATCAAAATGCTTATTACTGTCGATGGTAAAGTATTTGTGAGGGTTCTCCTATCTTTTTTTCTTCTTTTACATGTTGCACTCTTAGAGAGGAAATCACTACGCTATGTGTAGCCCACACTAAAGAGTTGTAAGGTGACAGACAGACAGGTACAAAGAAAGAGGCAGTTATTAATTCCAGGATTTAAAAAAACAAGGTGGCGTGGTAATCCACCTCCTTAAGGGTATAGTTTGTATATATATTATTCATAATTCTTCCATCCAGGAGATTTATCTATTTTCCTTTTTTATTTTATAGCTTATTTATATTACTGTGGATGCATGAATACTTATTCTGTAAGTACCGGTTATAATCCAGTACCAGTTTATTTATTATGTTGCTTGCATTTATTATGTTGCTTGCAAGAGCTTCCAGCCTTGGCCATTGGGAGCTCTTTCAGTTGGCTCTTGTGTCCCTTTGGCATACTATCATTATTGTGGGGGTTTTGGTTTTTGATCTTTTTTAGCCCTTCCTTACTTTGTGGCAATACAAAATGCCCTCAGCTTTCTCTCATACTTCCTGCTCCAGTCCTAGAATCAGCCGTTTCTCCAAGGAACCATGATTTTTTTATTGGAGAATGGCATTAAAAATGTTGATCTGGTGTTAGTTATATTCATTACGCCTAGAGTGTCATTGCTTCTAGGTCTTCTCAGCTGAAAGAGCAAGAAGACGTATGTGCATATACTAACCCATCTGTATACACATATCTCTAAATATTTCTACATGTTTCATTTGTCCCTATTAAGCTAAACATGAATGTATACTGATGTCTGCAACTCTAATCTTTCGCCACATTCTAGCTTTGTCCTCTTGCTTTTCTGTAACCTCCCATCCCAACATTAGAAACCTGGTTCCCTTCACCCACCATTCATTGTCCAGTTCCAGCATAGCTGTATTGTTTCAAAATTGTTAACTTGTACTCCTGTGAACAGCTTTATTAACTACAGTACAGTGCTTATAGTACAGTTACTGTTAGCTTTAGCTTTGTAGAGTATACTCTTGGATTCATACCTTATTCCAGCCCCCTGCAGTGATGTTGTTTCATACTATTCTCTTTAAAGTTATGTTCTATATTTATCCAGGGGATAATGCATAGCTAAAGATGACAAATCATGCTGACAGGCTTATAATAAAAACTAGCAGCCCCCTTCTCTCACTCCTTCTCCACCCTGACCTCTTGCCCAAGAATAACCCTTTCAACTCTTTTAGCTATTTACATCCATTTGTCTCATTCTAAATAATGTACTTTACAGCTTGAGATATCCATTTTAAACATTATACATTGATTTCCTATTATTGTAGATAAAAATTTAGCTTTATTGCACCTCCCTTCCCTGACCCATTTCTTCACAGCATAGTTATTTCACATTTCTTATTAAATCAACATTCAGTGTTTACATTACTTTCCTGTTTGTTTTTTTAAATCCTGGGACCAATAATTAACTCTTTCTTTGTACCCATTTCTCACCCTAAAAGACGTTTCCCCACATGATCAAACTTACTAGAAAGTTTCCAGTTTCTTCTTACCCCTCATTCTTACTTCCCAAGACCCTCTGTTTACTCGGGCTACTTCACTGAGTATACTTATGCATAGCTAGGATTAGGGCTGCTGGTGTCTGGGAACTAAATGGGGAAGGAGACCAGGTGTTGGGGTGATCTCATTGTCTTCTATGTAGCCTTTCAGTTCACCTTCTTGTTCTTATCTTGGTGTCTCACCTCACCTCACCTTCCACTATGCCCAGGTCACTGAGTCCCAAGTCATTCTGAGTCCTTTTTTTTTCTGCTCTGTTTTATTTTTTATTATACTTTAAGTTCTGGGGTACATATACAGAACTTGCAGGATTGTTGCATAGGTACACACGTGTCATGGTGGTTTGCTGCCTCCATACCCCAATCACCTACATCAGGCATTTCTCGCAGTGTTATCCCTCCCCTACCTCCCCAGCCCCTACTATCCCTCCCCTAGCCCCCACCCCCAAAAAGACCCCAGTGTGTGATGTTCCCCTCCCTGTGTCCAGGTGTTCTCATTGTTCAATACCCACCTATGAGTGAGAACATGTGGTGTTTGGTTTTCTGTTCTTGTGTCAGTTTGCTGAGAATGATGGTTTCCAGATTCATCCATGTCCCTGCAAAGGACGTGAGCTCATCCTTTTTTATGGCTGCATAGTATTCCATCGTGTATATGTGCACAGTGGAAATCTAAATAAGCTATGGAATTGGGTTAAAAATATCCTGAATTCCAGTCTTTATCCAGTCTATCACTGGATGGGCATTTGGGTTGGTTCCAGGTCTTTGCTATTGTAAACAGTGCTACAATGTACATACGTGTGCATGTGTCTTTATAATAGAAGGATTTATCATCCTTTGCATATATACCCAGTAATGGGATTGCTGGGCCAAATGGTATTTCTATTTCTAGATCCTTGAGGAATCCCCCACACTGTCTTCCGCAATGGCTGACTAATTTACACTCCCATGAACAGTGTAAAAGCATTCCTATTTCTCCGCATCCTCTCCAGCATCTGTTCTCTCCAGATTTTTTTAATGATCACCATTCTACCAGTCATGAGATGGTATCTCAATGTGGTTTTGATTTGCATTTCTCTAAAGACCAGTGATGATGAGCATTTTTTCATATGTTAGTTGGCCACATAAATATCTTCTTTTGAAAAGTGTCTGTTCATATCCTTTGCCCACTTTTTGATGGGGTTGTTTGTTTTTTTTCTTGTATATTTGTTTTTGTTCTTTGTAGATTCTGGATATTAGCCCTTTGTCAGATGGTTGGCTTGCAAAATTTTTTCCCATTCTGTTGGTTGCTGGTTCACTGTAATGATAGTTTCTGTTGCTGTGCAGAAGCTCTTAAGTTTAATTAGGTCCCATTTGTCTATTTTGACTTTTGTTGCCATTGCTTTTGGTGTTTTAGTCATGAAGTCCTTCCCTATGCCCTGACACCTGAATGGTGTTGCCTAGTTTTCTTCTAGGGTTTTTATGGTGTTAGGTCTTATGTTTAAATCTTTAATCCATCTGGAGTTAATTTTTGTGTAAGATGTAGGGAAGAACCCCGAAAGCTGAAACTTTCAGCACATGGCTAGCCAGTTTTCCCAACACCATTTATTAAACAGGGAATCTTTTCCCCCAATTGCTTGTTTTTTGTCAGGTTTGTCAAAGATCAGATGGTTTTAGATGTGTGACATTACTTCTGAGGCCTCTGTTCTGTTCCATTGGTCTATATTTCTGTTTTGGTACCAGTACCATGCTGTTCTGATTGCTGTAGCCTTGTAGTATAGTTTGAAGTCAGGTAGCGTGATGCCTCCAGCTTTGTTCTTTTTGCTTAGGATTATCTTGGCTATGTGGGCTCTTTTTTGGTTCCATATGAAGTTTAAGGTGTTTTTTCCTGTTCTGTGAAGAAGGTCAGTGGTAGCTTGATGGGGATAGCATTGAATCTATAAATTACTTTGGGCAGTATGGCCATTTTCATGATATTCATTCTTCCTAACCATTAGCATAGAATGTTTTTCCATCTGTTTGTTTCTTCTCTTATTTCCTTGAGCAGTGGTTTGTAGTTCTCCTTGAAGAGGTCCTTCACATCCCTGAATAGAACAATAACAAGGTCTGAAATTGAGACACCAGTTAATAGCCTACCAACCAAAAAGAGTCCAGGTCCAGACGGGTTCACAGCTGAATTCTACCAGACATGCAAAGAGGAGCTGGTGGCATTTCTTCTGAAACTATTCCAAACAATACAAAAAGACGGAATCCTCCCTAACTCATTTTATGAGATCAACATAATCCTGATACCAAAACCTGGCAGAGACACAACTAAAAAAGAAAATTTCAGGCCAATATCCATGATGAACATCGATTTGAAAATCTTCAGTAAAATACTGGCAAACTGAATGCAACAGCACATCAAAAAGCTTATCCATCACGATCAAGTAGGCTTCATCCCGGGTATGCAAGGCTGGTTCAACATAGGCAAATCTATAATCGTAATCCATCACATAAACCGAACCAAAGACAAAAATCGCATGATCATCTCAATAGATGCAGAGAAGCCTTTCGACAAAATTAAACAGCCCTTTATGCTACAAACTCTCAAGAAACTAGGTATCAATGGAACATATCTCAAAATAACAAAAGCTATTTATGACAAACCCACAGCCAATGTCATATTGAATGGGCAAAAACTGGAAGCATTCCCTTTGAAATCCGGCACCAGACAAGGTTACCCTCGCTTACCATTCCTGTTCAACATAGTACTGGAAGTTCTAGCCAGAGCAATCAGGCAAGAAAAAGAAATAAAGAGTATTCAATTAGGAAAAGAGGAAGTCAAATTGTCTCTATTTGCAGATGACATGATTGTATATTTAGAAGACCCCATTGTCTTAGCCCAAAATCTCCTTAAACTGATAAGCAACTTCAGCAAAGTCTCAGGATACAAAATCAATGTGCAAAAATCACAAGCATTTCTAAACAACAATAACAGACAGAGAGCCAAATCAAGAGCGAACTCACATTCACAATTGCTACAAAGAGAATAAAATACCTAGGAATACAACTAACAAAGGATGTGAAGGACCTCTTCAAGGAGAACTCAGTCCCTTTCTGTGCAACTTATACTACTATTTCCTGGCATTGGGAGGATGTAGGTTGCAGTTGCTGCATTGGGCATTAAGGGCTTTGGGACCTTGGGGAGTATATGCTTTTCATACATGCTTTCTAACAAACTTTCTGCTTTCTCAGCCCTATGACTCTCCCTGTTTTAGTGGTACCTGATACCTCTAATTCCTGCACCTTTAGGTTCTCTGCAGTAATGCATTTGTCTCTCTTAGGTATACCCTAAGCGTACCCTATGGGTTCATAAGTTACTCTAGCTTTACTGTGCTGAATCAGTAAGAATTCCTATATCTGCTTAACATCTTCACTTTGTGTGGTTCAGTGTTACAGGTGTCTTTCATGTTTTTGGTGCTATTGGTTGTCATGAGAGTTGATTGTGGAGAGAAAAGAGTGTGCCAACTTAAAACTGAAGTCCCATGCCTCGTCTACACTTTCTATAACCACACTAAACTCAGCTCATGTTACCTCTTTGGAGAAGGTACTCCTGAACCTTCCAAAGTAAGTTTCTGTGTCCTTGGCTTCCACAGCATTCTGTCTATGGCACATGCCACACTCTTGTCATTTTCCCCACTAGACTATAAACCCATCTAGGGCAGGGATCATATCTAACTAACTAACGTATGTGTACCATGAATCCTGTGCTGGCTGACTCTACTAGATGTCCTCAATATGTGCTTGCTGAAATCTAAGAGTTTGCTACATTAATTGTAAACTAAAACTCTGAGTTATATTATTTGCTCAAGTACCGTCTGAGAAGTTAAGGTCAATGTTGGGCTGAAACTAGAATTTCACATTTTAAAGTCTTAACCCAGTGTTATGTCCCACAGCTATGCAGCCCCTGGAAAGTATTCTTGTGTGACTTAAAAAAGCACTGGAGGAAATGGAGGATACTTAACTTTGGGAGGTTCCCCAAAGAACTTGATTTTTCTAATTAGATAGAGACATCTTTCATATTTTAAATTTTATTTCTGTGCAGATTTGCTGTGACTTTGGTGTGGCCTAATCTTTAGAAATAATCACTTTAGCAGTGGAATTTAACTTAGAAGTCCAGTTAGAATTAAGATAAAAAGGCCACATGAGGTAGCAAATGAGAATACGTACACTGAAGTTATACAGATCTGAGTTTGAACTTTAACTCTTTCACTTACCAAACAGATAAGTCATTAACTTCTTTCAGCCTCAATTTATCTATGTTAAAATTGGGATAATAACAATACAAACATTATTGTCCTGTGTGAAGATTAAACAATATAATGTATGTAAAATAGCATAATGCCTGGCTGTGGTAAGCTTTCAATAAATGTTACCTGCATTTGTTATTATATATCATGACAGTTAATCTAATGCTGAGCAAATATTTATTGATTGTCTGAAATAAAAAAGGTGATGGGGAGGAAGGCAGCAAACCACATTGCCATATATGTACCTATGCAACAATCTTGCATGTTCTTCACATGTACCCCAAAACCTAAAATGCAGTAAAATATATATTTAAAAAAAAAGTTTAGTGAAAAAGTTGGGGGGATGGAGGGGTTGGGAATTGGGCATAGAAAATTCAGCAATCTAAGGAAGCAGTGGTACTTTCTTCACTGAGCCCTATTTACTTAAAAGATGTGTTCTAGCACCAAGGAAGAGTAGCTATACGAACCATTTCTTATGATCTAAAGTCCATTAGCTACTCCATTTAGCTGTTAATGTTGTGAGGCCATTGGTGTAAATAAATGTGTCATTTGGTAATGGACTTGTTTTCTTAACAATTATAATATATTGTTCTTTCCAAATCCTGTAATTTAATTCTAATTCTGCTAATTAGCCCATCAGCCTTCAGCATTGTTTCAACATCCCACCCACCACATTTTTATATTAAAGCTCATATTGAATTGGTATTGTGGGCTGAATTCTGTTTCCCCCAAATTCACACATACCCTAACCCCTAGTACCTCAGAAGATGATTGTATTTAGAGATATTAAATCTTGAAACAGATTAAATTAAAATTAGGCTATTAAGCTATTAGGGTGGGGCCTGCTTCAGTATAACATATCAGAGAAAGAAATTTAGACACACAAAAGGAACACTAGGAGCTTGCAGAGAGGAACCACTCTGTGAAGAGACAGAGAACAGGTTGCCATCTGCAAGCCACAGAGAGAGACCTCAGAAGAAACCAGCCATGCCAACACTTTGATCTTCAACTTTCAGCCTCTGAACTGTGAGAAATACATTTCTGTTGTTTAAGCCACCCTATCTGTGGGATTTTGTTTCAGCAACTCAAGCAAACTAATGTGGTTGGCATTGAGGAGCGAAATTTAGACTGGAATGTCTGACTTATTTTATTCTGTAGAGCTTATAAAGCACTTCTCTCACATGCCATTTGAACTTCACCCAATCCTATGAAGTAAGTGTTATTATTAACTCCCATTTTACAGATGAAACCATTGAGGTTCAGAGAGTCTGTACAAACACATAGCTGCTCAGAGGGCAGATGAAAGCTGAACCCAGGCTATTTTATTTCAACTCCTTTTCTTTTTATGTTTCTCATTTCTGTCTTCCTTTACTGTGAGTGTAGAGCATGCACCTGTTGTTTCCTATTGCAGTTCATTCATTTGTACAACTGACAGGTTACCACTGGTGACTGTGGATTGCTGCCTAATGCTGGGGTGATGAAAACAACAAATTTGCCAATCTGAAAAGAGAGCATTTTTATTTATTGCTCAGATTCCAGAATCTAATGTCTCTCAATTTTCTGTCATTGTTCCACTAAAAGTGAAGAATGATGATACATCCCCCCACTTTTTTTTCTGTTTATACACCATTCCATGTGGTTAGATCACCTTTTAGGTATTCATTCATTCCACAAATATATACTGAGCATCTGTTTTGAGCCCCAAGTTTGAATGTCATGTTTTTGAGGCAGGACTTAGTGCTCAGCATGAAGAGATGGAGCTGCACAGAACAGGCTGCTGCTTGAGCCAGGGAGGTCTTCCCATGATACTATATTGCAGTTTCTTTGCTGTAATGAAAATACGGTACGCCTTTCTCCCAATTCCAAATTAAGCATTCATTGTTCTCCCTCATTCTCTGAAAAACTTTTACAGAAATTCGAAGTGTGCCTCAAAATAATATAGAAAGCAACCTAATATTACTGGTTTTATATAATCTTAGTATAATATCTTATTCATTATTAAAGTTATAACTGTGCCTATGTGAAAGTAACATGGAGGAGAAAGTGAATGGATGAGTTGGGGGTACATCTGAGTATTAACTTTGATTTTAGATATCTTCTCTATTATTTTTAGACTATCATTTAAATAAGTTTGTGTGTATTATATTTTTTCACCAAAAATTTAAGATATGGAGAATGTTCCAGTTTTTTCTCCTGAGAGTAGCAATAATTTTTTAAATTGTCATTGAAAATTAGATTAAATTACTTAATTCCAGAGAACTGTGTTGTTCTTGTGTGACAACACAGAATATGCAGCGTTAAGTTACTGGCTGTCTAATTAGAAAGATGTTTCCAAAGTATGACCAGCATTGGAATTGGTACAGACCCATATTTATAAACAGTAACTATGACAACTCATTCCTCCCAACTATGCTCAACCCCTTATACTTTCCCAACTGTCTGTTTTACAGATGACATAAGTAGAGGGTTTGAAAAAAAGAAAAAAAAAAATCTTTGGATGATAAATGGTTTTTGCAAACAGAGCCCATAAAGCTGTTTGTTCAGCAGCATGTGATTTAGACAGTGGGAGTTCATCAGACAGCAAGGATTAACCCCCTAATTTGTTTCTCTCTTTTGGAAGAGGACAGACTACTGTGAATTCTGTGTACTCAGCCTGAGCTGCCAAACATGATTGAAAACTATTTGACTGACTGGTGGCTGAAACATGAGGCAGGGACCATTCATCATTTTCCTGCTCTTCACAACCCTATATAATAAAGTTTTAAAAGAAGTAAATACATGCTACAGTTTTCAAACCAATGTCTCTCACAACCTGAAAAGCTTTTCAATATTGTATCCTTTTCCAATAGATTGGAATGATGCTACGTTATCTGTAGCAATTTTAACCAAATTTCTTCTAGTTACCTCCATTTCTAATGCAGAAACTCCTCTCAAGTGAATACATAACACAGGTCAAAATATACTTGATGAGCCAGTTTTTTTAGGATGAGTACATACATGATTGGTTTTGGTGAGACCACTGTAGCGTGCAGTGGGCTTATAGTGTCCACAGCAATGTCAGAATAGTCCTCTCGTGCTTGATTGGGTGGCATAGCCCATAAGATTAGCTGACTTTCAAAATCATCTCAATATGGACCCATCCCCCTCAGTCCAATTCCATATGTTCCATTGGGAATTAATTTTCTGCAGGCATAGAGGAGTTGTAGAGCTGCCTCTACCAGAGAAGCCCCATCTTCCCTTGAACCAGGAGTCAGTAGAAGATAGTAGGCTACAAACTGTTTGACTACATCTCTGTGATCTACTGGATGTAGAAAAGGAGTGTAAAAAACAGTATAAAATATGAAATTTAATTGTCAGTGGCTAGATATACATATAGTCTTCATATTCAAAGAGAGAGCCTTTTAAAAATGTGCTCAATCCCCATTAGCCCACAAAATGCCTCCTTTCCATCCCTACACTGGCATATCTTTCACCAGAAGCATTTAACCAGATTCTAGAACCTGGACATTGGCAATAACCTAGTCACCTTCTTCAACTTCTTTTTCTCTTTCCCCCACTTCAAATGTCATTTTTTCCCATGGCTCCAGTCTTAGTTCTCTTCTTATTTTATCCATTGTCCCCAGTAACACACTCTCCTTTGTCCATCTAGTCATCCATCAATCTACCTATCTGTTCATCCAATCATCCATTATTGAGCTCAGTTACATGCACATGAAGCATATTCTCAAAGCACCATTTCCATGGCCAAGCTAGAAAGATAATGAGAGATTAGATGCTCTGTTTCAGTTTGGTTCTTCAAAAGCAGATCCTATCATAAGGAAATGAGAGCAAGTAGTTCATTTGATAGGTGATTCCAGGAAGCAACAGTGAGGTAAAGAAGGACGGGAAAGGGGAGAAAACAAACAAAATAATAAAGGTGCGTTAAGATGGGGGAAACTGCTTATAGGCAATTGGGTTTAGTCCTGCTAGAGATTTTTTGAGAAACTTTGTAGAACATGCCTCAGAATTGTCCCACTGAAGGATGGGAAAGCTAAGATGTTTATCCGTTTACTTCAGTCCTCACTCGCTAAGAGTTATCTCGGGGGCATTAAATCCCTGGCATTTTCAGGATGTCCTCCCAATAGGCTTTGTAAACCTTAGTACTAGAGAGCCTTCACACAGAAAAGCAGAAGACAAGGGCATGCATAGCTTCTGTTTACCTAGGCTGCAGGTGAACTCAAAGGTGGACACAGAAGTTTTGGTTGGGGGTGGCGGTGGGCAGGGGGTGGTGGTTGTGATTCCATAGCATCTGCTTCGACCACTGTGACCACCCCCAACTGCCTTACATGGAAACGTATCAGAGTTTTTCATTTTCTGGTAAAGAGTGCCAGGGTGGAGATTTACTCTATTTAATGTGCAGAAACACAGCACTGTGTTTAGAATTGGACTTACTCATTTCCTGAATATATATATAGCTTCTCTTTCTCTACAACCTCTTTTCAGCAGATTTATGCAGACAAGAAAAATATTGTAACCCAAAGCGCCACTGCAAATTTCACTGTGCTGACATTAATCATGCCCATTTGATTTATTATCTATCATTTGAAAAGAATATTTTCCAACTCTTGTGCATTGATTTTTTTTTTTTTTACGAAGAATGATTACATCCATGTAGCATAACTCTTCTAATGGCTAATTCAGTTTGCTTTATCACCCATTTACTCCCTAATTATGGTGTTTTCGTAAGCAGACAGCATACCTGGCAAGTTGAAAGAGAAATACTTGATACATCCATCTTTTAGAGAAAAGGAGATGGATTTAAACCAGGCTAGATACTATAACTGATTATTGAGTACTTGGCTTGGTGGGCTTAATTTACCAACTACCATTGAATTAATTGAAAAATAAACTTCTGTGGATATTAATACTTTCAAGTGTCAGGGTTTAAATGTCATCTACTTTGGATCCATTAAAAAGATTTTCACTAACCCTTTATCATTTAATTGGATTTTTTTTTTTTTTTTTTTTTTTTTGAGACGGAGTCTTGCTCTGTTGCCTAGGCTGGAGTGCAATGGTGTGATCTTGGCTCACTGCAACCTCTGCCTCCCAGGTTCAAGCGATTCTCCTGCCTCAGCCTCCCGAGTAGCTGGCATTACAAGCACACACCACCATGCCCAGCTAATTTTTGTATTTTTAGTAGAAATGAGGTTTCACCATGTTGGTCAGGCTGGTCTCATACTCCTGATCTCGTGATTCACCTGCCTCAGCCTTTCAAATTGGGATTACAGGTGTGAGCCACTGTGCCTGGCCTTTAATTGACTTTTTAATTTTTTTGTTCTGTTTTGTTTTAACACAGCCATCTACCCTTTTGTGTAACCCCTTCTGCTCTACACATCACTGGGCTAGGGCCAAAAGTAACTGTGAATGACTAATATATGGGAAATATTTATTGAATGAGTGAAAGAAATCCATTTGGGATTTATACCTAGGAACAAATGCTCATTAAATGTAAAAAAAAAAAAAAATTAGTAAATTAACTGTCTTTTGAAGATCATATATAGATGCTCTATATGTGTTTATCAGACACATACCAGGTTATGACAAGAATGCCTCCCTTTTCTCTCCATTCATCCAAATCTACCCTTTAAGGCCCTGGCATAATTTCTCCTTCTTTAATGAAGCTTCCCTAATTTCTTCCAATTCAGCGCTTCATATACTTGGCTGCAGTTGGGGAGCTGTTAAAAATTCTTTTGACCAAGCTACACCCTAGAACCCTAAATGATTTAAAGCAGAGCCTTTGGATGTGGAATTCAGGCCTGTCCTTTTTTTTGACAGAGTCTCACTCTGTCCCCCCAGGCTCAAGTGCAGTGGGGCGATCTTGGCTCACTGCAGCCTCCACCTCCTGGGTTCAAGCGATTCTCCTGTCTCAGCCTCCTGAGTAGCTGGGATTACAGGTGCCTGCCACCACACCTGTCTAATTTTTGTATTTTTAGTAGAGATGGGGTTTTGCCATGTTAGCCAGGCTGGTCTCGAACTCCTGACCTCAAGTCATCTGCCCACCTTGGCCTCCCGTAGTGCTGGGATTACAGGCATGAGCCACTGTGTCTGGAGAAGCCTCTGCATTTTTAAAAGCTCAAATGATTACAATGTGCAGCCAAGGTTGAGAACACCACTGTACCTGGATGTGATTGCTCCCTTCTCTGAAGACGTAGGAAACCTTGATATTAAATAGCCACCGCTTAAAGACAGTTATACTTGGCCTTGTATTCTGGCTTAAGGTACTCTGAAGATCAGCTAACCTAACCACCCTTTAAATTCCCAGATACCTCTGACAGCCTTCTGGTTGTCCAGTTCAAGTACTTAATAGTGACATGGAACTCACCTCCAGTGCAGTCTCATCCATCTTTGGGCAGCTCTGATCAGTCCAGATATAAGACTATCTCTTTGTAGCTTCAAGCTATTCTTCCTGTCTCTATCACTTTGGGTTGGGGTTGGGAGTGAGGGAAGCTTTTCTAACAAGTGTTTTAAATGTCTGAACAATCTATTTATTCAATAAATATTTATGGAATGCTTCCTATATATTGGACATTGGGCTACTTTATTGAAAAGCAAAGTACAGATTCCTAGGAGGATTTGCAAGCCAATCATCCTTTCTATAAATACATTCTGTTTGTTCTTACTTTATTATTAAGCTGCCACATTTCTAACATAAAAGAATATCTTTGGCTGCAATAGTAAAAGAGCAAATGGGCTTAAGCTACAACATGAGAAATTTAGATAACAGAGTGATGACTATTAAACTTTGAGAACAGTTTTCTGATTATCTTTGTGAAATATTTCCTTGAAGCTTTAAATATGACATATTTTCATGTGACTCTATATTCTGCCTTGAGTGCGAAGGGCAGTGCCCTGTGTTACTTCTGAGAGTTCCTTCTGAGTTATTCTGTCTCTAGATGAGGTAGCCAGGGTACTTCCTAAGGATGTTTTTAGGGGAAAGATAAAGTTTCTTCCCCTGCTGACAGGTGTTCCCCATCGTGCACACATCCAGATGAGGTCTCCAAGGAAAATCGTGGTTCAGCAATGCTTAGCTGTGCCAGTTCCCTGATACTGAAGGCTTTGCTGGGAAGCAAAGCACATTAAGGGTGGACTTCATACCTTTCCAAGGCAAGGGAAGGCTAAGCTGCAAGGGCTCCATTCACATTTTTGTGCTCGTAGACTTCACAGATGTCACTGGAAATGATACTTTCTACAGTCATTTAATGAAGTGGTCCTGGACATATAGCACAGTGGAGATAGGCACTTCGTGAAACAACTGGTGCTGGAGAAGTGTTGAAAACTCTATGCTGTCTCACTGGAGGGAAGGTACGGAGTCTCAAGACTCTCTCCTAGGAACTGAGAACATGGTTCCACTTACTCCACCCTAGAAACCCATCAAAGCAGAACTCTATGCTCCAGGAACCAAGCTAACTAAGATGTTTCCACCACCTTCTATTGCCTGCTTAGATTTCAGATCCTTCTTTCCTTTGAATATACCCAGCCCTGAGATGATCTGGGTTCCTGCTAATCTCAGAGTGTGAAATTTTTACTCTGGGATTTAATCCTGGTTTATTCCTCCACCTTGCCCTGCTTTATCCTGTGGCATAAGTGATGCCACAACGTAGTTGTGACCTCCCCAGTTGCATCAATGTTAAAGCAGACACAAGCAGTGAAAATATGCAGGGCCAGACCAGCAGGTCCCGTGCAGCTGAAGTTCATCATGGTGTTTTACAACCAACCAATTACTCAATTCATTTTATGGTTTGACTGTGCCCATCTTTTACTCTCAAGAAGCATTTTCTAATATCATAAGACAGAGAGCAAGGGAAAAGTGCTCTTCAGTTCCAAACCCTGGGGCATTTATGCACTAATAACCTTCCTCCTTTGTGCTTTTCAAAAGAATGTAAACCAAAGCAATTAAATTAAATGGAGTTAACATTGGCATGGTAGCATAAATCAAATGTCAGGAAATTCATTATTAAGGGGTTATCGCTCCTTTCTTATGAGCTATCTAGTATCTGCCTACTCTGAAGTAAGAATAAGCCAAAAATCTGGCCCTGATATAAATGAGAGGACTGCAAGAGAGAGAGACAGACAGAGAGGGAGAGATGCTGACCTTGTGTTTAGCAGCAGATAGGCAGACTTGCCATTTGTGGGCGAAACATGTTTATCCGATGTTTGTCTCTTTGCCTCTTAATCAGGTTGTTCTTCCCATGGTATGCTAAGCAGGCAAACACAGTTAAGCAGTTTACCTCTGTACTCAACAGTTCCAGAACTGAAAGTAAACAGCCTTATGTGTTTAGGCTGCAGCCACCCGGCTGTGCTCTGTGGAGCCGCCAGATTCTCCACATCACTGATTCTCCCAGTAAAAAGCAGAGGCTTCCGCTTCACTTTTTTCACAGAGTGAAAGTTGCTTGCAGGATTGGCTTCCAAATTTCAGACCCTGATGAGGGAGAATTATACTCCGAGTCTGAGGATGGCAAGTCAGAAGGAACAGTTTGTTTGGATTCAGGTCTGATTTTAATTTAGGAGTCTGGGGCCTGAAAGCTTTCTGCTGAGTCTGAACACAAACCCCAAACTTCTCAACCCAGGTTGCTTTTAAGGAATTGTAAATTATTTAAAACCTATATTTTTTAAAAATATATAATTTATTCCCAATGAGAGGATGCTTTCCCTAGCCAACCTCAATTTTGTACATGACTTTCTAATGAACTGTTAACAAGCATTTATATTAAGAGCTTGCTCGGGCTTTTGAATGATGGAAGATAATTCTGATTTAAATGAATGACAGTTTAAAATCCCAGGTGCTTTATGTCTGTTTATTGGGGTGGAGACAGGGGAGGGACTAAAACTGCCTACAAAGAACCTTTCAAAGGCAAAGAAATGGAATGTGTAACATTCCATTTTGTCAGCATGAGGAAGGTCTTATTTAAGACTCTGTGAACAGATGTGACCCATTGTATTGGTGACAAGGAATGTTGGAAGATAAAATGTTCTGCTCTGTTTGGATGTGTATTTTTAGCAGCGTCATACTGTAAAGAAGTTATGCCCATGATCTTTTGACTTGCTTTTATCAGATTAAATAAAGGTGCTCATCTTTCTAGGCTTTCTAATATGCTTCCCTCAATCCAAGTCTCTCAGCTCCAACGCTAGAGCACTGGAGTGTGATCACCCCTCCTGTTACTCCCATTTGGCTGAATTTCAGAAATCCATTTAGATATTCTCACAGTTTTGTTCAGCATAGCTCAAAACATGGCTTCTCACCAATTCTGACTGTCTCTCTAAAACATGCTTAATTTTTTCTATGTCTGTCTTTACACTGTAGAGTTTAGGTTGAAAATGTACTTTTACTGTAGTCTCTTATTTTCAGTGTATACATAAGCACCCAAATGAGTTATATACTGTGAGATACAATTACCCATGTATACTTCCAGCCGAAAGCATCCACTGAAAAATATGGATAGAGAATTCAGTAGCTCTGAGCATCTCAGTAGGCAAAGTTTCTTTACAGTAATTGCTATGCTTTGGAAACAGCATTTTCTGTATACTGAGAACTCAAGGGAGAGCTGTGTTCAGGTCAAAGCTTGGGTGAAGTGTAATAAGAAAGACCCCCACCTGGAGCAGTGAAAAACCAAGAGGCGAGAATTTTCTCCTTTCTGAACTTCTCAGGAGATTAAGAGGGAGATATAGGTTTCCTGAGACATATTCAGAAACTATAGGGGTTTCTATGGCAACAGAAATGAAAAATGAAAATACGGTCTCCTCTTCTCTTGTTAAGATCCCTCAGTTTCACATGAGCCCAAGATCAAGGAGTCAAACATAGAGAAAGTCACAGAGCAAAGAGGGAGCCATGTTTCTTTCAGCCCAGCAGATGGCTAGTAGCAAGAACTCCTTAGAAGATCTTAACTGGTTGTGGAATTGAGAGCACTGTTGTGTTTCCTTTTTTCTAAAGTGATTTTTGGGAAAGATTGAAAAGTTAATCCTGTTGATTTGTGAAGAGTTGGTTGAGATAAAGCATTTATCTCACATGCTAGCTCCCACAGTGGAATTGAAGTCCACAGAATTGCTGTCTCAGAAGTTTCATTCTTTGGTTAGTTGTTTCCAAAGTATAAGACAGTCCTTCACAAATGTGATTACCAAAAGTAATAAATACATACATATATGGCAGTAAGGGTGATTTTTGGGGGGAGATTTTTAGTTTTAAACCACATATTTTATTGGAGGGATAATTTGTATGTACCCTTTTCCCAGTGGTTAGATGGAAAAACTTCATTCCTCTTCTGGTTCTCCCAGCAATGACTTTTCAGTCGTTGCAGAATTCGGAGGACAATGACAACTCCTTTCATAGGATCATACACACACATGTCATTTGAATGCCTGGGAAAAGGATAGGAATGGAGATGTATCTAGTTGAACTCCAAGATAAGGAAAAAATTTTGATGGGCAATTGGTATGTCCGCAGAGTTATGTCTCCTTGAACTTGGGTCTGTCAACACTGCCAAGAGAAAGAAGGTATTTTTCCCACAGAGAGACATTTATAGGGCAAAGAGAGACACCAGTGTGCCAAGTCTTATAAAATTCCTTTGGATCATCCACCTTGACAGATGGTCTCTAGGAATGTGCTGAATGTCCAAAACAGAGGGATGGGAGGAAATCCAAGGGTGTTCTTCACCTCTCTTCTGTCAATGGCTACTGTCAGTGGCTACTGAAGGCCACATTGAACTTTCATCACATACACGCAGGCTTAAGGCTGCCCTTCCTTCTTCCCCATAAGGGACTAGTTGAAGCAAAGATCTTGCTATTAGACATTAGGTAACAAGCGTCCACTTACTGAGTATCCCAGGGATGAAAGGCTTTTTGCATTATATCCATGCTAGGTTCAAACATGAAATAGGTAAAATGGTTTTGTTTTCAACTTTCTTTCTTTTTACTTCTCTTTAACTTTTCTATTATGCCACAAAGGACAAGTATGTGTTTTCCTTATAAAAAGAAGTTTTGGCAGAAATGAAGTTTTGGTCCTATAGTTTATATTGGCCCCAGAAAAATTGCCTTACTATTTCCACAATACCATGGCTTGTTGTTGTTTTTGTTTTGTTTTGTTTTGTTTTAGTTTTGCTTTTGCTCCTGTTTTATTTACCAACTTGGAATGCTAACTCTCCTGGGCCTGATATACTCCTAGGATCACCTAGGCTGGGTGAAGCTTGGCCTTCAGAGGATCAGACAGAGCAGGAAGGATGACCACTATGGTCTTAGCTTCCTTTAATATGACTTCCCTTTCTTCAGCTGGAGTCCCTCCCCTAAACACCTTTAACCGTCTTGTGACTTGGTATAGTGGAACCCAGGGCCTAACACGGCAGTGGCCTGAGTATCTCAAACTTTGAGACTGTTGCTTTCTCTTCTACCCCAACCTCCAAAAAGAGTTCTATGAGAATAATTGCCCAAAAGAGGTACTTCATTTGGTAGGACTGGGAAAAGAGGCATCAGATAGCATCTTGAGATGGTAAAAGATTTGTACTGACTAAGATCTATCTGGTGCTAGTTTGGCCCTGTTGCCTTGAATCATAGTTACAGATCCCTCTGGACTATTTCCCTTTAGCCAGTCAGCAACTTCCCCAGGGAAAATCTTGAGATCTTTTATTCAGATTTCTGGATCCCTAGCTTGTTCTAATGTTCCTTTCTTTTTTTTTTTTTTTCAAATAAAATTTTATTTTGAAAAACTAAATAAAAATAACATCATCAGATTCTACAAGGGTGACATGCTACTGCAGAAACAAGACTTTCTCGGAACTGTCATCTGCTAGACTCCTCCTGTGGCCACTGTATTACCTACAAAATATTAAAGTAGATGCTCACTCTCATCCTAGATTGGTGAAACAACGGGACTTTCTGTGATTCATTGTATTGAGTTCAGCCAGGGTCCAAAGAGAAAAGCACAGTAGAATATGGGTTTAAGGAAAGTTTAATAAAGGGACTATTTGCAAAAGTGTAGGTAGACTTCAGGGAATCCCAGCAAGGAGCTAAGGTTCCCTCTGAGGCCCTGTTCCCATATGGGGCCTTTCTTAGCCCCAACCCCTATGTCATTACTAGTGATTGAAAACACAACCATTACTAGCGGAGTTCAGATGGTGGTTTAGGTGACAGCCCACGTCTTGAGTAGACTGACCTGGCTGGCCCTCCTCACAGAGCATGCTTCTAAATTCCCATTCTAGTTTAAAATTATTTTTATTTTTTAATTTAAAAATGTTTCAAACACACATTTTTAAAAAAAAAGAAAATATGAAAAAGGTTAGCATGTATATATTGACTAGGCAGATTGAACAGTTGTTAGCACTTTGCTGTGTTTGCTTCAGATTCCTTGGGAAGGAAAGAGGGAAGGAAGGAAGGCAGGCAGGCATGCAGGCAGGTTAAAAATAGTGCAGGTATAAAGTTTTACTCAGTATTTCCTGGTCTCTTCCCTTTCTTCCCCTGTAGAATTCACTTTAAAGTTTGTGTATATTATTCCCATGTGTATTTTGATTATTTTTATTACATATGCATGTTCTCATAAACCACATATTGATTTTTAATATTACAATTTTAAACAAGCAGCATCATAAAGTATGTATCCTTTTTCAACTTGATTTTTATTCAACATTATTATTGTTACATTTTTAAAGACTCATCCATATTGATATATCTGGCTCTAGTTCATCCGTTTTAATTATATGAACCAGAGTTCGTTAAATGGCATCGTTGCTCTAAATGTCACTTTACTACACAAAGCTGATTATGTTTCTTCCCTACTCATAACAACCCAACCCCAACCTGCCTTTCCAGTCATCATGAATTACATGTTCTTGGACCCTTTCCCCTTGGTCCTCCTGCCTTTCAAAAGATGTGCTATCCTATGCGATGACTTAATTGCCTGTGCTTTGACCCTAGTGAGTACAAACAGCTTCATGAGCAGCCTCTTCCATGTAAGAGAGTCCATTTGAGATATCAGATTTTGTTTGTTCCCCATTATCTTTCCAGCATCTAGGAGAGTGCTTGAGTCTTAATAGGTATGCAATAAATATTTGTTGGACAGATGCCTGCATGAGTGAGTAGACAGCTGTGGAACTGAGTTTAATGCTGTGATTCCAATGCATGTAATAAGGAATTAAGTTCTTTCCTAAAATACTCACACCACACTCTAGCAACCATTGACTTCTTGCTAGTTGATTTATTCTCGAAGAATTGCCACAGTAGATTAAAGAGATGATGTTTATCAACTCTTTCAGATGGTGGAATCTTTGCATGCCTCAGCGAGGACCACTGAATGTTTGCAAAGAGTGACCACAAGCCCTCGCCATGAGGAATTGGTGATCTGAAAGGCCTGGCAGATGTTACGCTCTTTGCCATCCATCTCTTGGAAGTAGCTTCGATTTGGCGTTCGAGTAGGCCCCAGCAAGGTCATGAATATCAGATTTGGTGAGAAAAAGCCAAGTATGCAGTTCCAGTCGAAGGGGGACAGTTTTTCCTTTATGCTGCTCTTCTCAGCAGCCCGGGCCCATTTGTTCCTGCTCTGTGTGGAAGTGAGTGCTCCCTCCTATAGTAAATGGTTAGAGGGTTCAGGGTGAAATGGAAAGTGGTCCTGTATCATCAGCAGTAGCTTCTTGTGGACTTTGTCAACCTCATTGATTCAATAATTGTTTACTGAACAAGTAATTGACAAGACATTCTAACACCGACCAGTTATTTTTAATTCGGAGGAGGAGACTAAACGCTGATGTTTCCAAGGCACTAACTAGATGCTAAAACAGGGAGAGGAAGCACACAGGGTAGACGAACATTTAGGAGGAGCACCAACTTATTCTAGGGTGTGGTGGTCAACAAAGGCTTCCTAAGGGAAATGACCTTATTGTAAAATGAAATGGGATTAATACCCATGTTGCAAGGTGGAGCCAATTTAAGGTAATGTCTTTAAGCTTCCTGCTGCTTGCTTAGTAATAGCAGTGATGACAGTGTGGTATTGATGGTGATGATCATGATAGAGAAGGAAAAAAATGGCTTCACAACAAGATAGCCTTAGTTTCAAATTCTTGGTCTTACTGTCCTTAACCCTGTGATCTTCAGCAAATCACATGCTTCTCTGTGCCTCATCTGTAAAATGGGAATAGTGATATGTACCTCTACTATAACTGTAATGATTGCAGAAAATGTTCATAAGGAGCCTAACAGTGCCTAGCACATGGGAGGCATTCAATAAGAAATGAAAATGCAACAGGAGCATGAAGAGAAGGTAGCAGTAGGGGCTATCAGTATGGAGGGAAGAGCTCTGCATGTGGAGTCTAGGGACCTAGATTCTCATCTGACTATCACTGAGGAGCTGGGTACCCTTGGGAACCTCATGTATGGGATTCTGTGGAGTCTCCCATCAGTGCAGAAAGGCCCACCCATGAATCAGGGAATTTTAAGTGAGAGGAACACATAACAAGCAACCTAGGGTTAAGGATGGTAGAGAGATTACTGTGTGATGCTATGGCACGGGAAGGCTTTGAGGAGGAGAAAGGCCTCAGGCTGGTTACTGAAGGCCAAGTAGGTGTTAGACAGAAGGAGCTAAGTGAAGAGGGCATTCCAGGCAGGGGCATGATTGAGCAAAAGGGGCTGAGTCACAGGTTAAGTGTGTCAGCCACTTCCGTCATCTCCTCACCTCTGGGGCAGCCTTACTCGTGGTGGAGAATGGATAATACAAAGGTCTTGACTTCAGCTCAGAAGTTTGTTTCTTTGATAGGATTGGTTTTGACAAAATTGTCAAGTCATTGAAATTAGTCTGTGTGACCATTCATCTTACTGTGAGCAACCCAGCATTTTTTTGCCTGTACATTGCTGCCAGCTGGGTTAAACAAGCCCCTCACTCCCACCCACTTTGCAAGCCTACAAAATATGCCCTGTATAGCACATCTTTTTTGATTCTTCTTTCCACCCTCCAAAGCACAGAAGCACAGTATGCCAAAGCTTAGAGGGAGCTTGGAGTTCATTATTTTAAGTCCCCTTATTTTATTATGAAGGGACATACACAAGGGTAAGCACTTAGGGTAGAAAAGAAACAGAGACAGATCATCACAATTTCCCAGTTGTGTTCTTTCTTTCACTGTGCAGCCTACACTCCTCTGTACCATGCATTTTGATTAATTAACCTAGGGCATCAATACCTATGTATTAATTAGGATTCTTGGGATTTTAAGTGTCAGACACTAAAGAAACTTGTTTGATAAGCAGAGAAGTTATTGGCTTGTATAACTGAAGAGTTTGGTAGTGCCGAATCCAGGTTTCCAAAAGATGTCAGGCGTTTGCCTCTCCTTCGCAAGGCTCAACTTTTCTGTGTGGCTTCATTCTCAGGCAATGGACCTATAAATAGTGTCCAAAAGGCCTTAATGGGAACAGGCTTATATTCTACCATCTTGGCATCCCAAGAGAAATAGAGAAATGTCTCTAGCATAGGTCCTAGATAGGGCTTTCATCAGTGTGGCTGAGACATGTGCCTACTTTCATTGTGATGGGATTATAGAGGTATGATAGTCTTAAACTAGGTCAGGTACCCACACTGAAACCAGGACTCATGGCTAGTCTCACCGAAACCATAGATGAGAGTGGGGAAGTTGAGGTTCCAAAGAGATTACCAGATTTCTGTTTCCAAAAGAGGGAAATGGATGTTAAGCTAGTATGTGTTCACTCACCCACATATCACTCTCACACAACCTAACACAAGCCGATAACAATTTAAAGTGTTGTATTCCAAATAGCATTAGCCTTTTGTGAAAGACTGTCCATATTTTAGTGAGTATAACATGGAAATTTGGGGTACCATGGAAAGACCAGTGAGGGGGTTAGAGAAGGTAGAGATTTTGCATTTCAGGGTTTTTTAGGATCCCTCCAGTCATAGCATAAAATAACTATCTACTTTGTGGCATAGCATAAAGTACTTTACTTTTAAGATTTTTCCTGATGATGGCCAGAAACTCAGCCTGAGATGAGAACATTTCCATTAGTGAACAACATATAGACAATTAAAAGTTGTTGCTAATTAATTATCCTCCCACCTTGGCTTTCCAAATTTGTCTACCTCTTTTTTTTTTAACTATGTATTGATTATCTTTCTAATGAACATAACCAATGTCTTATGAGCCCATATCAAGTAATGAACATCAGATGGGAAATTATAATTTCGTGTGCATGCTTTCTCTTATTTTTGTGGCCTCTGTGTAGTTCTCTTGTGCCTAGAGAAAACTCAGGGATTGTGTGTTAAGAATGAAGTGCTTGCATTCTCTCACCCGGATGCAGTTCAGCAGTGGGGTACAGTGGACCCACACGGGAAGAAGGTTAGGGTGGTGGCAGGTCCTTAAAAGGTGGCATTGTTTACTATGAGTCTAATGCAGTATTTCTGGACTGAATGGAATGGAATTTTTGCCTAACATCTTTTAGAAATCATTTTCAGGTCTGTTTCAATTCCTAATGTTCTTTTATATAATTTCTGACTCATTTGCTTAATGGTTTCATTAGTGTTTAAAAAAGCAACACCAAACCTTTACTATTTATTTTCCCTGATGCTTTCCCACAGAATTCAGTAAGGCCATCAGAGAGGCAGAGGGGCCAACATTAAACATTAATTTTTGTTACTTTGGCAAAGAATTCTTGAGATAATTCAGCACAGAGGAACCAGTACAGGTCTCTGATAGCTATACCTAGGTAGGTGCTGATGCATTCAACCTCACAAAATCTCTTGCCTGTCAATTTGTAGAAACATACAGAAATATCTAAATATCCCAAAGATATTGGGGAGATATTTGAAAAATATTTGAAAACATTTAGAAACATCAGAAGTTTGAAAAACAAAGTTTTCCCACATGTATGAATGAGGCTAGAGAAGGGAGTCTGGTCTGTTTCTTCTCACAATTGTATCACCCTGGCAGTTATTGAGAGAAGGTTCTCAGTAAGCATATGACACATCTATTACTTCATCTTTACCTTGATTTCTGCATATTCATGGCTTTAAAGGTCATTAGAGCAGATAAAACAGGGTGATTTATTTTGTATTGTCATATGTATGGATCTAGCAACATGCGATTCCCTCCCTCCCTCCCTCCCTCCCTTTCTTCCTTCTCTCCCTCCCTCCCTCCTTCCCTTCCTCCCTCCTCCCTCTCTGGGCATTCCCTCCTTTCCTTCCTCCCTTTTTCTTTTCAGTATTCAATGACTCCTACTCTATGTCATTGTCTCTTATGATTCAGAGGTGCATAAGGCTTAGTCCTGCCCTCGAAAAGCTTACAGTTTTTTGAGATAGGTTACACACAAGTAAATGGGCAATTTCAATATAGTATAATTAATATTATGATAGAGGAAGTACGCAGTGCCTGTCGGCCATTTAAGGAGAGCCCTTAAACTCAGGGAATCAGGAAAGGCTTGTCAGAGGGAGTGCTATCTAATCTGAGTTTTGAAGGGCAAGCTGAGTTAGCCAGAGCAAGCTTTCTATGGCTGAGTGGGCCAGATGGAAGGAGGCTGGACCTGAATGTAATCTCCCTGCTGGGATGAGGGGAGGTGTTGGTGGCCACCCCCAGCTTCAGGTGCTCAGATAGAGTCCAGTCCAGTAGTCATAGCATGGTAGCCAAAGGATTTTGCCTTAGAGTTCATAGTCAAGAGACGCCTCCAGGCCCTGGGTAGCACGAGAAGAAATAGCAGTACTGGAAGTCTGTCAGACCTTAGACCTTAGGAGAGACACTTGTATGGACATGGTCAAGTAAAATTCTAATGTCCAGAGACCATGACACAGCTTAGCCTGCACAGGGCCTGGGACCTCATAGTGCAGTCCAGGATCCAGGCTAACAGTCCAGTTGTTGCCTATACCTGCAGTCAATTGCCACATTTTCTAGGAAGCCTCTGTTGAGCTGCTGTAGGAGGTACTTCTCCCTTCCCTCTTATTACTAAACCTTACAGAAGCATAGCTTGCTTCTAAGATATCTTTTAGGTTTAATATTCACAAGATTGCAGTGTCTGCATTCCTTATAAGCACCTATTATGCAGTGCTAGTTGGGCACTGTGCTAGGCACAGGGAATGTAGAGGCAAAAAGAACCTGGTTTGTTCATTAAACTACCCAGCTTGTGCATTGTTAAAAAATATTATTATTTTTGGAACTCTTAAAATTTTGTTTTGCCCAAAAAACTATATGACACTTTGCTCTTAGAAATAAGTTAGTTATACAATACAAAAATATAAAGGCCAAAACATTAATGCTTTCCTTCTTCTTTAAATTCCAGCTTCTTTCACTACTGTTAACAACTGATATCCTTCTCTTGTGTATCTTTTTAGTTCATTTTCTATGCTTCCATATCCATATATAATTGTGTCAGTTGAGATTCCAGTAGGAAACAGATGGTACATTCAAATTAGGATAATTTAGAGTGGGTGTGGTGGCTTATGCCTGTAATACCAGCACTTTGGAAAGCCAAGGTAGGAGAATCGCTTGAGGCCAGGAGTTTGAGGCTGCAGTGAACTAGCATGGTGCCACTACACTCCAGCCTAGGTGACAGAGCAAGATCCTGGTCTCTAAACAACAGCAACAAAAAAAAACAAATTAGGATAATTGAGGTTGAGTTTAATGAAGGGACTATTTACATGATGTAGAGAGGGTATAGGGAAAGCACAGGAGGTCATGTTTATCACCCCTTAACCTGAAGGGGCACAGAGAGGAAGTGGTTACGGAAACCTGGACACAGAAAGGGTGCTGCAGAAAGGACCCTCTAATGGCACTGATACCTTTGGTAGAGAGATGTGCCAGTTCTTAGGAACCACAGGAAAAGGGCTGGGAATAAATGCATTCCTTCCTCTCTGCTTCTAAGCACCCCCATTGACTGAACCCTATGGGAAGCCAAGGGAACAAAAAAACCTATTGATATAGTCTGTATAGGTCAGCCCCCTAGCCAGAGAGCTGAGTGGAGGAGGGTGGAGAAAAGATTGGAGGGGCAAACAGAAGGTCTCCAGTACAAATACATACATAGCATATAGTTTTAGGAGCTTTTACTTTCTGTCCTGCCTTGTTACAGAAATGAGATTGTGCTATAGTACTATTCTGGGACTTTTTGTTATTACAATTTGTCTTGAGGTCTTTTTGCATCAGTACCTATGGATCTCATTTAATTATTTTATTCATTGGATGCTTAGTATTTCATCATACAAGGTATCTGAAATTTTTAAAATTCTGTATATGTGATAGTTGGTAAATACACAGAATATGTACCGCCTTTGTAAGTTATGAAGCCTAGCATTAAAACAATCATCTGTAAATTTATCTCTCAACCTAAGATAACTAATACCATTGACCTTAGTCAATGAAACTATTCGACCTCAGATCATCAGGCAATCAGGTGTTAGAATCTCATAAGGAGCGCACCTGTGCAGTTCACAATGGGGGGTCTGGCTTCTATGAGAATCTAATGCTGCCACTAATCTGACTGACAGGAGGCGGAGCTCAGGCGGTAATGCTCATTTCCTGTTGTGCTGCCATATTCCTAATAGGCCACAGACTGGTACCAGTATGCGACCTGGGGGTTGGGGACGCCTACTATACAGTCTTCCTGTGTCCCCTCACCCTGCCAATGTTAGTTTGAATTTTTTTTGTGTGTGTTAATTCTCTTATATTTTTTAAAAATAGTTTTTCCCATATTATGAGTATCTTGAAACAATATATATATCGTTACTTTTTTAAAAGCTTTATAAAATTACTATTTTAGTTGTACATAGTCTTTTACAATTTGTGTTTTTTAACATAGCATTCATATTGATGTGTAGCTGTGCTTCATTTATTTTCACAGCTTATAACACTCCATTGTGTGAATATGCCACAACTTACCTCTCCATTCTACTGTTGATGGACTTTTGGGTCATTTCCAGTTGTTGCTGTTTCAAACAGTGCTGCTTATGAACATTTTTGTCCATGCTTCCTGGCACAAAGATGCAAGAGTTGCTCTAGGGTGTATACCTAGGAGTGGAAGTTCTGGGTCACGAGGTTTACACATTTTGGCTTTGCTAGGTAATGCCAAATTGTTTTTAATGGGATTATGCCAATTTACATTCCTATTAGAAGTACGTAAGAATTCTGGTTGTTCCTTTTCCTCCTTGGTGCAAGGTATTTGCAGAAGTCTTAACTTTTTACCACTAATACTCTTTTCAGGGATACCAAGCAAAAACTTAATGAGAGTCTGACTCTGTTATCACAAATATTTTTAACCTGGTTATCCTAAAAAGTGAGTTCTACTTTTCTGTATAAAAATGGTTTTCCCTTTCTTGCCCTATTTTTTTTTGCCTTATTGTTCCCTGAAGTTTATGTCATCTACTAATGAATTATATTTAACGATAGTTAATACATTAAAACAAAAAAACAAACTCATTCAAAAGTGGATAAATGATATGAACAGACACTTTTCAAAAGAAGACATTTATGAGGCCAACCAACATATGAAAAAATGCTCATCTAATGACCATTTCACTGGTCATTAGAGAAATGCAAATCAAAACCACATTGAAATACCATCTCACACCAGTTAGAATGGGATCATTAAAAAATCTGGAGACAACAGATGCTGGAGAGGATGTGGAGAAGTAGGAACACTTTTACACTGTTGGTGGGAGTGTAAATTAGTTCAACCATTGTGGAAGACAGTGTGGCAATTCCTCAAGGTTCTAGAAATACAAATACCATCTGACCCAGCAATCCCATTACTGGGTATATATCCAAAGGATTATAAATTGTTCTATTATAAAGACACTTGCACACGTATCTTCATTGTGGCACTGTTTACAATAGCAAAGACCTGGAACCAACCCATATGCCCATCGCTGTTAGACTGGACAAGGAAAATGTGGCACATATACACCATGGAATACTATGCAGCCATAAAAAATGAGTTCGTGTCCTTTGTAGGGACATGGATGAATCTGGAAACCATCATTCTCAGCAAACTGACACAAGTACAGAAAACCAAACACCACATGTTCTCACTCATAGGCGGGTGTTGAACAATGAGATCACATGGACATAGGGAGGGTAGCATCACACTGGGGTCTGTTATGAGGGGCTAGGGGAGGGGACAGCTGGGGGTGGGGGAGGTTGGGGAGAGATAACACGGGGGAGAAATGCCAGGTATAGGTGACTGGGGATGGAGGCAGCAAACCACCTTGCCATGTATGAACCTATGCAACAATCCTGCACGATCTGCACATGTACCCCAGAACCTAAAATACAATTAAAAAAAAAATCTGCCAAATGGGCCTTCTAATTCTTTTCAATTCTAAAAGAAATGTGATTCTAGTAGAAATCCACATGTAAATCATGGTTCATAAACTGAAGGTTAGCATTGGTGCCACATGGAGAAGTTTGCTCACACACAGAAAGAGAAAACCACCAGTTCTCCATGGTCTCTTTTAGCAAATTTCAGCCTACCTTGACTTTCACAGCAAACAGGACTGTGTGTGCTCTCGAAAGAGTTCTTGAAAGCTCCATCTTGCTCTCCCTCTCTATTTTCATCCTTCCTTAGTTTTGTTCTTTCTTTGCTTCTTTTATGTATTCATTCATTGATTAGCCAAAATCTAGTGGAGAAGACAAATGAAATATTACTGTGTAGCCTGCAAATGGGATGATGAGGAATGGAAAGATGGCTTCTGGAGTGCAGAGAAGGAAACTTAACTTTTGTATTTCTTGAGTTCACTTCAGTTCCTGAGATAAAGTAGGCTCTACTGAGTATTTGCTAAATGAATGAACAAATCAATACTATAAAATGTTTTCAGTTTTTTACTCATTGTAGTGTAGGAAGAGCTACATGGAGATGAATTTCTATCAGCTAGTACATCTTTTGTTACTGGAGTTAGTCTTCTTTGGTAATTTAATACTCACGGTACCTCATATGATCTCTTGATTGATTCCTTTAGGAGACATTAAATGTTCTACCAATTAATTCTACTTAAAAAGAATACCTTTTGCATTCATTCAAGTATTTCATCTTCTTTTCCCAAATCTTGGGAACTGGTGTCAGCTCCTTAAAATGAGCCAGTATGCTTTTTCACCTTTCCATATAAGTAAGAGCTTGTAATCACTCAGTGTTTCTCTGACCTAGAAAAGCTGAGAAATTCACATTAATGAAAACACAGGGACTTACAAAATTGCTTTCAGCCCTCTCCCATAGACGTGTGTCTGGCACTTGGTAATTAGCTGGATGGAATGTAGGTAATAGCTGGAGTGCCCTGGTGCTGCTGCTGCTGGTGCTGCTGCTGCTGCTGCTAGGCTTATGTAACTTTGAAATCAGAAAGTACATTCAGTGGGGAAGGGGAGAACTGCTTTTAACAAGCTGCTGGGATTGGCTGAACTTGTGCTGGCCTTGCACTCTTACTATTATAACCTTGATGTCTTTCTCATTTGTAAACTTTATGTGCATGCCAGAGCTCAGCTGAATTTGCCTGGGTTCCTAGTTTCTTTAATCTTTTGTCCTGACTGGCTTGCATGTAAATCAGCTTCAGACTTTCAGCTGCCCATATATTGCCCCAGTTTGCACTCTATAAAGAGTTCTTTCTTTGTAGGCTCCTGTCCAAAGCATGGCAGTGTGTCTTAAAACTGTACAATATGGTTACTGTTAGTAGTAATGAGTTGTTATTGAGTGTCAGTATGAGGTTGGGTAGATGGAGCAACCAAGACAGCTTAGGACTAAGGGTTTCCCAGCTAACATGATGTGGAACCCTGGAAAATGTGCTAAGTCCCTCCATGTGTCCTATTCCATCCTGCCGGAGGTGATGTTTCTCTTTCCTGCTATGGATGTTATGAATATAACTGAGACCCATGATTCTAAAACAATTAGAATGAAACTTTGTAATCTTATTTGGTGAGGTAAGCACCATTTTCATATCTTTACATACAGTATGCATTGTTAAGTCCTGTTCTCATACCCATGAATAAAATGTAATCATTTTTCTATTTTTAGACATAGAAGTGCAAGAAAACTGAACTGATAAAGAGGAATAATAAGGCAGATAAGTGAAAGAGGAAGTTGTTTAGCCATTCAAGCTACTGCTGAAATATTGAATCTCTTTAATGGTGATATATGAGCTGGGACGTTTATCCTTATCCTTTCCTATAGAGAAGATTAATTTATTTGGCAATATCTAAATAACTGAGAATAGCATATACCTCATTCATAATTTAGAGAAACAGTTTGGCTACTTTTGTTGGCAGAACCTAAAATAGCATTGTCCTTCCATAGACTGTTTAACTTGATTTCACAAGTAAACCACAAAATGCAATTATTTGATATTTCACCATATTCCATTCCCTTCTTTCAGCCCCATAATGAAGGGGGCTGAGTTTGGATTTGCAAACCTTACTGTCTTAGCCTAAGCCCCTACAATTGTTTTTTAAATGGGAATTTCATAGTCTTGCCAGATGCCATGTTAAGGAAGGAATCCTATAGAGGCAATGTATTTGGAGTGAAGTTCTCAGGGTGGCCAGTTTTGCCCAGTTGCCTTCTTTGGTCCCAGCAAGATTTGTAGTGTTGGTTTCTGTGTTTGAGGCTGGGTTGGGTGCAGGGATCAAGCAAATGAAAAAAAGGAACCCTTGGGGTATAAAAGAAGTGAGACATAGGTCAAACAACCTATGTCTCCTCTAGCTGATACAGAAGATCCATCAACAACAACATAGGTTTATAGCTCAGTCCCATGACCTGAGTGGAATATCTGGAGCAGTTCTGGAAATACAGCACCCATTACAATCATCTGAGTGCTTGGTTAAAACATATAGTCCTTAAAAAACAGACAAACAACAACAGCAAAATATATAGATTCCTGGGACCCATGCTCAGATTCTGATTCACTTGATCTGGAATGGGACCCCAGAGTCTGCGTTTATGCACATGTCACGGACAATTCTGATGCTGGTGCTCTAAGAGCCACACTTGGAGAAATTCAATTTAGTACCTCGTTGTTATTCTTCCCTTTGGCTCTTTATTCAGGAAATAACTTTGAATATGAGTCTTAATGTCACCTCTTAGAGCTGGAGCCAGACATTCCTATGATGTGCTTATATCTAATCTAGTTGAGCTCTATTTGAGAGGACTCTAAATATATTATTTACTAGAGACCTGGCTTTCTAGAAGGCTCTAGCTGGGTCCAGGTAATGTCCAATGGCTTGAATGATAGAAAGCTGGAGTCAGCAGCTGGCCTTCCAGACCTATGCAAATCCTCTTTCTTTGGAAAGACTTCTAGCAATTCATTGTAAAATAACAGATATTCCCAGGCCAGAATTTTAATTAGAAAAACTGAATGACCTGGAAGTAATTTATCAAGAATTTGAATATCAGCTAAGATAATGGAACAGAACAGACAACTCTGAGGTGCATCTGTGGATGTGTGTACACCATAATTAAGTTTATTATAAAGATCCTATGTATTATTTTCTCTGTATATCATGGTCGGACCTATTTTCATGCAATTCATAGACACCACTGAAATAATACAAATAATACAAATCATTGATAACTGACTACCATGGGCCAGACCTTGTTCTATGTGATTTATATATATTCTGCTAATATAATAACCAGCACTTTAAGTATAAGTACTCTTCTCCTTTGTAGTTAAGAAACCAAAGCACAGGGAAACTAAGTAACTTGCATAATGTTGCACAGCCAGAAAGCAGTAGTCTGACCCTCGGTTTATTTAAGTTAAAATGAAATAATTGAGGAAATTAGGAATCTGAAGAAACCTCCGTTTTCAAAAGAGTAGGAAAATAGATATCTAAAGGGCATTGTAGGGTCATAACATAACCACCGTAAGAAGTGTTGTGGCTTTTTGTGTGTTTGTGAAATTTTTCCAAAATGTATCTAGGTACGGTAGTTGAAGCTTCTAATGCATATTGGGGTTAATTCCAGGACTCTTATTGTCACTCGGGGTTTGACAATGTAATAGTTATTTGTGTTACTAAACCTTTTAGGCTGGAAGGTTTTGTACTTTAGTAGCTGTTAAAGATCTTATTGCAGAAATTACTGTCATGATTATGGAAGCCCTAATTTAACCCACATTGATTATAATATGTCTCTGGCATGGTCAAGGAGTTCTTTTTCCTGATTCAGGTACTTTATAAAGCCAGCCAATATTGCAAAGTTGTCTCATTATGGTTCATGCCCAGTTTTGCATCCTACAACCTTGGGTTAAGAGCTGCAGCCTCCCTCCAAAGTCCCCTCCCAGCAGTTCTAGGAGTTCTGAGGTGTTTCTAATGTGCTCAGTTCATTTGTTCATGACCCCCTGCTTCTGTCATTTTGTTAGTATACTTGATATGATAAAAGTTTGCAAATATAATCAACGATAGTAAGGAACAGAGTCCTATGCTTTACCATTTCTTTCTGAAGTGTAGTTTTGTTATACAAAAAAAAAGTTTAAAAAGAGGGCTGGCACAAAATTTCTTGTTCTAGAGGTGTGGAGTTTTTCATATGTCAACCAGCTGTAACCTTTTGAAGGTTTAATGAAATCAGCAAATGTAATCCACTGTATGAGAGTGGATGTGAATCAAGTCTATTATTGTTGAACAAATGGCATTTATTTCCAGTGCACATGTGGATCCGAGTTTTAAAATATTGGTTTGAAAAATGTCAAGCTGCTCATTGTTTTAGAATATTTGAGCAGCTTGCTAGTATACTCTTTTTAAACAGTTGTACTTCTAAAAGGTTACAATGTTTGCATATTTATTCCTTTCCATTTAAAAAATTCTTCCAGTGGCCTGGGTAGTGGGGGAAATACCTGGATTTCCTCTGTTTATGGATTGTACTTCCTAGAGGATATATATATATATATATATAAATCTCCCCTTCACTTTCAGCAGTAGCTGAAGCTACAGGACTTGCTTTATAACCCTGTGCTTGTCATCTTGTCTTTGGGTGAAGTTCGCTTCATTGTCCCCAGAAGTTGTAGAATTAGATTGCTTAAAGCTAATGGAAAAGCGTATATCTCCTATGTCCAGTGTCAGCCCCCTAGGAAGAAAGAGCTCTGGGGGAACTAATGCTTGTTGAATGTTCCACGGAACCAGGGATTGGATGATGAGGAGGACGGCCATAGGCCCTGCTCTCCTGGAGATCACGGTTGCTGTTCAGCTAGGGTCAGTGGGGGCAGAGAGCACAGCAGTCTCAAAAGTGGGTATGGGGGAGATCCATGAGGATGTTGGGAGCAAATATAAAACTGAGGGTATTGCATTTTGAATGTCCATTGTCATGGATGTTTCATAATGCAGATGTATATTGGTATTATGGTGCATCTTTTATAATACACTTAATTATTTTGTACACACATACACAGATGTGCTTCAGGGCTGTCTGTTTTGTTCCATTGATCTTAGCTGATATCGTTAAGAAGGATTGACAACTATATTTTAAAAATCTAATCTAACTAATCAGGAAATTGATTTAAACAAAGCATTCCATTCCATACAAGATTTGATAGAGCTGTTTTGTTGTTTTTTTTTCCAAAGATGAAAGAGTGCCTAGGAGCTTGGTTATTTTTGCACCTATATCCACATTAGCACCTCTTTCAAGTTAGGTTTGAAGTTGGAAGAAATTACAATATATTTATGTAAGATAATCTGTTTAATGATATGATGTTTCATTTTTTTACTAAAACAAAACCCTTCCCATTAACTTGTTCACTTGTCCCATTTTGTCATATTCCTGGGCTGAAGTCTCCATTAACTGGTTTCCTCTTGCTTCTAAACCATGTCCTCTTTCTTAAGCAAGTTCTCCACAAGAATAGTTTGCTTTCAGGTTCCCCTGTGTTTGCTCTCTGTTCAACACTGGTGATGCCGTGAATTGTAGTCAGCTCAAGTGACTTCCAGGTGACTTGCCTTCAGTAGTGGCTGCTGATTTCATGCACTGCAGAATCCCTGGGTCATGCTGACCTGTTGATGATACCAGCATCACAGACTGCACCGTATCAGGCCCGCTTTCTATGATGCTGGTTTTCCAGTTAACTTTGTGAAAGGACATATCCCTGCTTATATCTTTCTGGTTATCCAGCTCTTCTTCCATTTGATTTCATCTTCAGCACTCATCTGTTTGCCACTTTTCCATAGTAGAAAGATTTTTTTCAAAAACAACTCTTCCCTTTTAGTTCCATTCCATAGGACTTCTATAACAGATACTTGCATTGCTTTCAGTTCCAAACCAGAATTATGTGATGATTAGAAAATACTTCTAGAAAATAAGTGTCATTTTAGTTTGTTAAGTTGATTATTTCTTGGGACTTCTAGATTTAATGTGTTGCATTAATCCATCTTGAAGAGAATTATTATCGGCAAGATGGATCTGTTTGGGAGTGTTTACTTATTTCTTCAATTTTCTAAATTTACATGCCCATTCATAATTCTGAAATCCAAATTAAACTAGTATTTCTAGTTCCTCAACATTCCCTAAATGAGGCTTTCTGGGTCACTACACCACTTAATCTAACTTGTGAAGAAAGACTTTAGCACTCAAACTCATTCTGACCCTGTGGACTTTGCTCCAGCTGCTCCCTTTGTCTGCAGTTCTTTTTCTCAGATCTTCATGTGGCCAACTCTTATCCTTCAAGTCTCAATTCAAATCTTACTTTCTTGGAAAGGCCTTTTTCTGGCCACTGAGGCCTCTGTCACTATCTTTCATATCATTTGATTTTATTTTTTTCACAGCATGTGTCAGTCTCTGGAATTATTTTTGTTAACTTATACATCGCCTGTCCTCCAACTAGAATGTAAGTTAGGAAGAACAGAGCCATTATCTGTCAAGTTCATTGCTTCATTGCTGTATCCCCAGTACATAGTATGGTGGCTGGTACACAGTGGTTTGATAAATTCTTGGTGAATGTACGGATATGATATTTGAGAAATGCTATATAAAATATCATTCAATGGGTTTCTCTAGAGTGAGATATATTGGTACAGCATTTTCCAAATATATTTGACTAAGAACATGTATATATGCCATGTGCTACATAATGCTGTTTTGATCAATGACTGGCCACATGTATGAAATTGGTCTTATAAAATTATAATGGAGTAGGCTGTATCATCTAGGTTTGTTAAGTACACTTGATGGTGCTTGCACAACAATGAAATTGCCTAAATGACACATTTTTCAAATGTATCCCTATTGTTTCCTCCCATTGGTCTATATAACTGTCATCATGTCAGTACCATATTGTTTTGATTACTGTAGCTTTGTAATATATGTTGAAATCAGGAAGTGCAATGTTTCCAGCTTTGCTGTTTTTTTCTTGTAATTGATTTGGCTATTCATGGTCTTTTGTGGTTCTGTATACATTTTAGAATTGTTTTCTCTATGCCTGTAAAGAAAAAATGCCATTGGGATTTTGATAGGGAGTAACCAAGCAGCTTCAAAAATGCATTTTAAAACATTTTTTTTTTCTCCTTTCTCTTTTCTTCCTAATCTCAAGATGTAACCTTGAAGCCAACTGCGGAAGCTTTTCCCCTTAACCTTAAAATAAGACTTTCTGTCCCTTCCTTTCCCATCATTATCTAACTCTATGCTAGTATCTAATTATGTGCTTAAGTAAAGTTCTGGAATTTAATCTTGAGACAAGCAGACCAAACCTGGAAACACTGCTGCAAAATTTCAGAGATAACCTCAAGGTGGCTAGTCAACAACCTGGCCATTGTTGAGATGATGCCAGCCCATGTTCCAGGTGGGATGAGACCCAAGATAGCCACTGAAACAAGACACACAAATCTAATACTTAGCACAACTCCTGCTTGCCTTCCATATCAAGTCCCCTTTTTTAATACTTACCTTCTTTCTAGAAATTCAAAGTGGTTACTTTGGATAGGGAATTTGGCCACTTCCCCTGTTACTAGTTTTGGTTAATAAAGTCACTTTCTTTCTACCAGACCTTTCTCTTGTTAATTGGACTCTGCAGGCAGTGAGTGGCCAGACCTGTGTTCAGATACAGGATGACATTGAATCTTTAGGTTGCTTTGGATAGTATGGACATTTTAACAATATTAATTCTTCCAATTTGTGAACTGCAGCCCATAAGTTTTGATATGTTGTGTTTTCATTTGTTTGTATTGAGGTATTTTCTAATTTCCTTTAGCCCATGTTTTGATATGTTGTGTTTTTATTTTGTTTGTATCGAGATATCATCTAATTCATTTTTGATTTCTTTTTTGACACAATGGCTGTTTAGAAGCGTGTTCTTTAATTTCCATATATCTGAATTTTTCTGTTTTTCTTTTCTATTGATTTCTAGTGTCATTCCATTGTGGTCAGAAAAAATAGTTGGTGTGATTTCTATCCTCTTAACTTGGTTAGGACTTTTTTTTGTAACCTAGCATGTTACCTACCTTGGAGAAAAATTTGTGGGCACTTGAGAATAATGTGTATTCTGCCACTGCTGGGTGAAATGCTCCATATATATCTATTACGTCTGTTAAATCTCTAGTATTATTCAACTCCTCTGTTTCCTTACTTATGTTCTGTATTGATGTCATTGCCATTATTGAAAGTGTGATATTGAAGTTTCCTACTATTATTGTATTGCTATCTATTTCTTCCTTCAGTTCTGTCAATGTTTGCTTTACGTATCTAGTTGCTCTGATGTTGGATGCATATATATTTTTAATTCTTATATCTTCCTGATGGATTGACCTTTTTAGTCATTATATATGTCCTTCTTTGTCTCTTGTGATAGTTTTTGGCTTAAAATATATTTTTTCTTTTAAAATATATTTTTTCTAAGGATATAATCATGCATTCTTTTGGCTACCATTTGCTTAGAATACCTTTTTCTAGCCCTTTTCTTTAAGGAACATTCACTCTGTATGTGTCACTAAGTCCAAAGTGAGTTTCCTGCAGAGTGCATGTAGTTGGGTATTTTGTTTGTTTTCCATTCAGCTACTCTATGTCTCTTGATTGGGAATTTAATTAATTAAAATTTAGTGTAATGATTGGGAAGGGGAAGATTTATTACTGCTATTTCATTAGTTGTATTCTTTTGGTCCTATAGTCCTTTTGTCTGTTTTTTTTTTCTTTCTTACTGTCTTTTTTTGTGTTTTCTTGATTTTTTTTTGTATTCATATCCTTTAATTCTTGTTGATATTTTTAGTATTATACCTTTTCATGTGTTTTAGAATTTTGGTTTGCTGACTCATTTTGAGTGGGATGTTTTCAAATTCACTTTTTATTACACGGTTTTTTTCCCCTCTCTCTGGGCTTACTCATGTTTTTCTTGATATTTTGTGATCACTTTTATCTGGTATGAAGGCCCTCCAGTTGAGACCTAGTTTTAGTATGTTCTATCAGCCCCCCTTGCCAATGGTGATATTGAGAATAACATATACTCTGTCACCAAGCCAGCAGGTGGTTTGATCCTGTGCCTGGTTCTGAATTATATCTTTGTCAACTTTTCCCTCACAGGTTCAAATTTTTATACAACTGTTCCTCTTAGTATGTTATGGTTTTGTTGTTGTTGTTGTTTTGTTTTTAGCCTCTTCTTATTAGCCCAACCTCCTTGTTTGGCTTCACAGTTAACCTACCCTTAGGTCTCCTTATCTCCAGTGAGGCAATTTTAGATTCTCTTATCCTGTGGCAGAATGCCCAGCAGTCAGTGCTGGCTTCTATGTCTGGAACTTTCTAAATATGGAGACTTCCCTGATTTCAGACCTACTCACTGCTTGTGATTCCAATGTGTTTCTAGTCCACAGAGATGTTTATGTGGTTCTTGGAGACAAACTATAAACTTTTTATGTTTACTCTTTATGTTTCATCTCTAATTATCACATGCTTGGAACAGAGGAGGCTTATAATGGTGTGAATTTGCTGCATCATGTTGACCAGAAGTCTCACCATTACTTTTGAAGCATTTTAAAGCATATTTCTGTCCTAATTTCTTGTCCATAGCTCTGTTGACTCTACCTTTGAAGACTATAATAAAGATTCATCATTTTGTAATATACTTATTGTTTATACTCATCACTGAGAGAAATATGTTACATTATACAGTAGTCAAAAGTAAACTTCTTTAATGGGTTTATGTAGCTAAAATTGTAAGGGTCAAAGGAATTAATGGGAAATTGGTTTTAATTATGCATTGATCATAAAATATGATATTTTCTTTAAGCAACTGAATTAGCTAGATTCTGAATCATACTTTATTACTAAACAGAAACAAATAAACTCAGATTGATTTATTGACTCTTCTGTATGCCAGGCCTTGTGAAGAAATACGTAGGAAGGAAATAAAAAGGTCCCTGCCATTAGGAAGGCCAGTGTTTCTCCTCTGAAGGCTAAGGCTGGAAGATCTCCTCCTCCCCCTCTCTCCAGTAGAAATCTGTGAGAATCTGAAGTGGGAGGCTTTTTTATTTTCAAACTATATACTCTATCTCCATTTCCCAGCCCCCTACCACCAGGGGAGTATGTCTCTTGCCCCTCAACCACTTCAGAACTACTATCAGAGCCACTTTTACCAAGAACATACACCATAGCAGTTGGGCATTATGAAAACAATAAGATATGTAATTAACCTCTAAAATGGATTGGGATGCTAGATGATTTGAGCTTACACTGGGTACTAGGCAATGCATTAGGACCTTCCTTGCAATTGCTGTTACATCAACTCTGTGGACAGATGTTAACATCCATTTTTAGATACACAAGAGAGGGAGTGCATAGGGCTCAAGCAGTCTGCTGAGCTTCCTAGTAAGTAGCAGAGGTGGACTTCAAATCCCGGGCTGCTTAGCTGTGAAACCCAGCTCTTAATTACTGTGTTGTAATTAGAGGGACAAAGACAAGGTTGAAATATGTCCTACTGTATTGTGGTTTACTAAAGGAACTTATGGAGATTAACATTCATAAATTGTTATAGAGTTAAAACAGATGAAATGATGCTCCTTTGACAGGCCATTTAGTTTTTTCTTTCATGTTTAAACAATGCTGCACTAACATTTGTCTGTATTGGCATAAAAAAACTGATATTTGCCATTTCTTCTCCACTCTCCATTCTTGTCAATCTTTATACCTCTCCTTCAGAGATTATGCTCAAATATGATGTCAGGAAATTCTTTTAGTCCCCAGCTTAAGCTTCTCATTTTTCTTTTCTTTTGAGATGGAATTTTACTCTTGTTGCCCAGGCTGGCATGCAATGGCATGATCTCGACTCACCGCAACCTCCGCTTCCCAGGTTTGAATGATTCTCCTGCCTCAGCCTCTTGACTAGATGGGATTACAGGCATGCACCACCATGCACAGCTAATTTTGTATTTTTTAGTAGAGATGGGGCTTCTTCATGTTGGTCAGGCTGGTTATGAACTCCTGACCTCAGGTGATCCACCTCCCTTGGCTTCCCAAAGTGCTGGGATTACAGATATGAGCCACTGCGCCTGGCCAGACTTTTCATTTCTATGTGAAATATGGCAGACTTTTGATGCTTTCTCTAAGGTCCTGTTCTGGATGCTCTCCCTGTGTTCAAGGCCCTTTTACAGAGATAGCCAGTCTGTGGCCAGTCTTGCCAACTCTGTAAATGCAATTGACAGTGGAATCATTCTTAAAATTTGCCATCACCAGGTCAGAACTAGCCACTGGTGCATTTTGGGAAGCTTCAGTTCAAACACCTGAATTCATTTTTACCTAGTGCTACCAGGTTACCTTGTAACTCCAGAGTTATTTAGAGAGGGTCTGTATATGATTGCTTGACCTATAACTTTTTCTCCCTTTGCAACCTATTATTGAAATGAAATTGTAACTTAGCTATTTCATGGCGTATGGATGTTTTTAAGTGGAATAAGTTCATGCTGCTTTAAATTAGGTTCACCAAACAACATTTTTAGAATATTTTCACATTTCTAAATAACGTGCTTTTGATTGATACTCCTTCTAATTCAAACTGGCAGTGCGTATTAACCTAAACCAGTGCCTGCATAAGCAGTCTGTATGAAACATACTTACACTTTTCAACTTCCCAAGTGAATCTTTTCTAGAGAGAATTGTATTTTATTTAATGTTTGAGGTCATCTTATAATAATTATGACATAATCAATAATGGCAACAATTTAAAGAGTTTATACTGTGTGCCAGAAATATGATAGTGATACACATGTCATTTCATTCATTTCTCACAACACACTTTTTAAGGGTAGATTTGTATTATTATTCCCACTTTATAAATAGGGAAACAAAGGTTATAAAGTTTAAGTAACCTGCCCATTTCAAGCTGGTAGAGATAAATTATTGAAAGAACTCATTATGCTATGTGTGTAAGCAAAAAGTAGCAGATTAATTTTTAGCATACTCAAATAAAAGGTCATGCATTAGAGAAAAGCAGTCAAAGTAGGTTCTGCCTCATCGTTAGTGAAGCAGGCAGAGGGATATGATTGAAATAACTCTCAGCTCTGGGTCAAAATCTGTGGCTTCTATTTTCAGACCCTGTCACTTGGGCAAATATTCCTTCTCTGTGGAAAAGTAGAATGTTGGCCACAATCTCCTGAAGTCATTTTAGCTTTAATAGGGTGTGGTTGTAGGAGCCTGCAAAGGAATCTAGAGTCATTGTAGGTTTCCTAATGTATGTAGTTCTGTGCAATTAAAAAGATCAAGTAACTCTTGGGAACTATCAAGAAGGTTCTTACAGTTTATATATGATATACAAAAAATTTATAGGCTACATCATACTTTTGGTTGCTACATCTCCAAAATCTAGTGAAATTCAAGAAAGTTTCTGAAGGAACCACCAAAATGACATGTTGAGACTATTATAAAGGGTATAGCAATCTTCAGCCTGCACATAGAGAAAAACAGCTTATTTAGAAATGTCTACAAAATTATGATTGTTGCGTATTTCATACTTGAGAAAGTAATTTTAGCTCAGATAAAATGAAGTACTGCTTTACACAGTGGATGATAATTTTGTGGAACTTTCCATCTGTAGAATCAAAAAGTAAAAAATAAATGTGGAAACAGGCAAATGTAGAAATAACAGTCCATCTTGGATTATCAAAGGACATTATAAAGTATGGAGTTCTCCCCAAAAAGTTGGTATTGACAGGGATCATAGTTATGATGCCCTCCTACTATATGTTCCAGGGTTCCAATGGAAGTTGTCAATACAGCATAGCTCCAATTCAGAAAGGCAAATTGTAAGTCATAAAAGTTCTGTTTAGGATGGCAGATTTCCTTAATAATTAATTTTACTGGTAGTGTAATATAATGTCAAATTTTTGTTTGGGTTCCAGTTGAAGAGAAGCATGATAGGAATTTTTACTAGAAAATAATACTAATGTCACAGGAAAACATTAAGAGTTTCTTCTCGCTGAATAGTGGTCACGATAAGCCCACCCTTCCTTTTAGAATCACATAAGTTGACAGCGACTTTGGAGATGATCTATCTCACTGCCACCTCAGGGGCAGGTGTGTCCGTTCTTTACCTGGCAGGTGTTCCTCGCACCTCTGCTTGAACACTGCCAACATTTGGCAGCTTATCCTCTGGGGAGTATTGTTCCCTTATGGGACTGCTCATGTTTATTCTTTACTGAGCTCAAATCTATGTGCATCTGCTCTCCTCTCACTGGCCTGATTTTACCTTCAGGAGAAGTCTACTCTTGCAGATGAAGCAACGAGGCCCTTACAGTCTTCTCTTATCCAGTGTAACATATTCAGCTGCTCTTCAAGCAGTGCATTTCTAGACACTGGAAAATCCTGACAGCTCTTTTCTGACCACTGTTTCTTTTCCAAACTCTTTCTTCAAGGGTTCTGGAAGAAAACAAAAAGGAGTAAAAAAGCATTTGATTTATTTAGAGTAAAAAGGTAGTATTACTTCACATAATCAAGAGTATTATTTTATTTTTATCAGTGAACCTTAAAATCGTTAAAAACTTTTTCCCATGGCTGAGATACTGTTAGTTTAATGTGCCTGTGGCCACCTGAGTTTCCTGATTGTTGTCAGACAGACCACTATCCACTCACCCTCTCAAAGTGCAGTGGGCACTTCTGATTTATTCCCACTAAATGATCTTGACAGTTGTAAGCTATTATTTCTGCTCCAGGATATTTTACAATCTTGATTATTTGGTCCAACATATTAATGATTCGTCTTATATTTTTATCATCTTAAAATTCATAAGAATATCTCCAAGGTATTGATGGAAATGTTGAACAAGATTATATCAAGGGCTGGGTTAAGTTAAGCAATGCTAACATTCAAAATTTAATGAGAAATATAATTTAGTGAGAATGGTACTTTGATGCTTGTATTTCCTTTAATCTTGCTCTAATTTATAGCCTGTTAAAATATACTGTTTATGCTACTAAATACAAGTTAAATTTTAAAACACGTGTTTTTATTTGCATTGTTGTTCTTTCAAAAAAAGCAGAATTGAGAAAAAAAGTCCTCCCTACCTCCCTCCCTCCCTTCCTTCCTTCCCTCCTTCCATTCATTTGTTTGTTTTCCACAGGCTTTGATTATTCAACACATGGCTAAAATCAGCTGATGAGATTTAACTGATTTAATGTATGAGAATAAAATCTAATGACAAGTCAAAATAATTAGGGGGGACAGGGACAACCTCATGAGTGTTGACTTTAAAAATCTAAATCCATACCGTGACAATAATATCACAATGTCCATTGATGGAGAAAGTGAACAGTCTTTTTTAATGATGTTTTTTTATTTCAATTAATTGCATTTAGAGAGAGGACAACTAAACTATTCATTCTCCTTTGTGGTATCTATTAAGTTTTTAAAATTACCTTGTCTTTCTGTTATGTTCTTTTTAAAATAATTGTTCCTTATGGACTCTCAGTCTAAGCTAATTTTTATTCTTTCTCTCCAGCAGGTTTACCTTTATAACATTCAAGCTTCTCCTACTGCTTATCCTTGGAGTTCACTTTTATGGGAACAAAAGATGAGTTTTCTGTGCTTTGCAAAGCATGATTATGCTTCATCTTAGCTTTGGAATTAGAAGAAATCACTTTCGGACCATTCTATTTGAGTTGTAATGCACAAATATTAGAAGGTTAATCAGCATTTTAGCTTATTAGTGGCCCTTGATTCTTACGAAACGAAGATAATTCCTTCTCTTTTTCCTGAAGATGTGATATTTGACTGTGAATATTGAAGTTAAGCTTCAGTTCATTATAGTGTAAATGGAAAAGAAGAGTTTTTCATTTTAGGTGTATATACATAACACATATATTCTTCTTCTTAGCTCTCATCATGTTTATGTTAGGTACAATACCAATTAACATGTCTATTCTGGCATTTTTCCTCCAATGTAAATTCTAATAAAAAATAAGACCAGGTCAGGGGAATGGGGATAATAGTATTCTTTTAAACAAAGATGCAAGAAAATGAAATGTTCAATTTTTGCAACATCTCCTTTCTAAAACAAAATATACCGATGGAAATTTGGCTTAATTCCTGGAGTCTGTACATAGGGGTTATTAACTGCAATGACTGAACTAATACTATGTGAGATTGAGTATTATAAAAGAATTAAAGTCTAGGTGGTACTGTGCTTGAACAGCAAGCTGGATGCTTGTGCAGGCATGGAGCCTTTCAAAGTAAGGTTGGCTCCTTGACATTCTGTCCTGAAGCTTGTGCTGATTTTTAACTTCATTAAAAATCAGTTCATTGAAAAGTCTTCTATTAGTAATGTCTGTAACATTATTTGACTGTCTGAGGTTTAAGCTGGAATTTAAATATCAAAATAAAAATGCTTCTCAAGTATCATCATCATAGGAAGCCATTCAGCTACCCTAAAGTTCACTAAAAATTCCTGGAACTTGAGATGATTTACTTCTGACTACCTATTGTCACTGTGGTCCAGGGACACGGCAGGCAGGAGCCAACTGCTTAAGGTAGAAATACTGTGAGTAACTTTCATTTAAACTGCACAGGCTATCATGGCTGAGTATATTTCAAAGCTACGTAGCGTTCTGGAATTTTAGAAACCATTAGGGGCCAAGAAGAATCTGTCCGCTTATAGACCTAAATGGTAAAAATTTAAGTTAAAGGCTATTTATTTTGGTAGGAAGCACCTTGACTCCCACTTTTTATAATGAAAAATTGATGATATCTCTATTAGCTTGTTTAAACTGAACCATAAAAGAGTCTGTAGGAGGCTGGGTACAGTCACTTATGCTTTTAATCCCAGCACTTTGGGAGGCCAAGGTGGGCCGATCCCTTGAGGTCAGGAGTTCCAGACCAGCATGGCCAACATGGCAAAAACCCATCTTACTAAAATTACAAAAATTAGCCGGCCGTGGTGGCACATGCCTGTAATCCCAGCTACTTAAGAGGATGAGGCATGAGAATCGTTTGAACCTGGGAGGTGGAGGTTGCAGTGAGCCAGGATCACATCTCTGCACTCCAACCTGGGCAACAGAATGAAACTGTGACTCAAGAAAAAAAAAAGAATCTGTAAGGGACCAAATGACCAAATGCTTTTTTTTTTTTTTTTTGAGATAGGATCTGGCTCTGGAGTATAGTGGTGCAATCATGGCTCACTGTAGCTAGTCTTCTGGGCTCAAGCAATCCTCCTACTTTAGTCTACCTTCCCTTCCACTCTCCAGTAGCTGGGACTACAAGCGTGCGCCACTACACCCAGCTTTCTTTTTCCCATAGAGATGAGGGTTCACTACATTGCACAGGCTGGTCTTCAACTCCTGGGCTCAAGCTATCTTCCTGCCTTGGCCTCCCAAAGTGTTGGGATTACGTGTGTGAGCCACCATGCCTGGCTTTCGTCTTTTTTAAATCCTACCTGTTTAGCCTGACAAAGGCCTGGGACATAATGGTAAGTGAATAGTTGTAAGGAATGAGAAGTTCTAGCTGTGCACTGTACCATGCTTGGATTTGTTCATGGGAAAGATGATTATTATTAATATAGAAGTTACCTAAACTCTCTGTGTCTCTTCCCTTCCCTTCCCTCAGGAAGTTCAAATAGAATGTTGTAATCCAGCTGTTCTACTCTTCTTATCTTCTCAAATGAGACAACTTATACTGTGGTTGCTGAGGCTAAATAGAGGAGGAATTCAAACACATGGTTATTCTGTTTAAAAGAAGATCATATCCAGTTGTATCTAATCGTGACTTCTGGATGAAATCCAGTTGCCTCCATTTCATGAAAATGATTTCCTTCCATAGACATTCTCTGCTGTTCCCCTGTCATCAAATCAATATTTGATCAGTTCCAGTTATTTCTTCCAAATACACTGCAATCACATTTTATAAATCTACCTAAGTGCATGGTTTTCATGCACCACAGATAAATTAGATCCTTCTTGTTTTATCCTGAGCTATCAGTCTAGTAATATGCTCACAGCATGCAACCAGGAATAGGCATGATCTATCTCCTTTTTATGAGTCCAATCTGAGTGCCCTTTACAAGTAAGAGGGGATAGTCTGTGAGTGGAAACAGCTCTTTTCAGGACCAGCTGTGGTGGTCCATGAGCATTTGGACAGATGGACCATTTTTATGTGAAAGGATTCTGTATCCTACAAGCTAAAACCCAACAACTTCACTGAGGAAAAAAAAAAGCTTGAAGATAAGAAATCAATTCAAGAGGAACTCACGTTTGCTGTGTTGCCTCTGAACACATCCTGTATGTCAAGAGCTTAGCTTTATTCTGTAGACCACCTAGCGTGAATCACTGGGGAGGAAAATATTTGTTCAAGCATAGTCCCTTTTGTCTGTGCTGGGCAATAGCGCAATATATTAAGCAACTGCCCTCTGAAAGCCAAGGCTTTGTCTCCAGTAGGGATTATGAAAACATGGATTTCTTGAGAAGTGCCTGCCCACCTTTGTTTAGATTTTAAATTGTGGGAAGATGCTTGACAGCTAGAAAAGAGATGCTTAGGGAAAAGTCTGTTAGGTTATAGAGACTTTCTGAAAGACCATTTCCTCCTTTAAAATGATTAGAATAGAAGAGAAATTCTTGAAAACTGCCATAGAATATTGTATTAGATGGAACCGTGGTAGGTTGTATTTATCCCTTCTCTTTTAGCTTTCCATCTAAGACCTCAGAACGTATCCTATTTTAGAAACTCTCCAAGGAAGGAAATTTTTCATAACCTTTCCCCTGTTAGTCATTCTTTTTTAACTTCACCAAAAGCCTGCATCAGAAGATTCTTGCTTGCTTATATGACCCTAATGCTCACTGCGGCAGTCCAAGCCTGGCTTCCCTTGCGCTTTCTTCTGCTGTTCATGTTCTTCACAGTGGGACCTGTCTTAGCTGAAACCCATTATTAGGTCACTTCTCGGCCTCTTCTCTAAGGCTAAATAACAAGTGATATTTTTTCTCCTTTTTTGGTACGTCATATTTTTTCAACCATTTAATGATTTTTGTTGTTGAAAATTTGGGGGATTTCCTGTGTCTGGAAATGCATTAGGCCTCAAACTTTGTAGCCCTAAGACTTTTCCTGCTACCTTTTAAAATATACCAAATAAAATTCAGACTAGGAGAAGGAAGCTGCTGCAATTAAAAAATCACAAGAGGAAAAGAAAAACACTGAATAGCTGTCTTTTTGGTTTTTGATTGAGCAAGATATTTATAGAATGAATTCTGCTTTATTGTCAGATGGGCATGTTGTTTACTGACAGTTGATCAGCATTAATGTGATCAGGTTTAGATGAATATCTGTACAACTCACATAATTTTAAATGAAAAAAATTAAAAGCTAACCATACCAAGAAAATAAGTATGATTCAAAAGTGGCCCTTTCTTAGTATATTGAATATATTATTGCTTCTAGTTACCAAGGGCATTTGAAGATGACTGGGCCATTATTGTAATACTTTTTATTATGCTTCTGGATTCAATTATTGCAGATTTTTACAATTATATTTGATCTCTAGTTAGCTTGTAAGGGGGACACTATCTTTGCTAGGTTTTAGTATCAAGATTGTGATACTCTGTAAGTAGATGTACATTTGTAAGTAGATGTAAGTAGATTTTCTGTATTTTTTTCTTTGCTTTAGAACAGTTAAAATAGAGCAAGTCAATCTGACATCTAATGTTTGGTTGAACTCACTTCTAAAACTATCTGAGCCCTTTGATTTTCAAAGGTAGGTCTTTGATAATTCTTGATATATGTATATCTCATACATATGGAAGGCTTTATTTATCTATGTTCAATCTAGAGAATAGTAATGGAAGGATTACACATGTTCTCACCACTGAATTACAGAAACAGAACAATATCAGTGCCTCTGAAGGTCACTGTGTTCCCCTACCTGATCACCTCCTCCTCTCTACCCCAACCCCCATTTGACATAAACACGATCCTAATTTTGGTATACCATTGCTTTACTTTTCTTCATAGTTACACCATCTTTGTATATATTACTGAAGATTGTATTTTTTAGTTTAGCTGAAATTTATATTGTAGAATCATAATCTATTTCTTTTGTCTTTTTTTTGGTTTTTGTTGCCTTTTTTTGAGATTCATTTATATTTATCAATGCATCTCTAGGTCATTTTCGGTTTACTTCACTACTTTGTAATATACCATTGTATGACTATTCCACAATTTATCTCTTCTACTGATGATGTATATTTGTGTTTTTTTCAGTTTGAGAACTTCTGAATGGTCTGTATGACCATTTTGGTCCATGTCTCCTGGAATTAGATTTCCCTCTAATATTTGCATCAAAAGTGGAATTGTTGGATTGTGGAATGCACACATGTTCAGCCTTATAAGGATATGTCCAATTGTTTTCTCTGAATGATTTTAAGAATTTCCTGCTCCTACCAGGATCAGATAAGAATTCCTGTTGCTCAGCCTCTTTGCCAAGATCTCATTTGTCTGATTTTAAATTTTTTGCCAGTTAGGTGCAAAATGGTATCTTATTAAGCATTTAATTTACATTTACATTTCCCTGATCGGTAATGAAATTGGTCATCTTTTCAAGTGCTTGCTGTCCATTCATAACTTCTTTTCTGTGAAATGCCTCTTTATGTCTTTTGCCTATTTGCTTTTGGGGTTGCTTGTCTTTTTCTTGTTGATTTGTAAGAATTCATTATCCATTTTGAATATAAATCATTTTGGGTTTTATATATATTTTAAATGTCTTCTGATTTTTAGCAACTCCTCTCATTCTATAATTTCTCTTGATGAACATAAACTTCATTTTATGATAGTTGAATTTATACATCTACTATTCATGCTTTGAATTTTTATTCTATTTTTAAAATCTTCACACTGAAGATATAAATATTCTTTTCTCTATTGCCCTTAAAACTATCATTATATCGTATTTATTTATTTTCCATCTTCCCACCAGAATCTAAATTCAATTAAGGTAGAATATTTGCTTGTTTTATTCATTTTGGTATCTCTAGTACATAGTGGGAACTCAATACAAATTGTTGAAGGAAATCATGACTGAATGCCAGAGAGCATGAAATGTTCTTCGGTATCTTGCATTAGCTCATTTTCCTAAGAATGCATGTCCTCTGAGGCTGTTTCATCTCCCTTGTCCTGCCATATTTTTCATATATTCCATTTTCATCTTATAATCAGGTGGATCTATTTGGACTTGGTGTCTTCATATGCACCCATAACAGAGGGGCTTGTCCTCGGGCTGCTCTCTGCACATCTTGATTTCGTCCATCTCCACTCTCAGACCTACAGCTGGCCTGTGGGTGGATGTATGCCATTGCCAGTCTGATTCCTTCTCCTAGCAGGCTTTCATCCAGTGCATTTCTGTCTGACTGTGGTGTATTGTTCCCCTACTCCCAAGGCCCTCATTCCCAAGGTAGTCAGGGCTAAGGTCTGCCTCACAAATAACAAACCCTACATTTCAAAGAACTGAATTCCCATTCTGCCTTTCTAGTTGTTTTGTTGTGGCTGCTATTGCAGTTGTTTTTTCAGAGTAATTTTTTACTCTATACTGCATTTGGAAGAGATGGTGGTGGAAAGGAAGTCGGGGGGAAAGGAATTGATCAGCCTCAGGAAGCAGAACACAAGGGGTAGATGGGCAGGTGTTCACTTCTCTGATCATTTTAGGCCATGTTTTTGCTCAGAAGAGTCCAGATCTGGCAACAGAGGCAGTAAAGGGACTGTGCATTTTCCTAACATTTATCAGGTGATATTTTTCATGAAACTGAAGTTTACCGCATTTCTGGATAGTCTGTTTTTGTTTTGTTTGTCTAAGTCAGATCCAAGTTTATTATAACTAATGTTCTTTTATGCCTGACCTTGACATAAGAGAGATTTTCAGTAGCCTTGTGCATTGGTATATTTTTCTGGGTTATCTTTTGTGAGGATACATTAAGAAATGCTAGCCAGATTCCATTCTGAGTGAAACCTCCTGCACTGTTATTTTCTAAGTATATGCAGAAGCTCTTATATTTGGAAAATTCAAGTTCATTCAAATTGCTACAGAATTAGAAGTAGCTTTTTGTCATTACCTAGTTTTAAATCAATAGATATTAAAATTACTACTACCATTTTATTGTTGCCTCCTGTTTTCTGATTTAAAAAAATATATACTAAAGTTCTCAAAATCCAAAGAATATATAATCATTCCTCTATAGCACTATACCAAAGACCTTGTCCTATGGGATGTTGTTTAGTTTCCTATCATTCAAAAACCATCTTTCCAATTTTTTAACTACTAGTTTAAGTAACATTAAGTAGATTCTAGAATGGAGAAAACAAAAGAAGTATGATTGTAAACAATCTCAATTATTCTGAAGGAAATCTGAAGGATAAAATGATAGCTTCTTTGACTTGGTCACTCTTATATATTATCTGAGAAAAAGTTTATTGAAGCACATTTTGATACTTTAGTACACTAGAATCTTATTGGGAAAATGTTCTGAGAGTCGTGAGAATGTTGACTAATTGGGCTGTTTGTCCCACATGGGATTACACAACTACTTTCTGAATCAGAAGTTCCTGCTATTGCAACATGATTTTTTCTTTATTCGTTATTTTCCCCCCCTTAGAAACAGTCCATTTGGGTTCATTACATAGCCATTTGTTAGTTCGGGGCATTGTGCTTGTTTGTAACTACAGTGAAGTCATACTAGGCTGGGTCTGTATATAAGTCAATGGGAGATACTGCAGCTGCTCTGTGAATCATCCAGTGCACAGGGTGACCCTAATATTTTAACCCCAAAGTCCTGCTTTCCCAACGTCATGGGAAATTTTTATTTTAATCATCAAGAAGATTGGTTCAACTTTGGTTTACTCAGTACATGCTGCGCAGACATATCAATCTGTAAAACTTTAAAAAAATATATATTGAAGTATAATATTCTCAGAGAAAGTACACAAATCCTAAGTGTATATGGTGAACTTTTACAAACTGAGTACACCTGTGTAACTGCTACCCAGATGAGAAAACAGAACATGAACAGCACCCCAGAAGCTTTCCTATACCCTCTTTTTTTGAGATGAAGTCTCGCTCTTGTCCCCTAGGCTGGAGTGCAATGGGGTGTGATCTCAGCTCTCTGCAACCTCCACCTCCCAGGTTCGAGCAATTCTCCTACGACAGCCTCCGGAGTAACTGGGATTACAGGGGCCTGCCACCATGCCCAGCTAATTTTTGTATTTTTAGTAGAGACGGGGTTTCACCATGTTGACCAGGCTGGTCTCGAACTCCTGACCTCAGGTGATCCACCCTCCTCAGCCTCCCAAATTGCTGGGATTACATGTACCCCCTTTTATCACTAATCTTCCTCACCAATGGTAATCACTCTCCTGTTTTGCATGTTTTTATATTTATGCAAATGGAATTATACAGGATGTGTTATTTTGTATCTGACTTCTTTTTTCATTATGTTGATGAGGGTTGTACAAATTTATCTTGTATTGTGTTTGTTCATTTCTCCATTCCTACCTTATTGCTATGCAGTGTCCCACTGATAAATACAGCACAATTTATTCATTCTGTTGTCAGCAGGCATTTGATTAGTTTTCTTTTTTTTAAGGAGGGTTAGGTCTATTGTGAATGAATACTCTATTATGAACATTCCAGTACATCTATTTTGATTAAAGTACACACACACACACACACAAACACACATATACACACAAGTCCTGTTGGATATATAACTAGGAGTAGAATTGCTGGGTCATAGTTTTGTGTACGTACAGATTTAATAGATAAGCCAGTTTTTCCAGGGTGGTTGAATGTACTTACCCTAGCAATTTACAAGAGTTCCAGTTGCTCCACCTCCTCACTAATATTTGGCATATTTTGTCTTTTTCATTTTAGCCAGTCTGGTCGATATGTATTGAATGTGGTTTAATTTATATTTCCTTAATGATAGTGAAACTGACAGTCTTTTTATATGATTGTTAGTAATTTGTATATCTTTCTTTGTGAATTGTCTGTTGAATATATATATATATATATATGGTAAATATTTTCTGTTTCTCTGTAGGTTACCTTTTCACTCTCTTAATGGGTAGTGGGGTTTTTTGATGACCAGATATTCCTAATTTTAAAATAACACTCTCACACATTAAAGATCTTGGTAATATTTAGAAAATTGTTAACCAATGTGTGAGGATCTCAGTAGTGACATATTTAACTCAAAACATAATTTATTCTTTTTTTCTTTTATGGCTTATGCTTTTCATATCCAGTCTAAGATATCTTTGCCTACTCCAAATTGGCGAAGTTATTCTATACATTCCTCTAAAATCTGTATTTAGCTATGTAATTAATCTGACTCCATATTTGTATGTTTTATAATGATCAAGATACATTTTTTCAAACCAATATTCTATACATCCCATCATCACTTTACTTGGCTTTTAACTTGTTTGAAATGTGTCCACAAAATTTAGTTTCAGTAAATTTTTAAAATATTTTATTACAGAGAATTACTAATGTTTCCTGACAAAAATTTTAAACTTGAGATGATTTAAAATGTGTAATATACTTTCTATATTTATTTAATACTAATGTCAGTTTAAACTTCCTTTAAAAATTCTCCTGTTCAACTGGATCTAGTTTTGAAATCCAGCTATTTATTTATTCAACATCAATCTATAATGCACAAAACAATTTTTTAAAATAAATTATTGTTCTTGTTTTCTCATTTGAATCAATTCAACGCATGTTTATTGCATTTCTTTTAGAATTTGGAACAGTTAAGAATGTAGTTGAAGTTTCGAGCTTCAGTTTTATGTCATTTAGTTTTTAAGCCATATAATAAATTTATCAAATATCTGTCAGTAATAAGCCAATTTCTTTAGTAGTCAAAATTATATTAATAAAGAAAGGTACAAAGTGAGGATTTTTGTTACTATTAGGATAGCCTTAGACCCCTTATATAATTCCTCATACCAAGTTTTCCACTCGTAAAAATGATACATATCTTTTAAGACATAAAAATCGAAACTACAAAACTTTCATTTTTATATTTTGAATACCTACGAATGTTTACTCTTTGATGTCATTTTTGCTTAGTTTTACTTTTTGTCTTTTTATTATTTGTTCTAGGTTGTACTGGTCAGTGGACATCTGGACAGCTGGGATGTTGGACAGGGTGCCATGGATGATGGTGGTGGAGTCTTTATATCATGGGAAGCACTCTCACTTATTAAAGATCTTGGTAAATATTTAGAAAATTGTTAACTAACATGTGAGGATTTCAGTAGTGACATGTTTAACTCAAAACACAAAATACTTGACAAATTAGTTACTATGATATGTTCAAAAATCCTCTTGAGGTCAGTTGATTCCCAGAAAAGAAATAACTTATCCTCTTAAAGAAATTTTTATTCTTGTGTACTCCAGACATCTGAAGTGTCAAATGTTATTAGCCACTGGGGGAAATGAACAAGCAAATAAAACTGAAGCAGATGTAACCATACCAGCTAAAGAATATGCAAAGAAAATATGATCAAATGCAAAGAAAAATCAGCAGCACCTCCTACGTCTTTTCCCTTATTTATTTTCAGAGATTATCAGGCTATTAGAACAATGGATAAAGGTCGGTCGTCTTTCCAAGATAGAAACAAAAGAGTAACCTAGGATAGAAAGAATGATTTCTATAGCCACAATAAGGAATCTAGGCTGAAAAATTGACCAGGTAATTCTTTGTTGCAAGGTCTGTCCCACGCATGATAGGATATTTTGCAGCATCCCTGACCTCTTCCCACTGGAAGCCAGTAGCACCCTCCCCTAACCTCAAGTTATGATCATCAAAAATGTCTCCAGACATTGCCAGATGTCCCCTGGAGGACCAGGGGAAGCAGGTGCCCCAGTTTGAGAACCACTAAAATAAACTAATAAAAATCTCTAGGTAACCTGAATACAGGGTCATTTTGTTGAAGAAAACAAACTAATTGGAAATCTTACATTATATATACTTACACTATTACCATAACTGCCGTACATGACAGAAAATATTTTTGAGCACCTACTTTGGTTTTTATAAAGCACTTTGTAAAAGCTGGGCACACAGGTTTAAAGCATGTCCTCTGTTCTTAAGGTTCTTAGAATGGAGTGAGTGACCTTCACACACACACATACACACATAGTTATCAATATAGACATAATTTCAACATCTAATTTTAGAATTGGAGAAGGTTTGAGAGAGATGTTATCCAGCAAATAAAACTGAAAATCACACATTCCTTCACAGAAGATCTGGAAGACGCTATGTTAATTCTCCCTCCCCTTCTCTTAAAAATATTCCCTTGGCTGTCTCTTCTTTCCATTTCTCATATCATTCCAGAATGAAGTGGGTTCTAGAGCAAAGCAGGAAAAAGTCAAACATTTTTCCTCTTTATAAAGAACAGATATTTATTTTGGACATTAATTTTATTTCAGTATGTTCAACCAGCTTGATTGGAAGAACAGTGGTGGAATTAAAAGAGAAACTTTCTTTAGATCCATTTGAATTGGACTTTAGGGCACTTTGTGCTACAAACTACGTTTTGGGCCTTAAGTCATTTGAACGCTCTGGACTTCATTTTTCTCATCTCTATTCAACCATAAGTTTCACAGTATTTCATTTGCTCTAGATTGAAATAAAAATTATATCCTCTTTAAGCTTTGAATCTTACTTGTTTGGTACTCAGCATGGGACCCTGTTAATTGAATTGAATTCAATCACATGGACAAATGTCAAATACCATGCAAAAGTGAGTTGAGTATCTTTTACGCGTTCTGAGTACATCAACTTCAGCTGCTTTTGATAGCTAGTGACCAGTCTCTTCAATTCAGGACTTAAATCTCCAAAAGATTTCTGAAAGCCTATTTAAAGATATGAATAGAACTCTAAAATAAAGAGTAATATTTCTTTTGAGTAGGCGTTATGAGGCACCATAGTATACTTGTTAAAAACAGGATTCTGGAGCCAGACTGCCAGGATTTAAATCTCAGCTCTGTAATTTCCTAGCTGTATAGCCTTAAGCAAGTTACTTTGCCTCTCTGTGCCTCAATTTTCTCATCTGTGAAATGGAGATCATAGCTCATAAAGTTGCTTTGAAAATTAAATAAACTATTTACAGAATATACTTAGAATAGGAGCTGGCCCAACCCAAGTTATCAATAAATGTTAACTTTTATAAATTAATAAGCATGATTCTGACAGTACCATAATTTTTCATATAAAAGAAGATAATAATTTAGTTTACCTCCATCCCCGTTAGTGATTACTTTGCCTCCTAACTTAATATGTTAGCTATACTAATGTAACTTTAAATATCCTTTCCCTTTTCTACTTAAGCCACCATCCCTTGTACGATAGAAACCCAGTGACCGCTCCACTTTTTTTCATTTCATACTAAATTTGTAGCAGTCTTAAATTTCTCCTGGTCACTTCTATATCCTGCTTATGTTGAATGCCCAGCATCCACTCTGTACCTCATTTTTCATGATTGCACTCATTGAGTCTTACTCTTTAATTTTAAAATTGTGAATTTATACTTATAGATTGCCTATGTATTTTAATATGAAGAGCTAGGTTCAACATGTGATGTATGAATTCTGGATGAAAATTGCTGATAGACTTGAACTGGAAATGCAGCCTTGGGCATGAGGCCAAAAAATAGATTCATAATTATATTACTTAACTACATGGAATCCAAACTGTTTAATTGGTAAAATGTGACAGCTCTGTGGCAATCTCTTTTTCCAAGAAAAATGACTCTCCTTTTGGATGCTATTCCTTGGACGATGTGTCATGCAGCATGTCAGAGTCCCTCAGTGGAGCTTGTTAATTTGAAGAGTTGGTCCAGTGGGGCTCTCTGATATTTGGAAATATTTTTTTAAGATTCATCCTTCTGGTATCTTCTCCTTTGTCTTCTCTTCTCGCCACTCTTATAGATTCACTTTTTGCCCAAGGCTTCAGCTTAAATTATATTCAATTAATCTAACAGAAGATATATTTGTGCTTTGTAAATATAATTAGTCATTCCCAAGTAACCGTCTACAGAAGGCTATTTGCTGTTAAGTGCTGTTGAATACTTCTCTGTGTTTGTGGTTTACTGGACTTGAAACTGTTTATTTGAAATATTATTTCCTGGAATGCTCTGGTGTCAGTGGACAAAACCTATGGCCAGTGATGCTCCAGAATGCTCATTTGGCACTTGGAAAATAAATTACCATCCAGCCCAAATTCTTCCAACTGTATCATTTTCTGTGAAGTTAGAATTTTGAGCTTTCAGGTCTAAAGAAATAAGAATTAGCAGTATTACCTGGTTGTTGGAATGTGGGATATATAAGAAACATTTTTTCAGAAAAATGTAAATAATGAACCTCCTGATTGTGATTACTACAGAGCTTGAAAGTCTGTGTCTTAGAAAAATATTTTATTGGTATATTTCTTCACTCATTCACTCAACAAATATTTGTTGTGCATTGACTGCTGGTTCATGTATCAGATGCCTTGCACCAAAGAGGTAAGAAACATGACTCTTTTAAGTCCTTGAAGGAGGAGAGACATTTAATTCAAAAATTGCAATGAAATTGTGGAAAGTTCTCTAAATGTAGGATGTACATTATTACTTTGGGCACCTGGTTAAGAGAGGTACCAACATGGCTTGGCTGGATCAGAACAACTTCACTAAGATGTTATCTGAACTGTCTTTTATAAGGACAAATAGAAACTCCTGAGGCAAATGGTGCAGAATGAAGAATTCCCAGCAGAGTACAGAGCTTCCGGTTCTGTGCGTCATTAAAAATGAGAAGAAAATTGTTGACAGTAGCAGTCTTGGGATTGTCAGGAGAGGCAGGGGTTGTGGAATTATAGGAGATGTTTACTTTTTACCTGATATATTTATATAATGTTAGATTTTTGTGTAATAAGTATGCGTTACTTAGTAATCAAGAAGAAGCCATCAAATGCTCCCCTACCCCCCACTCCCCCCCAAAAAAATTAAAATATAAAGAAAGAGTTTAGGTATTGTCATTATCATAAACAGCCTGTTAACAGAAACAACAGGGCAGAGGTAAGGAGTTGGAAGAGTTGTCCAAGAGTCACCAAGCCTTCCTTGACCAGAATACAACCATGAAGACAGCCAAAGGCATGCCAGGGCTTTGCTGCAAGTTCCACTGTAGCTAGAGCTTTATGCAGCCATTTCCAATGCGGTGTGTTCTCTTTAGAAGTAAGGACCCATCTGGGAAGAAGATTTTCTTCCGTAAGGCTCTAATCAAGTCTGCCTTGGAAAAGCCCCAGGAAATGCAATTCAGAGTAACAGAGAAGAAAATGAACAGCTTCCAGTGAAATGGAAACCTAAAGTGTAGAACTAGAGATGGCTGGATAACTGAAACAAATCTGGGACTAGCCCAGACCCACAAAAGAAATCTCTTTTGGAAAGGACTTCCCCACTGAATTTAGCCATACCGCTGGGTATAATAAAAATATTCAGGGCTTGCATTGACTGAAGATTACTATTGTAGGCATTGTGCTAAGCACTCCACTAAGTACATATTCTCCTTTATTCCTGAAAATAAACCCAAGCAGCAGATAACTCTTGTTATATCCATTTTAAAGAAGAGGAAACCAAAGCAGAGAAAAGCTAAGTACCTTGTCCAAGGTCACCAGCTATTATGTTAACATTTAAATCTAGGCATCCTGACACCATGCCCAATACTCTTAAGTACTTTATACTATTGTTTTAGTGGAACAGCACTCCCAGTCTGTTTCTTGGAACACTCACACTCAGGATAACAAGAGATGTTATAAGGAAAAGGGGGGAAAAGTGTCCTATTCTCAAATAAGTTTGGGAACTCCCTGTTGGGAGAGTACTACTCCATGGGTATAGTGTACTTTGGGACACAGTGCCCTGCAGCATTTTTTGAGTGGCAGAACTGAATAGGAATATAAGATTCTTACACAGATGTACTTCTGGAAGTGAGTACAAATAGCCTTGGATTTGTTTTCATTCTAGATTTTCTAAGCTACTTTTGGGAGCTTAAGGTTGTCAGAATATTGACAAACTAGAGCCATATGATGATTCCTTAATTGGCATGATAGAGCCTATTCTTGTGTTTCTCCTTGAAGAGTGCTTGTATCCACCCAAGTGCAAACTCTAGCCAACAACTAACTTTTTATCTGAGTCTCATTATTTTATTTAAAATGAATGTAGTATTATGGGAAATATTTGAAATATGCTAAGGATTCTTTCTACCATGTTTTCTGTGGCCCCAAATGAATCTGAATTTGGTAAAATTTTTATTTTCTAGAAGGAATTTTTATCTTAAAACATTCATGAACTATGTTTATTGTCATGTTGGATGCTCTTTCTGCACAATTATTTGTGAACACAGGAAGGGAGACTAATGGCCTTAGGAAAGGAATCCTATTAAAATCACTTGTCCTCAGTTGTTTAGTAAATAATACATCTGCTGTTTTGCTTCTTTGATTCTGAAACCCTGCCCAAGGATAGGCTGAGCTTAGACACTCCTACGCCTGCCCCCACCCTGCCCCCACCTAGTAGTCTTTGTCTACCTGCCCTGGTAGCCAAAGACAAAAGTTATAATTTCTTGGGAGCTTTACAGCCCTGCCCATCACCTGAGAAACCAAAATATTTAACTAAGAGTCCCTAGGGGAACTTTGCATCCTCCCTATAGGAGCACAGCTGGTGTGCTTTTGTCAGTGCCACCTCCTGGCTGGAGGCCAACCAACACAAAACCAACATACTAAACAAAAACACAACCAAGGACCCTCACAGAGACCACTTCACTTCACTGCTAATTCCATCAGAGAAGGTGCTGATATCCATGGCTGCAAGACTTGAAGACAGATCACATCACAGGACTCTTTGAAGACACTCCCCATTACGAGCCTGGAGCCCAGTAGCTCCTCTGGGTGGCTAGACCCAGAAGAACAAAAACAATCACTACAGTTTGGTTCTCAAGAAACCCCATTCCTAGGGGAAGGGGCAGAACACTACATCAAGGGAGCACCCATGGGACAAAGAATCTGATTAGCAGCCCTTAGATCCCAGATCTTCCCTCTGACATAGTCTACCCAAATGACAAAGAACCAGAAAAACATCTGTGGTAACGTGAGAAAACAAGGTTCTTTTATACCCCCGGAAGATGATACCAGTGGATACCACTGGATCCAAACCAAGATAAAATCTCTGAATTGCCAGAAGTAGAATTCAGAAAGTTGATTATTAAGCTAATTAAGGAGGCACCAGAGAAAGAAAGAAAATAAAATAAATATGACATGGAATATAAAATGAAAATTTTTCAGTGAAATGGCATAAATATAAAACAATCAGCTGCTGGAAGTCAAAGATAGAGAAATGCAAAATGCACTGGAAAGTCTCAGCAATAGAATGGACCAAGCAGAAGACAGAGTTCACAGACAAGGCTTTAAAATTAACCCAATCTGTCAAAGAGAAAGAAAAGAGAATGAAAAAATGAACAAAGACTCTAAGAAGTTTGGTACTATGTTAAACATCCAAACCTAAAAATAATTGGTGTTCCCAAGGAAGAAGAGAAGTCTAAAAGTCTGGAAAACATATTTGATAGAATAATCAAGGAAAACTTCCCTGATCTTGCTAGAGATCTAGACATCTAAATACAGGAAATTCAAATAACACCTGGGAAATTCATTGCCAAAATATTATCACCTAGGCACATAGTCATCAGGTGAGCTAAAGTCAAGATAAAGGAAAGAACCTTAAGAGCTCTGAGGCAAAAGCATCAGGTAACCTATAAAGGAAAAACCTATCAGATTAGTAGCAGATTTCTCAGCAGAAACTTTACAAGCTAGATGGGATTGGTGTCCTATTTTTAGCCTCCTTAAACAAACCAATTGTCAGCCAAGAATTTTGTGTCTAGGAAATGAAGGAAAGATACAGTTTTTTCCAGACAAATGCTGAGAGTTCATCACTACCAAGCCAGTACTACAAAAACTGCTGAAAGGAGCTCTAAATCTTGAAACAAATCATTGAAATACACCAAAATAGAATCTCTGTAAATCATAAATCTCACAGGACCTATATAACAGTAACACAATGAAAAAAAAGATAATCAGGAAACAAATAGCATGATGAATAAAATAGTACCTCACATCTCAATATTAACATGGATTGTAAACAGCCTAAATGTTCCACTGAAAAGGTACAGAATGACAGAATGGGCAAGAATGAACCAACCAAGTTTCTGCTGTCTTAAGGAGGCTCCCCCTCACACCTAAGGACTCACATAAACTTAAGGTAAAGGGGTGGAAAAGATACTCCATGCAAATGGACAGCGAAAGTGAGCAGGAGTAGCTATTCTTATAACAGAAAAAAACAAACTTTAAAGCAACAGCAGTTTAAAAAGACAAAGAGAGACATTATAAAATGGTAAAAGGACTAGTCTAACAGGAAAATATTACAATTATAAATATATATGCACCTAACACTGGAGATCCCAAATTTATAAAACAATTACTACTAGACCTAAGTAATGAGATAGATGGCCACACAATAATATGGGGGACTATAACACAGCACTGACAGCACTAAACAGGTCATCAAGACAGAAAGTCAACAAGAAAAAGTAGACCTAAATTATACTCTACAAGCGAACTTAACAGATATTTACATAGCTACCCAACAACTGCAGAATATACATTCTGTTCATCAGCACATGTAACATTCTTCAAGATAGATCATATGATAAGCCACAAAACAAGTTTCAGTAAATTTAAGAAAATCAAAATTATGGGAGGCCAAGGCAGGCAGATCACCTGAGGTCAGGAGTTCAAGACCAGCCTGGCCAACATGGCAAAACCTCATATCTACTAAAAATACAAAAAAAGTTAGCCAGGCATGGTGGTGGGCATCTGTAATCCCAGATTCTTGGAAGGCTAAGGCAAGAGAATCGCATGAACCTGGGAGTAAGAGGTTGCAGTGAGCCTAGATTGTGCCACTGCACTCCAGCCTGGGTGACAGAGTGGGAACCCACCTCAAAAAAAAAAAAAAAAAAAGAATAAAGAAAATCAAAATTATATCACGTACGCTCTCAGACCACAGTGGAATAAAATTGGAAATCAACTCTAGGAACCCTTAAAACCATGCAAATATATGGAAATTAAATAACCTTTGAATGATAATTGGGTTCTCGAATGATAATTGGGTCAATAATGAAATCAAGATGGAAATCTAAAAGTTTTTGAGCAGAATAATAATAGTGCTACAGCCTATCAAAATGTCTGGAATACAGCAAAAGTGATGCTAAGAGGAAAGTTTATAGCATTGAATGCCTATATCAAAAAGTTCAAAAGAGAACCAATAGACAACTTAAGGTCACACCTCATGGAACTGGAGAAACAAGAATAATCGAAACCCAAACCCAGCAGAAGAAAATAAATGGCAAAGATCAGAGCAAAACTAAATGGAATTAAAACCAAAAATAAAAAATAAAAAGATAAATGAAACAAAACTGGTTCTTTGAAAAGATAAATAAAACAGACCATTAACGAGATTAACCAAGAAAAGAAGAGAGAAGATCCAAATAAGCTCAATTAGAAATGAAATAAGAAATATTACAACTGGTAGCACAGAAATACAAAAGATTATTCAAGGATGCTATGAACACCTTTACACACATAAACTAGAAAACCTAAAGGAGGTTGATAAATTATTGGAAGTATGCAGCCCTCCTAGATTAAACCAAGAAGATATAGAATCTCTTAACAGACCAGTAACAAGTAGCTAGATTGAAATGGTATTTTAAAAATTGCCAACAAAAAAAAGTCCAGAACTTGACAGATTCATGGTTGAATTCTGTCAGACATTCATAAAAGAATTGGTACCAATCCTACTGACACTATTCCAAAGAGATAAAGAATTAGGGGAGTCTTCCCTAAATCCATCTATGAAGCCAGTATCACCCAAATACCAAAACCAAGGGAGGACATAACACACACAAAAAAAACCACAGACCAGTATCCCTGATGACATAGATGCTAAAATCCTCAACAAAATGCTAGCAAATTGAATCCAATAGCATATCAAAAAGATAATTCACCAAGATCAAGTGGGTTTCATACTAGGGATGCAGGGATGGTTTAAGAGACATAAGTCAATAAATGTAATACAGCACATAAACAAAAACAAAAACCAGTGATCATCTCGATAGATGCAGATGAATTTGACAGAATCCAGCATCCCTTTATGATTAAAACCCTCAGCAAAATTAGCATAGAAGGGACGTACCTTAAAGTAATAACAGCCATTTCCAACAAACCAGCAGCCAACATTATACTGAATGGGAAAAAGTTGAAAGCATTCCCCCCTGAGAACTGGAATAAGACAAGATGCCCATTTTCACTACTTCTATTCAACATAGTTTTGGAAGTCCTAGTCAGAGCCATCAGACAAGAGAAAGATATCAAGGGCATCCACATCAGTAAAGAGGAAGTCAAGCTGTCCCTGTTTGCTCATGATATGATTGTATACCTAGAAAACCCAAAAGACTCATCCAAAAAGCTCCTAGAACTGGTAAATGAATTCAGCAAAGGTTCAGGATGTGAAATTAATGTACACAAATCAGTAGCTCTTCTATACACCAACAGCAGCCAAGTTGAGAATCAAATCAAGAACTCAACCCCTTTAATAATACCTAAAAAAACAAACAAACAAACTTAGGAATATACCTAACCAAGGACATGAAAGACCTCTGCAAGTAAAACTACAAAAGCACTGCTGAAATAAATCATAGATGACACAAACGAATAGAAACACCTCCCCACGCTCATGGATGGGTAGCATCGATATTGTGAAAATGACCATACCGACAAAAGCAATCTACAAATTTATTGCAATTTCCATCAAAATACCACCATCATTCTTCACAGAAGTAGAAAAAAAGAATCCTAAAATTCATATGGAATCCAAAAAGAGCCGGCATAGCCAAAGCAAGACTAAGCAAAAAGAACAAATCTGGAAGCATCATATTACCCAACTTCAAACTACACTGTAAGGCTCAGACACCAAAACAGCATGATACTGGTATAAAAATAGGCACATAAACCAATGGAACAGAATAGAAAACCCAGAAATAAAGCCAAATACTTACAGCCAACTGATCTTTGACAAAGCAAACAAAAACATAAAAAGGAGAAAAGACACCCTGTTCAACAGTGCTGGGATAATTGGCTAACCACATGTAGAAGAATGAAACTGGATCCTCACCTCTTACCTTACATAAAAATCAACTCAAGATGGAACAAAAACTTAAATCTAATACCTGAAACCATACAGATTCTAGAAGATAAAATTGGAAAAAGTCTTACAGACATTGGCTTAGGCAAAGTCTTCATGACCAAGAACCCAAAAGCAAACACAACAAAAACAAAGATAAACATATGTGACTTAAACTAAAAAGTTTCTGCACAGCAAAACAAATCAACAGCAGAATTAAACAACCCACAGAGTGGGAGAAAATCTCTATAATCTGTATATCTGACCAAGGACTAATGTCCAGAATCTAAGAACACAAATAAATCAACAAGAAAACAAACACTCCTGTCAAAAAGGAGGTTAAGAACATGAATAGACAACCCTCAAAAGAAGATATACAAATGGCCAACAAGCATATGGAAAAATGCTCAACATCACTAATGATGAGGAAAATGCAAATAAGAAACACCTCATTCCTGCAAAAATGGCCATAATCAAAATATCAAAAGATAATCGATGTTGGCAGGGATGCAGTAAAAAGGGAACACTTTTACACTGTTGGTGGGAATGTAAACTAGTACAAGCACTACAGAAAACAGTGTGGCGGTTCTTTGAAGAACTAAAAGTAGATCTACCATTTAATCCAGTAATCTCACTATTAGGTATCCACCCAGAGGAAAATAAATAATATGAAAAAGATACTTGCACACTCATGTTTATAGCAGCACAATTTGCAGTTGCAAAACTATGGAACCAGCCCAAATGCCCATCAATCAATGATGGATAAAGAAAGTGTGGTATATGTATACACCATAGAATATTACTCAGCCACAAAAAGGAACAAAGTAATGGCATTCACAGCAAGCTGGATGTAATTGCAGTCCATCATTCTAAGTGAAATTAACTCAGGAATGGAAAACCAAACATTGTATGTTCTCACTCATAAGCTATGAGGACACACGGGCACAAGCATGATACACTGGACTCTGGGGACTCAGGGAAAAACGTGGGGGATGTCAAAGGGTAAAACTGCACGTTGGGTACCATGTATACTGTTCAGTTGATGGGTACACCAGAATCTCAGAAATCACCACTAAAGAACTTATTCATGTAACCAAACACCATCTCTTCCCCCACCCCCCCCCCCCAAAAAAATAAAGAATTTGCTCCTTTCCTTTTTTTAATTACATGCAAAACTAGGTTTATGGCCATGGGGCATCTGTGACTCCTTCTCATTTTCTTTAGAGGATGATCTTCTCATTTTTTATTCAGATATGTTATTTCCTCTAACGGCAAGTTATGTTAGTGTCTGGCTTTTCGTAAGACCCATGGCAGATACATTTTTTTTTAGCTGGGTATTGCTGAGAACTTTTCCTGAGGTTTGAACACATTTACAAGTTTTGCTAACACACTCAACAACCTTGTATCTCATTCAGCTTACAGGGACATTTCTACTATCATGTATAAAAAGACAAATTGTGTGTAAATTGATTTGCAAAATACGTCTGTGAGATAAAGCAAGATTTGTTTACAATGAGTCACTTAGAACGTGGTCTACCTTCTAGTCTGGATTTGGTATGAGAGGATCAGTAGTCATTTTAGAGCCTTAGGTAGCATGAATATTGCTATTGTCATTTTATCATTTAGTTAGAATATACCATTTCTGTGTAAAAGTAGACAGCACCCAGGGTGTACAGCATGATGACCCATTCTTTTCTGTTTGATAGAGAGTCTGGAGGGGCAGCAGATGAGTGCTATCAGAGGGCGCTCTTTTCTATAGCACACTCAGCTTCCCCGCCAACGTATGCTTTGATTTGACCTGTATGCCTTAGAAAGTGAAGAATTGTGGTTATAAAGGAAATGGAAGCTTAAGAAATTGGTATCATTTACCCTGGGGAAGAAGGGCCATAGAAAATCTTACTAATGGTATCCTTAGTGCCCCAGTGGATTTCTTCCCACCCAAGAATAGACTACATACAAGTCCGTGGTAGAGCTGTCTGGAAAAGCTAGGCTACCTTATTACAGTGGCATCATCACTGTATCACAGTTGGCTTACAAGGAGATGTCTTACTTCAGTAAAAAGCTTTGACTGCCCACTTCATGTCAGGCAAATAATATGAACAGGACACAGTTCCTTGCATCAAGGAGCTCATAGACAGGCAACAATTGCTTCACATGGATAGAGGCCTTTAAACCAGGCCTTGAAAAGGTAGGAAGCAGGAAGAGAAAGAACAAATTAGAGCTCATGAAAGTACATAGTTTGAGGAGTAGAAGATGTCTTCATAAATCCAGAGCAATGAGTGAGTGAGGAGGGCTGGGAAATGAGTCAAGTCAAGGGTGAGAGTTTGTGAAAGGGACTGGATGCAAAGCTGAAGATTAGAGTTGGTGCTCTAGGCAGCAGACACCATTGAGGATTTTAAGCATGGGAGTGGCATAATAGGATATCTTTCTAAAATAGAGATACTGAGTTGACTCTTTTAATGCTAAAGTGCTGTGATAAATAGTATAGATACACAGAAAACAGAATAGGGAGATCCCAGCTATACTGAGCCTGGAAGACTACAGCTTTGGAATTGCTTAGCAAATTTTATTTGCTGTGGTGGGTGAGCCAGCTTCTACCTCTCTATGTTAAATATACCAAAGAGGAAGTGATGGGGTTTCCAGAGATGCTGTGTTCTTCGCCTACACACTTCTCTGCATCATGCTAATGCTGCATTTTGCAAAAGCTGTGGTTTACTCAGCTTCCAATGAATTTTGTTCCAGTAAACTTGCCTAAAAACAGAAGTCTGCATGAAACAAGAAAATATGCTGTGAACATCTGATCGGACCTTTATGGTTAACTGGGTTTTTTAAATTGCCGTGGAACATAAGGGTTTAGTTTAGTCTATTCTTAGGCTCCTCAACTCTCGCAAACATTCTCAAAAGCAAGCACTAGGAAAAGAAAGTTTCTACTGGATATGTGACAAGCTAAAGAAAGTATCGAAGGAAGTTGACTATTATCATAAGAGTACTTATTTGGAATCCTGCTAGTGCCTTCCTTATATCAGATAATCATTATTGATGAGCTGATGCTTGGCCCATGTTCTTGTCTGATGCCAGCATTTTCAGACTAAATGTGACCCAGATCTCACTGATTTTTCAACCATTAAGTTCTTGTTTCTTAATCCTTAAATAATTCAAAATCTCTAGGTAAGTGAGAGGCAGCGTGGATCGTAGAAGAAGCATATGCTCTATGTTAGATCATCTTGGATTCCAATCCTTCTATGCTACTTAGTAGTTGTATTTTCCTGAACAAATTATTTAACATTTTATCATTATTTTATATATATATATTTTTGAGACAGAGTCTCACTCTGCTGCCCAGGCCGGAGTGTAGTGGTGCAATCTTGGCTCACTCCAACCTCCGCCTCCCAGGTTCAAGTGATTCTTGTACATCAGCCTCCAGAGTAGCTGGGATTACAGGCACACACCACCATGTCCAGCTAGTTTTTGTATTTTTAGTAGAGCTGGGATTTTACCATGTTGGCCAGGCTGGTCTCAAGTGATACGTCCACCTAAGCCTCCCAAAGTGCTGGGATTACAGGCATAAGCCACCGTGCCCATCCTAAATTATTTAACATTTTAAATCTTAGTTTTCTCTTCTTTACAATGGGGAAAATTTATCTTGAATACTTGATAGGGTGATTTGAAATAATATAAATAGTAGCTGGTCCTTGATAAGCCATCAATAATAGTAACCATTATTATCAGATTCCAGTTGACAAAATAGCAGGTTGGATGTTCCAGAAGAGAATATAATCTCAATATCGACTCTCAGCTCTCGGGTCTTCATGTCTGTATCCCATTGCACAGTTCAGCTTGGTCAGGGGAATCCCCCACAGTGAGGAAGCCCTAATAATAAAGGCCAAAGGTGAGTTTGGCTTGGATAAGTTAAACTCATAAACCTTCACCCAGTGTAGCCACCATCCATATGAGGCTAGTGTATAAGGCTCATTCTCTCTTCACTGCTGTAGTGAAGAGCACTTAATATATGTGTCATAAATGTCATGCAGACTTAACACTCTGAGGACTTGGGGGATGCACAGATCATTGTTTTCTATTCCTTTTGCTCTCTCTGTGATGTCCTTAACCTAAGTAATAGTGTATAGAGACAAATTTATAATATTCCTGAGGAAAATAATAGTAGAAACAGGAAATAGCTGTTAAGGTCAATATAATTTACTACAAAATAAGTTGTTTGAGATATAGAAAAAAATCAAGGCAGAGAAAACACAGAATCAAATCTAGTGCTTACTATTTACAATTTACACTGGTGCCTGGATTCTCAAGAAATCTTTCTGTTTTTTAATGTAGTCAAAACCCCACAATTTTCAAGCATTTTCAGAAGATCCTCATGCATAAAAAAGCAGGGGTGGTGACCACTGATGCTTGTATTATTGTCCTTTCTCTGAAATAATGGCATCCTTTAAACGGAATATATTTAAAATGTAATTGAAATTATTGAGTTGTTGTTCTGATTAATGTATGTGGGAAAATATAAGTCAGGAAGTGTTTCAAAGGCTATATTTCTGTTCTCATCACCAATCACTATAGACCGTAGATCCATTTAGCCATCCCATATTTGCTTGTCTTAGGTAGGATGTTAGAAAAAGAAATATTTTATGAAGTACTTCATACTGGAATTACTCCTTTTCTGAAAGAACGAAGTGTGAATTCATCATTTATAGTGAAGGAATTTTACCTGAAGTCATTTCAAGGTCATTTTTGGTCACAAATGAAGAGTTTGATAGAGGAATCTTTGAACTAATCACCTTTCTGAAACCTTACAATATGTTGTTGGGAAAAACAGTGGTTAAACTTATAAAGCAGAGATTTTTGGTAAAGATGCAAAACATCTACCTCAGAAAGCCCCATGTCCTATATTTTCATTTTTATAATCTATAAATGTTAATTGAACACCTGGGAGAAGGGAGTAGAGAACCAATATTTATCTCCTATGTGACAGTTGTTTACTATGATCTTTTTAAATCCTCAAAGCTGCCCTGTAAGGCATGTATTATTACCACTGGCAGGTCATTGGACCTATCTGGGACTCAGTTCCTTATTAGTAAACTAGATGGTAACATGCTTGCAGGGCTGTTACATGGATCAAACATAATCTAAGCAAAACACATGTCTGTTAGAGTTGCAAAGATGGAAAATACGTGGCACATCATGTTAAAGAAAACCGTAGTGTTGGTGTTGCTACTAATGGTGATCATCTTATGGCTTGAATTGAAACAGAGCAGTTTGGTGGAGCAGTGATGTGGAATATAGAGTGACAAGGCAATGTTCGTAGTGTTGTAATAAGGCAGAACTTCAATAATGTCCTATAGCATTTTATAACAGTAGAATCATTTTACTAATCACAAATGTATAACATTTCCTGATTGTTTTAAATACGAGAATTGACAGTGAATACTCCTGCTTTAGGACTTAAATGAAGTAGAGTCAAATAAGATTTCTCATCATCCAGGTCTTTTTTTTTTTTTTCCTTTGATATGGAGTCTTGTCTCCCAGGCTGTAGTGCAATGACACAATCAGCTCACTGCTGCCTCAAACTCCTCACTTGGCTCAAGTGGTCCTACCATCTCAGCCTCCCGAGTAGCTGGGACTACAGGCATGCACCACCATGCCTGGCTAATTTTTAAAATTCTTTTTTATAGAGACAGGATCTCACTGTGTTGCCCAGGCTTGCTTCAAACTCCTGGACTGAAGCAACCCTGCTGCCTTAATCTCCAGAAGTCCTGGGATTACAGGTGTGAGCTACTGTACCTGGCCTCATCCTAATCTTCTTAGATTGATGTGAAGATGGGAGTAGATTGTTTCCAAGTTTAGAATAAACTAATAATGACAGCATGCTTGAACAGGCTGTATCTAGTTCCGAGCTAAATGCTGGATATGATTCTCATTGAGTCCAGGAGGTAGGAACCACTATTACTCCTTTGACAGATGAAGGGACTAAGATTGATACACTCACAACTTGCAAAACTAGAAAATTTTATATTTCTCTTCCATAAGGTTGTTCTCTTTTCTTTTCCCTTTTTTTAAACTAAGAAATATTTCAAATGTTGAAAAATATCATAGAGTATCCTCCACCTAGATTTCATAAATGTTAACAAATTTGGATTTTTTTTTCAGATCCTTAGTTTAAAAGGAATCAAGTTACCAATACAGTTGAAACCTGTTTTCTACCTCTCCACAATCCATTTTTTTCTTTCTCTGTAGATGTAACCAGTGTTCTGAGATTGTTTTAAACTTATTCTGTAAGTATGCATATCAAAAATCCTATCATATAGTTTTTGTGATTTTGAATTTACATAAGTGGTATTATTTTCTTCCATATTCAGGTTTATCCTTTTGTTTATTTCTCCCATCTTTTTGAGGTAAATGTTTAGTTTATTAATTTTCAGTCTTTCTCATTTTCTAATGTATAAACTTAAGGCCATGCATCACCCTCCAAGTGCTAGTTTGGCTGCATCTTGCAAGTTTTGAAATAGTGCCTTAAAGTTTCCAAAATAGAGACTTATTATTGAGTTACTGAGCTCCAGTTCTGTTGCATATGAGTTGTAGCGTGGTCTATAGAATATCAACTTTTTGTTATTTATTGAGAGTTCACTTTGACTCATTACCTGGTCAATATTTTTTTAAATGTATTATATTGACTTGAAAAGAAGATGTAGCCTTCCTTTGCTGGGAATAGAGTTCTACATAGTTCATTAGTGCACACTTAATAACCATTCAGAAGTACTGTGTTATTACTAGTGTTGTAATCTGCTTGATAGGTCTGTTTTTGAAAGAAGAATATTTTTAAAAACCCACTAGGATTGTGATTTTATAGATTTCTCCTTGCATTTCTATCAGCTTAGCTCTATGTAGCTTAGGGTTTTATTGCTTTATATAGTTTAGCCAAAAGACCTTATTTATCCTTAATAATGAATTTTCTCTGCAAGTCTATTTTATCAAATATTAATATCATAGAACCAATTCTTTTTGGGTTACTATTTTTTTCTATTCCCTTTTTGACTTACCTAGTTTGTTGTGTTTTAGTTGATTCTGGTGTATTTTTAAATATCCAATCTGACAATAGAAGTTAGGAGGGAAGTTTGTCATGTTTATCTCTGTTGTGATTACTTACATTTTTGTGATCTTCTAACATTTTCTATTAAAGTTGTTATATTTGTTCCTTTTTTCTCCTTATTTGCTTTCTATTGGATTCAGTGATTTTTCTTACCCTCTCTCCTCATTTTCTCTCCACTATTTAGAAACTTACACGTTTTCTTTCTTTTAATGGTTACTATTAAATATCACATGCATATTTATCTTAACTAAATAATACAGTAACCATAGATCGCTTCAATATATCTCCTTCCATCATATATATTATTGTTGATTAGTGTTTGAGTTATGCCTTGTCTATAAACTCTCCCCAGATTTGTTGTAACATGGTGACTATTATCTACTGTGATCTGAATGTGTCCCCCCCCAAGTTTCATATATTGGAAATGTAATCCTCAATGTAACAGTGTAGGGAGGTAAAGCCTCTGGGAGCTGTTTAGGTCATGAGGGATCTGCCCACATGAATGGATTGATGCCAGTATAAAAGGCGTAAGGAGGGAGTTCACCCCATGTTTCCCTTCTGCCTTGTGCCATGTGAGAACAGTTTCTTCCCTCTGGAAGACAAATTTTTTAATGTGCCATTTTGGAAGGAGAGACTGGGCCTTAACCTGCCAGTGCCTTGATCTTGAAATTGTCAGCCTATAGAACTGTGAGAAAATAAATTTCTGTTCTTTATAAATTACCCAGTCTCCAGAATTCTGTTATGGCAGCACAGAATGGACTAACACATTATTTGTTTGGCTTTGCCACTTACTAGCTGTACTACCTAGTGAGTTTTTTAAGTGTGAGATGCCTAGTTTCCTCATGTATATACTTGGGGTTATAATAGAATCTTATTATAAGTTTATTTTGATAATTAGATGAGCTACATCAGTTCCTGGCATATGACTGCTCAGTGAATTTTAGCTGTTATTATTTAGTTAGTGTTTACTAGATTGTCAACATGTTCAGTGATATTTTTATGAACTGTTATTTCTTTCTCTTTCTTCCTGAAGGTAGGACTCATAGTAGTTCCTTTAGTAGAGTTCTCTGAGTAATAAACTTTCAGTTTTATTTGAAAACACCTTTACTTTGTTCCATCTTTGAATGATGTTAGTTGAATGTGGAATTGTTGATGGCAGTTATTTTTTATCCTAGAATTTGGAAGATATTATTTTATCTTTTCTGGCTCCTATAGTTGTTCTTGAGGAATCTAATTGTTTCCGTAATTATCTGCATTTTCATCATGATTTGTTTGGGGACACTTTTTAAAAATATTTCCTTGCTCTTATTTTTTTTTTCTTCTTCTTCAATCTGAGAACTGGGAGCTCTTATGTTTTTTTTTAAATTCAGTAATGTCATAAGCCATTATTGCCTCAAATATTGCCTTCCCACATTCTGTTCTCTCCTCTGGAATCCATTCAGTATCAATCTATTATTTTGTTTCCCATGTCTCTCAATCTCACTCTCACGTTTCCATCTCTTCAACTGGCTTTATAACTTTCTGGGTGATTTTCTCAGATTCATCCTTTCAGTTTATAGTATTTCTCTTCAGTTATGTTTTTAATTCTATTTAATCCTTCCATTTAGTTTTTTTAGCCTGCTGCTTGGCATCTGGAGAAGACAAGAATAGAAATATCAGGACAATGACCTGACTGTGGCACTCTTGGCATAGAATCATGAGGGAGGGGGCAAGGAGAACAATGAATTGCGTGCTCTGATCCTCAATCAGTTTACCATCAAGTTGTTTTTTTTTTTTTAATGCTTTAAGTTCTAGTGTACATGTGCAGATCATACAGGATTGTTAAACAGGTATACACATGCCATGGTGGTTTGCCGCATCCATCCCCCCATCACCTACATTAGGTATTTCTCCTAATGTTATCCCTCTCCAGTCCCCCACCCCCTGCTATCCTTCCCTTAACCTCCCATTCCCCAACAGGCCCTGGTGTGCGATGTTCCCCTAACTCTACCCATGTGTTCTCATTGTTCAACACCCACTTATGAGTGAGAACATGTGGTGTTTGGTTTTCGGTTCTTGTGTCACTTTGCTGAGAATGATGGTTTCCAGCTTTATCCATGTCCCTGCAAAGGACATTAACTCATCCTTTTTATGGCTGCACGGTATTCCATGGTGTATATGTGCCATTTTTTCTTTATCCAGTCTATCTTTGATGGGCATTTGAATTGGTTCCAAGTCTTTGCTATTGTAAACAGTGCCGCAATGAACATACATGTGCATGTGTCTTTATAATAGAATGATTTATAATCCTTTGGGTATATACCCAGTAATGGGATTGCTAGGTCAAATGGAATTTCTATTTCTAGATCCTTGAGGAATTGCCACACTGTCTCCCACAATGGTTGAACTAATTTACACTCCCACCAACAGTGTAAAAGTGTTCCTATTCCTCCACATCCTCTCCAGCATCTGTCATCTCCAGATTTTTTAATGATCACCATTCTAACTGTTGTGAGATGGTATCTTAATGTGGTTTTGATTTGCATTTCTCTAATGACCAGCGATGATGTGCATTTTTTCATATGTTTGTTGGCTGCATAAATGTCTTCTTTTGAGAAGTGTCTGTTCATATCCTTTGCCCACTTTTTGATGGGGTTGTTTTTTTTTTTTCTTGTAAATTTAAGATTTTTTTTAGATTCTGGATATTAGTCCTTTGTCAGATGGATAGATTGCAAAAATTTTTTCCCATTCTGTTGGCTGCTGGTTCACTCTAAAGGTTGTTTCTTTTGCTGTGCAAAATCTCTTAAGTTAAATTAGATCCCATTTGTCTATTTTGCTTTTGTTGCCATTGCTTTTGGTATTTTAGTCATGAAGTCCTTGCCTATACCTGTGTTCTGAATGGTATTGCCTATGTTTTCTTTGAGGGTTTTATGGTGGTAAGTCTTATGTTTAAATCCATCTGGAGTTAATTTTTGTATAGGGTGTAAGGAAGGGCTCCAGTTTCAGCTTTCTGCACATGGCTAGCTAGTTTTCCCAACATCATTTATGAAACAGGGATTTTAGCCTTTTGTGTGTGATTTCAAAGACATAAAAAACAAAACAGCATATAAAGTTGTTAAATAACAATGTATCTCCAAATTTTGCTTTTCACAAAAATTTATAACAACCATACTGTAATTTATCATAAAATGACCAGTGTCACTGTACCAAATCGATATTCTTATAACTAAGAGAAAAAAAATTAAATTTGCCAATTTAGTTTATTTGGGGGACCATCTCACCCATAAAGGTATAATTTTTCTATGTTTTTCGAATACTTGAAACTGGTTCATAGAGTCCCTTTCATGATCATAGGTTTGTAAACACTGGGATAGCATCACTGATTGGATCTCTAGAAAGTGGGAGTCATTCTTGCTTACCTCCTTTTGTTCAGTGTTTAGCTACTGCTGGCTGGCCCAGAAACTGCATCTACAGCCCCTGCTCCTTCCCTTCTTGACCCAAGTTGCAGCATCTACAGAAGATGGAGATGCAGTTCGTAAATGCTCCAGGAGTGGGTGTTGATTAGCTTTTGCTTGGACTAGCACAAGGAGTATCATACACAACTATTTTGTTGCCACCCTTGACAAAATGACCCTAATTTTCATATCAGATCAGAAAATTTGATTGGACCATCAAAGCAAATGCATTATTTTATGGTTCACTAGTGATTCTTCCCAGCTTTGGTAAATGCAGTTTATATAATCAGCTTTCAAAGATTTTCACTATGGGTTTTTGTTTATTTATTCTTGCAGGATAGTGCCTTAGAAAATTTTACACAGACTTTTCTTGGCAATTATTAAGCAGTTCTCTCCTATTTTCACTCTCTCAAACCCCAATGCCCAGCACGAAGAGGAAACAAATCTCGATTTCCAAATCTAAGCCACTCATAACACACCTGGCTGGGCTGACTCTGAAACTGGCCTGCCACTGAAGGACAGTGGGCAGAACACTAGTCACTGGAGAGCCTGAGGAGACCATGGGAGGGTGAATCAGGAAGCCATCAGGAGATGCAGCCCTCTTGCTGCTTTATGTAGTTAGAGAGAGAGCATATTTTTAGAAAGGACTTTGCGAGGAGGATAAACAACACAGTTCTATTATTTGGACTTTTGAATCACACGTCTAGCCCTTTAACTTACCTAATATACCCCTATGTACTATTCTTTTTCCATAAGGAAAAAAAGGGCATTAGGTGAGGGAGGGATGGGTATATTAATGAATATACTTAGGATTGCTACATTGAAATCTTGGGAATATAGATACAGAGACCAAAATGGGGAGTGAGTGATGTTGATCATTGTTGGTTAGTGCCCCTGGATGGAGCAAGGAGTAGGTCCCTGAATGGGCACAGGTAGGAATCATGTAGGAAATGGACACATGTGCATCCTTCAAATCCCTCCATGGGGCTGCTGCCTACTGCTTGTATTAAAAGGCATTTTATGTTGCATCTACTTGAAGATGCCTAAATATGCTATATATTCACCTCTCCTCATTCAACATATGTTCATATATTATGTCCTTCCATTGTCATAATTGAGCTCTTGAAGCATGATTTTTAATCTGCGCATGCCCACATCCAATGCAAGGTAAAAACCCATAGTATCTTTCAGGTTTAGAACTGACCACAGTCAAGTGCTTTAGGACAGGAAAGTGAGAGGGCCAGAGGGAAGCTTCGCTTTGGGAAGTAGAAGAGCCAGCCTACAGAGGCCCTTGGTCTCCCACAGAAACACAGAAATAAGGAAGTGTAACTAAGACTAAAGAGAAAGGAAAGAAGAGAGAGAGAAGTTAAGAAACACAGCCAAGTAGAAGCAAAGCCTGCTCAGGGAAGCATAGATGAGTTAGAGGAGTGACATTTGGGGTGCACATCAGAAAATCCGATGGAAAGTCCACGTTTGTCTGTTTTGTCTGGTCACCATAATTATTCTGGCTCTGAATTTCAGCTTTTGTAAATCATACAGCCTTTGTTTAAATATCTAATAGTTTTGGTTTTGTCCTTCCTTAGCTCCATCTTAAACATCACATTGATGATAACTTAGAGAACTTTTAACCTAGGCAATCTTCATGTGAGCTCCCTTCAGTTCCTTTTGATATACAGGTATTTAAAGTGATAGTTATTTCCTCTTATGGAAGATAGATCTTATTTAATAACTTTTTTTAAGCGGAGAGATCAGTTGTGGTCACAGTGGCAAATTTTTCATAATTCTCCAAGTACTATAAAAAGTAACTTAATGGCATAATGTGAATTCCCACGATGAGAGTCATCCTGTCACTGTGAATTGCCGTGATCATCTTTGAAGTGATGTATCTTTCCACACTGTCTGTCAGCAACTATGTAGGGTTTGTTTTAGATTCAAAAATGTGTGAGATTAGTTGATCTATATCCAAGGAATTCAGACATTTTTTATTGTTGTTTTTGGATCTGGTCACTGTTCGCTAGTTCAGTTGTGGGGTAGTTTTCTTATGTTTATCTGTCCTGAAATTTTATATTCAGAGGCAATTTTTACATGCTCTTTTTTTCTTACTCTTCACTTAATGAAGGGAGGTTATAGAAGAAAAATAACCTTTTATCTTTCCTCAGTGACATTAACTTCATTGCATTTAACTTTTTAATACATTGTATACCTACTAATTTACAGAAGCCTTATTTCTAAAAAAATGTAATATATATAACTTAAGACTGATCAACATCTTCCCCTGTCTACTAAATAATATTCAGAGTTTTTATTTTGTTTTCTTTTTGTATCTTGCAGACTGGGAAAAAATGTACTATTTGTAAGCAGATGATTTAATTTCAATAAATGTCTTTTTATTTCTCTCTCCCTTTGATTTATCACTTGGAAACCATGAGAAACATCCAAGTGCAGATGCTGTTTTCCAGCTTTGACAAAACATTGCTTGTTGACCTTACAAACTTAGAAAGATTTATCCCCTGTGATTCAATGGTGGACGTAATAATATTAGCAGTTAAAATCTTCTAAGACACGATCAGGAAAAGGAAACTTTGGTCATTCTGCTTCTTGTTAAGAACAGCTGGCAATTTAAAAAGCAGACACTTGCAAAGGGGGGAGGAGATGAAGATGATCAAACAAAATGCCTCCTCCTTTAGTTGAATATGAACTGAGGATGCTGCATAGTAATAATAAAATCAGACTCTTAGAAGCTTTCCCTTGATTAGTGTGTATATGTGCTTATTTTTATTTAGTCTTCAAAGATGACTTTTCTTATGAATTTATTCTCTTTGAAGGAAATACGTCTTGATCAAAATATTTTTTGCCAAATACTTGTTGTATATAAAAGCCAGTGAGAGATGTCATATTTGCTGTGGCTATGTTGAGACCCTGACAAGATTATTTGCTGTGTGAGTGATGTCTGTGAGAGTGGCCTCTGGCCATGCCTTCTGCACATTGATTCCACTCATCTGCTAGGAGGCAGAGGTGAGTCCTGTCATTCTGAGGGCTTCCCATAGAAGCCAGGCCCTCTGTAGTCTCTAGAACTGAGGAACTAAATGAGACCACCACAATGACCATTAAGTTTCTTGATTGTGAGGAAGCATCTTTAAGAGGAAATGATTCTGCAGACAGAAATATGCGTGACCAGTTTTACAGGATGTGATGTCATCTGACTGGTGGAACTTGTCTTTCTACCAAAGGCTTGTACAGCAGGAGAAAGAAATGGGCATGTTTCAGGTCAGTTCTGAATAATAGAAGAAAGAACGAAAGGAAGGAGAGGAGAGGTGAGGAGAAGAAGGGGAAAAAAGGAAAAAGGAAAAGGGGCGTGTGACCTGGATTTCGTCAAACCCCACCAACCTGGACAGTGAGTCCTGGGAGCAAAATAATAGTGAGCCTCAGCATCTAACATCAAACCACCCATACTTCCTTCTGGTTTAAGAAATTCCGGTTTCTCAGCTGTGATAAGATTAATAGGACATATTCCTATTTGTTCTTTGTGTTATTGGTTCTCTGTCTCCTCCTGAACCTTTAGCCAGAAATAGAGATGCACCCTTTCTTCTTCAGTAGCTTTTGAGGATCAAAGTGTCTTAGTTGCCAGAGCTGGGAGGGGATCTTAAAGATTGTCTAGTGGAACAATCTGTTGTTCATGTGAATAAACTGAAACCCAGAGAGAATGTGGTCTATGCAAGGACATGGCCCATAGTCTGTCAGAAGCCAGGTTTTCTGACTAGTGGCCTGGGCTCTCTGCAGTATTCCAGGCCAGCAAAATCCCATTTCTCTCCAGACACATTTTCTCTTATACCAAATGGGGCCCCTTGCTGTGTCCTCAGACCACCCTCACTCCCACCTCTGAACCTTTGCTGATGTTCATGCCCTGCACAGAGTGTCCTTCTCCTCCAGCTCCTCTGCTCAGCACATCACATCCCCTAATGCTCAGCCTGATCTCATTTCCAAAGTTAAGGCGCTGCTCCTCTTCAAGCCCAAATTGACTTTTCCTCTCCCTGGACCCCTTCAGGTCCTTTTTCATTCCCCTGTTTTATGTTTGATCTTAATTTCCCAACCAGATTATACTCTCCCAAGCCCGTGTTTTTGTCTTCTCCACAGTAGTACTTCCAGCACCTACTGCCAGGCTGAGTACTTTTGTCTACTTCAGTGTTCTCATCTGTTCAATATGAATAATAATACCTGCTCTAAATCTAAGCCTAGTGGACTCAGCTTGTTGATGGGCATGTTGAATAGTCTTATGTTCTGGAATTTTGAGCTTTTGGGCAGACAAAAGAAGGGACCGGGGAAGCCTAGGCACACAGAATTCAAATGCAGTTATTTGGGTCTTCCTCTAAATTAGCCTCCAGTGGTCAAATGTTTTTAGCACCTGCACCAGCAGCCATTTCCATTTATCCCTTCTTCCTGGAGATAGTACAGGCAAGAGATAATTCCTATCATTGTTGGCACAGAAGTCTCCCAAAGTCCTTGCCAATATTATAGTTTTCAGGTTCACAGTTTCCTCTGAAACTTCGCCGATAGGAGGGATAGAAACCACAGGATGGGTATTCTGGTAAATACTCAGCATAGCTATCTATGGACTGGGTGGCAGGTGACCCCTAGGAAAGCCTCAGGTAACCTATAAGGTCCTAATAAGGGCCAGTTATTCTAAGCAAAAGAGCTTCTATGAGTCATAGTACAAACTATAGACATGCTTTCTAGCTCCTTTTTTAAACCCTCCCTGAATCAATTAGATTCAAATAGATTCTAGTCACCTCTGGAATCAATTAGAATCTACTCAGTCTTTTCCCATCCTAGTTTGTATTCACCATATTCAACCCTCAGCTGACTTGAGGCAGAGTGCCTTGGTAGAAAGAGGTTCTTAGAGACAGGCATCCAGGCAGTGTAGCAATGTAGAAAGCCCTAGATTGAAAGTATAAAGACCCAGGTTTGAGGCCTGACTCTGCCACCTGCTGTCTCAAAAACTGCAATAGTATAAAGCCTCTTACCAATTCTAGCTTCAGTCTTCTGGTTTGTAAAATGTGAATAATAATAATGCCTTCTCTGCTGGGCACGGTGGCTCACACCCCTAATCCCAGCACTTCGGGAGGCTGAGGTGTGCCAATCACTTGAGGCCAGGAGTTTGAGACCAGTGTGGCCAACATGGCAAAAACCCGTCTCTACTAAACATACAAAAATTAGCTGGGCATGGTGGCAGGCGCTTGTAGTCCCGGCTACTCAGGAGGCTGAGGCACAAGGATCATTTGAACCCAGGAGGTGGAGCTTGCAGTGAGCCAAGATTGTACCACTGCACTCCAACCTGGACAACAGAATGAGAGTTTGTCTCAATAATAATAATAATAATAATGCCTTCCCTCCATCTAGCCATTCTTTGTACATGTAACAATTTCTTTAACATTTCCTTCCCTGCTACATTGTCAGCTGCATAAGGGCAGGGTCTATGTGTACATTGTTTACCACTGTATTCCCAGAACCCTAGTAGGACATGTACTGTATTAACTGGTTGGTTGACTGAGCAATAGGGAGAAGTTTAAAGCAAGTACAAGCTATTATTATGATCCTTATTATGTTTGATGTTGTTGTTACGGCTCCCTAGAGTTTGGTGGGTTTTAGTTTGGATTTCCATTTTCCACTCTCCATCATTGAGAAGGAACCAAGCCAAAAGACCCATAGTGGATCAGCAGACAGCAGCCACTCACTATGGTCATAAGTAACTTCAGAGTTCATGGTATCTCTCTGTATATTCTTCCCTAGTCTCAGTACTTGGCGCACAAAGTGGATGGCTTTCATCTTACACAGATCTGTTCTATATCCCTTGATGGGTGTGTGGCAGCAGTCATCAACAGCAAGGTGACCTTCTCTGCTTATCATCACTGACCCTTTCTTCTATAATTTTCTTCTTTGATTTTTGATGTATGAATATTTTTAGTGACAAAGATAAGCTTCCAGTGGTATTGTACTACATGTGGCTTCTGTCTGAGGATGCACTTGTGTCTGAGGAGGATCTAGACTGTTCAAGAGAGCTCTTATTTTAAAGCCCTTCTTACAGGCCAGCTTTGAAAGACTGAGGAAAAAGCAAGGCCTTTGGCATCAGACAGGTCTACTTTTGCAATCCCATGTAGTTGACAATCTAGCTACGTGGGACAATGTAGCTACAGGGAAGGAGATGTTAAAGAAACAATTATATGTGTGAAGAATGCCTGGATGTAGGGCAGATATTATTATTCTCATTTAACATGAGAAAAACTGAGTCTGACAGAAGCAAGAAGCTTTGCTCGAAGTTTTTGAAACAGTGACACAGAGGAGGTGTCTCTCCTTATTGTATAATAGGGACAATACTAATGCCATCTTCAAGGGAAGTTGTAATGAATCAGTGTGAAAATGTATGTGAAGTTAATGAGCAGAGTCTGGCCATAGTATTGATTAATAGTAATACTATTAATAAGTATTTAATAAAGGAGAGTCTCCACCACTTTCTTTCCTTTCACTCTCTTTTCCATAAATTAACCAGAGATAAAGGTGGTGGAATTAAACTTCAGTCCTGTAATGGTGCACCGTAAGTGCTTCCTCTCAATTCATATCCATCTTCCAGATTGCTTGTTGTACCCACATTTTCTGTTAACACAAATTGGAGGGAGTATCATGACTTTCAGTTGTTGACAGAGACACAAATAGGCAGAACACAATGATGAATGTCTCAGTTCAGGCAGGAATTGAATGTTGCCTGTGGGATAGGCAGGCTCTGCCACCTGCACTGACAATACATCATCCCTGGAAATTAACCCAGCTTCACCATAGGCATTGAAATGGAAATAAGTGCTTGTTCATTCAAAACACCTTCAAATGGGAAGGTTGAAGGTCTAGCACAGTATATATGGTGCGTTCACATCTATAATCATGTTCAGTTTGCATTAGTCTAACTCTGCCACTTGGAAATGATTTTAAGATAGTGTGTTGCTTCAATTGGTTTGTGTATGCATTATTTGTTTCTTGAATAAGAGCTGAACAGAAGCTAATAGCTTTATATAAAATATAATGATTACCAAATTCAAGAGTCAATGTCCTGTTTCACATTCATTCTTGCTCACTTTTAGTACAAGCTTGCGCATCATCAGGCATGTTGTATGCAAAAATAATGATGTGGGTCCTGTCTTTACAGGTCTAATGAGTGACAGTTCTATATTTCTATAAATTTTAAAAACATTGCTACTCACTAAAATATACATCATTTTAATTTAAAGTGATTAGATATATGCATGAATAGGCTTCATGTCAACAAATGTTTTATTTTCTTTGTTAAGGATGTTAATCCTAATGTAGCCTTTACAATTAAATCTGCTAATTCAAATAATATCTATCAGTAAGTAGATGACCTAAACACTAAGCCTGTATGTCAAATTTTATACAAGATATTATGCTTTGAAGCATACTTGGCAAAACCAATATTTAACAATATTTTGGTATAGAAACAAATGATTAATGCTTTTCATCAAGTTAACATATTCAGGTTTTTTAATTATGTATTATTTCATAGTGTATCAACAAGGAGAAGAGAAACTAGTTATTTCAGGCAGCAAGTGACTTAATTTAGGGAAATAGATCCTATAACAGAAAGAATTGGGAAAGTTAATTGAGACCCTGTGATACTCTTGGCTGAAGGGCTGTGAAGGGGAGGAAAGTATTAATCTCCCAGGGCCAAACTGGTTAAGAGCTCGTGTGCCTCTTTCCACCCTCACTTTCCCTGGAAGCAACTTTGGAAGCTATATGTTGAAATAGAAAATAAAAATATGGATGAATCCTGGTCATCTGGGTCACCAGATAAAGGAGATCTCTTGCCATTGGATTTTGTATGAACAAAAAGTCACCTTTTACTGGGATAAGCCACAGAGATTTCAGACTTTTGTCTATTGAGGCAGCTAGGCTTAATTACCATAAAAATACTGGGGCCTGGAAAAATGTTGGAAGCCTTCAGAGAGGGAAGATCAGGTTGCAACTACTAGTATGCAGAAAATCATGAAGCACAGGAACTAAGGGAAACTGTCACCAATGATCTCAGCTGTCTACAGCATTAGAGTGAGTAATTAGGAAGATACTTGGAAACTGTTAGCGAGAGCTCACATCAGGGGTTTACCCAAGTGTATGTGACTACCTGTCTCAAAAGAATAATAATACTTCTATTTATCTTTTGTCTTTGAAACCTTACATGAATGAGTCTAATTGTCTTAATTTAAACCATAACCCTGCTGGCGGAGATTCTAGGAAATGTAGTTCTCATGCTTTCAATCCCTATAATATCAGGGAGAATATAGAAGGAGAAAATGGTGTCAAATTGCCAAAAAAAGAACCTGGCATATAGAGTAGCCCAATTATTAGGGTAACGACATGTCCCAGTTTGTCTGGGACAGTCCCAATTTATTCCTGTTGCTCTAGAGTAATTTTTGATAGTATCCTGTTTCCATCTCAAGATGTTCCCTGCTTGGACACTAAATGATATGACCATCGACCTATTATTAACATGATAAAAATATTTCATCAAAAAACACATATTCAGGATATGCTAAGTGCTAATCATTGTGTGGGACATTGATCAACAAAGGCACTTATGATCTTGTCATTCATGAAACATAGAGTCATGTCTAGTGAATGATGGGAGCCTAAACAAGGCAATAGCTGTGAGGATGGAGCAGAGGAGCATACTTGAAAGAAGTTGAAGGATTAAATCATACAGGTCTTGATAACTAGCATTCTGGTTAAGACCCCTAGGCTCTTAAGTCAGACTGTCTAGGTTTGAACACCAGCTCCACCACTTGTTGGGTATCTTAACTTGGGAGTTTACCAACTAATCTCTGCCTCAACTTACAACTCTGTTAAATGGGAATTATAATAATACTTATAAGATTGTTGTGAAAGTTAAATGAGATAAAAATTGATAAAGTTTATAGGAGGGCCTAAAATATAGTAAATACTCAACAAATATTTATCATTACAATAAAGAAGTTGTTGTTGTTTTAAATGGCTGAATATGAGTGAAGTGTTAAGAAAATCCCAGGTTTCTGACTTGAGTATCTCAATGGGTGGTTACGTAAAATAATAAATGCAGACGAAGCTGATTTATGTGGGGGAAATAATGCATATAGTTTGGATGGATTGCTAGAAGAGTAAACAGGAATTGGCATTCCAATTTAAGTGGGGGAAATAATGCATTTGATTTGATTATGCTGAGTTTGAAGCACCTGTGGGAAATCCAAATGGCAATGTCTGATAGCAGCTGAATGGTTAGCTTTGGGACTCAGATCTGAGCTGAAATTTAGACTTGTGAATTTCTTTTTTAAAAAATTTTATTTTAAGTTGAGGGGTAAAAGTACAGGTTTGTTACACAGGTAAACTTGTGTCATGGGGGTTTGTTATGCAGATTATTTCATCACCGAAATATTAAGCCTAGTATCCATTAGTTATATTTCCCAATCCTCTCCCTCTTTCCACCATCTCATACCAGTCAGAATGGCTACTATTAAAAAGTCAAAAGATTTGTGACTTTCTAGATGGTAGCTGAAGCTAAGGAAATTTGGGAGATGAATTAGAGAAAGTATTCAGAGTAGGCCAGAATTTAAAGGGCACAGGAAAAGAAGCACAAGAGAAAGACAAGAAGGAATTGCCAAATAGAAGAGAAGCAGGCAAGTGACGTGAAGGAAGGCGAGGAAGAAGAGAAAGCCAGAAAGAACAGGGTGGACAGTGGTGTTAGGAGCCAAGCACAAATCAAGAAGCTGAGACCAGAAATGATTTCTACAGATTCAGCAACTGGGGGCTTTTGGTGACTTTAGTAAGAAGAGATTCAGTGGAGCAGGGAAGACGGAGTCTTCTCAGATCACCAAGCATAGAGGTGAGAATGAGAAGAGAGTACATTCAGATTATGAAATGTTAATCTTCAGAGCACTTCACTGCAAAGGAAAGGAAAGGGTCAGCTGATGGATAGAAGCTTTTTAAAAGCAGAGCCTACAAGATCCTTTGGTCCTAGAGTTGCACAAAGGATTTGCAGACCAGGAAACGTTTAGATTCATGACCTTCAAAGTCTTTCCCATTTCCAAGTGTTTATTATTCCATGATTCTCTACTTAATAAATACCGAAGTTCAGCTTTTATTTTCACAGGTTGTTACCTGCAAAGAGGGTACAAAATCTATTTTATCCTAACAAATTTAAGTTAGAATTTAATTTGATCTTACAAGTCTTTAGAGAAATATATTTTAGGGGTCAAATGTGTATCTGTACATAGTGTATTTATGAATAGTGTTCTTAATTTTTTAATTCAGTTCCCTTACAAGTTATTTTATAATTGGTTACTTTTTTCAACCAGTTGCTTGTGCTTATATATGCAATTTGTCTATTTTTTTATGTCTGTTTTCAGCTTCTCCCAAAGAATTATCATTAGGTCATAACATTGGAGGAAGTTTATGGAATGATCATTCTTTTCAAAGACTTTAACATTTCCTCCCAGAGCCTTGGTTGGTTTATTGACTAGAGCAAAGCAGTTAGTTTGCTATTAGTGGAATAAGGTAGGCAAAGCATCTGGAAATGTTCTACCGGGAGGAGCCAGTGGCCTTGTTTTTGAAAAGTCCCAGGTCTCCCATCACTCCCTCCAGTCTTGCTAAGGTATGAGAGAATCAGAATTTATAACTGCATCATAATTCTGTATTACAGCCTTTCATCTGGGATCTTCTGTTTGGAAAGCCTCTTCAAATGTTTTCTTAGCCTCAAGGGAAAAATTTCTCCCAGAGATATCTCAATTTTGATCAAAAGCATTCACAAGTCCACTTTTAGTTTTTTCTCTACCAATTAAAGTCCTCTTAGCTTGGTAGATTAAAGCTCATAAAATTGGTTCCACTGGTTTATTAGAAAACTCACTTTGGCTACCAGAGTCTAAGTTTTGATATAGACAGACCCTAGAGAGCTAGGAAAAGCTTATTTTCCTCCAAAGAATTCAAGTCGTATTATTTAATTTTCCTCTGATTTTGGCTAAGTTCAGATTTTTGCTGACTTTGTTGTGTAACATGGCCTATTCATTTCATATATAAATTGTTCTCTTTTGTTTCCATTTAATTAGAAACTAACAAATTGTTGCTATCATTTTATGTGTTTTTGTATATTTATTTAAAGCCTTTTACAATTATATTTAAATATTCCATTAATTCCAAATAACATTAGCTGAGAGATGCACCTTTGATATAAAAAAATAAAGATTTTCAAGAGAAAAATTTCTTGAAAAAGCTTCTCAATGAATGTATACATTGATGATAAGACCATTCTAAATCTAGAAACATTAAATGTGAATAAACATACTTTTGGAATTGAAGCGATATGACATTAATGGTCATTTCACTTGACTTAAGGCTTTCCATGTATGGGATTCATCATTGCTTCATATGTATCGAGCTAATCTTCATTTAGCCACTCAGCTCACAGTTACTGAAAACAATATTAAATCTTAAGCTCTTTTGCTAAGCAACGGGCAATGAAGACTACATGGTGAGAGTTAGCGTCTACATTTGTAAAATGAGCCATTTGTTGTGTGTCTTAACCTTTTAAAGGATTCAACATTTTTCTCTAAATATTTTGAAATCTAACTTGAGAAAATAAAAATCACTTGGTGACTTTTTCACATAATTTTAATTACCTTTATTCTTCTGCTTATCCTGTCTGCTCAGTCTTACATTTCCCTACACTGTCCAGCAACCTGAGTTTATAGCTATCATACCATGCCATGCCACTCTCATCATCATACAGTGGCATGATTAAGACAGAAAAGACCTGAAAATAAGTATGCCTAAAATCTTCAGTGAATAGCATCCATTAAAAAGTGAATAGCATCCATTAAAAAATAAAAACAGGAGTTTATGAAATAACAACTAAGTGGTAATCAAATTAGAAGATGCAGATACAAAAGACAACCAATTTAAATGATTAGAAATAAAAATGTATAGTCATTTAGATTTTCTAGAAAAAAATCAGAATCAAAGGAATAAATAAAGAGAACGCTGTCAAAGGGAGACTTTATAAATTGGATCACAGAAATTAGAAATTACCAAACTGTGCAAAAGAGAGAAAAGAGAACTGAAGATATAAAAGATTATGTAGTGTAAGAAGTTCTATTATATACCAGTAAATAGTTCCAGTGGGAGAAAATAGAGAAAATTGCTGAACAGTTTCTAGAATTAAGGCAAGATGTGAGTATTTCACATTCCAAAAAGGACAAATAATGCCAAGCAAGATTAAATTTTAAAAACCTGTTTCTATATTTACATTATAATGAAGCTAAAGAACATCAAGGGCAAAATGTTTGCTTTTTTAAGTAGGGAGATATGAAATATCATTAAAGCTTTCCTTGATTACCAGAGGTTTATTCCTGCATTCTGTTGATAACACTTTCTCCTATGCTGATTTAACTAAGTTGCCTGCTGTAACTTCTCATGCGGTTGTTGTACTAGCCTCCAGCTAGTTTTTGTTTACTGCTGTTTGTTGCTATTTTCTGGACAAACAAAAAAACTGCCTTTATTAAAAGACTCATAATAAACAAGACTAGCTTGTGAAACAAAGAATTGGCTTTAAAGAAAGTGCATGATACTAGCATAGCAAAAACTAACATTTATCAGGTGTTTATGCTTTACTAGACATTTTTACAAGGTTTTTCTCGCTTAATCTTCACAACATCCCCATGAGACTGGTATTATTTATCATCCCCATTTTACAAATGAGAAACCTAAGGCTTAGTTAGAGAAACTGATTCACTTGCCCAAGATCATGTGGCTTTAGCTAATAATATGTTAAGTGGTGTATCCTAGATTTTAACAAAGTCAAATTCTAAGCCCAAAATTTTTAATATTCCTTTTTCTTTTTTTTTTTTTTACTTTTATTTTAAGGTCAGTGGTACAAGTGCAGGTTTATTACATAGGTGAACTTCTGTCATAGGGTTTGTTGTACAGATTATTTCATCACCCAGCTATTAAGCCTTGAACTCATTAGTTATTTTTTCTAATCCTCTCCCTCTTCCCAACTCCCACCCTCCAAAAAACCCCAGTGTGTTTTATTCCCCCTCTATGTGTTCATGTGTTCTCATAATTTAGCTCCCACTTATAAGTGAGAACATATGGTATTTGTTTTTCTGTTCCTGTGTTAATTTGCTAAGGATAATGGCTCCAACTCCATCCATGTCCCTGCAAAGAACATGATCTCATTTTTTTTATGACTGCAAAGTATTCCATGGTGTAGATGTAGCACATTTTCTTTATTGAGCTTATCATTGATGGCCATTTAAGTTGATTCCATGTCTTTGCTATTATGAATAGTGCTGCAGTGAACATATGCATATATGTGTCTTTATAATAGAATGATATATATTCTTTTGGGTATATACCCAGTAATGACATTGCTGGGTTCAATGGTATTTCTGTATATGTCTTTATAGTAGAATAATATATATTCTTTTGGGTAATGATATTGTTGAGTTAAATGGTGTTTCTGTCTTTGGGTCTCTGAGGAATCACCATGCTGTCTTCCACAATGGCTGAACTAATTTACACTCCCACCAATAGTGTATAAGTGGGTTTTTTCCCCTCCACAACCTCACCAGCATCTGCTATTTTTTTAACTTTTTAATAACAGACATTCCGACTGGTGTGACATGGTATCTCATTGTGGTTTTGATTTGCATTTCTCTAATGATCAGTGCTACTGAGCTTTTTTATTTTTATTTTTTGTATGATTGTTGGCCTATGTATATCTTCTTCTGAGAAGTGTCTGTTCATGTCCTTTGCCTACTTTTTAATAGGGTTGTTTATTTTTTTTCTGGTAAGTTTAAGTTCCTTACACAGGTTGGATATTAGACCTTTGTCAGATGCAAGTTTGCAAAAATTTTCTCCCATTCTGCAGGTTATCTGTTTACTCTGTTGATAGTTTCTTTTGCTGTGCAGAAGCTCTTAAGCTTAATTAGATCCCGGTTGTCAAGTTTTGCTTCTGTGAAAGTTGTTTTTGGCATCTTCATCGTGAAATCTTTGCCTGTGCCTATTTCCAGAATGATAATACCCAGATTGTCTTCCAGGGTTTTAATAGTTTTGGGTTTTACATTTAAGTCTTTAATCCATCTTGAGTTAATTTTCATATATGGTATAAGGAAGGTGTCCAGTTTCAGTCTTCTGCATATGGCTAGCCAGTTATCCCAGCAGCATTTATTAAATAAGGAAACCTGTTCCCATTATTTGTTTTTGTCAGCTTTGTTGAAGATCAGATGACTGTAGGTGCGTGGCCTTATTTCTGGACTCTCTATTCTGTTCCATTGGTCTATGTGTCTGTTTTTGTACCAGTACCATGCAGTTTGGGTTACTTACTATAGCCCTGTAATATAGTTTGAAGTAGGTAGAATGACACCTCCAGCTTTGTTCTTTTTGTTTAGGATTGCCTTGGTTATTTGGGCTCCTTTTTGGTTCCATGTGAATTTTAAAATAGATATTTTTTTAGTTCTGTGAAGAATGTCATTGGTAGTTTAATAGGCATAGCATCGAATCTATGAATTACTTTGAGCAGTATGGCCACTTGAATGATATTAATTGTCTATCCATGAGCATGGAATGTTTTCCATTTGTTTGTATCATCTCTGATCTCTTTGAGCAGTGCTTTGTAGTTCCCCCTGTAGAGATCTTTCACTTCCCTAATTATTTTATATCCCAGGTATTTTATTCTTTTTGTGGCAATTGTCAATGAAAGTTTATTCATGATTTGGTTCTCTGCTTGCTTCTTGTTGGTGTATAGGAATGTTAGCAATTTTTACACATTGATTTTCTATCCTGAGACTTTGCAGAAGTTTCTTATCAGCTAAGAAGCTTTTGGGCTGAGACAATGGGGTTTTCTAGGTATAGGATCATGTCATCTGTTAACAAAGATAATTTGACTTCCTCTCTTTCTGTTTGAATGAATCCACTTTATTTCTTTCTATTGCCTGATGGCCCTGATCTGAACTTCCAATATTATGTTGAATAGGAGTGGTGAGAGAGGGCATCCTTGTCTAGTGATGGTTTACAAGGGGAATGCTGCCAGCTTTTGCTTATTCAATATGATGTTGGCTGTGGGTTTGCCATATATGGTTCTTATTATTTTGAGGTACGTTCCTTCAATACCTAGATTATTGAGAGTTTTTAACATGAAGCAATGTTGAATTTTATTGAAAGCCCTTTCTGCATCTATTGAGATAATCACGTGGTTTTTTTTACTCTAGTTCTGTTTATGTGATGAATTACATTTCTTGATTTGCATATGTTAAACCAACTTTGCATCTTGGGGGATGAAGCCTACTTGATTGTGGTGGATAAGCTTTTCGATGTTCTGCTGGATTCAGTTTGCTAGTCTTTTGTTGAGAATTTTTGCATCATCAAGGATATTGACCTGAAGTTTTCTTTTTCTGTTGTATTTCTGCCAGGCTTTGGTATCAGGATAATGCTGGCCTATAGAATGAGTTAGGGAGTAGTCCCTCCTCAACTTTTTGGTATTATTTCAGTAAGAATGATACCAGCTCTTCTTTGTACATCTGGTAGAATTCAGCTGTGAATCCATCTGGTCCTGAGCTTTTTTTGGTTGGTCAGCTATTTATTACTGCCTCAATTTCAGATTCATTATTGGTCTATTCAGGGATCCAGTTTCTTCCTGGTTTCATCTTGGGAGGCTGTATGTATCCAGCAATCCATTTCTTCTATATTTTTTAGTTTATATGCTTAGAAATGTTCATAATATTCTCTGATGATTTTTTGTATTTCTGTGGGGTCAGGGGTAATATCTCCCTTATTGTTTTCTTATTGTGTTTATTTGAATCTTTTCTCTTTTCTCCTTTGTTAGTCTAGCTAACAATCTGTTTTATTAATTTCTTCAAAGAATCAACTCTTGGACTTGATCTTTTCAATGGTTTTTTTTGTGTGTGTGTTTCTGTCTTCTTCAATTCAGCTCAGATTTTGGTTATTTCTTGTCTTCTGCTAGCTTTGGGGTTTGTTTGCTCTTGGTTCTCTAGTTATTTTAATGGTGATGTTAGGTTGTTAACTTGAGATCCTTCTATCTTTTGAATGTGAACATTTAGTGCTATAAAATTCCCTCTTAACACTGCTTATCTATGTCCCAGAGATTCTGGTACATTGCATCTTTGTTCACATTAGTTTCAAACAACTTCTTGATTTCTGCCTTAATTTCATTATTTACCCAAAAGTCATTCAGGAGCAGGTTATTCAATTTCCATGTAATTGTATGGTTTTGAGTGAATTTCTTAGTCTTGATTTCAATTTTGATTGTGCTATGGTCCAAGAAACTGTTATTATTTCAGTTCTTTTGCATTTGCTGAGGAGTGTTTTACTTCCAGTTATGTGATTTATCTCAGAGAAAGTGCCATGTGGCAATGAGAAGAATGTATATGGCTGTTTTGGGGAGGAGAGTTCTGTAGATATCTATCAGGTTCATTTGATCCAGTGCTGAGTTCAGGTCCTGAATATCTTTGTTAATTTTCTGTCTTGGTGATCAGTATATTATTGTCAGTAAAGTGTTAAAGTCTCCACCTATTATTGTGTGGGAGGCTAAGTCTCCATCAAGTTTTCTAAGAACTTGCTTTATGAATCTGTGTTGGGTGCATATATATTTAGGATAGTTAGATTTTTTTTGTTATACTAAACCCTTTGCTATCATATAATACCCTTCTTTGTCTTTTTTGATATTTGTTGATTTAAAGTCTCTTTTGTCAGAAACTAGAATTGCAACCCCTGCTTTTTTCTGTTTTCCATTTGTTTGATAGATTTTCCTCCATTTCTTTATTTTGAGCCAATGTGTGTCATTGCATGTGAGATTAGTCTCTTGAAGACAACATACCAATGAGTCTTGGTTCTTTATCCAGCTTGTCACTCTGTGTCTTTTAATTGGGGCATTTAACCCCTTTACAGTTAAGGTTAGTATTGATATCTGTGGACTTGATCCTGTCATCATGAAGTTAACTGATTATTTTGCAGACTTGTTTATGTGGTTGCTTTATAGTGTCACTGGTCTGTGTATTTCATTGTGTGTGTGTAGTTCTAAACTGGAACTCTTAAGGACCATATCTTTTTTTAATGAAAAAAAAAAAGACTTCATTTCCTAGGAACACACACACACACTATAAGCCTTTATATATTTCTCTTGAAGCCTGAAAGTCTTGACTTACTCTTCAGCTGTAATCAACTGATGTACTTTGGAGACTCATCATCAGATTTCCACTGTGAGGTTACCTATGCTCCAGTGGCCTGGTGCTATCAGACTCAATCTGGAGTAATATGCATGCTTTGCCAAGTGAATTTGATAACTGAAGGGTTCCATTAGGGTCTAAGGTGAGCATAGGTGCATATTGGCATCCTCTGCTTGAAAGGGACCTTTAAAATTACACCATTCCTCACTATGCTATACCAAGGAAGGGGGGGATAATTATCATTGCTTGCAGTGGGTGAGGCAGGATGGTTAGAGTATCTACTTGAACCTCATCATTCTGCTAAGTACCATTATTAAGTTATTTTGTTGACTATCATTATCACTGACATCTAGGATATAAGCACCTGTAAAGACAGGTAAAGACTAATCAGTAAAGACTAATTAGTAAAGACTAATCAGACTTAGTAAGGCATTTTGGTATGTGTTGAGGAACAGAAATATTGAACATAAAACCTTAGAGTGGAATTACATTTTGGATTTAACTATCCTGACATATTTTTCTTTCACTTCCTAATTCATTTCCATTATGTTGAAATCTAAGACCATCCTTTGAATTCTTAGTGGTAAGACTGAGGATTGAGGAGTTTAGATAGAGAAGTCACAGAATTTTACTTAAAGTACATGAAAGAATTCCAATGAAATTATAACCAATAATATCCTTAATACATAAAATATTCATACAAATCAATAATAAAGAATCCTCAGGACTGCAATAAATAAATAAGCAAAGGTCCAAAATACATAATTTGTAAAAAAAAAAAAAAAAAAAAAAAAATTTAAAATATTAAATCCCAGTAGCAATCAAGCATATATAATTCAGTTCAAAACACTGAAATGACATATTTAGTCTTTTTAAATTAGTGATTTTTTAAGAACCAGAATATTGGTAAGAGAGCAACAAAGAATGCATTTTCATACACTGTGGGAAAATAATTTGGTACCAACTATTTAGAAAGCAATTTGGCAACATTGTGTACATCAAGAGCTATAAAATTACCCTTGCTAATTTTACTTTTCATCAATTATCCACAAAAAAATTCAAATATCTGAAAAAGCTTTAGTTCAAAGCTAGTCATTACAATGTTATTTGTAACGTTAAATATCAGAAATAAATGAAAAGTACAATGATTGAAAAAGTTAAAGTTTGCTTCATCGTTAAATGGAGTATTTTACAGAGATTACATATAGAAATTAAGAGAGGCTGTGAAATAGCACAGAAAAATATCTAAGCTTTCATGTAAAATGAAAAATACACATGTGTAATGGATCAACTATAAAAAACTTAGAAGTATGATTTTAAAAAGATTAAACAAAAATACCAAAATGTTAACGAAGATTATCTCTTGTTAATGGGGTTTTGACTATTTCTTTTCCGTATTTTCCAAATTTTTCATGATGAATGTGATTTATTCAAGAGGGAAAGAATATTTTTTAAAAAGAAAAATTGAATTAAAATAAATTTTTATGGGACTGAAGAAAGGGATTCTATAAATGTGGCTTGATTGGGAACCTTATGAAATTTTTCTGTAGCAACTGAGTTTTTATGATCATTTTATATGGACTGATTTAAAATCTGTTTTGAAGCCAAGCACAGTGACTCATGCCTGTAATCCCATCACTGTGGGAGGCTTAGATGGGATAATCACTTGAGCCCAGGAGTTCTAGACCAGTCAGGGCAACATAGGGAAATTCTGTCTCTATAAAAAATAAAAAATAAAATTAAAAAATAAAATAAAATTGGTTTTGAATAGCCAGCAAAAACAACTTCTCCTACACTAACATTTAAAAGTTAAAAAGATAACATTTAAAAGATGGCAAGAAAAGTTCTATCATGTGTATCTCTACTAAAAATACAGAAACTAGCTGGGCATGGTGGCGCATGTCTGTAGTCCCAGCTTGGGAGGCTGAGACAGAGAATTGCTTGAACACAGGAGGTGAAGGTTGCAGTGAGCCAAGATCGCACAACTGCACTCCAGCCTGGGTAACGGAGTGAGACTCCATCTCCAAAAAAAAAAAAAAAAAGGAAAGGAAAGGAAAAGAAAAGTTCTATCATAGCTTACATCATAAACTATGCTATGCAGGTTTTTGATGTACTCTAACATGCTAACAGTATATACCAAACACTAATTACAAAGGAACCTCATCTCTTCATTGAAAAGGTTATCAGTTTAATGCACTGAAATCTGACTGTGTAAGCATGAGTATATATAGTTGTGCTAATATCTGTTTGTAGTTATTGGGGGCTAATCTTCCCACTCCAGAGGAATTTTTTCTCATATATGCATACATTGCTGCACTGAATAATGGGAACCTAAAATAAAAAAGACCATTGCCTATTTTATATGCTCCATAAAATGCACTGACAGTAACCACCAACATCCCAAGTATCCTCTGCAGTTTAGAATCCTGAAAATTTTCCCCAAAAATGTACGATGAGGGAAGCAATTTAAGCAAGCCAGACAGTGCCACTAACAGAGGCATTACAGTTTCAGTTGGTGAGTCTGCTGACTGAGATGAAGTCCTTGGACCTGTGGTTTTTTTGAGGGGTTATTTGCACTTGTAGAAGAAGGCTCTCAGAATTTCAATAAAAGGGTGAAAACAGTTTTGAAACTGAGAAGACTGTTACACGTTCCCTTAGAGGAATAGAAGTGTGATTGAGATGTGGCGAAATAATCTAAAAGTTGAGTTGCCTTTTTTTAAAGAGTCTCTTCCCATGTTCATGTCCTGCCATTTCTTAGATTTATACAAACCTGACCCCAAAAAGGGTGTCAGGGGCTTGAATCCACCAGACACTTTCATACAGGTCCGTTATACTGCTCCACCTTTTATATTCAGTAGACAGGACAAGGGGAATTGCTCAGTATACAAATCAGTGCAAGGGAAATAAAACCTATGCAAATCACATTTGTAGCCTTCTAAATATTTGACCTATATGAAAAATTCCAGCTTTGATTTCTTAGTCCAAGCTGCAAATCAGCCAAGTGTAGCTGATTCTATTCTATATAAGTTGGTTATTACTGTCTTTCCTTTTCTTAGAACCCCTGGGAACAAACAAGAAAAAGTAAGAAAAACAAAATACTTATTAAAATGTATATACAGTGGCTGCTCCTCTGATGTGTTATGCCAACAACACTTGCTGGCAACCCAGAAGGACCCAGGTGCACTGGGAACTGTCTTATCTGGTCACAGAACATCAGGGGCTGGAAATTGACAGCCTCTGAAGGGAGCCTTTTGTTACTTGACTTCTGTGGCAGGTTGCTGGCTCATTCTCCTACATGGAAGAGTTGAAGCTCATCTTTCAACTAAACGGAGTACATGAGGACAGAGACTCTTTTTCAGTTTGACAACCCAAGTATATTAGAAAAAAAAGGCACTGCAAAATAGCAGGAAAGCATGAAAAATGCTTTATGAAGAAACATAAAAGAAAACCAGAGGAAAGCATATTCAGCCTCAGTCATTAAAAAGCACACTACTGTTCCTAGTCTTGCCTTCTCCAAAAGTTTGTTTGTTTGAAGTTTCTCCTGTAGAACTCTAAACAGGTCTGAAATATACCGACATCTTTAACAGCATTCTGGAATGAGAGGAGCGTGTATTAAGAGAGACATACCCCTCTATTTAATTTGGAATTTTACACAACAGTTTTCTGTGTGGCTTAATTTTTGGCATCAAACTGTTTTAACAGAAGCTGTGCTTTTCAGTTAGATCTTTATCTTTGAGTTCTAGTGTCCTCCCACCATGCCCCTAGGAGCCTATAAAAGCAGGCCTACCCTGCAGAAATGCCTAGAATAAAATAACATGCAAATGCCATTAAGAACTTGCTTGTCTCCTGACTCATATTCTAGTTTCTATAAAGTGGCTGTTTTCAAAACTGACAGTGTCTGTAGCCTGGTGATAAAAGATAATGATTAGCACACCAAAATGGGAGTAATCACAGGGCTATTTGACACTGTCCTTAGAAAAATTCTTCACTTACTCAAAAGCCAAAGCAAATAACTATTTCTAAAACGACAAATGTGTGTAAATTTTCAAAGTGGATTGTGATTTCACCCAAAAAACGCAGGCAGCTGGAACACAGTTATGCTTTAGTGTATATGGTGATCTAATTCTTGAAATAAAACTTTATTCTGGGCAATGGTATGCATTTCTAGATGAGAGAAGAAATTGTTATTGCTTATAATAAAGGACAGGATGTTTTTCTTATTTGGGAACTTTGGGGGGGATGAAGTTAGGAAGCAGGCTGCGGAACACTGGGATAAGTCTTATTTATTTAACATTTAATGCCATAGTCTGTTAGGAAACAAATGAACTCACTGTGGTACAATTATTTAATACTGGACAGTAAAATCATCTGCTAAGATTAATTAGGTAGTTGACTGAAAGTATTCCAGGTTCAAGACTGAAAAATGAATAAATCAGCATTGTTACTATACAGAGCCCTTGAACATAAGTGTGCTGGGATGGTGGTTTACTGAACTAGCCTCTCTTGTTAGGATCTCTGGTAAAGTCATTGAGGACATGACCTGACCTCTTTATTTTAAAAAAATCTCTTTAATGTCAGTTATCATTTGGAGAGTTTAAAGACAGAATTATTTGCTCAGAGCAATTTGATGCTTCGTGCTATTAATCCCCCAGTACACAGAAATAAATTTAAGCAACATGGTGGTGAATCAAGCCAAGGAGAGCTGGGAAAGTGGAATGGACAGCTCAGTATTCTCTGTAATAATGTGTCAATTTAAGCCTGGACATTTCAGGATGTCTGTGTATACAAATGTGAATAAATGTACCTTTGACTTGTAGCCAGGGTGAACCCAGGGTCAAAAGAATAGCTCTTCTCTTGGACTGTGTTCCTCATTTTTCAGTTTTGTGACTGGCCTAGGGTGTATTTTCCTTATTGGAGCCTGTGTACATACAATAAATTGTCACCTTTATCTGTGCCAGGTTCTCATAGGACTAATCCCCAAGTAAGTCATCCCCAGCCTACAGGGCAAACTGAGGGGACCTACGTGTAGAATGGAGGTTTAAGCTGTAAGCTTTGCTATCAGGAGAACCTGGCTTCAAGTCCTGTTTATGCCTGTTATTATGTATGTGACCATAAATGAGTTGTTTAATCTAAGTCTCAGCTTCCTGATCCATAAAATAGGAAAAGTACTAATATCTACATCCTTGTCTTACTTTCAGGTTCAGTTGAGAAAAAGTAAAGGAACTAATACACATTTAAAGTGTGTAACATACTGCCTGGCACAGGATAGGCACTCCATAAATGCCAGCTATCTTTATACAAAGAAAAACATCTTCTTTAGTTAATGTTCTCCCATCCATGTCAAGGTCAGCATGACACCATGGAAGTCTGTCTAGCTTGTATTTGTGTCTGCTGCTCACATGACTGTTTCTTCACTTGCTGACCTGGCTGGCTGAGGTTTTGGCCATGTGCCATCCTGTCTGTGTCCCCTGGCTTTGGATCCCATCCCGTCCAATGCACAATGTCAGGAACAAAGCTGCTTCTTTACGTACATGGCAGAATCCGGCCAGACACTCTGCATGAGCAGCCTCTCCACAGCCAGCTGCTTGGTCTTCGGCCTGTCAGGCGCTGAGCACTTGTTCATCTGAACTAGCTCTGTGCTGGCCTCTAGCAATGACAGTGCACCTGCTGATGCCTCAGAGAGCCAGGCCAGACTGATACTTTCCTCTCTGTATTCTTTAATTCTGTGCTTGACCAGTTCCGGCATTCTTTCTTCTTGGTCCCAGACACTTTCCACCTCATCTCCTGCATGTCACATCTAATTTGTCCTTATTGTAGAAGGTGTGTGCAAGGCGTAAAGAGTGAGTGTGGTTTGTTGTCAGCTGCCCCAAATGGGAAAGTGTTGGCAGGAGGTGCAGGAACGGACAGAATAAGATTTCTGTATCTTTTCTTGAGTTTGTGACAGTGCTGTTTATGGTCACCAGTTTTTATTTGAGGAATTATCCATTTATGCAAAAAATATGTTTTTTATTCTATATGTACTTAAAAAGACACACAGGTTGCCATCTGGCTTTCATCATTTGAAATGGGTCTTAAGCTATCTATTGTTTAGCTATATTATCCACATCTTAAGTCATTTTGCTCAATGGATTTTCTTAATTCTCAGTTAGTTTTTTTTTTTTTTTTTTTTTTTTTGAGACAGAGTCTCACTCTGTCATCCAGGCTACAGAGCAGTGGCGCGATCTCGGCTCACTGCAACCTCCGCTTCCGGGGTTCAAGCAATTCGCCTGCCTCAGCCTCCCGAGTAGCTGGGACTACAGGTGTGTGCCACCATGCCCAGCTAAATTTTTTTTTACAATTTTTAGTAGAGACGGGGTTTCACCGTGTTAGCCAGGATAATCTTGATCTCCTGACCTCGTGATCCACCCACCTTGGCCTCCCAAGGTGCTGGAATTACAGGTGTGAGCCACCGCACCTGGCCTTAATTCTCAATTAGTTTTTATTCAGCTGGACAGTCTAGTGAGGGAGTAAGGAGTGCTAAATTAGTGACAAATTTATCTGAGTGCTGTGTATAGGGTACAGTGGAAGAATGGGGATGGTGATGCCACATGGCCTCAGCTCACAGTGTGATTTGTACATTTTCTGTGATTTCTACACATGACCTCAGCTCACAGTGTGATTTGTACATTTTCTGTGATTTCTACAAGTAACAGGCTGACAGTGTTGGATTTGCTGTGTTGTGCTTTGTATCTACCTTTGCACTGCCTCTTTTTCCCCTCCCACTCTGCCTTTATCTCGTTCCTTGTTTTCCTTGAGAAGATTGCCTGGAAAACTTGAAGAGGGATTAGAAGGTGGGGCCATAGTAGATACCAGCAGGAAGACTTGAGAACAGATCCTGTCCCTTGCTGTGATGATGCCTTGTGACTTAACACTGATGACCTTATATGGAGGATTTAGTGAAATTTATATAAGAAAGCAATTCAGTTACTTCCAGATTGTTACTGAAGTCCAGCCTTTGTGGTCTACCTATGTCATTAGTGTTTGTCCTAGGTTATTTTTGCTTTTGTATGTCAGAGAATGGTCTCAATGTAAGGGGTCTGAGTCAGGGTGGTCTAGTTGAAAAGGCATGGGCATTGGAGTAAAAGAAAATTAAAAATCTGGACTCATATCCAACTTCTAGCACTGACTAGCCCTGTGACATTGTGCACACTGCTTACATTCTTTTAACTTTTGTTTGCTTATCTGTAACTTGGGGATCGAGATATAATGCTACTGTCAGGTATTATAGAATTATTGTGAAAATTAAATGAGATAATGTCTGGAAGGAACTTAGCACAGCGTCTGGCATAGTGTTAAGTACCCAGTAAATCCTGACTCCTTCTCTCCCCGAGCCTCACCGCCTCACCAGCTGGCCAGCTGTCTCTAAACACAGCATCAGTGGAACTGTAAATACTTTCACAGTTATGTAATTGCTCTCCACCAATTCACTCTTTGATCACCTTTCTGCCCTCCCTCCAGATCTATTCCTAAACTCAATTATGACTCTCCCTCTGGTAAAATCTCCCTCTCTCTGCAGAGAACAGTAAGACCTTAATGTTTAAAAAATCATTTCTTCTTAGAACTTAAAGGCCCTTAAAACATCATTGTGAGTTTTTTTCTACCAGCAGGGCTTATTTTTGACAACAAAAATGAATATATTTACATTTAATATTTGGAGCATATCTTTCACAATCATCTTGACAGTAATATTTTCCTGATTTTTGAAAAGCCCTGTGAATTTTCTGTGCAGAGAATGCATTTTGTTAATCTGTCTAAGTGGCTGCTAGGTGTGTAATATTTTAGGTTCACTTTTTTATTTTTCTCGAGCTCAGTCCCCTAAAATGCAAGTGAGTCTTGAGCAGCCCATCCAGAAGTTAAATTTATTCTTCTTTTCTGTCTCCTACTCTTCAAAGTTAGTGATAATGTTTAGACCCAGCAGTTTAAGATGTTGAACATTTATGTTGATATAAATCTGGAGATTCCAATGTTGTTCAACTTCTGACTGTCTTAGGAACCGATTGCTTATCTCTATCAGCCAAGAAAATGTCCTTTGCGTTGGTCCCAGCTCTCTCCACACTGACCAAACCTATATATGCAATCTAATAACTATAGGTCACATTCTTGCCACTTTATCTCTTTAAAATTGGATAGTTTTAGATGGAATTTGCAGGTGCTAACATGGACCCACTGGGTAACAGGGACAGATACGGTAACATTATTAGAGTATATTCTCTGAGATTTTCACCCAAAATGAGAAAGAAGAAGATAGAGGTGGCACAGCACTGGTCAGATCCTTCCGTGCAGTTTATCTTTGGAAGAGCAACAGTGTAAAGCAGTTAAGAGCATCAGTTGGGCATTAAGTAGTGCTAGGTTTGAATCCTAGCTCTGACACTTATTAGCTGTATAATATTGAGCAAGTGACTTAATTTCTCTACCTCTTATTGTTTGTGAAACAGGAAGGCAATATTACTTGCTTTACAGAATTAAATGAGGTAATATTTTGAAAATTATATGAGCTGTTGTCTAAAAACATCTTAGCACAGTGACTGGCACAGTATAGAGTGCTCAGTCAGTCTTGGTCCCTCCTTTCTCAATCTTGTCCTGAATGTTGGCCATCTCTAAACTTGCAATAGCATTGCTGTAGATGCTTTCCCCCCATGCCATTACTCTCCTCCAATCCTTTCCTTTATTAGCTTTCTTCCCTAGCCCTCAGTTCTTCTCTTGAACCCAGCTCGTGAGCTCACTCTCACGCATGCTCTCTCTCTCTCTCTTTCTCTGGCATAACGTCACTCTCTGTCCAGAAAAAGAATAACTTAATTTTAAAAAAATCAGTTCTTCACATGAATGCAAAACACCTACTACAGTGATACTGATGATGGTGATGATGATGATGATAAGAATAATGTGGGAACTTCTTACCCTTTTTGTCCTCTGGATTTAAGCTTCATGAGTTCAAAGAGCATGATTTCTTCAGCACCAAATTCCTTGGTTCCTGGACCAGGAATAGCTGTTGAATGGATAAGTCTGATATTCGGAGTAGCAATGATTGTGGCATTTAATCTTTTTTATTTCTGCACAGTTAGTCCAAATGTGTATTTATTGATTTGTGTGTTTACTACTTATCTTGCAAAATTTTAGTTTCTTCTTTTATGAAATAGAATTCTTATATGTATGCTTGTGCATCCAAGAGGGACAGTGATAATGTGTTTCAGTGTGTTAAATGTTAAAATTTAAATCTTGGGACATATTCTTGAAATGGTATCTACACAGGGGAAAAAATCTAATAGATTGGTTTTAAGGTTTGAGGACATGGGGTCCTGGGAAAGTGCTGAGAATGGAGGCATAGCATTCCTTCCCACACGCAGCACATAACTTTCCATGGATTTGGTTTTATTTCAAAAGTGGAGTGTTCACAGACTGAATACACCCCTGTACACTTGACCCTAGGAGAGCAGAAGATAAACTTGAGGAGTCTTTTTTAGACAATATTCCCCTGAGGTTTTAAGTAAATTTTTACAAGCTCCTAGAAATACTTTTAACAGTCTGTATAAAATTTCTCCCTTACCTTAACAGCTTTTACTCAGAAGATATATCAAAATGACCCGAAAAAGCAAAAGCTCCATAAGGTCAGATAACCCATTATCTTGGCAATGTAAGGTGCATAAAATGTGAATCATTGAAATTTTATGTAAACACCCCCCAGTTTGCTCTTAATTTTATTTTATCTCAAGGATGCAAATGTGTCTCACACTTTCCATAACTGAGAAATGAAAAATGTTTGAGATAAATAGCCCTTCCCCCTGAGAGGCCAAATACTTTCCTTGAAGAAATGCCAGTCCTATGTCAATGTGGGTAGGGTTCAGTATTTGTAGAGTCGTCAATTATAGTAGCCCAGATCTAACAGGACTCAATGATTCCAGCCTATTTCCACCTACCCAAGACCAGCCTTATTTCCAGGCTTTACTCTCCTTTAGGCAAATATGGTGGCAGGTGCCTGTAATCCCAGCTACTGGGGAGGCTGAGACAAGAGAATCACTTGAACCTGGGAGGCAGAGGTTGCAGTGAGCCGAGACCATACCACTGCACTCCAGCCTGGGCAAAAGAGTGAGACTCTGTCTCAAAAAAAAAAAAAAAGAAAAGAAAAGAAAAAGATTTAATGTTTAAAAATATCCTATGTTCAAAAGTTCTTTTTATAAATCTGATCTACATCTCTATTGTTACAGCTTAAAATTATATGACATGTGGTAATAAATACATTAACAAATATGTATAGGGTTCATTGATTTACCAGGGGCTGCATGTGAAAACTACATTAATCATGATTAACTGCCAAATGGTTACAACAGAAAATAACAGCTTTGAAGTCCAGAGGAAGGAGAGAGTGGAGCAGGAGGAAGTGGAGCGAGATCTTTTAAGATAGCTGAGATATGCCTAAGTTGAGAGAAAAAGAAAAGACAAACCAGATGGCATAAATGGTGTGAGAAAAAGCACAGAAATGGAAAGATAGTGAGGAGGTCTATTTATGTGGAAATGAGGCTTTTGGAAGAGGAGTAGTTGGAGGCAAATCTGGGAGGCTGATCGGAATCTATCTACATGGGCCTTGAATGCTATGCTAAAAAGGATGGTCTATCCCATAAACCAGTGGCCTCGAGTTAGCGAGTGTGTATACATTTGTAGACAGAAAAAGATGTGTTCTTTATATAGAAAAAGAAATAAATTTTACTAATAATTTCTTGTATTTACAATATTGTATATGTGTCATGTATATGTAAATATACATAGGTGGTGATCCATACTCTAAATTTTTTTTTTATAGAGATGCATGTTCAAAAGTGGTTGGAGGCAGATGACTGCTATCAATGATAAGGGGTGATTAAAGGTTTTCATGCAGGCAGTGACATGTTCAAAGCAGTATTCTAAGAAGATAAATCTGGCAGCAGTTTTACAGAGAGGATTGGAGGAAGCAGTTAGTTGGCAACTGCAACAATTCAAGGGGCTTAAATTATGATAGCCACAGTAGGAATGCAAAGGATGGGGGAGAGTTCCAGGGACGTTCGAATGATCTTATTTGCATGGTGAGATTTTCCTTTAGCAAGACTATTCAGCAATCATTTTGGGGACCGAGAATAGAGCAGTGCTCAAGAAGGTGAGTTTTTTGTTCAAAACTGATTTCAAAAATGGATTCGTAGCCAGGTGCAGTGGCTCACATCCATAATCCCAGCATTTTGGGAGGCCGAGGCAGGCAGATCACTTGAGGTCAGGAGTTCAAGACCAGCCTGACCAACATGGTAAAACCCCATCTCTACTAAAAATATAAAACTAGCTGGGCATGGTGGCAAGTGCCTGTAATCCCAGCTACTCCAGAGGTGGAAGCATGAGAATCACTTGAACCCAGAAGTCGGAGGTTGCAGTAAGCTGAGATTGCACCACTGCACTCCAACCTGGGTGGCAGAGAGAGACTCCATCCTCCCCACCAAAAAAAAAAGGTTTAGTACTACCAAATGTACTGTGGTCTGAAAACCTAAACTTAAATGGAACCAAAAATTTTAAATTACGATTAATTACTGGTCAAAAACAATAAAGGATAAAGGATTAATCCTTTAATCGAGTGTAGATAACTTCATAACTAATTTTATACACAAGGAAAATATTTGAAAATGTAGATAACATCTTCACCATAATCATAAAAAGGAGGATTTAAAAGAGTTAACAGAAGTAGCTTAATGATAGATCCTGCATTATTTAAAGCAACAACAACAACAACAAAATAACTTATGCTTTCTATTTGCTGTTTGGTATTGAAAAGGGATCCCAGAAATTTTCTCATCTCAGTTGCTTGTTGGAGATGCATTACTTTTTTATAATACATAATTCAAGTACAGACAGTTGTTCTTCCTCAAACAGCTTGATCTTCACAAAAAATAAAATTTAAAGAATAATTTTGGTAAATGTAAATTTGTAAAAGGAGGTTTTGGTACTTGTACTTGATTTACCATCATTTTCTTTAGAACTGTACTGTTGTTTAACTTCTCATCAGCTGATGTTTTTGTAAGGTAGCACTCTTAACAAAAGTGTGATTCAGAGTTCAAATCTATCATTAGCCAGGCTTCTCAATCTCCTTGCACATAAAAACACTGTAAATAATGGTAGAGAAAAAGAAATAGCATGTTTTAAAATGCCAACTACATCAGGCTTGTGATTCCTACATGATACTAGCATTATCTTAGAAATACATTGATAAAAGAGCCCTACTATCAGGCAATTGAAATTAAAAAAAAACAAATTCACTTATTTTAACTCTTGTTAGGCATTGTATATAAACTTAACATTTATCTCAATCAAGGTAAAATAGAGTATACCTTGTGTGTGCATGTATGTGAAAATGAACCGAATATAGAACAGAAAAATAGATACAATATGACACATAAAAAAGGAGATAAGATTTAAAAGCTCTACGTTAAGCAAAAGTAAATATTCTCAGACACTGCTAGTAGGAATATAAATTGGTAACCTTTCTTTAGGGTATTAGTGGCATGTGTCAGGATCCTTAAGAATGTTTATACTGTTTAGAATCAGTTCTGCATTCCTATTTTTAAGAACGTGTCCCAAGAATAAAATCCTAAAATGCCCAATAATAAGGGAGTAGCTAAAATAAATGAAGAACCATTTTTGGAAGATTATTGACTATAGTAAGGACCATATGTGCCATGATTTTAAGTGGAAAGGGCAGGAGAAAACTATTGTTTACATACATGTATAATTTTTGTATGTACATATTTGTATACATACATATGTTTACAAAAATTTTAAAGAAGTGTAACAATATTCTTGTAAGTTCTTTTGGTTTCTAATTTTTGTTTCTCTCAATTTTAAACTTTGAAAAGGATATGTTGCTATATAGTATGTTTATATTCAGAAAAATTATCAAGATAATTTAAAAAATAAAATAATTGAAAAGCACTTAAAGTTTAAAATCTAAATACCTATAATTTAATCCAGTTAGCTGATGGAAAATTTCAGTGACCATTTGATATTTATTTAATGACTTGATCAACAAGAGCTGTTGATGTATTAAATTTTGACTAGACCCAGCTGTGCTACAAAAGTAGGTAATGTAACGGCAACTAAAGCAAATGTCACAGCTAAAGCACATTTAATTATCTTGGCTACTGGGGTGTTTTAACCTGTGTTACTTGTGCTTTGGTCTCACAAAAATAGCATTTTTTTGCCAGCTTTCTAAACTGAGTAGGCAGTGCATGCTTTAGATTAATTAAATGAAGAAATAGTAGTCCCTTATATTTATAAATATAGTCATTTATAAATGGATATATTTATACTTATATTCATTCAGTCGATCAAATAAACATTTATTCAGCAATTGTTAAATGTCAGATACTGGGCCAGATTATGAAAAAGGGAAATGAATATCAGAAAATTAATGACCTAATGGGAAGATCAACATTAAAGGGTGGTTGAAAGTGAAAACAGAGGTATGTATGAAGTTCTAGAGGAACATTGAGACAGGGGCAGCCAACTCTGCCTTTGAGTTAGGGGAGCCTTCCCAGAGAAAGTATTATAGAGATAGGCTTTGTTCAATGAATAGGAGTTTCCTAGATGGAAAAGGTGAAGAGGTATTCTAGATAGGAAGAAGAGCATATATAAAGTTTCAAAACTCCGAGAGAACATGGCCTGTTCAGGGACCAGTAGGAAATATGGTATAGCTAGAGCTTAGGATAAGAAGCAGAAGCAGATTATGATGGCAGATAGAAAACAAGGCTACATTGCAGCTCCCACTCAGACAGAACAGCATGGGAAGACTCGCATTGTAAACTTTTACTCAAGAACCACTGCAGGAATACATTAAGAAAGCCAAGAGAACCATAGTCCTCTGAAGGAAGCAGATTACTCCTGCAGGACCTCAGAGACACCCCAAATACTGTGAGTACCGAAACTGTAGAAGTGGGAAAGGGAGATCATCTGCCCCTGAACATACAATCCCACTGAAGAGGGAACCTGAAGTTCTAGATTACAGGAGAAGATTCTGACCTTAGCTGAGTCAATTTAGAGAGCTAAGTGAAATCCAGGGGTAGAGGAAGCAGCAGGAAAGTCCCTGTGTGCTCTCTGGGTCCCCTAGAATGTCATTTCTGCCTTGCTTCACAGGGGTCCTTGAGGAGGGCTGCCAGAGGCACGGGGAAAAGGCCACAGGGAGAAGGAAACCTCCAGCTGAACTTTGTAACAATTTGAACTGATCAAAAAGTCTCCTGGCCAGAAGTTGGAGGGCATGAATCTGGTGTGCAGACTCCACAGGCAGGGGAAAAAGGAAAGCCCTACTTACTTTTGCAGCTGAGAGGCAAGTAGCCTGGGGCAAGTTCTCAGCCCTAATCACCCACTGCCTGGAAACACACTTGGTGCTGTTGGAAAGGGCACGGTGAGAGTGAGATCAGCCCATTGGGTTGCATGGCAGCTGGATGAGGCCTGTGACTGCTGACTTTCCCCTACTTTCCTGACAACCTGCATTACACAGCAGAGGCAGCCATAATCCTCCTAGGAATATAACTCCATCCTCCACAGCAGCCACAGCAAGACCTGCCAGAGAAGCCTGAGCTCAGACATGCCTGACTTTCTAATTGTTTGTCCTTCTCTGATGGTCCTTCTCTATACACCCTAGTGGCTCGAGACAAAGGGCATATACTCTTGGCAGTTCTAGGGCCCCACCCACCACCTGTTCCTCCCCATATTACCACAGCTGATGCTGTCTTGAAGGTGCCACCTCCCAGCAGGAGGCCAACCAGCACAAAAATAGTTCGCTAATCAAGCAAAGCTAAGGCGCCCTTACAGAGTCCATTTCACCTCGCTGCCGCCCCCACCAGAGCAGGTGCTGGTATCCATGGCTGAGAGACCCACAGACAGTTCACATCACAGGACTCTCCAGATGACCCCAGTACCAGCCTGGAGCCTGGTAGACTTGCTGGGTGGCTAGATCCAGAAGAGAACAATTACTACAGCTCAGCTCTCAGGAAGCCTCATCCCTAGGAAAAGGGGAGAGGGTACTATACCAAGGAAGCACACCACAGGACAAAGGAACTAAAGACCAGCCTTGAGCCTTAGACCTTCCCTCTGACAGAGACTACCCAAATGAGAAGGAACCAGAAAACCAACTCTGGTAAACATGACAAAACAGGGTTCTCTAACACCCCCCCAAAAATCACACTAACTCACCAGCAATGAATCCAAACCAAGAAGAAACCCCTGATCTACCTGAAAAAGAATTCAGAAGGTTAGTTATTAAGCTAATCAGGGAGGCACCAGAGAAAAAGCCCAATGTAAGGAAATCCAAAAATGATACAAGAAGTGAAGGGAGAAATACAATGAAATAGCATAAATAAAAAACAATGAAAACTTCAGGAAACAATGGACACACTTACAGAAATGCAAAATGCTCTGGAAATTCTCACCAATATAATTGAACAAGCAGAAGAAACAACTTCAGAACTTGAAGACAAGGTTTTCGAATTAACCAAATCCAACAAAGACAAAGAAAAAAGAATAAGAAAATATGAACAAACCCTCCAGGAAGTCTGGGATTATGTTAAATGACCAAACCTAAGAATAATTGGCATTACTGAGGAAGAAGAAAAATCTAAAAGTTTTGAATATATTTAGAGGAATAATAAAGGAAAATTTCCCAGCTTCGTTAGAGAACTAGTCATCCAAATACAAGAAGCTCAAAGACCATCTGGGAAATTCATCACCAAAAGATCACCACCTAGGCACATTGTCCTCAGGTTATCTAAAGTTAAGATGAAGGAAAGAATCTTAACAGCTGTGAGGCAAAAACATCAGGTAACCTATAAAAGAAAACCTATCAGATACAGCAGATTTCTCAGCAGAAATCCTACAAGCTAGAAGGGATTGAGGCCCTATCTTCAGCCTCCTCAAAACAATTATCAGCCAAGAATTTTGTACCCAGCAAAACTAAGTTTCATAAATGAAGGAAAGACGCAGTCTTTTTCAGACGAACAAATGCTGAGAGAATTCACCACTACCAAGCCACCAGTACAAGAACTGCTAAAAGGAGCTCTAAATCTTGAAACAAATCCTGGAAACACATCAAAATAGAACTTTTTTAAAGCATAAATCACACAGGACCTATAAAAAATACAATTTAAAAACAAAAACCAAGGTATACAGGCAACAAATAGCACGACTAATGGAATGGTATCTCACATCTCAATACTAATGTTGAATGTAAATGGCCTAAATGCTTCACTTAAAAGGTACAGAATTGCAAAATGGATGAGAATTCACCAACCATCTGCTGCCTTCAAGAGACACATCTAACACATAAGGGCTCACATAAATGTAAAGGATAGAAAAAGACATTCCATGCACATGGACACCAAAAGTGAGCAGGAGTAGCTATTCTTATATCAAACAAACTTTAAAGCAACAGCAGTTAAAAAAGACAGAGGGTAATTATATATTGATAAAAGGCCTTGTCCAACAGGAAAATATCACAGTCCTAAATATATATGCACCTAACACTGGAGCTCCCCAACTTTATTAAACAATTACTAATTGACCTGAGAAATAAGATAGCAACACAGTAATATTGGGGACTTCAATACTCTACTGACAGCACTAGACAGGTCATCAAGACAGAAAGTCAACAAAGAAACAATGGATTTAAACTATACCCTGGAACAAATGGCCTTAACAGTTATTTATAGAACATTCTACCCAACAACTGCAGAATATACATTCTATTCAACTGCACGTGGAACTTTCTCCAAGATAGACCATATGACAGGCCACAAAATGAGTCTTGATAAAATCAAGAAAGTTGAAATTATATCAAGTACTCTCTCAGACCACAGTGGAATAAAACTGGAAATCAACTTCAAGAGGAACCTTCAAAACCAGGCAAATACATGGAAATTAAATAAACTGCTCCTGAATATTATTGGGTCAAAATTGAAACCAAGATGAAAATTTAAAAATTCTTTGAACTGAATGACAGTGGTGGCATAACCTATCAAAACCTCTGGGATACAAGGGCAGTGGTAAGAGGAAAGTTCATAGCATTAAATGCCTACATCAAAATGTCTGAAAGAGCACAAACAGACAATCTAAGGTCACATCTCAAGAAACTAGAGAAACAAGAACAAACCAAATCCAAACCCAGCAGAATAAAAGGAAATAACCAAGATCAGAGAAGAACTAAATGAAATTGAAATGAGAAATTACAAAAGATAAATGATTACAAAAGCTGGTTTTTTGAAAAGATAAATAAAATTGATAGACCATTAGCAAGATTAACCAAGAAAGAAGAGAGAAAATTGAAATAAGCTCAATTAGAAATGAAAAGGGAGATACTACAACTGACACTACAGAAATACAAAAGATCATTCAAGTCTACTATGAACACGTTTATGTGCATAAACTAGAAAACCTGGAGGAAATGGATAAATCCTAAAAGATACAACCTTCCTAGCTTAAGTCAGAAAGAATTAGATATTCTGAACAGACCAATAACAAGCAGCAAGATTGAAATGGTAATAAAAAAAATTATCAACAAAAAAAAGTCCAGGACCAGATGGATTCACCCAGAATTCCAGCGGACATTTAAAGAAGAGTCATTACCAATTCTATTGATACTATTCCACAAGATAGAGAAAGAGAGAATAGTCAGTCCCTAAATCATTCTATGATGCCAGTATCACCCTAATACCAAAACCAGGAAAAGGCATGACCAAAAAAAAAAAAAACTACAGACCAATATCCCTTGTGAACATAGATGCTAAAATCCTTAACAAAATACTAGCTAACCAAATCCAACAACATATCAAAAAGATAACCCATCATGATCAAGTGAGTTTCATACCAGGGATGCAGGAATGGTTTTATTTATGCAAGTCAATAAATGTGATACACCACATAAAGAGAATCAAAAATGAAAATTATGTGATCATCTCAATAGATGCAGAAAAAGCATTTGATAAAATCCAGCTTCCCTTTATGATTAAACTCTCAACAAAGGGACATACCTCGATGTAATAAAAGCCATCTATGACAAACCCACAGCCAACCTAATACTGAATTGGGTAAAGTTGAAAGCCTTCCTTCTGAGAACTGGAACAAGACAAGGATGCCCACTCTCACCACTTCTCTTCAGCATAGAACTGTAAGTCCTAGTCAGAGCAGTCAGACAAGAGAAAAAAAAATAAAGGGCATCCCAATTGGGAAAGGGCAGGAGAAAACTATTGTTACATACATGTATAATTTTTGTATGTACATATTTGTATACATACATATGTTTACAAAAATTTTAAAGAAGTGTAACAATATTCTTGTAAGTTGTTTTGGTTTCTAATACCCAGAATCTACAGTGAACTCAAACAAATCAGCAAGAAAATAAACAATTCCATCAAAAAGTGGGCTAAGAACACAAATACACAATTCTCAAAAAAAGATAGGCAAATGGCCAGTAAACATATGAAAAAATGCTCAACCTCACTAATGATGAGGAAAATGCAAATCAAAACCACATTGCAATACTGCCTCACTCCTGCAAGAATAGCCATAATAATAATAATAATAAAATAGATATTGGTGGGGATGTGGTGAATAGGGGACACTTCTGCACTACTGGTGGGAATGTAAATTAATACAACCACTATGGAAAACAGTGTGGAGATTCCTTAAAGAAATAAAAGTAGAACTACCATTTGATCCAGCAATCCCACTACTGGGTTTCTCTACCCAGAGGAAAATAAGTCATTATATGAAAAAGATACTTGCACACACGTTTATAGCACAATATGCAATTGCAAAACGTGAAACCAACCTGAATGCCTATCAATCAACAAGTGGATAAAGAAACTGTAATATATATATATATATGATGGAATACTACTCAGGCACAAAAAGGAATGAATTAATGGCATTTACAGTGACCTAGATTAGATTGGAGACTATTATTCTAAGTGAAGTAATTCAGGAATTGAAAAACAAACATTGTATATTCTCACTCATAAATGGGAGCTAAGCTATGAGGATACAAAGACATAAGAAGGAAACAATGGACTTAGAGGACTCAAGGGGAAAGGGTGGGAAGGGGTGAGGGCTAAAAAACCACAAATTTGGTGCAGTGTATACTGCTCATGTGATGGGTGCACCAAAATCTCACAAATCACCACTAAAGAACTTAGTCATGTAACCAAACACCTCCTGTTCCCCCAATAATCTATGGAAATAAAAAGATTTTAAAAAAATAAGCAGAAGCAGAGGATGAGAGTGGAAATGGCCTTTACGCACTTGGAGTCATAATGTTTCTGCTTCACCAATGATTAATAGTGATTTTCCTGGCTAATATAATCCTAATCATTTTAATGAGGTAGGACTGTTGCCTTTGAATTATGGAAATTATAGCTGTTAAGACCTGTTCCATAAACACAGGTTATAAATATTATCACATCTCTTTAATCTTCTTTACAGTTAATCACCCAAGCCTCCACAGGGCTTATTAGCAGGAAGTCTATTATCTCCTTTTGAGATCCTTCCCCCTGCCCCTGAGTTGTCCATGAATCCTGACTTTACTCAGGCCACATGGGTCAGTCCTCTTGCAGAACCCCATACCTGGATTTGTCTGTGACTGCTGCCCTCTCTGGTGTCTGCTGTATGGCATTGTTTGCACACCTGTGTCACAGGGTACCCATTTTGGGTGACAAGGTTACAACTCCCTTTGTTTACATTTCCATCCTCAGCCATTATTCCCAAATCATAAACACTATGCCAGGCTGGCTGATCTGGAGGCACTTCTGGAGTTGGCCTCATTCTAGTCTGAAAATAGTCCTTCCCCTAGAACCTGAGGCCATTTTGTTGAGCCCAGGTCAACAGCCCAGACTCCTCCCTTCATTAGGATCACTTTATTTCTATGGTTCCAGGACCTTCCCTGCTCTGGGACCTTAGTTAGTGTCACCCTGACCCATTAGGTCTCTCATTCCCATCCTCCAATCCAAGGAAAGAAGGATGGGAACACTAGGGTTTTCCTCCCCAAGGCCGTGGGCTCCTTTTTCCACACTGATTCTCCTCCTGCCAAGTGTGCAAGTTGTTTCTTGGCATGGCTCAAAAGGTAGCAGTTTGCAAGATGAAGTTTAAAAAACGTTTGTTGCCCTGCCCTAATGCTCCCCCCAAAGTACCTAATTGCTTTATATTTACTTAATTAAGAAAGACACCAACGGATTCTTCCAAGAACAAAGGTCTTCAAGGTGATCTTCTGTTCCTGCCTTTAAAGAGAAGCAGTTGCAGTTTAATTCAATACAATAATTAATCTTTGTCTAACCATGCCCTGTTTTATCAGTGGCAATGTGCTCATAAATTATATGACAAATTATGTGATTTGCCCAAATTAGAAAGAGGTCTCAACCCCAACCCCCCATGCATTTAACCACTCTGCTTTACTACTTCTTGTCATTCAGTTCACACACTACCATGCCATTATTTACTTTTATATCTCAGGTACTGTACTTATATTAGTCCAAGTTTATTGTAGGAATATAAATTTCTTTAAGTGTAGGTGCTCTCTCTGAGCTGTTGCTAAAAGAGAGTGGGACAACAGGTGTATTTGTGAACTAGTTGAAAATGAGCATATTAACTGCAGAAGGAAGTTGTGTTTTCTCTGTAAAGTTAGATCACAGAAGGGAAGACAATACTTACCTATAGTTCTGGAGGGTTGAAACTGAATAGTAAATGGGTGTTGGGGTCAATATACGTTGTTAACAGTGTTCTGTAGACTTCATGATTTGAGAAAGCTGTCTACAAGACTGGATTAATCTTTTTTGCTGAGAGTCAAGTTTACTTTGCTCTGCCCCTCTCTTGGTGCAAGTGTAAGACAGTTAACTGATTTTTCAAATTATCAGCTTAATGATAGTTTAGAATTCTTTAAATTTAAGAATAATGAAAAAAAAAGTCCGAAGAGATTTTTTTTCATCATCTCTCTTCCCCCTAGTATTATTACTGTCCTCAATGAAATGAAAATGAAATGCAGGTATTTCCTATTTCATAAATTAAAACGAGGTTCTGACACATTATTGGTAGTTTATGTTGTTTTAGAGGAAACAGTGATGGCTGTAAGCTGTTGCGTTATCTGGAAGTCATACTGTAGATTCCAGGAGGTCAAGGCATCTCTGGCAGCTTCTATACATTTATAGGAGAACTGATTGTCTCTCCTCTTAACAAAACCTCAATGAAACCTGACTCCTACCAGCTAAGACTCGGCAGGGTCCTCCCCGCGTCTTCCAATTCTAGGACTATCTCTCATGTGCTTGCCTTGGACTGGCGCTGTGTGCCACCAAGCCAGCTCTAGAATGGGGGGCCAGACTTACAGCAGAGCTTCCACTTGCCCCAAATCTACCACAGAATTAATCCCCTACATTTGACCTCATATCACTTTGTTTTGTTGCTACTATTGTTATTGCTTTATTATTGTTATCGTTGTTGCTTTCTTTTATATATTTAAGACTTGTGGCTTTTCAAACTAGTTTGGATTTAAGATATACAGATTCTGTCATATAAAAATGATGAACATAGATGTCCTTATATCAACTGTCTTCAGATTTCAGATGTATTTAGCCTTTTGACTTTATCCAAAAATTAAACATTCTGATTGGCCCTCACTTTAAAAGGAAAGAACTTGTTTCTATTTATTTAGATTTGGATATGCTCTATGTTGGAATGAGGGAGCTTTTTGTACTGAAAGAAGCTGTGTGTTTTCCTACAGTTAGATGAAATCTGCGTTTTCCCTTGGCTGGGTTCATGCATTCTGTATAAACAGGTTTTCTGTGGCTCCTAAGGAAGCGGCCTGAGGACCATGTGTCTCACCTAGTTCTCCCACATGCTCTCCCTGGTGCCTGTTGGCACAGATGAGACAGGTCTAGAGTGATGGAGAGAAGCTAATAATTCTTCAAAACCTACTCTGTGCCAGGGACTGTGTTTTATATACATTTGCCTTGTTTCATTTAATTTTTATAACAATCCCATCAGGCAATTACCATTTTCCTTATGATATAGATTAAGAGATAGGTATTATAATTAATCTACTCTCACAGAGCCAGAAGTGGCAGAGCCAGGAGGGAAACACAGCTCATTAAGGCTCCACAGCCAATGCCTTTCTGTACCCCACACTGTCCATCGTGGATTTAGGTAGCCTGGGGACCTGAACTCCACACTAGATTTAAGGTCTAGTTCTTGAATGATGCCTCATGCATTTCTCTTAGGTTCAGGGACAATCAGATTGTCAGAGCAGAAAGAGACTTTGGACTCAATATTTGCTAGCCCATTGGTTTCTAACGTCTTCCCAGGGCCTTCATTCTGTGAAGTAGGTGCTAGGGTTCCCTGCTAGTGGGTGCTAAGCTTCTCAAGGGCTTGAGTAGGCTTGTTAGTCCTTTTAGAGCCAGCTCTGTACCAACTATGCTGTTGTTGTGTTGAGGACTTAGCATTCATCACTTCAAACCAATTACTTCTTTATAATGTTAGTACATCACTGGCCATGTGGCTGCTTTGGAATGTGAAGGAAACTAACCCTGTACGATAATAACTTTCAAGTGACACACGAAATCTATAGGGATATTCAGAGCATTTGCTTTTAAAAAATGAATATTCTATAGCCTGCACTGCCTGTTTATCCTTATTTAGAGAATTTCATCATTTTAATAATTTGGTAATATTTTACTGGTAGGTGCAGAGATATGTAAAAAGAAAGTGTATTTTTTCCTTTTTTTGTGGATTTAAAAAATGTTTAGAATTTTTGTTTGCAGCATATAAACAATAACAGTACTCTATCTTTTCTTATTTTTTCCTATGTTACAAGCAAGTCATTTCATTGAAATTGACTTTAAGCACATTTCTTTGGGGAAAAAAAAAACAGAGATTGTTATCTTTAGCAATCCTGATTAGATTTCTACCTCAGACAACAGTTTATTAAGTTTGTGCTGTGAATGTGAGCAGGGTGGTTTGACTCAGTGGAGCAAGCAGTGGCACTCTGGACTTCTTGTTCTCCAGGTACTCAAAGGCCTTTGGAAGAATTTCCTCTCTGGGCATTTAGATGTTCCTTTTTCTCTGTGAGGTGAAAGTGTGTTATGTGGTTTTACTGTTTATTTGCTGAATGCCAGTTACATGCCAGCCCATGGGGTTGTCTTACATATGTTATCACATTTCATTTAATTCTCAACACCACCCCATGAAAGAGTTATAGCATAGGCATATAATATTATCTCCGCCTTTCAGATAAAGAGGCATAAATTCAGGTAGATAAATTTCCCAGTAGTTACACAGCTATTGCCTAATGATAGCAGGATTCTCCAGCTCTGTCTGCCTTTTTCAAATATTACACCTTGCCTGGGAATGAGCTAACAGAAGAGTTTTAGAAGATGAGACTGGAGAAGCGGCTTTGAATTTCATTCTAATCAAGACACTAAGCTTTGCATTTATTTATTCATCCAGTACCATTTATTGGGCATCTAATGTGTGTCAATCAATCTAGGAATTGGTGACATTACTATGAATAAAAAACAGAGAGCCCTGTCTTCCAGAAGCCTATTCTGGTTATTGGAGGTTTTGACCCAATAAATGACATGATCTGGCTTGGGTTTTACAAAGGTCCATCTGGCTACAGTGTGGAGCGTCACCTGAGGAGAGGTGAGGGCTTCAGCAGCGAGCCCAATTAGGAGGCCACTGCAACAATCCAGACAACAGAGGATGGTAGCTTGGACTACAGTAGTGGCCAAGATGAGAAGATGGATTCTGTATGGACTTAGATGGAAACACCAATGGAATTGCTGGGGAATTGAATGTGGAAATTGCTTGTCCATGTTTTAACTGCAATTATGGTCAGCCTGCATCCTAAACCTATGCTTTTTAAATTATGTTAATATAGTGAAGTATAAAGTGAATTCACAACTATATTCAATGTAGTGGAAAAAATGTAGCTTCTCCTTTTCAGCTCCTTAGCACTAGGCTTAGGAAAGGAGAGTGCCTCTTGGTGCCTGGAAGAGGCAGGAGAGAGCTCTGTGTCCCAGGAGCATTTGTTATCCAGGCTGCAGCTGGCCACCTGGCTCCTTCAAGGGCCACCTACCTGGGTTGCAGCACACATGTGGTTATACTTGAGATATGTGGTGTGTCCATCTCAGAGCCACGCAAAGTCTGTTTTAACTCTTCCCCTGTGGCTCCCCCCATGAGGAGGTGGGATAACAAATCCTCTTAAAGATTTAAAAGCAGCCTCACATTTTTCTGCCTTGGTTATTTCTCAGAAATTACATTAACAGCCTGAATCAGAACAGATATTAATTCTTGGTCACAAAGTAGCACTGTTAGCACACTCTTTTGCCGTTTTTTAAACTTTGGAAACAGAGCTTCCTTGTAGGTAACTTTTACTGAGCAGACATTGTCAGGCAAAAATGATTCTAGATCCTCTACATCTGCCATAAACTTTAACAAGTACAGGATACAAATTTGTGTATCACAAGTCAATAAAATTGTCACCAAGCCTGATTGTGCAGTAATAAGGTCAATAAATATCATCCTCATTCAATTAATTTTCATTGACCTTAAGGGACTGACCTATTCCCAAGTAGGAAAAGAAATTGACCATGGGGAAGCATAAATGTTGCATCTACTTTTCAGTTATTACATTACTGAGGACAGCATGGGCATCTAACTTACTTATATGTTTAGACTAAGAAGTAATCTCCTACAGGGCTTGTCCTGAAGTAGACCCAAATGATTTAATTTCAGTTAAGATCATTGGAAGACCACACGATCTGCTTGAGATCCTCCTAACTGCATCTTCCAGATATGATCTAATATCTCACTGAACTTGGCCATCGACTGGGTTCTTCTGGGCAGGATATCCAGTTAAAGATGTCATGGGAGGCTCTCACTTCCTGGCCTGCAAACTGCATTTGTCACAACCCCTTTCTCCATTAACCTAGCCTGGAGATCAGCCCTGAAGTGGCTCCTTTGCTGTGTCAGCCATAACCTGAAACAGGCAACCACACCAATGAGAGATGAGTGCCTCTGATTTCCTCCTGCCCCCACAATGCAGATGAGGGACCCTACCATTTCTCTGTAAAATTCAAAATCAACAAAACAAGTATCACTTTTTTTATTTTATTATTTTCTCAGGGCTGCGTCCAAAAGGACTCTGCGGCTGGTGCTCTGGACTGCAGAAGAACAAGGTGGAATTGGTGCCTTCCAGTATTACCAGTTACACAAGGTAAAAACCCAGCCATGGATTGCTAAGCATTTGTACATGTAATATTAAAAAAAGTCACTCTCATTGTCCGCTTAAGACTTTCAATAGTACTTTCTGGTCAACTGGCCCTAGCAAACACCCTTGTATGAGCCTTCTCCCTCCAGCCCTGTGAGTGAGAATGCACTGGTAAACTGATGATGCTGTGGTGAGGAGCTGAGAGCTTTTCTACATTTTCTTTTTCTACATGACAATCTGTGGCCAAAGAAAAATTCCAACTGCCATGCTATCATTTTCTTAAAGTCTCTCTAGTTCTGCTGTATTCATGGATGTCAGAGAAACAGTTATAGGCAAACATTTCCTCTCCCCACTGAGGCCACCTCCATACCTCAAGGCCCCCTGTACTCCCAGAAGCCTTGGCATTTGAGAGCCAGGTTCTGAGGCCTTGAGTCAGTCAAGAGCATTTCCATGTTGGTGATGGAAAAGGCAGCAGCCACAGGCCTCTGACCTGGGAATGTGGAGGACAGCTTTGTTTGACACCAGCTATCATTACACAAGTGTGAAGCTTGAAGCAGAAGGTTATTATGGTTGGTCATGATTAGAAATATAAGATTACGTGGAAGAGGGGGGGATGGGGAGATTAATATCAAGAGCAAACTTTGAGACAGCAAAATATACAAGCTCAGAAATACTCTAGATCAAGTCAAATTTTAGTTCAAAGAGGAACTCCAAAATCAATGGGCGTATGCTGCCAAGCAGTGGTGGTTGGGCAGAGAGGAGCATCTGGTCTGCCGCTGCTGCTGGATGGTTTCCCCTGAGTGTCCAGATTAGAAGAAACAGATCTTGCAAGCTTAAATTATCCAAATCAAAGAAGGGTGTCTTTTGCGAATTGTGTGTATGTTATTTTTGACCTTTTTTTTTTTCTTTTAAAGTCAGCGTCTATTACCTATTTCAGTCCGTTAGAGTATAATGAGTTCAAAGTCATGAATTTGGTCACTGAATACAATTATTTACTATACAAAGGACAACTTATGTCCTATGCCCCACTCTTTCACCACTTTAGTTCTTTTGGCCTCAAGTGATCGTAGGGATAACATAATCCAAGACAAGTGTTCTGTGGTTGGTAGGTCAGTAACATCATCTTCTATATGTTCTGGTAGACAACAACATCATGTAAGGGTTGCTCTAGATTCAGCACCATTCAGTTAATACTTTCTGAGCGTGTACTGTGTTCCCTACACTATGTTATACATTAGTGTTAGCATCAAAAAAGATCTACCCTGACCTTACAAAGCCTGCATTCTAAAGGACACTGACCATTAACTTCAATTATAAGGCGTTAAGTCTTTCTAAGAAAGATTTTGGAGTTCCTCTTTGAACTAACATTTCACGTGACCTAGAGTTTCTGGGCCTGTATATTTTGTTGTCTCAACATTCGCTCTTGATATTAATCTCCCCCATTCCCCCTTTTCCATGTGGTCTTGTATTTCTAATCAAGACCATCCACAATAACTTTCCTGCTTTAATCTTCACACTTGTGTAATGATAGCTGGTGTCAAGAAGTTTAGAAAGAAAGAAATTTAGTGGTCAGTGTCTTTCTAAGAAAGACTTAATTAACACCTTGTAATTTCTTTTTGGGAAAGAAATTACATATAAGCTGAGACCTCAAGACTGAGTGGAAGTAAGCTGAGGAAAAGGAGAGGGAGGGGAGGAGGTGGATACTGCACCTTGGCAGAGGGACCTGGGTGTGCAAAGGCAGGAGATAAAACAGAGCAAAGCACACTGGAGGAATAGAAAGGAATTCAGAGTGACTGGTGCATAGAATGCAAGATGCACAGCCATAGGAGGGTGGAACAGAGAGGTAAACAAGATCCTGAACAAAAAGAACATATGAATCATGTTTAGAAGTGTGGACTTTATCCTCAAGGCAAGAGAGTAACTTATTTTTAAGAAGGAGCTTTAAAATTCGATACATCTTAGACTTTATAAAAAACAGAATAGTTAAAAGAACTGTCCTAAACCTCTTTTATTCTCTGTAATATACTCTACTCCAAGAAAACTTTTGGATTTAAATTATAATTGATCTGGCTAAAAATTTTTATCACCACTGAAATTCCTAGGATGTGAAAAAAACAAGGTTTATTTCTCTGTAATGTGAGTTTCACTGTAGCCTATTATAGTACATGGATGAAGCTGGAAATGCCTAAAATTCTGAGGTTGGCACAAATACACACGCTCAAAGGAAATGCAGTCACATAAACAGAACTGGTTTATCTTCACAGCATCCAGGCTGCCTTCATACAAATGTAGCTTCATGTTGGTGGCTAGTCTGCATTGCATTTTCACAGAGAGAAAGGAGAAATTCCAGAAACGGAAAACACAGTCTTTGTGTTTTACAGTAAGTCTTTATCTCACCTTTAAAAAGACACTGTGCATGTTTTACATGATACAGCCAATTTTGAAGGACTTATTCTGGATTCTTCTTATTAGCATATTGATATTGACATTATCAAGAGTATAATCATTTCAGTGGTGACTGAGTTTAACTTAAAAGTTAATATAATAAGCAAGTCACAAACCACAGGGGTAAATTAGATTGTCTTTAGACTTCTCTGTGGCATTATTGAATGCCAGCAGACAGTCCAACAATATCCAGTTCACTCCAGTCACAACAGAGAGATCATCTCTTGCAAATAAGGTTATACTAACTGCTGAAACAAATAAGCTGTCAAATTTAAGTGACCTAACATAACCCAGAAATATATTCCTCACTCACTTAACATCCAATCTACAGTAGGTCTCTGCTTTATAAGTACTCAGGGATCCAAGCTGACATACCCTTTAGCAACATGGCTTTGAATATGCCTTTGAGTATTGACATCCAGCTGGCAGGCAGGGGTGGAGTAGGAGGTTTTTATGGGACAGTTCTGGAAGTGGCTGACATCATTTTTACTCACACTCCATTGGCAAGAACTAGTCATGTAGTCCAACTTTGTGAGAGGCAAGGGCATGCAGACACTGGCTGAGCAGCCACTTCCCAACAGCAGCTCTGCACTGTAGGCCTGGGAGCGTTCTATAGATACATTCTCTATCTTTGGCAGAAAGCTGACCAACTCTAGGGTCTTCCTCTTACTTTGTTCTGGCTTTCCAAACACTTTAGCTGCACAAGAGGCCAACTGCCCTGAGGTCTTCGTCTCCCGTGGTGCTCAAAGTGAGATCAGCTCTGTGAGCTGCCTAAAAGTACTCATCACCACCACTACCAGGATGCCTTTGTCTAGCAACACACAAAAAGAAAAGAAAAGGAGTCACAGTCTTTGACCAGAAGGACCTTACATTTTACTTCAAAAATAACTTTAAACTCACACATAAGAAAATTAGTATAACAAACCATATATAATGAAGTTTGAAACAATGTACTTAAAGTAGCTTGTGTATGGAGGATACTATCATTGACAAAGTGCTAAATGATGTAGGGACTGAACAGAGTGAATGGAAAGGATTTAGAAAAGGGAGAAATCACTATGCCATGGCAGTCATGAGGAAGGAGGCAACAACTAATCCTTGCAGAGAAAGTGGATTTCAGTGAGTGATCAAGAGGGGGAGAGAAGGGACAGCTGCTCCCCCTTCAGATGGATGATAATGGAGTCTCGAGGTCTGCCTTTGGCATTGGTGTGGGTGATACCACATAGGATCAGAACTTCTATTGGGGGGATCTATTTTAGTGATTGTAGAAATAAAAGATGTGAACTTTTAAAATGACTCTGCTAGCATTTTTATGATACAGTTATGATTATTAGTGATCTATGTCAGGAATCAGAAAATTATGGCTGATGGGCCAAATCCAGCCTGCCACTTGTTTATGTACAGACTTCAAGCTAAGAAGGTTTTTTGTTTTTTTAAATTTATTTTACTTTAGGTGCATACTGTATCTGGTATTTCTCCCCATGTTATACCTCCCCAACCTCCCCTCCCTCCCCACCCCCCGTTGTCTCTCCCCCTACCCCCCAAACTGTCCCCTGTGTGTGGTGCTCCTCTCCCCTGAGTCCACGTGTTCTCATTGTTCAACACCCACCTATGAGTGAGAACATACGGTGCTTGGCTTTCAGTTCTTGGGTCAGTTTGCTGAGAATGATGGTTTCCAGATTCATCCAAGTCCCTACAAAGGACACGAACTCATCATTTTTTATCGCTGCGTAGTATTCCATGGTGTATATGTACCACATTTTCTTTGTCCAGTCTATCATTGATGGGCATTTGGGTTGGTTCCAGGTCTTTGCTATTGTATACAGGGCTGCAATGAACATTTTTTATATGTTTAGTTGATTATGCTACAGAGAATGTATGTGGTCCACAAAACTTAAAATATTAACTATCTGAGTCTTTACAGAAAAAGTTTACCTACTCCTGGTCTATATGAAAAAAGTCATATCTTCACATTATTTGTATACAATAATCTCTTTATAGTTTTGTACAACCTAAAATATACCTTTGTTAATTTTGTTTGGAGCCTAATATTATCCAATGTAAGTATATTGCAGGAAGATACTATTGTAATGATAGAAACTTGCATGCACAATCCTTTTTTTGCAGTCTTATCTGGCAGAGTTTAATAATAAAGTTGGCTAAACCTACATGACACTAGCTATGGAGATAAACAATATGTAGATTAATATTTCTTCTTTTTGTTTTTCTGAACATATTATTTCTTCCCTCTCACAAAACCTTTTCAACAGCAAAAATTCTACAAAAGCTAATTAATAATAAATAAGTTTGTGGAATAATGAATTAATATTCCTTATCCTTTTCTTAGTAAATATATCTTTGTTTACACTGTACTCTAATATATGCAGAAAATATAAAATAGTGATTTTAAATTATGTGGTAAAATTTATTGCTGAACTAATTTTCAAAATTATATTTAGATGAATAGCTACTTTTACTTCATAATTGTGCTTTCTTATGACATATCAGCTCAATTATTATAATAAGCGCTAGAATTTACTAAATTCACTAACAATTTATTAAATTTGAAATATGCAAGGCTATTTGTAGCTTGTGTATGCATTTTGAAATTAATGTGCAACCTTATTATAATGTCTAAAACATTTCAAGGAAACAAACTTTGGCTCAAACATGGTCTATAAGCATTTTAGTAGCAGTTACTAAGTAAATAACTCAAACAGGAAGTGTTGAATATTTCACTATATTACTATTTACTAGAATAGAAATCATTCCTGAGATCTATCCAGCATGCCTCTAACAGTTCATGGCAGAAAGTCCCATGAAAGATTTCTCTTCTTAAAAAAATGCAAATTCACATGTTTTGATAAGTTTTAAGATTTTTTATCCTTGTTTTAAAGTCCTTTTCATCATCTCTTTGACTTTCTTCACATTGGCACATAAGCTTGAGAATGACTTATATGGATAGTATATTGTTTGTGCTTTCTTTAGAAGCTTCTTTTAGAAGTAACTCATTTTTCTTGCTATTTTATTGAAGTTTAATTAGCATTTGGTAAATGCACAGATCTTAAGTACACAGCAAAATATATTTAGAAAATGTATACCCCTATGTAATTATCCCCCAGATCAAGATATAGAGCATTCCTATTATCCTAGTAAGTTTCCTTATGTCCCCTTCAAATCAACCTCCGACTCTTCCAAAGACAACTACTGTGCTCCTTTGTAACTTCAGATTGTTTATATCTGTTCTTGAACTTCATATAAATGGAACATAATCCTGTAATATATAATACATAATATATAATATATAATACATAATCCTGACTCTGATGTCATTCACTAAACAGTATGGTTTTGCAGTTTATCCATGTTGTTGCATTAACAGTAGTTTGTCCCTTTCTATTTTTCTTTTTTTTTTGAGACAGAGTCTCGCTCTGTGTCCTGGCTGGAGTACAGTGACGCGATCTTGGCCCACTACAACCTCCACCTCCCAGGCTGAGACTGCAGGTGTGTGCTACCATACCCAGCTAATTTTTGTATTTTTAGTAGAGACAGGCTTTCACCATGTTGGTCAGGATGGTCAAGATCTCTTGACCTCATGATGCCCTCGCCTCGGCCCCCAAAATGCTGGAATTACAGGTGTGAGCCACCGTGCCCTGCCGTCCCTTTCTATTACTGAATAGTTTTCTACTGTGTGAATATACCATAGTCTCTTTATTCTCCAGAATGAATGAAGCATGAGTATTCTGTTGATGGACATTTGGGTTGTTTCCAGTTTTAGCTATTATAAATAAAGTTACTGTGAACATTTTGTACAAACCTCTCAGTGGACATATGCATTTATTTTCTTTTCTAGGAGTATAATTGCTGATGTTTAACTTTACCAGAAACTGCTAAAGAGGTGGGAAGTTGTATCATTTTACATTCCCACCAGCAACATGTGAGAGTCCTAGTTGCTCCCCATCTTTCCCAGAATGTGGTATCCTTAGTCTTTTTATTTTTAGCCATTCTTATAGGTGTTACGTTATTATATTTTTCCAAGTACAGTTCTGAAGAGTTACAAGAAAAGTCCTGACTCCACTTTTAATGGTCACTATCCTTTTGCCCTCCCTGCTTCTTGCCTGAAGACTATCTTCATTCTGGTGTTCTGCTTTATGATTTAAGGGAGACCAAAGGCCTTTTTAACCTGCATGAGGTTTGTGGGGCTGTTCATGGTTGGAGGGGTCTTATTTCAATTTAGAGAAACACCTTGGCAGGAGCAGGACATAGAAATGCCGTCCTGCTCATAACCACGGCCAACTCCAGGAACACACTCTGGGGGCTGTGGAAACTCAACTGGAGCCAAAAGGGGAGGATGATCCCCCAAAGGGCATGAGGAGGAAGATTCCTCTTATGCCCAGAAAAAAAGTTATTCTAGGGAGAGAGTAAAATTCCAGAATAACATAAAACAAAGAATAACATAAAATTCCTTTATGTGTTTCTTTATTGATAAATTATATTTTTTGAAAAATATGAACTCTGTTGGTTAAATTCAGCTTGCATTCACTTAAAAGGAAACTTACCACATAGAAAAGCATATTATTGCACTCTACTGAATAAGAGTTTATTTATAGGAGTGGAATTTGACTTTGAAATTTGAAAATATTATAGATGATTTTATTGAATTTTCAAATCAGTGAATAAAGTGAGGGTCATCCAGATACCATATGCCTAATCTGCTTTTCATGGGAATAATGTTGCTCTCTTCTCTTCTCTTGGAAGGAGAACAGGATGTTATTTTTCATGTCCTGAAATGGACAAAGGAGGAAAAAAAATATCTAGGGTCAACTGGATTTCTGGCATTTTTAAATCTTTTCCATTTTAAGAAAAAATATGATCTGGCATAATTATAATGAGTAAGGTAATCTGGCCTTGAGAAAGCCTCATTAAACAAGATAATCAAATAAAATAGATTGATATGTCTTATTCTGTCATGAAAAATATTTTAACCTTTTCCTGATTTATTGCACAAACTTCTGACAATTGAATTACAGGGATAATGAACACTGTTATGTTCTGGTAGTCATTAATAAGGGCAATATTTTAAATAGGCTTTATTAAATGAGGGATGTGATGTATGGTCATTCTAAATACATGAATTTATCTGAACTCTAGCCAACTCTAAAACAGAAAAAGCAAAATCGAATATTTTGTCAAACTTCCTGTTCCGTCATACTAAGGAACAAAAATTCCTCTTTATGTATAGAAATACACAAAAATGTTAGCTTCTTTTAGCAGTGACATTCTTGCTAGCTTCCCAACCTGAATTAGGTTTCATGTTTCACTCTAAAATAAAAGAATATGTTAGAAATGTTTTGAGACTTCTTCATGCTATCTTGGCAATGTGTTTCTTTGGCGTTTTTATTTTACCAACTCTATTTCCTCTACATGATATTAATTTAGATAGAGTGACATGGCTAGAGTAAGGGTATTGTACTCATGTTGAGCTCTGGTTATAAAAATAATAGAGCTGATGTACTCATTCAGCATAATTGTGTCTGGACTATGTCTCCAGCACAGCATTTCTTGTATCTTTAATGTTCTGAGTAGTATAGACGTTCTAATCAGAGGTTATTGTCTCAATCATTACTGCTGGGCCTTTATGCATCCTGTGTTTTTCTTTCAGTGCCTAGATATTGCATTAGTCTGTCAAGCACATCACAAAATTGGTTTAATTTCATTTGTCTCAGTGTGTTCTTGGTCTGGAGCCCTTGTAGTTCCTATATTCACATAATTTATACTGCACACCTGGGAGCTTTTGAGGGTCTTGTTAGAATTTGTGGATTTTATTTATGTAAAAAAAAAAAAAAAAGGAAAGGATTGCTGGATGCAGTGGCTCACGCTTGTAATCCCAGCACCCTGGGAGGCTGAGGTGGGCAGATCACCTGAGGTCGGGAGTTCGAGACCAGCCTGACAATGTGGAGAAACCCCATCTCTACTAAAAATACAAAATTAGTTGGGCGTGGTGGCACATGCCTGTAATCCCAGCTACTTGGGAGGCTGAGGCAGGAGAATTGCTTGAACCTGGGAGGTGGAGGTTGCGGTGAGCTGAGATGGCATCATTGCACTCCAGCCTGGGCAACAAGAGCGAAACTCCATCTCAAAAAAAAAAAAAAAAAAAATGGAAAAGACTGTCTGAATTTGCTTTCTCCTGTGTAGAATTCCATTATGACTATGGGGCTTCTGAATCTTATGTACGTACAGTAATTATAGATCAAGGTGTGTCACTCGGGCAGAGCTATCAAAATATGCCCTTTGATACTAGGAGAATCATATACCACCTTGCAAATAAGCATGAGTAGATTTCAACTCATCTCTTTCCTTTGTTGCTCTTAAGAAGGGATCACTGGTCATTAGAGAAATGCAAACCAAAACCACATTGAGATACCATCTCATGCCAGTTAGAATGGTGATCATTAAAAAATCTGGAGACAACAGATGCTGGAGAGGATATGGAGAAATAGAAACACTTTTACACTGTTGGTGGGAGTATAAATTAGTTCAACCATTGTAGAAGACAGTGTGGCGATTCCTCAAGGACCTAGAAATAGAAATTCCATTTGATCCAGCAATCCCATTACTGGGTATATATCCAAAGGATTATAAATCATTCTGCTATAAAGACACATGCACACAAATGTTCATTGAGGGACTGTTTACAATAGCAAAGACCTGGAACCAACCCAAATACCCATCAATGATAGACTTGGCAAAGAAAATGTGGCACATATACACTATGGAATACTATGCAGCCATAAAAAATAGTGAGTTCGTGTTCTTTGTAGGGACATGGATGAATCTGGAAACCATCATTCTCAGCAAACTGACACAAGAACAGAAAATCAAACACCACATGTTCTCACTCATAGGTGGGTGTTGAATAATGAGAACCCATGGACACAGGGAGGGGAGCATCTCACACTGGGGTGTGTTGCGGGGGGGGGACTAGGGGAGGGACAGCAGGGGGTAGGGAGATTGGGGAGGGGTAATATGGGGAGAAATGCCAGATATAGGTGACGGGGGGATGGAGCAAACCACATTGCCATGTATGTACCTATGCAACAATCCTGCATGATCTTCACATGTACCCCAGAACCTAAAGTACAATTAAATATATATATATATATATACACACACACACACACACACACACACACACACACACACACACACATATATATATGAAGGGATCCTTCTTAACTGGCTTTTATTATGTTTTTCTATATGAGAAAGTAAATAGTTTAAAGTAAAAAGACTATAACAACTAGAATGGAAATTTTTCATGTTTCTTGGAGAGCAAGACCTTGCCTACCATTCTGAGTTGTTGTTTTTTTTTTTTTTGATTTAATGCCTTATGGTTTCAGATCATAGTGTAGTTTGGCTTGAGTGTTGGTTTTAGCCCAGTATCTCTAAAGAAAAATATCCCAAGTTATCTGCTACCATTACTAACCCAAGTAAAACAATTGCCTTTTAAAGTTACTCCTAAGAATGTTGTGCCAAAATGCTAAAGTTTCTTGTCAATTATTTGACTGGCATTTATTCTCCCCTCCTGAAACCATGAAGAAGGGCTTCAGCTTGAATCCAATCTGTTTTACCAGCTTACAGGAGAGTGCCTTCTGGCACAAATAGTTTCTGCCTCAGTGCCTCCCTACTCCTAACCAGGTCATGACCTGACCCAGAAGGACCTATAGCATATCTAGTGCATGAACTTCCTGAGGAAACCAAGTTGGCACACTAGGATGCACGAATCTGAACTGAGGCGTCATGCCTTGGGCTCACACATGGACTGTCAGAGCCTTTGGGACTAAATTATCTCATTACATGTACTTGGGCCTTACTAAGTTACAGAGTCAGCAAATCACTTTTCAATCACTAGCACTATTTTAATTTGCCTGAAGTTGTCTCCTACCCTTTTGCTTTCTAAATCAGGGGTTGGCAATTTTTTTTTTTTTAAGATCCAGATAGTAAAGATTTTAGGACTACAGGTCACATGGTTTCTCTACTCAACTCTGCCACTGTAGGCAGTCATAGGCAATACTAGACAAATGAGCATAGCTGTGTTCCAGCAAAACTGTATTCACAAAAAAAAAAAAAAGGCAGGTCAGATATTTTATTGACACCTGTTCTAAACTGTTACAAGGCAGAAGTTTAGAAAGCTTTCTTCTGAAGCCTTTTCTTATGTCACGGTCACAGCTTTTAGTGAAAGAGATTTGTAGCACATAGTGGAATTCTAATGTTTAGAGATTGTGTCTTGGTAGGCTAATAAGAGGACTGTTTGTAAGCTTAGCATTTATGAGGTTGAGGTTGTTTCCCTGTAGGTATTTGGCCAACACAACATGCCATCACCAGATCGGTCTAGTGCCTCAGTTATATTCCACTGAGCCACACAACAGGCATAATTACCTTATTGGAGGAAGAGGTTAACATACTTCCCCAGTATTTCTTAAAGCAAGAACAGAACCCTTTATTAAGATAGCTAAATGTGTACTTGAAAATACATTTTAAAGTATATCTATTTTAAATGTTTACACATATAGATGGGTCTTCTAGAGAAATGAACATTCCGATACATTTTGGCAATTTCGCTATTTAACCACATACTAGTTTTGTCCATTGGTTTGCTTACAATATTTCTTTCTTAAACCCAAATTATTTTCTGGGAGAGAGGCTCTTCCCAACTAACCCAAAGGTCATTAGGTATTTTGATATTCAGCAGCCCTTCTGAAAGTTCATCTTCTACTTCTGGTTACTGCGGTTTTCTTTGCTTCCACGACACTAACACAGAAACATTGAAGAATGGTCCCTCTAAGACAGCTTGAGGAGTACATGGGCAGAAATTCTGGCAGGGCTGTTTTCAAGGCCAATGCCAGAAAGCAGCTCCTGTCTGGTGCATCCACTTTGTACTTTGAGAAGCAGTGTCCGGAAGCCAGGATGGGCGATACCCAAACTATGTTACTTCAAGGGCTGAAGGTCAGGCAGGGAACTGAGCCTCAGAATTGTTAGACATAGTTGTGAGTGCAAATGGAGCGCTTTTGTCTTTCTTTCTGCTGCTTATCTTACTGGATCATTCCTAAGTGTATTAACACCCAAATCCTGTAGTGTCTTAAAGTTACCATATGTGCCCTGAGAGGCTGATCTTGGCCTTGCTTTCTGATTTCCTTATCAATTGGGTCACATCTATATTTCCTGCTGACTGACTTATGTGTGTAAAAAACACAATGGCATACTTTCTTTTCTTGCTAAGCAAAAGATCAGAATTTTATTCTTTTTTTTTCAGACGACCTCCCTCTTGTGTAGTCTCATCAAATGCTTATCCTACATTTGTAATTATTCATTCTAGAAGCTGAGGTTGCCCCTAGCAACCAGCAGTTTGTCTAAACTGTTTTGGTTTCAGGATTCCCTTAAAGGAGAGTTTCTCAAAATCCATTTCTAAAGAGCTTTTATACCCCACGCAGCAAAATATGTATAAACAACAATTCAAATTTAGAGAGCTTAACGAGGCCTTTCAACAAAGGTTTAAAGTGGTTTAATCACATGAGTTATTTAAGATTAAACAGAATTTCTGTTACTAGTTACAACAGGAGTGTAATTTGCTTTTACAGATTCCTATAGTTTCATTTAATAAAACTCATCCAATCAGATGCACTCCCTTCCCTGTAAAATCAGAAGCAGTGCCATACTTGCAAATGTGTTTCAAGCAACTCTCCAGGTAGTAACTGAGGGCTGGGAAAAAGCACAGCATCCATCCACTCTCACTGCCATAGTGGGACGATTTTTTCCCCCTCCAAAGCTCTGGAAAATACTTTATTATACCTCACAGAGCCAAATGAGAGGCAATCAAACTGTTTTGTCATTTGAATTAGGAAAGGTTAAAGGGAAAGGAACATAACAGTAGACAGTCAGAAAAGTGCTTTATGAAAATTGCCCATTTTTTCCACGTAAGGAAAATAATTTGTTCCTTTTATTAGATCTGAAAATTCAGTACTAGAGATAGATTTACAGAGAGAAAAGAAACCATCAAGAATTTTGAAAGGTCGCATTTCCCAAACAAATATGTAACAAGTTCTTACCATTTACAAGATGGCATTCTAATCTCTTGCATCTATGTGATCATTTATAAATTATGCTTTCATAGATATCATGTCATTGATGATAGTGATGACCTTGGTGGTTGCCAGATCATGTACTGTTTTCCTTATTTCATACATGAAGAAACAGAGGCTCAAAGAAGTGGAGAGTGTACACAAGGTTGCACAGCACAGCTCATAAGATACAGAGCCTCAGCTTTGACTTCAGTCATGACTTCTATGACCATGTACTTCTCTGTCACCATCTTAAATGTAGATATCTACTAATTTGTCATAAACTGAAGGACATACACACTAGTATATTTAGGAATCCTGGATAATCAGTAAAATATGAATAGATGAAAGGAGAAGTTGCTTCAAGGTGCTTAGTTTAAAACACATGTAGCATGGTATCAATTCTATACAATGGCCAAAGGATATTGTGTAACCATGCAGACATCATTTGTCACTAGTAATTCTCAGTGTTTTATATTTGCACTTCCTTGATATAAAAATAAATATTTGTGTGTGTTCATGAAGTTAACTCTATAAATCCTACTAAAATGAGTTTTAAAAAATAACCAACAACACTTCAATCATCAGTGTAATTTAGTTTGGGGCATTTTCAAGGTAGTTTTAGCTAAACAATCCAGAAAAATTAAAAAGCCCAAAGAGATCTTTTAATGATATGAAAAACTCTTTCAAATAATAATAAATGTTAAAGTCATTTCACTATTCAAAGGACTGCCTTCAGAGCAGAGGCAACCTAGAATATCACCCTAGGACATTTCCTGCTGCCTTCATCTTCAAATAAAAGTGAGAATAGAACCTTAACCTTTGAGAGATGGAAATAATGTATGTATGTGTGTTTACATATCTTTCCCACATGTATAGAGCTTAGATGCTCTGTACATGAAGACCCTCCAAAAATCAAGTCCAGCCTCCTTCTTTCAGGATAACCATTTCTGATATACCAAGGACAGGGATACACCAGAATAGACCCCTACCTGTGCTATATTTAAAGATCTCCAAGGATAGAGATTTTATGTGCGTTAGTATTTTTTAACACTATCAGACAATGAGAATATCCCTGGTCAGGTCCACTTAGTGATTTCTTAATTGAAACATACAATTTAGAAGATTGGAGGAGCAATTATAAAAGAAAGTAGCTGTAGGTCTCCAAAAGTTAAAGTTTCTTAATCCCACTTCCTTAGCAGTTCTTGCGTGAAAACACTAAGGAAGGATAAGTGAACTGGGAGATGGGATGAATTCTGAATTGCAAAAGAGAAATTTAAACATTATTTGCAAACTAATAATTTACACTTGTTTGTTTTTGTTTTTATTTTTAAAAAAGTAGACTCTAATTTATTCTTTTCTTGTTCAGAAGATAAAATTATTTGTAACCTTTAACATGTTCTTTTCTTCATAGCTGAGAACTCAGTTTGTTAGTACTTTCTTTCCCAAACTGTTTTCTGAATGTATTGGAAAACTGCACCTGCCAGAATGAATTGGTGTTTGTTCTTCAGTGAAAGGTGGCTATGATCAGGAGCTGCCCCTCTTAGAGAGCTCAGCCTGCCAAAGTCTAATATAACAGAGGTGGAAAGGAAAATGTGAATGAAAGACATATTTAAAAAATTAACAAAGTATTGGTGCCTAAGGCATGAAGCCCATTGGTTTTCAAAGAATTTGGCAGAAAGATTTCTATTTTCTCATCTTGTAGGCAATTATCTCAATATGGCACACTTTTGTGATGGCTTTCATTGAAAGGCTCTATTTAAACATCTTTTCTGAATCACCAAGATAAGAATGGAGCAAATGAAGGCAAGAAAAAATATTCACTTGTGTACAAATCTGCTACCTTCAATTTTCTGAAATTGTAGTTAATGCCTAATTATACTGGCATTTCTATTGTACAGAAGTGTTGAGAGTGCAAATATAATTTCTCAGCTAATTATTTCATTATATGGAAGTGACATGTGTGAAGTAATAAATTAGTATCATCTTTATAAGAACCAGCAATTATGGACTTTAATACTGAAATTTTCAAATGGAATGAAGTGTCTTTCTCTTAAGACTACTCTGATTGGGTGGAAAATGCCTTTTAAATTTATGTGTATAATACCCTTCCTTCTTTTAGCAAATATTTTACCATTAAAATAGGACAACCATATTTATGTGACTAAATTATTACTGACAAGGAGACCCAAAGGATGTCAAAGGGCAGATCTGCCAGTAGCTGTGACAGTCTGGCTTGTATCTCTTTCTTTCTTTCTTTCTTTTTATTATACTTTAAGTTCTGGGATACAAGTGCAGAACCTTCAGGTCTGTTGCATATACATGTACCATGGTGGTTTGCTACACCCATCAACCTGTCATCTACATTAGATATTTCTCCTAATGCTATCCCTCCCCTAAACCCCCACCCCACTACAAGCTCCAGTGTGTGATGTTCCCCTCCCTGTGTCCATGTGTTTTCATTGTGCAACTATCACTTATGAGTGAGAATATGTGGTATTTGGTTTTCTGTTCCTGCGTTAGTTTGCTGAGAGTGATGGTTTCCAGATTCATCCATGTCCCTGCAAAGGGCATGAACTCATTCTTTTTTATGGCTGCATAGGTATTCCATGGTGTATATGTGCCATATTTTCTTATCCAGTCTATCATTGATGAGCATTTGGATTGGTTCCAAGTCTTTGCTATCGTGAACAGTGCCACAATAAACATACATGTGCATGTGTCTTTGTAGTAGAATGATTTATAATCCTTTGGGTATGTACCCAGTAATGGGATTGCTGGGTCAAATGGTAGCTCTAATTCTAGATCCTTGAGGAATTTCCACACTGTCTTCCACAATGGTTGAACTAATTTACACTCCCACCAACAGTGTAAAAGCATTCCTATTTCTCCACATCCTCTCCAGCATCTGTTGTTTCCTGACTTTTTAGTGATTGCCATTCTAACTGGCGTGAGATGGTATCTCAGTGTGGTTTTGATTTGTATTTCTTTAATGACTCATGATGATTAGCTTTTTTCATACGTTCATTGGCCACATAAATGTCTTCTTTTGAGAAGTGTCTGTTCATATTCTTCTTCTACTTTTTGATGGGGTTGTTTTTTTCTTGTAATTTTTTTTTTTTTTTTTTTTTTGAGTTGGAGTTTTGTTCTTGCTGCCCAGGCTGGAGTTCAATGGCGTGATCTCGGCTCACTGCAACCTCTACCTCCTGGGTTCAAGCAATTCTCCTGCCTCAGCCGCCCGAGTAGCTGAGATTACAGGTGTGCACTGCCACGCCCAGCTAATTTTGTATTTTTAGTAGAGATGGCTTTTCTCCATGTTGGTCAGGCTGGTCTCAAACTCCCAACCTCAGGTGATCTGCCCACCTTGGCCTCCCAAAGGGCTGGGATTACAGGGGTAAGCCACTGCACCCAGCCTTTTTCTTGTAAATTTTTTTAAGTTCCTTATAGATTTTGGATATTAGCCCTTTGTCAGATGGATAGATTACATAAATTTTCTCCCATTCTGTAGGTTGCCTATTCTGATGATAATTTATTGCTGTGCAGAAGCTCTTTAGTTTAATTAGAACCCATTTGTCAATTTTGGCTTTTGTCACCATTGCTTTTGATGTTTTTGTCATGAGGTCTTTGCCCATGCCTATGTCCTGAGTGGTATTGCCTGGGTTTTCTTCTAGGTTTTTTATGGTTTTAGGTCTTATGTTTAAATCTTTCATTCATCTGGAGTTAATTTTTATACAAGTTGTAAAGAAGGGGTTCAGTTTTGGTTTTCTGCATATGGCTAGCCAGTTTTCCCAACACCATTCATTAAATAGGGAATCCTTTCCCCCATTGCTTGTTTTTGTCAGGTTTGTCAAAGATCAGATGGTTGTAGATGCATGGCATTATTTCTGAGGCCTCCGTTCTGTTCCATTGGTCTATATCTCTGTTTTGATACTAGTACCATGCTGTTTTGATTACTGTAGACTTGTAGTATAGTTTGAAGTCAGATAACGTGATGCCTGCAGCTTTGTTCTTTTTGCTTAGGATTGTCTTGGCTATACAGGCTCTCTTTTGTTTCCATAGGAAATTTAAAGTAGTTTTTTCTAATTCTGTGAAGAAAGTATCATACTGAATGGGCAAAAGCTGGAAGCATTCCCTTTGAAAAATGGCACAAGGCAAGGATGCCCATGGTATTGGAAGTCCTGCAGGGCAATCAGGCAAGAGAAAGAAATGAAGAGTATTCATATAGGAAAAGAGGGAGTCAAATTGTCTGTCTTTGCAGATGACATGATTGTATACTTAGAAAATGTGATTGTCTCAACCCCAAATCTGCTTAAGCTGTTAAGCAACTTCAGCAAAGTCTCTGGATACAAAATCAATGTGCAAAAATCATAAGCATTCCTATACACTGATAATAGACAAACAGAGAGCCAAATCATGTGTGAATTCCCATTCACAATTGCTACAAAGAGAATAAAATACTTAGGAATACAACTTACAAGGGATGTGAAGGACCTCTTCAAGGAGAACTGCAAACTACTGCTCAAGGAATTAAGAGAGAACACAAACAAACGGAAAAACATTCCATGCTCATAGATAGGAAGAAACAATGTCATGAAAATGGCCATACTGCCCAATGTACCTCTCTTCTTAAACATGGTTCAAAGCAATCAGATTATGAATAACAGTGAAATAAACTCACTTTTACTTTTAAAATAAACTACCGTTAACAGCTCACCAGTTAGAACAACAGATTGTCAAATAATTGTATTCTCAAATTTAGACTAGAGCTTGAGGACGGGGAGTGGAAACTCAGTAGTGACATATGAGATGGGTATTCAGTTCTCCATTTCTTTAAGTATTGTCAACTGATAGCAGTACAATTAAATTTAATACAGATTTTCAGGAAAAATAAAACTACATTAAATGTACAGTTTGTTTAAAACCGACAATATCATACAATGCCCAAAACTTTTGTTTTTAGAATCAATCTATGTCTAAAGTGCTTCAATCCAGAGTCTGCAGATGTCTTTGAACTCTTTGGTCATTAGCAGTGAAGCATTGGCATTAGGGTGCCAGGCTGCTTTGTGTCACCCATGCTCCTTGTTTTGAAAGGTGCTAAAGATGCACCCTTGTGGTTGACAGCTTATTACAAGGCATACTGAATACATCTTTCTTCTGTACTTTCAATTTGGCTAAGTTTTTTATACTTTATTTTTAATTTTAATATTTCTATAGCCATATAGCTTCTCCTAAAACTCTAAGGGAGCTTTGGGCAAATTGCTCAGTACCTGAGTGGGAGGCCTCCCTGATTCATGGCTGGTTACACCAGTCTTTGTTAACCTTGAACACTCCAGAGTCTATTCTGAAGATTTGGCAATTTCTATTGCTTTTCATTGTTTTGCCTTACACATGAGAATCAATCTTCTGTGTACATCAAAATATAATGAAGAATTTTAGTCAATAATTAGGGACTCTAATTTAAAATTTAATTATCTGTGTTGATACTAGTGTAAATAAGTATAAAATGCATTACCCAGGGCCCTTTCTGCGTGATGAAGTTTGTATATGGACAAACAATGACAATGAATATGTGAATACAATACAATGAATATGTTTGTTTCTTTGCCTAGAATTTGACATGTTTCTTATGGAATGCCTCAATAACAAGATACATTCCCATTTCCAACATGTTAAAAAAAAAAGGAGAAGACTCTGATTCTTACATTAGGGAAATGTAGTATTTTATCTGTTGAATTTTATAGTGGCAGAAATAGGAGATACAAAAAATCAGAAAAATAAGCCAGGAATGGTAGCACACACCTGTAGTCCCAGCTACTTGGGATTGCATGAGCCCAGGATTTGTGATCAGCCTGAGCAACATAGCAAGACCCCACTTCAAAAAAAATCAGAAAAATTCTACTTAAGTAGCCTTTTTGTTCCTGATTTGCTTGAGAGTCCAGCTTCTACCCATTGTACTGGTATAATCATGAATATCATCCTCTTTCACTCTCAAAAGTATCCTGGCCTATGTAGCAACTTAAGTAATGGTTATTCTACTTATTAGTCACTCTTGTTGGTAATAACAATGTCTCAAGAGAACAGAATAGCCTGGTATATTATATCCCTTTGAATAAATATATTAAATTTGTATAATCCTCAGAACAGCCCTATTAAATAGTCTTCCTTTTTTGATGAGGATATGAAGCTCAGTGAGATTAATAGTTGTCAGGGTCATTTAGCTATTATGTGACAGAACCAGTACTCCAGCCCACATGTCCAGGGCAAATTAATTCCATTGAGTTTAATAATAATAACACTATGAATGATTATCATCATCACCATTATTACCTTACTAACAATGCTACCATTTGTGCAACAGAGGTTCTTGATCATTGCTGTGCCACGGACCACTTTAGCAATCTGGTGAAACCAGATTTTCAAACAATATTTTTGAATGCATATAATCAAATGCATAGTATTACAAGGCTATGAATTTTATTAAAATATAGTTACCAAAACTTCTAAGCTAAATTTGCCAATATAGTTATATATGTGGTTTTTCAAATGAATTTAACAAGATCTTGAAGGATTATTATGACTATGATGTCAAAGCAATGATGAGCATAAAGAATACTTTGTGATTTCTGCAACAAGTCTAATGTGATATGAAAATATCTATGATTTCTACTGGCAACAAAATGACAGGTCCTGCTAATACTACTGAAGTGTGTTACTTACATTAATAATTAAAAGAAATTCTAAATTTTACTTAGAAGTTAGTAAAAATAAAGATGCAATTCTTTCTCATTCAAGTTCGCAGATCTCCTACAAGTGTGTCAACCGCCCTGGGACCCCAAATTAGGACTTCCTGCCTTAGAATAAACCTGCAAAACAACTGTTACCCATTTTACAAATGAGTAAACTGAGGCTTAGAGTAATTAAGTAACTTGCCTAATATTGTTTACCTTATGGCTGAGAAGTGCATCAAATGTCTTTGGCATCTGTACATCACCTTCTTTGCTCCCCAGTGGCAGTCACTATAGAGGTGGAATTGTAGTGTCCACCCCTCTCTGAGACTGACAACCTTTTCAACATGATTGCCCTAGTCATTTGCACATCCTTTAAACACCAATGATGCCCTTGATGAAAACACAGATATCCAAAGAAAAACTGGAAGAGAGGTCTGAGTGCCTAATGCTTTTTATTCAACCCACCTTGAAGATTTCTAGTGTTCAGTATCCTGTAAGTGGTCCTCACATGGCTCCCCCAGAATGATCATTATTCCCAACGTATTTGCTGCTATTTTCTACCATAGCTATTTTCCTCTTCCACCTTTAGGTGATTATTTCTGCTACTTATTACCACTCTCAGATGAAGGAAATTGTTTTTCTTCACCTCCCTTAGTTCAACACAGATACCTATTTGGATTTTTTCTCTAATTGCTATAATTCCTTAGCCTCTTTTTATCTAAACTATAGCTATTAAATTATGTTAACTCTTCTCAGAGCTAAATTGCCTCATCTGTTTATTATTTTCCTATCTTGCCTGAATACTTTAAAACTTACAAAATATGTGAAGCAATTGTTAAAGATCTAAGTAGTCCCAGGACACATTTATTAGTTACTGTAATTGAGTCTTACTGATTACACATGCATTATAAGTCTCATGATGTACTAACTTTAGCACAACAAAGATACAGTTTTAAAATATTATATATTTAACATTTTAAAAATTCTGTGTTGTCAATTCAGTTACTGTTGTTCACCCTCTTTGGCGAGTCTGACATATAGGAGAGTCTCATCTTTGATAACAAAATGATGATGACATAGTCTGTTGAGAATATATTTCAGCCCTATTTTCACCTGAGAAAGAGAAGACTTTTGCCACCTAACCTCCAAAATAAGAGTATCTTATTTTTCCATTATTGAAGGGACCTTTGAAGTTTCACTTGTATTTTGATAACTTATGGCTACTTTTTAAAAAATCACTATCACTCTATATATCCTTCTGGAAAGTATTTGTTTTTAGCATTTATAATAGATGTTGTAAACATCTGTATATTATTAAGTGCTTGATAATATACACACTAAAAATTCAGCTAATAACCTTAATTGTGGACCCCTAGGCTTTCTTGAGAAAGTTTTTTTAAACAGAAAAACAGGTTCTGAAAAACTGATGTTATTTTATCACCAATACGAGTAACCACATCATCATCATCATCATCATTATCATCTTCACCACCACCGCTATCATCCAAAATGGCATCTAGTTACATCCTCGCATGGGTTCACATATGCAAACATACACACATATATGTGTTTAAACACACACATGCATGCATATATTTATTCATTCACTCAGCATATGTTTACTGGGAGCCTACTATGTGCCAGGCAGTGTTTTGGGATTTGCCCTCATCTTGCTTCCATTCTAGTGAATCAAGACTGATAATAAATTGGATAAATAAGTAAAATAGTATGTTAGATGAAAATAACTGCTGAGGAGAAAGATAAGATAGGGAGCAGAGATAGGGTATGTGAGGATGGGGCTGTTTTAATTTTTGATATAGGGGAACAAGGCAGACTTTATGGAGGTGGTAATATTTGGTTAAGACCTGAAAAGGATGAAGAAGAGAGCTACATGGGTATCTGGAGGAGAGCATTCGAGGGAAGGTGAGGAGTTGTTGCAAAGGTGCTGCTGGAGACCATGCTTGACATTGAGGGGATAAGGAGGAAGCCAATGTGCTTGAAATGGAGCATGAAAGGAGAGCAGTAGGACAAGAAGTCAATATAAAGGACCCCAGGCAGAGTCAAGCCCCATGGGCCATTTTCTCTGAGTAAGATTGGAACTATGAGAGGCTTTTGAGCATAGGAGAAACATGATCTGAATTAACTTTCTAAAATAATCATTCTGGCTGCTGGGTTGAGAATAGAATAAAGGGGAACCAAAACAGAAGAAAGATATTAGTCTAGGAAAGACATCATGGTAGTTTGGAAGAAGATGGTAGCTGTGGAAGGCATAGCAAGTTGTCAGGCTGCAGATAATGTTTTAAGGAAACAGCCTTAATGATTGTGGATTGCATATGGAGTATGAGAGAAATAGAGGAATCAAGTGACATTTCTCAAAAGAAAATATACAGATGGCCAACAAACATATGAAAATATGATCAACATCACTAATCATCAAGAAAATGCAAATAAAAGCCACAATGAGATATCACCTTACCCCTGTGAGAATGGCCATTATTTAATAATCAAAAAATAATAGATGCTGTCATGAATGTAGAGAAAAGGGAACTCATACACTGCTGGTGGGAATGTAAATTAGTATAGCCTCTAGGAAAACAGTATGGACATTTCTCAAAGAACTAAAAGTATATCTACCATTCTATCCAGCAATCCCACTACTAGGTGTATGCCCAAAGGAAAAGAAGTCATTATATCAAAAAGACACCTGCACATGTATGTTTATCACATCATGGTTTACAATTGCAAAGTTATGGAATCAACCTAAATGCCCATCAGTAGATGCCTGGATAAAGAAAATGTGGTATATATATACCATGGAATACTATTCAGTCATAAAAAAGAATGAAATAGTATCTTCTGCAGCAACTTGGATGGAACTGTAGGCCGTTATTCTAAGTGAAGTAACTCAGGAATGGAAAACCGAATACCACATGTTCTCACTTATAAGTCGGAGCTAAGCCATGGATATGCAAAGACATATAGAGTGGTATCATGGACATTGGAGATTCAGAAAGGGGGAGAGTGGCAGGTGAATGAAGGATGAAAAACTACCTATTGGGTACAGTGTACACTATTCAGGTTACAAGTACACTAAAATCCTAGGCTTCACTGCTATACAATTCATTCATGTAACCAAAAACCACTGTACCCCTAAAGTTATTGAGATAACAAAATATTTTAAGTATAGAGTGCAGGGGAGAAGTCTATAGATAGCCATAGGCATGGAGTTTTCTTCATATAAGTGCTCCATCTGAGTGGAAAATAGTGCTTACCCTCTCACAGCACCCCTGCCTCCTATCCAGTGGAAGCTCAACTTCTACACTTTCAATGCTGTGATTGTTGGTTTTGCTCTCCAGGGAATATAGTGCAATTAGAGGCTCTGTCTCTTCATCTTGAAGATCTCCTGGTCCCCAGGATGTGGATTCTCCACAAGCTTCCTTTATCACATCGTCACCACCCTCACTGTAATCAGTCTCTCTAAGCTGTTTTTCTTCTCCTGATGTCTCAATCTCTTCTCTCCTTTCTCCAGGGCTATTGTTGCCACCAGTTCCTAAAGCCATTGGATGCACCACCTTTCCTTCAATAAGTCAGCTGATGTAATTGGATAGAGATGACTTTTTGGCTAACTTGTTCAGCCTTTTTGAGGTTCAATTCCCTATTCTATAGACAACTTGAGGCTTCTTTAGTCATAAAGCCAAATAAATAATAATTCAACTTTCACCCTCAGATTCTCCCTGACCAAGATCATGTCTTCCATTTTTTAAACAGTCTGAAGGATGGCAAGGACTGAAACAAGGACACAGGAAACTACTGCAGTACCCCACATGAAAGCTGGTGGTCACTTGGACTGAGTGAGAACAGTGGAACTGATGGGAAGTTGTTGGAGAGTAGGTCTGTTTTGAAAAAAGAGCCAACAAGATTTGTTGATAGATTGCATTTTGGGTGTATAAGCAAGAGAGGAGTTCCAGAAGGAACCAACTTTACCAGCACCTTGATTTTAGACCTGTAAGACTTATTTCAGACTTACAATCTCCCTAACTGTTAGAAAATAAAATTTTAGGCCGGGCACAGCGGCTCATGCCTATAATCCTAGCACTTTAGGAGGCCAAAGTGGGTGCATTGCCTGAGCCCAAAAGTTTGAGACCAGCCTGGGCAACATGGTGAGACTTTGTCTCTACAAAAACATACACAAAAATTAGCTGGGCGTGATGGTACACCTGTAGTCCCAGCTACTCAGGAGACTGAGGTGGGAGGATTGCTTGAGCCTGGGAGGTCAAAGTGGCAGTGAGCCGAGATCGTGCCACTGCACTCCAGCCTTGGCAACAGAGTGAGACCCTGTCTCAAAACACACACACACACACACACACACACACACACACACACAATTGTGTTGTTACAAGACAGTGATAGTGATAATTTGTGATAGCAGCAATAGTAAATGAATACAAAATTAGACATATAAGTGGAGATACTGAGTAGCTGTTGGATATAAGTCTAGAATTCAGGAGATGCATGAAAATGTGAATTTGGAACTCATAACCATACAGATTTATTTAAAACCATAAGCCTAAATAAGGGCTCCAACAGAGTGAGTGTGATAGAGCAAAGAAGATGCCTTTAGTCTGTTTCTGAGCACCCCAATGTCTATTGGTCAGGAGGATGAGAAAAACAGCCAAGAAAAATAAGAAGGAGTATCCAGTGAGGCATGAAAAGAGCCAAGAGTCTCAGGTTCCAGAAGCCAAGGGAAGAAAGCATTTCCAGGAGTAAACAAATGTCAAGTGCAGCTCCATCACAGATTGAAATTTGATGCTCACTAGTGGTCTCCATTTTAAATTTTTTACTAATGCCTACAAATTCTAGGGGTGACAACTAATGTTTGAGAGTGAGATACTCTACAGAACATGCTTATATTTATCCTTTTGGAGATTGTCTAACCTCTGATCCTCTCTTGGAAAACTACATTCTGGACAACATTAGTGAGTGCTTAGAATAAAGTCATTTGTTCACATTTCAGGTATTTTCAATGCCTCTTAGCTAGCTTCTGAGAATATGCTGATGAACTAACAAGGTCCCTGTTCTCATGGGAAAATTTTCAATCTAGGGTATTTGCCAATATTGAGTAATACTGAGTAAATACTTGGGTTCTAGAGTATAGCATAGAAGAGGCCAAACATCATCTCTTCTATCAAGCTTTTGCTAACATTTTTCAGTAGTTGCTTTCCCTTCTTTGTACATATTCATAGAATTCATCTCATTTAATGTATTAGCCAGTTATTGCCTCTGCTGGTAAACTCTGATCTCCTTTAGGAAACCAACACTTTCTTAGTCATCTTCATATATAGAATCCATCATAGGTAGGTTGGAAATATGATTTATTATTAAAACCAGAAAATGCTTGCAAGAGAAAGGAGGCTGTATTAATTAACCCCAAGACAAGGGATGTAAACTGGGACATCCTAGGGCAAACAAAAATGTATAGTCACCCTATCCCTCCATTTATCTCAAAATAACTGTTGAATAAATACATTTTGCTCCCTGAAAAAAACACATTTACTGAAATATGACTTAATATTTTGCTTTTTGCTTCAATTGAGTATCAATATGTAGGAAATAGTGTTATGAAAATGTTTCTGCATCATTTGTAAAACTGTTATTGGAGACTGTGTCCATTATTTTGTCCAGTGTTCCTCATATAAAGAGCCACATAATTACACCTCTTAGAATTGAATGCTAGAAAAAATATTGCTTTTTCAAGGAGCCAGTGGTGTGCTTTCTCTTCCTGGATAATGACAGCACAGTAATACATCAGTTACCCTCTTACATTGTGAGCCACAAGGTAGAGCTAAATTATGTCCTCAAGTTTCTATTGAGGCTATGTCAAAATGTCCCCAACTGTGACTTTGCCTTAAATAGTTAGTGTGCACTTACTATGTGCTTAGCTTTGTTATTTAATCTAGACATATGGCAGAGACCCACACATATGTGATTCCTGCATTCATGGCATTTTCTTAGTTCCAGTGCATTTACCTATTCTTTTAGTATGGCATTAGGATCTTTTCTTGTACAAAGCCTTGAATTTTTGCAGGAGCAAGGCAGGAATAAAAAACAAATTGAATGAAGTGCAATAGGCCAACAAATTAGAGAGGGGCGTGGCATGTTAGTCATAGAAGGCTTGGGGGACAAGTAGGTCATGAAGTCACTTGAGCAGACCAAGAGCTCTGAAGTTTATATTTTAATACTTTTGTTTTGTGTAAGGTTTCAAACCTGCTAATTTTCTTTTGAAAAGAAGGAAAGGCCCACCTAAGAAAACATAATTATTTCTAAAGCTGTGTTTAGCATCTTTACTAATATTATAAAGAGTACTTAATCAAATAAAGCATGTGGGAATATTGTCACGATCCAGAAATGCTGAAAGTGCTTTTCTGTAGGCTATAGAGAAACAAAAACTCACAAATTGGGTTTTAATATGCTACACCCTAGGATTGAGTAAATATTTGGGTTCTAGAGTATAGCATAGTCTATTTTCGCAGGAAAAGAAAATGATGAGTACTGTATTTTTTAAAATAACCTACTTATAGGTAGATGAACTTAGCTGTCAGTTATAACCTTAGAAAGGGACTTAAAGAAGCTGCTGTAGTCTTCCAATCCAAGAAAAGGGCATTAGAGGTCAACCAGAAAGCACTATCTTGGCTGGCACAACACCACCATCAAAAACAAGAAACAGGAGACTCTGCCAAGATAACCAAATAGGAACAGCTCCGGAGTGCAGTTCCCAGCAAGAGTGATGCAGAAGGTGAGTGATCTCCACATTTCCAACCGAGGTACCAGGTTCATCTCAATGGGATTAGTTGGACAGTGAGTGTAGCCCAAGGAGGACAAACCAAGGCAGGGTGGGTGTTGCCCCACCTGGGAAGTGCAACAGGCTGGAGAACTCCCCCTCCTACCCAAAGGAGGCTATCAGGGACTTTTCTGGACACTCCAGAACTCCAGCTCAGATACTGTGCTTTTCCCAAGGCCTTTAGAGCCTGCAAACCAGGAGATTCTCACTGGTGTCAAAAACACCAGCGTCACAGGTTTCCAGCACAAAACTGGGTAGCCATTTTAGCTGGCATCTCGAACTCCTGCGAGACAGAACCACTCAATCCCCCTGAAAAAAAAGGGGACTGAAAGCAGGGAGCCAAGCAATCTGGCTTGGCGGGTCCCACCACCACAAAGACCACCAAGCTGAGACCCACTGGCTTTTCACAGCCAGCACAGCAGTTTGAGCTCGACCTGAGATGGTCGAGCTCAGCAGCAGGAGGGGGCGTCCACCATTACTGAGGCAGTTCTAACCTTGCCTGTGTAAACAAAATCACACAGAAGTTTACACAGCAGCTGGGCAGAGCCTGCAGCAGCTCAATAAGGCCTCTGTAGGCACTCTGTGACTAGACTCCCTCCTTGCTGGGCAGGACGTCTCTGAAAAAAGGCAGCAGCCCATCAGTGATTTATAAGTAAAGCCCCACCTTCCTGGGACAGAGTACCTGGGAAAAGGGGTGGTTGTGAGTTCCGCAGCAACAGGCTTAAACCTCCCTGCCCCACAACTCAGAAGGGAGCAGTGGGAGCTCTGGGACAGCACTTGAACTCTGATAAGGGACAAATTCCCTCCTCAAGTGGCTCCCTGACTCCTATATATCCTAAGAGACACCTCATACAGGAGAGCTCTGGCTTACATCCGACAGGTACCCCTCTGGGACAAAGTTACCAGAGGAAAGAATAGGCAGCAATCCTTGCTGTTCTGCAGCGCCCACAGGTCTGGAATGGGCCTCTAGCAGTCCTGCAGCAGAAAACAGAAAGAAACAGCTTCAACATCAACAGAAAGGACGTCCATTCAGAGACACCATCTGAAAGTCACCAACTTCGAAGACCAAAGGTAGATAAATCCAGGAAGATGGGAAGAAACCAGTGCAAAAAGGCTAAAATCACCAAAAACCAGAACGTCTCTTCTCCAAGGGATCACAACTCCTTACCAACAAGAAAACAAAACTAGATGGAGAATGAGTTTGACAAACTGACAGAAGCAAACCTCAGAAGGTAGGTAATAACGAACTTTTCTGAGTGAAAGGAGCATGTTCTAACCTAATGCAGAGAAACTAAGAACCTTGAAAAAAAGCTAGATGAAATGCTAACCAGAATAACCAGCTTAGAGAAGAACATGAATGATTTGATGGAGCTGAAAAACACAGCACAAGAATTTTGCAAAGCATACACAAGTTTCAGTAGCCAAATCGATCAAGCAGAAGAAAGGATATCAGAGACTGAAGATCAACTCAATGAAATAAAATGAGAAGGCAAGATTAGAGAGAAAAGAGTGAAAATAAATGAACAAAGCCTTCAAGAAATATGGGATTATGTGAAAAGACCGAATCTACATTTGATAGGTGTACCTAAATGTGACAGGGAGAATGAAACCAAGTTGGAGAACACTCTTCAGGATATTATCCAGGAGAACTTTCCCAACCTAGCAAGGCAGGCCAACATTCAAATTCAGGAAATACAAGAGAACACCACAAAGATATTCCTCAAGAACAGCAACCCCAAAGCACATAATCATCAAATTCACCAGGGTTGAAATGAAGGAAAAAACGCTAAGGGCAGCCAGAGAGGAAGATCAGATTACCCACAAAGGGAAGCCCATCAGACTCACAGCGGATCTCTCAGCAGAAACCCTACAAGCCAGAAGAGAGTGGGGCCAATATTCAACATCCTTAAAGAAAAGAACTTTCAACCTAGAATTTCATATCCAGCCAAACTAAGCTTCTTAAGTGAAGGAGAAATAAAATCCTTTATGGACAAATAATTGCTGAGAGATTTCATCACCACTAGGCCTGCCTTACAAGAGCTACTGAAGGAAGCACTAAACATGGAAAGGAACAACTAGTGCCAGCCACTGCAAAAACATACCAAATGGTAAAGACCATTGGCACAATGAAGAAACTTTATCAACTAATGGGCAAAACAACCAGCTAGTATCAAAATGGCAGGATCAAATTCACATATAACAATATTAACCTTAAATGTAAATGGGCTAAATGCCCCAATCAAAAGACACAGACTGACAAATTGGATAAAGAGTCAAGACCCATCTATGTGCTGTATTTAAGAGACCCATCTCATGTGCAAAGACACACATAGGCTCAAAATAAAGGGATGGAGGAAAATTTACCAAGCAAATGGAGAGAAAAAAAAAAAAAGCAGGGGTTGCAATCCTAGTCTCTGATAAAACAGACTTTAAATCAACAAAGATCAAAAGAGACAAAGAAGGGCATTACATAGTGGTAAAGGGATCAATGCAACAAGAAGAGCTAACTATCCTAAATATATATGCACCCAATAGAGGAGCACCCAGATACATAAAGCAAGTTCTTAACAATGTACAAAGAGACTTAGACTCCCACACAATAATAGTGGGAGACTTTAAGACTCCACTGTCATTATTAGACAGATCAATGAGACAAAATTAACAAGGATATCCAGGACTTGAACTCAGATCTGGCAAATGAACCTAATAGACATCTACAGAAATCTTCACCCCAAATTCACAGAATATACATTCTTCTCAGCACCACATTGCACTTACTCTAAAATTGACCACATAATTGGAAGTTAATAACTCCTCAGCAAATGCAAAAGAACAGAAATCATACCAGCTAATCTTTCAGACCACAGTACAATCAAATTAGAACTCAGTATTAAGAAACTCACTCAAAACCACACAACTACATGGAAACAGAACAACCTGCTCCTGAATGACTACTGGATAAATAATGAAATGAAGGCAGAAATAAAGATATTCTTTGAAATCAATTAGAACAAGGAAATAATCTACCAGAATCTCTGGGACACATTTAAAGCAGTGTCTAGAGGGAAATTTATAGCACTAAATGCCCACATGAGAAACGAGGAAAGATCTAAAATCAACACCCTAATGTCACAATTAAAAGAACTAGAGGAACAAGATCAAACAAATTCAAAAGCTAGCAGAAGACAAGAAATAACTAAGATCAGAACAGACTGAAGGAGATAGAGACACAAAAAACCCTTCAAAAAATCAATAAATCCAGAAGCTGGTTTGTTGAAAAGATCAACAAAATAGACTGCTAGCCAGACTAACAAAAAAGAAAAGAGAGAAGAATCAGATAGATGCAATAAAAAATCATAATGGAGATATCACCACCAATTCCACAGAAATACAAACTACCATCAGAGATTACTACAAACACCTCTATTCACATAAACCAGTAAATCTAGAAGAAATGGATAAATTCCTGGACACTTACACCCTCCCAAGACTAAACCAGGAAGAAGTTGAATCCTTGAGTAGACCAATAACAAGGTCTGAAGTTGAGGCAGCAATTAATAGCCTACCAACCAAAAAAAGTCCCAGACCAGACAGGTTCACAGCTGAATTCTACCAGAGGTATAAAGAGGAGCTGGTATCATTGCTTCTGAAACTATTCCAAACAATACAAAAAGAGGGAGTCCTCCCTAACTCATTTTATGAGACCAACATCATCCTGATACCAAAACCCGGCAGAGACACAACTAAAAAAGAAAATTTCAGGCCAATATCCATGATGAACATTGATGTGAAAGTCTTCAATAAAATACTGGCAAACCAAATCCAACAGCACGTCAAAAAGCTAATCCATTATGATCAAGTCAGCTTCATCCCCCCAGATGCAAGGCTGATTCAACATACACAAGTGTATCATGTAATCTATCACATAAACAGAACCAAAGACAAAAACCATATGATCATCTCAATAGACGCAGAGAAGGGCTTTGGCAAAATTCAGTAGCCCTTTATGCTAAAAACTCTCAATAAACTAGATATAGATGGAACATATCTCAAAACAATAAGAGCTATTTATGACAAACCCACAGCCAATATCATACTGGTTGGGCAAAAACTGGAAGCATTCCCTTTGAAAACTGGCACACGCAAGGGTGCCCTCAGTCACCACTCCTATTCAACGTAGTATTGGAAGTACTGGCCTGAGCAATGAGGCAAGAAAAAGAAATAAAGGGTATTCAATTAGGAAAAGAGGAAGTCAACCTGTCTCTATTAGAAGACATGACTGTATATTTAGAAGACCCCATTGTCTCAGCCCAAAATCTCCTTCAGCTGATAAGTAACTTCAGCAAAGTCTCCAGATACAAAATCAGTGTGCAAAAATCACAAGCATTCCTATACACCAATAACAGACAAACAGAGAGCCAAATTATGAGTGAACTCCCATTCACAATTGCTACAAAGAGAACAAAATACCTAGGAATACAACTAGCAAGGGACATGAAGGACCTCTTCAAGGAGAACTAGCAAACCACTGCTGAAGGAAATAAGAGAGGACACAAACAGATGGAAAAACATTCCATGCTCATGGTTAGGAATAATCAATATCGTGAAAATGGCCACACTGCCCAAAGTAATTTATAGATTCAATGCTATCCCCATCAAGCTACCATTGACTTTCTTCACAGAACTGGAAAGAACCATCTTAAACTTCATATGGAACCAAAAAAGAGCCCGCATAACCAAGACAATCATAAGCAAAAAAAAAAAACAAAGCTGGAGGCATCATGCTACCTGACTTCAAACTATACTACAGGCTATAATAATCAAAACAGCATGGTACTGGTATCAAAACAGAGATATAGACCAATGGAACAGACAGAGGCCTTGAAAGTAATGCCATACATGTCCAACCATCTGATCTTTGATAAACCTGACAAAAACAAGCAATGGGGCAAGGATTCCCTATTTAATGAATGGTGTTGGGAAAACTAGCTAGCCATGTGCAGAAAGCTGAAACTGGACACCTTCTTTACATTTTATACAAAATTAACTCCAGATGGATTAAAGATTTAAACATAAGACCTACCACTATAAAAACCCTAGAAGAAAACCTAGGCAATACCATTCAGGATCATAGGCATAGGCAAGGATTTCATGACTAAAACACCAAAAGCAATGGCAACAAAAGCCAAAATAGACAAATGGGACCTAATTAAACTTAAGAGCTTCTGAACAGCAAAGGAAACTATCATTAGAGTGAACCAGCAACCAACAGAATGGGAAAAAATGTTTGCAAGCTACCTATCTGACAAAGGGCTAATATCCAGAATCTACGAAGAACTAAAACAAATTTACAAGAAAAAAACAACCCCATCAAAAAGTGTGTACCTATGCAACAATCTTCCATGTTCTTCACATGTACCCCCAAACCTAAAATGCAATAAATAAAGAAAAAAAAAAAAAAAAGTGGGCAAAGGATATGAACAGACACTTTTCAAAAGAAGACATTTATGCAGCCAACAAACATCAAAAAAATGCTCATCATCACTGGTCATTAGAGAAATGCAAATCAAAACCACATTGAGATACCATCTCACGCCATTTAGAATGGCGATCATTAAAAAATCTGGAGACGACAGATGCTGGAGAGGATATGGAGAAATAGGAACGCTTTTACACTGTTGGTGGGAGTGTAAATTAGTTCAACCATTGCGAAAGACAGTGTGGCAATTCCTCAAGGATCTAGAAATAGAAATACCATTTGACCCAGCAATCCCATTGCTGAGTATATATCCAAAGAATTATAAATCATTCTGTTATAAAGACACATGCACACACATGTTCATTGCGGCACTGTTTACAATTGCAAAGACTTGGAACCAACCGAGATGCCCATCAATGATTGACTGAATAAAGAAAATATGGCACATATACACCATGGAATACTATGCAGCCATAAAAAAGGATGAGTTCATGTCCTTTGCAGGGACATGGATGAATCTGGAAACCATCATTCTCAGCAAACTGACACAATAACAGAAAACCAAACAGTGCATATTCTCATTCATAAGTGGGTGCTGAACAATGAGAACACATGGACACAGGGAGGGGAACATCAAACACCAGGGCCTGTTGGGGGGTGGGGAGAGCTAGGGGAGGGATAGCAGGGGGTAGGGGGATTGGGGAGGGATAACATTATGAGAAACACCTAATGTAGATGATGGGGGGGATGGATGCAGCAAACCACCATGTCGTGTATATCTATGTAACCATCCTGCACGATCTGCACATGTACCCCAGAACTTATTAATAAAAAACAAAAAGAAAAGAAATACATGTATGTACATGTATATACACTATATATACACATATTCTATGGATATTTAGATATGTTTTGAGATGTTCACATATATGTGTGTGTGTAGTGTGTGTGTATGTAGTATGTGTGTATGTGTATTTCTCTGTATATGAGCAAAATATCCTTGAAAAAATATATAAGCTGTTTAGAAAGTTATATCTGAGAAGGGGAAATGAGTCCCTAGAGGATAAAGGTGGGAGTTTATTGTTTTGGTTGGATATCCTTTTGTACTTTTTAAATGTTGACCCATGTAAGTATATCACTGATTATTTTAAAATATACACATAAAATTTTTTAAAATAATTCTTTTATTTAAAAAACAAGAAACAGATCTTTATTCTTTATGTGTTAGTTTATTTAGCATGTCACAGTGTTAAAGGAGGAGGGTCAAATGAAGGAAAGGTTCTTCATGCAGGCAATTTAGTTGTTACCTTTTGAACCCGAAGAAGATATACTAGTGTGGTGGGTATAACAGGAAAGACTGACAGATAACCTGTTAGAAGAAGGGATTGAGCCGGGCACGGTGGCTCACGCCTGTAATCCCAGCACTTTGGGAGGCCGAGGCGGGCGGATCACGAGGTCAAGAGATCGAGACCGTGCTGGTCAACATGGTGAAACCCCGTCTCTACTAAAAATACAAAAAAATTAGCTGGGCGTGGTGGCGCGCACCTGTAGTCCCAGCTACTCGGGAGGCTGAGGCAGGAGAATGCTTGAACCCGGGCAGCGGAGGTTGCAGTGAGCCAAGGTCGCGCCACTGCACTCCAACCTGGCGCCTGGTGACTGAGTGAGACTCTGTCTCAAAAAAAAAAAAAGAAGGGATTGAGAGGGATAGAAAATGACAAAGGCAGGGAAGTCTGCTCTTATAAAGCCAGCTGTGTTGGAGATTTCTCGTCTACAACTGCATACTGAAATGAATATGAAAGCACTAACATGAAACACTTGACCAGTGTGTAGTATATTAAAGGAATGAAAATTTTATTGTGAGCTCTTGAGTCCCACTACTTCTATTATCATTATATTGCTTCAACACGAAAGAATAAAATTAGAAGCTGAGATAGATATTAATTTGGTATGTAAGCCTTTTTTAAAGTCTATCTGCCGAATACTGTGGATGTTGTATTCTTTTTTTCCTAAAAGCATATCAAATGCAGTCAGATTTGCTATGTAGAATAAATAAAATTACTCTTTTTAGCTAATGTTTATGCCATATTTTTAGCCTTCTGTCTCACTGTTATTATCATAGTTTCATTTATGCAGGGGATCATGTGTTTTTGGTAAGTTTAAGGGTTATTCACAGACATTAACAAGCACGAGAGGAGAATTCACTAAGATCTATAGTGTTTCAAATGATATTGTAAACATTGGACTGTCTGAAAACTAGGTTTGTCTCACAGCAGAATACCTCTGAGCACACACACAGAATGATAGGTCTGGAAAGGGATCTCCAGTACCTTTTCATTCTATTCCTGTCTCCGGGTACGATTGTGGCTAAGTGTCTGCAATTTTGATACTAATGTAACTTACCCAAGACTGCCCATTTTCCCAAGCGGCAGCCAGTCGAGCTATCAAATAAAATAACTTATGTCATCATACCTTTCCTGGCTCTCCCTTGGGTGCCCAACGCTGTTCAAAACTGAGTGCTGGAGACTGATAGTAAAGGACAAAAGCAACCGTCTGAACTTCAGGGTAGATATGACCAGAAAGTAAAGGCTATCTTTTTACTTTCCACAGCAGGAGAACCTTCTTTACCTGTCATCCAATCATGTTAGATGTTTGAGTTGAAGCTCTGTGAAAACACCAGCTTCATCCACAGAATCTGGGAATTCCAGGATCACTGGCAGAACTGCAAAACAGGATTGCAACAACTCAGCACTCACACTGTCAGATGATTTGCTTCTAAGAACTTGTTTGGGCCTACCACCTGACCAAACAATATCATCACTGTTATCTGTAAGATATTTACATTTGCAGGGCAAGAGAGAGGTACTAAAGTTGATTACCCTGTGTCAGTGCGGAATTTACTTATTTGAAGAATAAATCAAGGAGGCTACATGACTAATTCAAATGGGAGTCTCTTTCCTTTTCACTTGATCTTGGGACTACAATGTCACTTTAAGCCAAAATCAAAGACATGGTTAGAAACACGAGAAAATACGTTTATTTTTCCATGGTTTTCTCATAGGTTATTTTCTCTAGGTTATGAGAAAATAAAAAACTTTTAAACAAAGAAGCAGCCAAATTTGGAGAGAGAAGAGATATTATTAAACTTGGGTCTATATTTCTGAAAAATAGCCTAGAATTTTATAAAAGCAAAAAACACAAACATCATCCTTGTGTTTTTATTAGGAAGTAAGTATTTTAAACATGCATATGTATTTTAAACACTTTCCTTCTTTTGAATCTTGCATTGCACCCAAAGAATGCTAATGGTTACCAAATTGTTCTTTGGCAGGGTAGCCTGACCCTTAAAAAAAAAAAAAAAAAAAGGAAGAGAGTGTTATAGCATGTGATTGTAGCACAAGACAAAATTATGAATCCTCAACCCTGAGCAGATAATCCTATGATAGGACCCTAAGAGGTTACCTTGGAGCATTCCTCTCCATCGTATTATGTATATTACATGGTAATGAATGACAGTTTTCATGGCTCCCAATAAAGAGCTGCTTTTCTTTATTTAGAGAACAAAGTAGGGGGTTTACAGATCATATCCGAGTTATCATTGAGCGCTGAGCCTCCTCATCTATGTGCCTCAGCTTGCTCAATCTGTGCTGGTTATCTCAGCAATAAAGCATTCAGCCTCTGGAAGTTGGTTTCTTCCTACACCCTATAAACAAGAGGATGAATATCTTGTTACGTATGTTAAAATAGGTTGGGTGAAATAAGCATTACTCTGCTCCCTGTCACTAGCTGCAATCAGCTTTTCAAATCTACACTGAGTGTGTCCCCCACACATGGCACACTAAGGAATAAGGATGTTTGTGACAACATATTCCTGAGAAGCAGCACTTCTAACAGCCTAGTGACCCAGCTATTCATTCCAGTTTCTTTGTGCAGAGACATTTTCCCAACTCCTTCACCATGTGCTAACAATTAGATAATGACTCCATAAATGTGGAGAAAAAGCAGTGTCACGGACGGTGGGTGGTTTGTTTTCTTAGTTCTTTATTGAAAACATATGGAGATGTTAATATATAAATAGAAAACAATAGAATGCTGCCATCATGTAAGCAGCAACTAAAAAAAATCCTGCATGAATAGAAATCAAACATTTCTATACCTATGCCAGAATTCTGGTTTACTGATATCTACACATCCTGTCTTACTTGGCTTGAAAAGATGTTTTATTATTTTAGGCTTTTTATTCCTAGTTGGAAAGAAATTGTGGAGCAAGAGATTTTTGTTTTTGTTTTCATTTCTTTCTTGGCTTAAATTACGTTGTTAGCAGGAACAGTAACTTCTGTCCAAGTATACCTTGTGTTACGATCATGAAAAAGAGTTTTTAATCTATATATTTAACTACAGTCTTTGTATTTCTGAATTAAAAGTGAGTACTCGTGGCCTGACAGAAGTGACTTTCAGGAGACCCAGCAGTGGAGAGGCTGAGAGCACAGCTTAGGAGGTAGAAGCAGTGCTCTCAACTGCTTAGGAGGTGGAAGGAATTCCTCTGGGTTGGAATTCTGGCTGCACCACTTAACTAGCTGGGTAACCATGGGAAAGTTAATCAACCTGACTAAAAACGTCAGTTACTTAATCTGTAAAGTGAGAAATATAAGAGCACTTATGTAATGATTGTACACACTCACCAGATGAGCTGTAAGACGTTACACATAGTGTCTGGCTCGTAGGAAACGTCACAGAAATGCTGCCTACCATCATTGTAATCAGCTAACAGAAGGGCTTATATTGGGACCATCCTTGAAAATCTAGAAGTGTTGATGCCCAGTGCCAATAACGTAACAGTTATGCTACTGTTTACCAAGTGCTACTTATGCCCTAGGCTTTACAATGTACTGTTTTTGACAATTCCATGAACTGGGTACCATTATCATCCCATTACAGCTAAAGATTGGTTGATGTGTGGGTCAAACCCAGTCTGGATCATTCAGAAGCCCACACTCTTGATTTCTCTGCTAAAATGGCTGCTACATATATAGCCCAGGGCACCTTTGAAACCTTCTTTATTTACACTATTCTCTGTGTTCTTGTCAACATCCTGTGACATTGCACAATGGCATTCACAAACTGTGAATTCCCCTGTCCCTAGGACATCTGTTCATTTGCAGTTAAAGAGGACCAGGAAGCACTTAATGAACACATTATTAGAAGCCCTGGTTTTCAATTCATGCAACCACTTTCACTTTGGTCTATAAAGGCCTTTTCTTCAAAGGTTTTTGAAGCTTCATATGGACAGGCTCATTATTCAAGCTTTTGCCCCACCCTACAGTTGCAGAACCCAAGGACCAAGGTAATGTGACTTGGGGACAGAGGAAGAGGCCATTCACCCACCTTGGTAGCCCAGTGTATCACTTGCTGAGTCAGGAATACAACAGACTGGGCCCAGGGCATTGTCCAACTCACCAGGCTGCTCATTAATATTGGGCCACAAACATTAATGTTTGTCTAATAGCCAAACTGCTAACTAGCTCCACTTTTTAAAAACTTATTTTAAGTTCAGGGGTACATGTGCAGGTTTGTTACATAGGCAAACTTGCATCATGAGAGTTTGTTGTACAGATTATTTCCTCTCCCAGGTATTAAGCCTAGTACCCATTAGTTATTTTTCCTGATCCTCTCTCTCCTTCCACCGTCCACCCTCTGGTAGGTCCCAGTGTGTGTTGTTCCCCTCTATCTGTCCATGTGTTCTCACCATTTAACTCCCACTTATAAGTGAGAACATGTGGTGTTCAGTTTTCCATTTCTGCATTAGTTTGCTAATGGCCTCTAGCTCCATCCATGTCCCTGCAAAGGACATGATCTCATTATTTTTGGGTTGAATAGTATTTCATGGTGTATATGTACCACATTTTCTTTACCCAGTCTGTCATTAATGGGCATTTAGGTTGATTCCATGTCTTTACTATTGTGAATAGTGCTGCAGTGAACATACACATGCGTGTGTCTTTATGATATAGAATGATTTATATTTCCCTTTTACTGTTATATACTCAGTAATGGGGTTGCTGGGTTGAATGGTAATTCTGTCTCTAGGTCTTTCAGGAGTCACCACTCTGCTTTCCGCAATGGTTGAACTAATTTATACTCCCATCAACATTGTATAAGTGTTCCCTTTTCTCCTCAACCTTGCCAGCATGTATTTTCTTAGTTTTTAATAAAAGCCATTCTGACTGGTATGAGATAGTATCTCATTGTGGTCTTGATTGGCATTGCTCTAATGATCAGTGATACTGAGCTTTTTTTCATATGCTTGTTGGCCACATGTATGTCTTCTTTTGAGAAACATCTGTTCATGTCCTTTGCCCACGTTTTAATGGGGTTGTTTTTGTCTTGTAAATTTGTTTAAGTTCCTTACGGATGATGGATATTAGACCTTTGTCAGATGCATAATTTTGCAAAAATGGTCTCTCATTCTGTAGGTTGTCTGTTTACTCTGTTGATAGTTTCTTTTGCTGTACAGAAAGTCTTTAGTTTAATCAGGTTCCACCTGTCAATTTTTGCTTTTGTTACGATTGCTTTTGGCATCTTTGTCATGAAATCTTTGATGGTATGCCTAGGTTGTCTTCTGGGTTTTTATAGTTTGGGGCTTCACATTTAAGTCTTTAATCAATCTTTAGTTGATTTTTGTATATGGTGTAAAGAAGGGGTCCAGTTTCAACTTCTGTACATGGCTATTCAGTTATCCCAGCATCCTTTATTAAATGTAGAACACTTTCCCCATTGCTTTTGTCAGCTTTGTGGAAGATCAGATGTTTGTAGGTGTGCAGTCTTATTTCTGGGCTCTCTCTACTCTGTTCCATTGGTCTATATGTCTGTTTTTGTACCAGTACCATGCTGTTTTGGTTATCATAGCCCTGTAGTATAATTTGAAGTTGAGTAATGTAATGCTACCCACTTTGTTCTTTTTGCTTAGGATTGCCTTGGCTATTTGGGGTCTTTTTGGGTTCATTATGAATTTAAAATAGTTTTTTCTAGTTCTGTGAACAATGTCATTCGTACTTTGACAAGAACAGCATTGAATCTGTAAATTGCTTTGGGCAATATAGCCATTTTAATAATACTGATTCTTCCTATCCATGTAGCTCCAATTTTAACCTACATAGTACATGATTAGGAGCACTCTGCCTGATTTTCTTGTTGGAAGAATGGGATCTGCCTGCAATATGGGAACCCACACAAACAAGATTGCTCAATTCTGTTTTCATTTGCAAGATATATTGTGAATGTTCTTTTCTCCTTTTTGCAGGAGAGGGAAACAGTTTAGGGTTGTGGGTATGGCCGGGCATACAAGGGAAGAGGCTTAGGACTGCCAAATTACTTGTCAACCTGCTGACTTAGCAACAGTGTACTCAACGAGTCCTGAATGTAAGATATTAATGCAAATATTTTGCATATTATTAACTCTAATGATGTTACCATAATGCAATGGCCACAGGTGAAAGCTGAGGTGGCACTTTTTATTATAAATGCCTTGGGTCTTTCACTGAAAATCACCATGAAGACAAATCCCTTAGAAGTGAGAGTGGAAATATGAGCAGATTTCTGCATCATTAATCTTCTCATCATTAACAATAACAAAAAGTGTTGGTGTCCCAGGGCCCTGCATTCAGTAAATCTCAGCAACATCTTCCTTTAGAACCCGTCCCGCTCTTGCCTTTATAACTACAGTACACTTTGAGAGCAAAAGGTTAGGCAATCATTGTAAAATAGAATCTGTTTTATAAAAAAAAATACTATATAATCCTCAAATTGTTATGTAAGTGGAAAATCACTCTAAATGCAGAACAAGTATTGCTTACCCTCCAGTGCTATGCTAGTGATGGTAGTGTGGAGTCTTGGAAAGCAGAGAGTTTCAGAGCCAGCTCTACCATTTGCCACCTGTATGACATTGAACAAATCACTTGACCTCTCTGATTGTCAGATCCTTTCCTATAAAACAGCAACATCAATAATGCTGCTTTGTCTATTTTATGAGTTGCCAAAGAACACTAAAGGAGATTGCAAATGTGAAAGCTCTCTGGACGCAATGTACAAATGTTACTATTGATTTTTTACTAGGTGAGTAATGAGGAATGAGTAGCAGTGTTTGTCCAAGGATAGCTTGGGAATAAGTCAACCAAGGTGGCAGTTGGTAAGTCCTGAAGATGTGGATGGCTCCTGGGAAACAGATGAGCTGGCCAGTTTGAAGGGTCTTTAAGTTGCAAGTTTTAGGGCCCGGTAGCAATTTAACTGTGCAAACTGTCAAGAGCCTATTATATTCTAAGCTCGTGCCGTGACAGTATTGGCTACATGAAATCACTGCGTGCTTTCTTACCAGGCTTTATTTGGAAAGAGTTTACAGACTAGTGGCCTGGCAGAGTTGCCTGGAATTAGAGTGCTGTGGTTTTACACGAGGGAGAGCAGTGTTTCATGCCTTGTTCTATTGCCTCCCTCCCTGGGGATTCAACAGATGCAACAACAACAAAATCAGAAACCCAAGACAAACCTGTTAGCTTGATCCTTTTTGGCAGAACTCACAATTAAGACAAGATAGAATATCTATTTAGAGGGAAGAGGTGCAAAGAAATAAGTTCACAGAGCATACCTTCTTTTGTCTGAGCATGGCTAACTATCTGGAGATGCCTGCCATATAGGAGGAATTGTATACTGAAACACAGTGAACACTTAAGGAAATTAAGAATATTATTGCTAGTAGAAATAATTGAGCAACTTTAATATGGGGCTTTATATTTCCCTTCATTATATTTTATGAATCCTTTCAAGCCAACTCTTGAGTTTAGCAAATCCTAGACTGAGTAATTGTGCATCTCAGAATGGTTACATAATATGTGGACCAGACCCTAAGTCAGCCACAGAAACGTGTCTTGGCACAGCCATGAAGAGGTAAATTATTTGGTAATTGTTGTTTGATAGTTCCCAAGGAGAAAGCACAGAAGCAACAGATAAAAAACAAACAGTTTTCTTTTGTGTTTAGGTAAATATTTCCAACTACAGTCTGGTGATGGAGTCTGACGCGGGGAACCTTCTTACCTACTGGACTGCAGTTCACTGGCAGTGAAAAGGCCAGGGCCATCATGGAGGAGGTCATGAGCCTGCTGCAGCCCCTCAATATCACTCAGGTCCTGAGCCATGGAGAAGGCACAGACATCAACTTTTGGATCCAAGCTGGAGTACCTGGTAAGACCAAAAGATGAAGTTGTGTTCCTTGTATATTGCCAACAATTTAAAATAAAATTTCTATTCTAATAGAGCACAGTGGATACTGGTAGGCCAGGTTGTGCATGGAAACCTTAAGCTTTTGTCTACAAGGTATAATCTGATGATTTCCAAAACTGGGATAATAGTCCTCACCTTGTATTTATTTGTTTACCCATCTGTTCCCCTCTACTTCTAAATTATAAGCTCCTCACTCTAAGATTCTGATTTAGTCATTCTGGACTGGGCCTAAAAATCCATTGTTTCATTTTGGTTTTTTTTAGGAAGTATCTTTGGTGATTATAGCACAAATGATCTCATAACCAAAATTTGAGAACTAGAGTAGAAGGCAGGTATTACTACGAGTATCCTTCTAGAAAAACTTCCCTGATCCAAATAATTCCCTGTTTAAATACTGTGGTATCTGAAATTTTACCATTAGAGATGAATTCCTTGAGGGTGGGGTACTTCCTGTTAATCATGTTTTACCTTAATGCACGTGCAAGAGGTTGGGCATAAACTAATTTACCCTGAGCAGTTATTTACCATGTGAATATCCTGAAGAGAAGTCCTAAGTCCCTAGGAACAGGGATGAAATTATGAAATAGGAGTTCATATGAGGAGGTTACTTACAGGAATAGAAGCTGGAATTGTCTTTTTTTTTCTTTTTTTTCTTTTTTTTTTTTTTTTTTTTTGAGACAGGGTTTCACTGTGTCGCCTGAGCTGGAGTGCAGTGACACCATCACAGCTCACCGCAACCTCTGCCTCCCGGACTCAAGCAATCTTCCTGTTTCAGCCACCCGAGTAGCTGGGACTATGAATGTGCGCTACCACCTCTGGCTAATTTTTGTATTTTTTGTAGAGACAGGTTTTCGCCATGTTGCTCAAGCTATTCTCAAACTCCTGGGCTCAAGTGATCTGCCTGCCTTGGACTCCCAAAGTGCTGGGATTGCAGATGTGAGCCACCATGCCTGGCCTCTGCAACAGTCTTAAAGAAGACAAATTTTTACTACTTCACAAAGTTGCCTGAGCCTGGCCATAGAAAAAGTTTATTGACATAGTGTTTGTGACCCAAGGTTGTTCCCTCAACACAATTATATTCATAATCCAAAAAAATGTTAAAGGATCCGTCTGAAAATTGTTCTGTATTTGCACTATACAAATAGGAAGCCCAACCTTTGAACACTTTTAACATTGCTGTTTTCAGAACTATTTCTATGGCTACAAACATTTCTGAGGTACTAAAACAGTGTCTCTAGACCTACTCCACTCTAGCTTTTTTTTTCCAGGCTGCAAAGTAGATTTTACCAATAGTTACATACTATATAGATTTAAGATTTTTAAAAAGTTTATTCTTGGATACTGTAGATTTTTAAGGCATATTTTAAGTTTTAACATTTATAATTTTTCATAACTAAAAATAAAAGGAGATTTTCTTTATTCTAATACAAAGACCCAAATTCTTTCCCTTTGTTCTGTGTATATTTTAACATACTTTGGAATTTCTTAAAGCAACATTTCCATTCACAATGCTGTACTTGTCTGGACAGATCCAGTATTATCTACATATGTGTCATTGATAAACATGATCTAAATGTAGGGGGAGACAGTCTGCCCTTTCAGTTATATAGAATCATTTGTATGAATTTTTAGATGTTTTGTGAGACTGAAATTTTTCAACAGGAACTTCTTAAAATTTGAGAAGCTCTGAATAAGCTTCTGTGTAGTTGCTGTGAGGAAAAAACTATAGACTGTGGGTGAGTGAGCGTGTAGACTGGGGTGGTCAAAGGTGAGGTGAGGAACTGAAACCTGAGACAGAATTGGGAACAAAACTTGTCCCTCCTCCTCCCGGGTATTTCTTGCCATGTGTTTGATCATGGAGACTTGGCTCTAGCTTTATTCTTCCACAAGTACATGTTGCATAAGAATGGGCCTGTTTGGAGTGATCAGGTTAATTTGATTCTTTTCCCCCAAAATAAGGAAGTGTTTTCTGTCTTTGCCATGGTAAGGTGAGGTCAGGTTTGATTTCTACCTAATAGAGTGGAGTGGGGGAGACTCAGCCCATTATGAATGCATAAGAATTAATAAGAGCTGGGCACGGTGGCTCATGCCTGTAATCCCAGCACTTTGGGAGGCCCAGGTGGGTGGATCACTTGCAGTTAGGAATCCAAGACCAGCCTGATGAACATAGTGAAACCCAATCTCTACTAAAAATATACAGAATTAGCCGAGCATTGTGGTGTACACCTGTAATCCCAGCTAACTGGGAAGGGTGAGGCAGGAAAATCAGTAGAACCCAAGAGGCAGAGGTTGCAGTGAGCCAAGATCATGCCATTGCACTCCAGCCTGGGCAACAAGAGTGAAACTCTGTCTCAAATATAAAATAAAATAAAATATTTAATAAGAGTTAAAATGTACTGAACTCCTGCTATGTAGGAAGTACTCAGGCTTTTTGCAGACACTGTTTTATCTATACAACCATCCTATGAAGGAGGTACGATTATCCCTATTTTGCAGATGAAGAAACAGACTCAGAAGGGTTAAATGACTTGCCCAAGACTATACTGCCCTTAGGGCAGAAGTCACCCTGAGAACAGGTCGCTTTGGCTTCAAGGCTGGTGGCCCTTTTGTTACAATATGCAACAACACAGGGGAGTCTGGAATGCTGAGAAGGCTCCAAATCTCTGGCAATGTCTAAAATGTTTATCTTACTCAGCTCTTGCTTATGCAAAGGATTTCAGTCCATTCCTTCTCCACAAGGACTTACCCCTGGGAGAAAGGAGTTTGTTATTGTAAAAAACTACTTATTTCTTCTCACATTCTTTGCTCTACTCCCTTCTTTACCTCTGAAAAATCAGAAAGGTTTACATAAAGTCAGTAGCTCATTTAGATGACAATAAATGCCTCCTGGAATTCTGTTTTATTTCCTTCAGAGTATTATAAGACAACCAAATTACTGCTGTCTTACTTTTATTACTTTTGAGTTATCCTTTGATATTTCAAATTTGGGCTGTTCCTGGAAGAAACAATAATACTGCTTATAACTCTTGTTACCTATTGAAAATTTCAGGAACTTCACTGTGCACAGTGGCTTTCCCCTATAATGCCAGCACTTTGGGAGGCTGCAAGGTGGGAGAATTGCTTGAGGCCAGGAGTTTAAGACCAGCCTAGGGAACACAGCAAGACCCCCATCTGTTTAAAAAAAAAAAGAAGAAAGGATGAAGAACCATAATTGGGTTCTTCATCTTTTTTCTAAAAGATTAAGTTGAATTTGTCAGAAAAAGAAAATTAAAAATATATCAATCATGTCAATCATGTACCCTGTATTTGTGAAGACCTGATAAACTCTAACTTAAGGCTAAGGGTAGGATTCTAAATACTAAGTGTCATTTAAATAACTGCTCACCTAACTTCTGAAAAAATAATGATAAATATTATTTCTAAACTCCATTCTTTTTTTCTTTTCTTCTTTTATTGATTCAATAAACATTTATTGAGTCCCTACCATGTTGTAAGCCTATTAAATTTCTATAATTTGAGGTGACTGTATGATGACTAGACCCAATGTTCCATGTATACTGTATACCAAAATACTGATAGAATTAAATATCTATCACACAGATAGAATTAAAATTCAACATTGTTTTCATTAATTATAGAGGACAAAATGATCAATTTACAATATGGCCATCTTTGGGAAAGAAAAGATGATATCCTTTACCCATCTAGATGATATCTATAATGGACAGAATAACTATTAACATAAATATAAGGCTTTGGGGGAAAAAAGATTTTTTAAAAAAAAGTATCTTGGATATACTTTCCACATAAACTCTTTGTTCTAGATCTTCAGACGCCAGCCTTCTCCCATTTCCACCTCCTTCCATATTCCTATTATTTCTCTCCAAATCCTCATACTCTTTAAGGCTCATTCTGTATTCATCGGTGTTCATGAATCCTTCCTGAGTCCATCGTGCTCTATTGCTTTTCCAAATTTCTAACGCGCTTCAAGTCTTTATCCCACAACCTGGCATGTGAATTACATACCATGATATTGTTCTTGGAACACTAGGAATGTATGTGCATCCTGCTGCCTATATGCAGTAATCAGTTCTTTAAGGTTAAGGTCAATAATTTCTACTTCCTTCCCTATTCTATAGCTGTCAGTTTAATTTGGGGAAACATTTAAATTCTTATAAATCTCATTTAGAAGAAACAAAAACATTGAAATAATTATTTTCTAGGCAAGCTGTCGGATCCTTCAGTTTAAGAATGTGGAAAAAATAAAGGATACTAAGAAAAGAGCCAAAAAAGTATAAAAAATGCTGGGAGAATGATATAAATTGGGAAGTTTAGAGCAATAAGGATTATCTCTCTTTAAGGCACAAAGACTAAGAGAAGATATATCTTCCAGTACTTTAGTGATTCTCACACATAAAATGGTGAACTGCTATTCCCTGACGATTTGAAAGACAATACAAGAAATGACTTAAAGTAACCTAAGAGGGATTTAAGCTAGTCTCTATTCACTCCAGATAGTAGAGAGGCTTTAAATCTCAAGATTTTGCCTGATTCTCCAATTATGAGCTCCAGGTTAGAATGAAAGGAGTCTATTTCATTCTGAGTATGTCACCAATGATATATAATCCATCGTTCTTAGATGTCCCTAAGTGCAACCTTCTTGAATATATTTCTTCCTTAGAAACTCTTTCACAAAATATACATTAATGAAAAAAAATTAAATGCCCTCTTACTGTGACCTGAGAGAATGTACCCACTCTCACTCTGTATCTGCCAATAAGAGTTTACTCCTCTGCTTCAGAATCTGAAATTCAACTTTTTGTTGTGTTGTTGTTGTTAGTGTGGTGGCTTGTGGTAGACAGTATATTGGAAAGAGTTAGAGGACTTGAGTGTGTATTCTGGCTTCAAAACTTCTAACTGTATGGGCAAATGATGTAATTTTTCTAAGCCTCATTCATTATTAAGCATCCTTATTGGTCAACTATTATATGGCACTGAAGGATCAGTAGTAAAAAAAAGACAGATAAGATTCATACCCTCAGAGACAACACAGACTAGTAGTGAGACCTGGTTATTTCATCTGCAAAATAGGTATGGTAACCTATGAGTCATTATTTCTACCAAGCCTCCACATATATTCTCTTCCCCTCTCTGCCCCCTATCTCATTAGCAGGCATCAGAATCCAGAAACCTCAAAAGCATCCAGTATGTAAAGCCAAATGTTTACATGTCCTGTTTACTCCAAATCCCTCCTATTTCTTAAACCGTTCCCTCCTCTCCACCCTACAGACCTTGTCTCACCAAAACTCACTGATTCCTACAGCAATAGTAATATCCTAACCTGTATTTTTAATCCTCTTTCACCTACTTGGCTCACTGTTTCCAGAGTGAACTTTCCAAAGTGAAAATCAGTATATCAACTGGGATGTTCATTGGCTGCAAAATAAAACAAGACCCATTCAGAATGGCAGTAAGGGGATGATGTTTTCTAATTCACTTAAAAAGAACTTTGGAGCACGTGTTACAGAGTGCATAATTTGGCCGTTTGACCACATCATGGACCTTGGTTCTTTACATCTTTCCATGTTGCCATTCTTGGCATGTAGACTTTTGTCTTCAGCCTTGTCCCTTTGCATCCTAGGATGGCTGCAGTTGCTCTAAGCAGCACATTCTCATACATGGCGCAGTAGTGGAAGAGAGAATGTCTGTAATGGATATCCCTTTTGAAGAATGAGGAAATGTTTTCTAGAAGCCCTAAAACAAGTTTGTGAAACTCCATATTATTGGCCAAAATTGTGACATATGTCTGTGGCTAAATCATGCAGTGGTGATAAAGTGGAATTAATTAGATTGGCTTATACTGATCAAATTTTACTTCTGAGGCTTAGGGTGGGGCCCAGTATTCACTGAAAAACAGCATCCTGAGAAGCTGTGTGAGAAAAATTGAGATTCTTTAGGGAAAAGATGATGATTTCTATTGGGTAAATAATTAAAAGTAGCTGCAATATCTGATCATCTCTGCTCCTTGCTTCCAATCCTCCAGGTCTCCCTGCTGTCTCCAGAGTGTTATGTAAGATTAAAGTGCTCACCAAGTATGGCATTCAAGGCCCAAAATCTCAAAAATCACCACTAAACAACTCATTCATGTAACCAAACACCACCTGTTCCCCAATAACCTATGGAAATTTTTTTTAAGTAATTAAAAAAAAAAGAAATCAAGGGCATCCAAATCAGTAAAGAGGAAGTCAAACTGTCTGCAGATGATATGATTGTATACCTAGAAAACCCTAAATACTCCTCCACTCCTTTCCATCATCTCTCAGTCATACAAATCTAATTGAAGTTCCTCGCACACCCTACTGCTCTCATACTTCCTTGCCACTGGACCTGCCCTATTCTGTCTTTATCACCTGTTAATTTCTACTCACTCATGATGCAGCTTCTTGTTCTCCTTCTCAAGCCTTCTACAATCTGCTATAGTCTGAGTAAATGTCCCCTGGGTATGCTCCTACAATGCCCTGTGTTCACCACTCCTAATACTTTGTTCTTATAATTGTGATCAGTTGTTAATTCCTCAGAATTCCCAGTGCCTAGAAGTACCTGGCCCTCAACAAAATGTCCATGACTCAAATGCTCAATAAGCAGGATCCATGTTTGTAGGAAGAGTAAGATAATGCCAGTGAGGTTTATTAACTGCAAACGCAAGACACAACTGTACATTATGATTACTTCAGTAATAACATCGCTCATTGAGCTGTCCTCTTTCCTTACATGTTGTATTGTTTTAAAAATCATACTTTAATTTCTTTCATCTTTTCTATAATAGTTCAGACTCCACGTTTAAGTACCAAATACTCAGATTACTCAGAATTTCACATATTTTCCATCTTGCTTATTTCTGCCCAATACCTCATATGGCATTAAGCAGAACTAAATTAAAACTTTCCATTTCTACATTTCCAAAGGCCTTTCCTCTAAAATGTTCTAAGAAAGGAGACATCAGGATACAAGTAGGAATGTAAATTGAAGGTTCAGCCTCTGGACCCGGGACTCCTGCGTTTTCCAGTCACCAGATGGAATAGTGCAGCCCAGCAGTTTTGTGTCCCCTGATGTCCCTAATTAAAGGGTGCCTCCCTTATGGTGAAAACACTCTGTGCAGTGATGTTTGAAGGGCTTGATGCTCCATGGTAATCAGACTTCAGCCTACTGGGAACATGAAAAGGATCCTCTCTGATTTGTGACTGTAGCCCTCAAGCCCTCATTTAAATAGCCAGGGCAGTTTCATTCAATCAAGCATTCGTCGAGTGCCTACTGTAAACCAAGCACTGTTTAGACACTAAAGATAGAGGATGAAAAAGACTCACCAGGTCTCTGCTCTTGTGGAGTTTACATTGTGAGAAAGGGTGGGACATTGGGAGGTTACAGACTACAACAAAGAAATAGATCAAGAATAGAGAAAAACATTAGATGTTGATAAGGGCTATACACAGAATTATAGTAGGTGGTTACCTCTCACCTCTTTAATTCAGGTGAGACAGAGCTCTTGCTATTCACTGACTGCTATTTGCTAGACAGCTGTGTATGACATCCTCATCAATATTGCACTCCTGAAAATTGTTCATCAGAACAGCTTATAAGCTTCTTCTGCTCTTCTCCCTTGCAGTAGATCTGCTTCATGTCAAACAGAAACCATGGGTATCTTGCTCAAAGCAGACCTTGCTCATGCCTTCTAGGATAATTACCAAGTAGGAGAAGAGCAAATTGTTATACCACTGGGCAGTTAGTCACACATTGCTTTGTGAAGTCTCTTCTAGTGTTGCCTTGAACTGTTTTTAAAGTACACACTTTAACTTCAAAGTTAATATACTTTGTACTTTATCTCCTTAACTGGATTGAGGATGAGGAGACTCTTTTCTTCTTGTTTATGTACCCACAACACCCATTATTACTTGGCACATAAAATATATCCAGTAAATATTTACTGATTAGATGTATTGATTTAAAGATGAAAATAAGCTAAGGAACAATAAAAGGAAATTTTTGCTGTAGTACCAAGATAAATAACAGATGCAGAATAACTGCAGGATCTCACAGCTCAGAAGACAGGAAAGACCTGGAAGAGAGGAGCCTGAGCTGGACATTGAAAGATATGAAAAAATTAGCCAGCCATGGTGGCAGTCACCTGTAATTCCAGCTACTTGGGAGGCTGAGGCAGGAGAATTTCTTGAACCCAGGAGTCAGAGGTTGCAGTGAGCCAAGATCACGCCATTGCACTGCAGCCTGGGCAATAAGAGCAAAACTCAGTGTCAAAAAAGAAAGAAAGCTATGTAGTATAAGAATGGACAGAAGAGAGTAAAGAAAGACATTCTGATGAGAGAATAATATGAACAAGGCAGGTGCCCCTATGGGGCACAGAGAAAAGGAAAGTGACATCACTTTCCTAATTCATCTTGCAGGGCAGTGGGTGATGAGAATAGTTGAGCACCTCTGGGCCAGATGAAAAAGAGTCATAAATGTCAGATGAAAACTCTCATAGCTGATGCGAAGTTATCTATAATAAAAACAGTGTTTTAGGATGTAAATCCCTAAAGCTTGTGCCTAGAGCATCCAAGTTACACTCTAGAAAGCTCAAAGTGAGAACACTTAAAGGGAACCCAGGAGCTTGAGGAAGTAGCAAAGGGTTCAAAACAATTACTTTAGAAAATCAGATAATGACATGATTTTGCTCCATTTTATGTACTTAATGACTTATAAAACACTATAACTTAAGTTTCTGTACCATTTCCCATACCTTCTAATAACATAACCTAGAAAAGTTTTTCTTCTTTATCTTCCCCTTTTAGGGTCTCAAGGTTATCTCTTCTGAGTTCCCCTTCTTAGGTGGACTTTCCATCAGTTTCACTTTACAGATTCTCTAATTTTTCTTTATGTTACACTTTGATCAATGGATAGCTATATCATGTATAATTTATGGAGGATACAAAAATGAAATATGGTCTCTTCTTTCCTGGAGCTCACAGTTGAAAACTGATTTTGGTTAGCTTAATAATCATCAAGATAAGAATAAAGATTTCATTATAGAAAACTAAATAAAGCTACATTTAAATTTCCAAGAAAAATGTCTAAAATTACTTGAAAGCAAGTGACGTATAAGGAAGGAGGATTTCAAAATATGTTTTCTCCTTGTCAGCCATGTGAAACTTTTCTCTCCCCTGCTTTAACTAATTAGGGAATGTAGAATTTATTTTTATTTGTTTTAATATATCAGGTGATTTAAAGTGTGATTTTTAATGCTATTACAAACATTTTCAAACATATACAAAAGTAAAATAATATAATGAACCCTCATGCACCCACCATTTAGCTTAAGGAGTTTTTCACTCATGGTCAGTCCTATTTCATCTACACCCCAGCTGCTGTCCTACGCCCGGTTTATTTTGAAGCAGATCTCCAAAATCACATCATTTCATGTATAAATATTTTCATTTATATTTCTAAAGGTAAGGGCTCATTTTTATTTACATAGCTACAATACTATTATTCTACCTAAAATATTTTACAGTGATTTCTTAATATCATATCCAGTATATGGCCAGTTTTCAAATATTTCCAATTGTCTTTATACTGCTTTAAAAATAGTTTTCTAATGTAAACCAGGATTCCAATAAGGTTCAAGCAATGCAGTTGGCTGATACATCCCAAGTTTCTTATAACCCATAGGTTCTACTTTCATCTTTTTTCTTCTTACCACTTATGGGCTACAGATGCCAAGTAATTTGACCTGATTCCATTTCCATGGCATCATTTGTCATGTTCCCTATCCCTTGTATTTCCTGTGAATTGAGCTAAATCTAGAGGCTTGCTCTGATTTAAGTTTGATTTTTTTAGTGGGGGAGGGGGTGGGCTAAAATACTTTCTAGATGTTGCTGCTCGTTTTCATTAGGAATAATGTCTAATTATCTCCCTTTTTATGACATGAGCAGCCTAGATACATTTGAAATTGACCCTTGAACCACAGGGAGTTTAGGGGTACTGAGCCCTGTACACAAAAATCTGCATGTAACTTTTGACTCCCCAAAAACTTAACTACTAATAGCTTACTGTTGATCCGAACCCTTTTTGATAACATAGTCAATTAACACATATTTTGTAAATGTATTATATACTGTATTCTTATAATAAAGTAAGCTAGATAAAACTCTTAAGAAAAGCATAAGGAAGAGATACATTTATAGTACTGTACTATATTTGTCAATACCATCTGTTTACAAAATGAATTGTCTGAAATGGCAACCACAGTGGCACACCTCAATTTGTAGTACATACCAAGCAATTCAACTTTCTCTTGTAAAGTCACGACTTCTCTCTGCTTCTTGGGAGCACTTCCAACATCACTAGTTGTGTATGAGGCCCACGGTGTTAGTCAAGGTTTACAGTATTGCACTAAACATGATGAAAAATATGTGAGAGCCATAAGACATGACTTTTTCCTGTGTTATGCAATTTACTGAGGAGTTGAACTGCTCACATGGAGGTGATTAGCGTCTATAGTATTTTACCAGATACTGGCAATACTTGAGCTCACCACGATAACAACAGGAGGTAGCTATGAAATTACTACAATAGTACAGTGTGTACTACTGATAATGTTTTGCAGTTATGATTTAATACTGCATCTTTAGATTTGTTTACATTTCTCTCGGCTGCAAAGGGAGCCATGTACAATCTGTGTTTGTGTGCATATGTTTTGACAAATGTTCACTTTTTATAATAAATTTGTATATACTTTATGGTAGTAAATGCTAAAATAAACTAGCATCCACATATATTTATGCATTCATAACATACCTTTTCTTTTTTTTTAATTTATTTCTTATACTTTAAGTTCTGGGCAGGTTTGTTACATAGGTATACAGGTGCCATGGTGGTTTGCTGCATCCATCCTCCCGTCAGCTACATTAGGTATTTCTCCTAATGCTGTCCCTCCCCAAACCCTCCACCCCCTGCTATCCCTCCCCTAGACCCCCACCCCCTGAGAGGTCATACCTTTATTTTAATTATTTTGATATTTCCAGACTGTGTGGTTCATTGTAGAATTTTTTTTTTAATTGTCACAAATCTCCAAAAAATTTATTGAAAAAAAAAATTTGTAAAAGTGAATCCACACAGTTTAAACTCATGTTGTTCAAAGGCCAACTAGATTTAATTTCAGTATGTTCTGAATAATATATTCTAATCATATCATTCCTTCTTTATTAATTTAAATACATCTACACAAACAGAACTTTCCTCTGATCAACTATTCAGTTACTCTGAGATATTTTTGTATAAGAAGGTAGGATAAATGCCTCTTTCTTTCTTTTTTATTGATTTATTTTAAAACTGATCAGTTTGTTTATTTGTATCCTCCAAAGATGATTGATTTGATTATTTTCTGTATTGTTATTAAATGATGGATTAAAAATATTTTATGTGTTTCATTCCATTGTAGTAGCT